>JAWWEE010000105.1:11676859-11907993 GCA_035221455.1 Xenops minutus
GGGCAGCAGTGTGGGGAGCAGAGGGGCAGCAGTGTGGGGAGCAGAGGGGCAGCAGTGTGGGGAGCAGAGGGGCAGCAGTGTGGGGAGCAGAGGGGCAGCACCGTGGGGAGCAGGAGCGACCCTGCTGTGCTGCCTGCACGGGGACTGTAAATGTCAGCTCCTTTGGAGACTGGGTTTGCCCTCTGCTTCTCTCTTTTGGCATCCAGAGGACACCGCGAGAGCTGTTTTTCAACACCCAGCCTGAAATCGAACTAAACCAATGCAATGCTCCATTAATGTCTTTGTTTTCTGCAGCAGCTCAAACATTCAGAGCAATGAACTCCACCCTCCTTTGCAGCTTGAGTTAGTTACCTGTGTTAGAGAGCTGTTTATTGCCCCTTTTGTGCTTAGTTTATGTGTTAATGACCCTGAGTGCTTCAGTTCTGCACGTGTAGCAGAGGGCTCAGGCTGCCAGCAGAGAGGAGGAACTCGAACATCGCCTGCAGCTCCACACACTGCCCAGGACAGAAGCACCGACCCTGTCTGGAGCTCCCCAGAGAAACCCCCTCTCACCGCCGGGTATGGTGAGGGGGGAGGTGAGACCGGGGCAACGCTGAGACTGCAGTGACAATCTTCCATCCTTCCAGAAATGATAACAAAAAATGTTTTCAGTTTTTTCTGCAATCTAAGATGCAAGCCTGGACGTACCAAAAGTTTATCAATTAGCGCAGACCCCTCAATCAGTAGAGTACCAGATTTTTGAGCTTTTTTCATCAGCTATTATTTCATAAGTAAAATTGTTCAAAGTCTGCTAATTGCTACTTTCCTTCTAGATAAATTCTGCAAGTCAAAAAGACCACCAGTGTTTTTGTATTTGAAAATGTGTTGTATATCTGAGCTAATACTGTTTTTAAGCACACAGCTCATCCATTGTGAGAGAAGATTTTGCTTGAAGCTTCCACAAAATTCTTTAACACATATTTGGATTGCTAATACTAAATTTGTAGTCATTGAACAAACTTTGCTGATTTTTAGCTATGAGTTTCAACCCTTGTTTTAAGCCTTGCTTTAAATAAGTAATGATGTCTAAACTGAGTTTGCATCTATACCTTTCTGTTCTGTAATAATCAATTTTTAAAAGTTCTGTAGCTTTTCTCACTGTTTTAGGTTTCAATCTTTAGACAAGAAGTCCATATAGTTGATTTAAATGCCTTACTATTGCAAACTAAAAATGTTATAGTATAAGCTGTAATACCTTTTTTGCTAAGCTTTACAGTAATTCTAACAAGTTTCTCATTGAGTCAAGATCAGCAAACATAGACCTATAGCAATCTTTCTACACCATACAAAAAATGAAAAGAAAAAAGGGGGGGGGAGTGGTATGTTATCTCTGAACTGTAGGAATGTTTACAAATGTTTTATATGTTTTTGAAATTTTTGAATTTTAAAATTGAATATGAGGCTGGAATATGTTTGTCTTACAAGTTATATTTTCATCAAAGCATTAATCCAAGGACAAAAGAAACATATAAGTAGATATTGCTAATCCAAGAATAAGGAACAAGAATGCTAATTTCTCATTTCATTATCATAAGACACAGCAAAATAAAATTTTGGAATCTCTTTGTGTGAATGTATGGATGAAAGGGCTCCCTTGTACGAGCATGTGGAAATGTGACTACTGATACAGCTACCTAATTTACACAATCACATTATCTGATATATACATAAACACCCTCAGATGAAAAACACAAAATACATGACGCTGAATTAAATAAGGTTGTTCACTTGCAGAAATACTTAAGTTTGAATAAAGGCTTTCAAGAACAAACCCTGTAATTAAAAAACCCGTTTTTGTCCCACTTCCCTTTCCATTTCCCCCCCTTTTCCCTTTTGGGGTTGTTTTGGGATTTGTTCTGTAGACTCATAGTGTTTGATTGTATATAATTGTAATATATGTGAATATATATATATATATATATACTTTTAATACAATTGTCTTTTTGGTACTTTTTTCCCTTCTTTCTCTGGGTGGGGGGCGAATCCGTGTGGCCAGCAGGTGGGCTTGGCAGGGTGCCAATTCAAACCTCCACAGTGACTAACTGCACTATTACCAAGTTTTTGTATAGAAGCCCGTGTGGACAAAAAGATCAAGACCAGTACATACATAGGAAAAGCACAGAATAAGGAGCTTGAAGATTACAGGAAAGGCTGGACCTGTTTGAATAGCACACACATGTTGATTAAGAATCTCCATAAGAATCCATAAGAATCTTCAACAAGATCTGTAAGAATCTAAGTATCCTTCCATCATTACAGTCTGAGTGGTAGCTCATAGCCCTGATAGTCTCTTCCTGGGCTGCAGCAGAGCCTGGAGTCCCAAGCTGTGAAACCTCTGGCTCACCTCTGTGTTGATTTCAGTGCAAGATTCAAATCTTCACCTTTCTGTCCATTTTTTTCTCCAGCTCTTGTTAGTGATAGTCATATTTCCCTCCTGTCAGTTTGTCCTTGATTTTTTCCTCCCCTTCTTTCCTCTCCGAAGTATATGCTACTGTCATATTTGGATTTCTTGGTATTATGCTTGTCATGTGGTCTACTTGCTGTATCTTCCTGTTACAACATTATTTTTTCCTCTGGCTATATATCTGATTAGTATTCAGCACTTTAAAACAGTTTTACTCTCCCTGTGGACTTTTCTTTAAGAGTGTTTACTTCAGGCAAAGGATAGATTATGCTATCATGTTGTAAAATCCTAATAATACCAATAAATGCCTCTAATGGAATGAATTTGGGCTCTTTTTTACTAGAGTACTGTTGAGGTGTCCCATAGCAGTGGGTTTATTAGAAAGGAAAATCCAAATTAAGGACAAAAAAAAAAAAAAAAGCCAGCTGTATACATTAGCAAATTAGACATATCAGAGACTATCAGTCTAGAATCTGTTTGCAGTTCCCAATTGCTCTGCTGACAATAACAGGGTTACAGTAGTGTGAAAACTGAATCAATAAAATCAACCACATACCCTCTGAGTCGTAGAGCATATTGCATGGCATAGAATATTGCACTGTATAATTGTCCCGATAAAACCAAGCCACTATCAATGCAGTCTAGAAAGGGCCCAGAAAATGCAGTGGTTATTTCTTATTTCTAAGAACATGAGTGGCATATGCTGCCTGTATTTTGCTTAGAGTCTAGAAATACTGAGAATTAACAGTAGTCGTGATAGTTTTTCTCTTAATTTATATCCAGTTTGTATTTTCCTTTCCAGCAAGTATATTACTGCTGCAATATGTGCTTTTGGTGATCTTGACCTTGGACTGGGTCCTGTATGTTTCAAATCTATGGGAAACAAATTCTGGCCCATAATGCAGCACATTTGCTGCAGTGAGTGTGCTGCCATGAACAAGTTACTCTGGTTTCTAGTGATGTGGTGGGTAAAGACTGCAGAGTCTGAGGTCTCTGTGGATGGAACCTACCAGCTCTGCACACACACAGCCAGGAAAATTGGTTATGGATTGTGGAGGGGTAAATAATACGGTGTTTATGGTGCCCTCAGAAATACAGATGATACATGATATCAAGTCTGAGATGACAGAGAAAGAGCTACAGAAATGCAAATAAATCTCTTCTGGTAAAACTGGTAGTTGCTGCTGGCACATCACTGTGAACAGTTCTGAAATTCAGCTGATGGGTCCCAGATGCTCTGAGAGGTTTCACAAAATGTACATCTTCAAGTGCTTTGAGAACAGGCTATGTTACCTGACCTGGTCCGTTTTAATACACAGGCCAGGCTGCTTTTTTTGCCTCTTTGTTTGTGATTGTTAGCTGTTGAATGTAGAGAAGAAGGTCACACTGGTTGTTGTAGTTGCAGAGTTGGGTTTTTTGATAGTTGTCCAAAGGTCATTCTGCTTGTTCTTTTGCTGTCTGTCTTGGGTGCAAAAAAATAAATGAAACACATTGAGGCAAAAAATCCCAAACTATAATAGTTCAGAGTATCTTTTCAGATGAAATGGCACTTTATTCCCTTGCAAAATATTGCATAAAAGAATATGAGGAAAACATACCAATTTGATTTCTTTTGAAAATGCTTTCTTAAGACTGCCAACTTGGAAAGCAACTGAAAGAAGCAAGGGAAACCATTGATTGTTACACATGATGTGACAGCTTAAGTGTCTTTGCTAAAGGAGAAGAAAGTTCCTCAATAGCTCTCTTCCATCAGTGCAAATTGCTACAGAAAGCAATTTACTATATGCTGTCCAGAATTAATAAACTGAGTTATTGATGTAGGATCCAGGTTACCAACTAAACTGAAGGGAAGGCTAAAGGGCACAGTGTCTTGCTCAAACAGTATTTTTTTTTTTCTGAACAGAAACTATATTTTGGCTGAACAGAAACTGTATTTTGGCTGAGATACACAGCTCATACTGACTCAGCACTTGAAATAATGGATCTTTTTCTGAAGCTGAAGTTTCTGCATATTAGTGACAGCATAGTATATTGAGGCTGAGACTGCTAATGGTACTAAGTAATCATCCCTTTTAAAACAGAAATTACTTTGATGAACATTTATGTGAATATCAGTGTAAGTACAGGGTGTGCTTGGTACCATTTAACATGACCTTCATTTTTATAACAGCTCTAATTAGGTAGGTTTTGTAGAAGCTGACAATCTGTTGTGTTTGCATTACTGTAATACCTTGTGGATTCTATTTGTCTACCATTTTGTGACTTTCATTCTTTCTTTATCATTTTTGTCTTATACAATGAGTTTAATCCCTTGAGCAGATGAAACATCCACAAAATATTTAAATGTTCCCAGACATAGGTGCTAGGTGAAGAGGGTTCTGCAGGGCTGTTGGTTCAGACTCATGGCAGTTTAAGTCCACAGCTCTCACATAAGGGCTATCTGGGCTGTTCTGGAGGGGGAAGAGTCATCAGTTCAGCTGCATTAGCTTGCTAAAACAGTGTACCAGTAAGACTCTTGGACACTGTTGCTGACCTAGGAAAGAGGCAATAATATATCTGGAATAATGTAGTCTGGGGTTTGAGGGGTCCAGGCTTGTTTGTCATGCATTCAGAGGATTTGCTTGAGATTTGGTTGTGCTTTACAAATAAGTCAAGTTTATCAGATTGAGCTAATATGTTACAGTAGCATACTTCTCCACCTACCAGTACAATAATTAGACCAAGACCCATTCTTTAGGTCCACTGTCTTTTTAAAATGTGCTCCATGTTTGCATGAGAATAAAGAGGCCCACAGAGTAACTTTAATTACCTCATAACATTTTCTTCCTTGGTTGTGCCCTCTTGTGACTCTTTTCTAAGTGCTGGATTCAGTTTTGTTGATCTTACTGTTGAAGGGACACGTAATTATAATCCAAAGTTTTTTCTGTATCCTTTCCCTTATTTGTGAAGTATGTATACCCTCTGCTTTTCCCTTAAACCCACACCTGATGCATATATGGAACTGCTCACATGTAGCTTGTATTTGAGAAAGGCTGAAAAGAAAACTATTGTGGAACATGAAAATACCTTATTGTTTGCATTTGCAAAGTAGGAGTTCCTAATTTTTTAAGGAATCTTTGGCTATTTTGGGGTCACATTACAAGTTCTCATTTCAGCTGTTAATTCTAACAATCTACTCTTTTTTAATGAAAGTTCAGATTTCCTCAGTGTGATATTATTAGATGATGAGGCTTTAGGGAGGATTCCTGTTCATGAAACATGACATTTTTCATCACTGCTAAGTATACAGATATGAAAAAGTCATGTTTGGGTCTACAAACATTAAGGAGGTTTAATAGGAATGGATAGCAATTGCTGTTTAAGGAAATACTCCTGTGTTTTTCCTCGCAGTTCTAGTTTAACAATCCTATGGCTAAAAGTTATATACAGCCAAGTTTCTGAATGTAGGTGAGTCATGTTTTCTCCAGAAAATGAAGAAATTGCTCTTTTGAGATTTGTGAAAAAATTGGTTTTCCTTGTATGCTGTTATGCATCATCTTTTCTTTATCAAAATGTAATTTGAAGCTTCCAATTCTTCTCCTTTAGCATACAAGGAATTTGTAACTTAAGGACTCTGGTATTGAACGTAACTGTAAGGTACCTTTTTCCCCAAGCAGAAGAGGGAGTTGTTTGGAGACATGGCCTGTGGCTCTGAGAGCTGCTCACCATGTCTACCACATTGTTAGAATACACACAATTTGTCAGAACTCTTGCATATTAGGATTAGAAAAAGGAGAAAATGGGGGATTGATGAAAGGGGAAATATGAAGTGACTGAAGCCCTACTCCCATTTCAAAAAGTTGCTGGTTTTTGGTTTTTTTTTTTTTTTTTTTCAAGCTCAATGTGAATAAAAAACTGGGTTTGCTAATCAGATGAGAACTTCATTAGTTTGTTTCAGAAACCAACACACACATAATTTTTAGCTGCAAGTCATGCATTTAACTTCACAAGAGTAATTGAAAAGTCTGATTAAAAATAATAATTTAGAAATTTATGTTTTTAAAGGTAGTAACAAGAAAGGTGCTGACAGTGTTTCAGCTTTGAATAGGATAAAATATATTTAAGAACTGACTATGTTATTTTCAAAAAATTTTGCCTACTTTTAGCAAAGATATTTTCAACTCAATGATATGTATTAGAGGAGTATGTAGTTGAGCACAGCAGACAGGAACCATTGTGCTCCTAGAGTTAAGGGTACATTAGTATTTCTATTACAGTCTTGTGTATTTTACGAGATAAGATGGTTATAGTAATTGGTTCCAGAGTGAAATGTAGCTCGGAAGATTGAGACCTGAGATCACAAGTTATTCTTTTAGAAATGTATTCTGGGAATTACTTAAACTACTGTGGTTTGTTTATGGTGTGTTGGATTCCCAAGGTCCCCATTAAGGTTCACAGTCACATTAAAGGCAATTTTGCTTAAACAAGTAGGTAGACACAATACCCATACAAGTAGTTTAGAGGGTCATACCCTCAACCAGTGGGCTGCAGTTTAAATAGGTGCTTAATCCCACCAGATCAGGATCTGTGAGTGGATTACTAACTGAAGCATGCATATGAAATTCCATGTAGGTATACTAAGGTCTTTTTGTTCACAAGAAGTGTAAGGATTAGTATGCCCATCCTGTATCTACAGGGACAGCTTTGAAGTCCTTGATGGCTGATGGCACTGTTGGGTGCTGGTTCTTTTTTCCTTGGCTGTGCAGGCTGGCTCAGGGGAAGGAAGAGCCTATTCACAGAATCACAGTCGTTTAGATTGGAAAAGACCTCTAAGATCATCAAGTTTGACCTTTGACCACGCTGTCATCTAGACCATGGCACTAAGTGCACCATAGCATAGCTATTGCAAGCCCTCACGTTTGATCTACTTCCTTGGTTGTGCTCTGGGATGCCTCTGCTACTGACCCCAGTGTGTGTGGAGCAACATGAGCAATTGTGCCATGTAAGCCAAGAGACATGCTGTGTTTCTCAGGTGAGACTTGATTCACTTGAAATTTGGGGCCAAGATGTAAACTAAGGAATAAAGCAAATTTGTTTTACACTCCCCACAAAGCTCTTTGGGTTGTTGTCTGCTCATGCTACCTCATCTGCACCTTTTCTGTAGCTAAGCAGAAGACCTGGTTAGAAATGTCTCTGTAACATTCACTAAGTGTCCTTCAGAAAAGGAGTCCTGGTTCCTTTCTTACTTGGGTTTTTATTTTGAGGTGACTTTGGGATTATTGCATTCTTGCACTGAAGAGAAATCGGCTTAGGTTTTCATTATTGCTGAAAGCAGGAGTGGTTCTCCATACCTTGTTCTGTTCCTACCTGTATCTTGATGACAAGGGTGTTGATTTACCCTCACCATCTGACAGTGTTATATCAGGAACAAGTAATAGCTTTGAGAGCAAAGAACTGAACTTCACATTGATTTATTTTCTAAACTATTATTTTCAAAAACGAGCATGAAAACAGTTTCTTTTTTTAGTGTGAATGAGATGTTACTATCACATTTGGCCTGAGGTGTTTATGATTTACTCCACAGAGTCAAAATAAAGTTTATGAAGAGTTTGTCACAGAGCCTCAGGTAGTTATCTGCTTGCTGCCGAAGAAGAGAACAGATAGGAAGAGATACACAGAATTTTTATATAGAGAGATATCTGTATATAAGGGACTGTGTTACTGGAAACATTTGTCTCTTCATACTGTTAGAATGTTGAAAAGCTTTTTATGCTGTGTATTAGTTCTTGCAAATTGCTTACCAATTTAATATCAGCAGCATCTAAACAGTAAGTAATTGCTTATGATAATGAGTGCAAACTAATTTACTGGAATGTGTTAATATTCACAATGCACTTTAGAACAGCAAGGTATTCCAAAAATACTACTCTCTTGTTTAGCTGCAGTGTTTAGGTTACATTGTGATTACAAAGGCTAGCAATATCATAACAAAACCAGCCTCTCATTGAATAGCCTTCTTACTGAGACTCCAGAATGTGAGTAGGTAGTGTCCTTTGAGAACTAAACAGGATATGAACAAAACCTTATAGATTTAAATATTCAATCTTAATTTCTGATTGATGTTCATTAGATGAACAAAGAGAGAGCTTTCTTTCCCCCATGACTTGTAAAATGTAACTTAACAAATTTCAAGTCAAATAGCATACAATCCCTTTCTTGGTATTTGGGTGTCTTCAATGAATTCATTCTTCATGTGAGACATAGAAACATATCTAGAAGCATGCTTTATGTTACAGAAATATTGTAAGAAAATAGTGCAGTACAGTAGTGCTCAAAACCTCCAAGTTGGTATGCCTTACCTGACTCTGCAAGACTAGTGTTTAGTGTATTTGATTCATTGTTTTTTTCCTCCTTTTCTTGGGAAATGTTCTGTTTTGCTTTCAGTTGGGTTCCTTTTTTTAGTAAATTTAGATGAATGCTTATTAAAAAACTGGTTATGTCTGAGCATATTTCTGCACAGAGTAATTTTACACATGCATTGACTTTACTTACAGTTTTGAAGTATTCTTGACATCTTTGATTTGTCACTATAAAGTTCTGTATTAAAGTAAGGCTTCCTAAACTACCGAATACTGAACTTCAGTTCAGGATATTGAAAGCAATTGTAATTTCCTCTAGCCAGACCTTTGGAAGTGAAGGGCCTACACAATATCACTGCTCTAATTAGGCTGGGTTAGTCTTCAGAGCATGATTAACTGCTCACCTTTCTTGCATACGTGAGTGAACTAAGTCATAGCTAATAGTACTGGCATATGAAGTGTCAGAGTCAACACTTGAGTTAGTGCCTAGTGAAATGCATGGCTTACCCCCCTAAACTATTTTGTCAGGTTCTCTCCAAACATCATTGTGGAATCCAGTAGTTAAATGATGTTCTCTAATTACTTAACTATGTAACCCACTGAAAAGCATAAGATGCATATTTTTCACTGCAGCTCTTTATCCTCTGAAACTGGCAGAGAATTCTTGCTTACAAACAACAGCATAAGGAATTTCCAAAGAAGAATGATAGCAATTATCATAATGGCAAAGTGTGTAGCAGTTTTGTGCCAGACCACAATTGGAAATCTATTATGTAGTAGAACAGAAAGAAATGGGAAGGAAGTGAATTGGCCCAACCTGGCTGGCCCCCTTTAGCTCTTATTATAAAGGTCTAATAACCTTAAAGACTCAAGTACAAATACAGCTGAGTTTGTGTACCCCTATTAAACACTCTTTCTTTTCATGTGCGGATTTGATAACATAAGTAAACATTGATGTTCCAAAATCAATCTTTGGGATAATGACTAGCAAATCTTAAAGTATCATCTGTAGCCGCTTGTTGGTTCTTACTTTCAAGCTTCCTTGAGCCAACCAAGCAGAGATTTTTGCATCGTATTCCTGTTTTACCTGATACTTTTCAGAGGTTTGAGTATGTTTAATAGTGGTGAAGACTAAATTTGGTTTTAAGATTTAAGGATTTAAAAAAATAATTTATTACTGTGTATATCCTGAATATAAAAATATCCTGAAATATATGTATAAATATCCTGAAGTTTTTGGCTCTCTCAAGCTTGAATTTAGAGAGGTAGTTTAATGTTTCAAGATAGCAGTCAGTATTTGACTTGCTCATCAGTACTTTGCTTTGCCAGGTCTGCCTCTGAAATGCCTCTAGTAACTGAACAGCTGCTTCAAGGTTGGATTCCTGTGCTTGACGCAGGCTTAAGCACAGTGTTTTTCCAAAGAGCTAATGTATTGCATTTCATTTGATTTAATTTTTCTTAGAAGAAGAATGGTTGTTATTTTTGCAGTTCAGGGTGTAACATCTCTAAGAAACTGTGCTCTTTCTGGTTTTCTTCAGCTATAGCCCACACCTGTTCACTCAAAAATGTTCAGAACTGCTACCACAACATTTTGTCTGCTAACTATTATTAGTTGAGTAATCAGTGGGAGAGCATGAATGCCACATAACTTCTTACTCTTCACTACCTTTACAAAAGAGCAAGAGTAAACTTCATTGCACATTGTTTGTAATACAATTAGCTGTTTTCAGAAGAGACTCCATCTCAGCAAACTATAAGTCTCAGTGTTGCCAGTACCATATTTCTCATGTGAGCAATAGCAGCATCATATCTTAGTTCAGCATTTGACATCCTTGGGCTTGTATAATTTTTCAGTGAATTTAGCAGGTTTGCATTTAGTGCTTTTATTTTCAGGATGTTATGCATTTCTTCTAAGACACATTTTTGCTACTTTTGAGAGCTCTCTAAGGATTTTTCAAGATTAAATTATGAGATGCACAATTTAGCAAGGAACATAATATAAATGTCACTTAAAAATAACTAAGTTAGTGCAAGATTGGGTAGCTGGAGTATTGTATTAGTAAGGAAGCCAATACGAAATAAAGACTTTAGCCTAGAAGCATGCTAGACATTTGCAGCCAAAGTCCTGTCCATTTTAGCATTATTAAATAACTTAAGGCCAGCTATTTCAAATGTTCGTATCTTTATTTAAGGAACAAGGTCTTGATTTTTAAAGGTTGCCAGAATTGCAGCAACACTTCTGAGAACTGGGATACTACTTCAGGCACCCTGTTTTGCATGAAATAATAACCTAAAAAAAAATATTGTATCTTTGAAAAGAACGTTGCCTTTTGGTGTACCAATACAGAGAAAATTTAGTTTTGGATTTTCTTCTACTGGTTTTTGGCCTATATACACATCTGTGCAGAGCTACTTTTGTGTGAGATGTTCAGATCCTGGTGCATGTCTTCAGCTTACCGTCCTCCCATTTGAGTCGGCAAACTTGGAAACTCAACAATTCAAGTTACTTGGCTTACAGAATTTCTAATTTTTGCCCAGTATCTGTTGAGTTTGTAAAGTCCCTGGACTGGAACCACTGAATGATTTCACGTAGGCCACCAACAGATGGTAACAACATTTGGTCTCTATCGACCTGCATAGTATTTGAGTTAATGTCCTAGTTTCTGCATCCTGTTACAAATCCTTTCAACTAACCAGCCGCTTCACTACATTCATTTTGGATGTTGGCACAATTAATAAGCCATAAGAACCAAATCAGTGCACGTGAATTTCAATTATTTTAATGGCATTGATTGTAACTGTGGTTAAATGGAAGTATAGGACCTTCACATTTCCTAATGTAAGGACAGTGGAGGCCAAAACAGTCTTACTGTCTTCAAGAGTGCTTGGAGTTTACTAATTTTGGTCTGATAATGCTTTTGGGAAGTATATTTAGTGCAGGTAGCTGGGTGTGCAGCCGCAGTGTGAATTGCAGGCTGAGCTCTGAGGGGCAGCAGCCCAAGCCCAAGGCAAGAGGCCCTGAGCTGCCAACATTTGCATGAAAAAGGGCATGGGGATGGAGCACTCAGAGACACAGCAGGAGCTGGCAACCCCCAAATTTTGGCACGCTCAGACTGTGAGGTTATAAAAGCGCAGGCGTTACTTTGTTTGGGGTCCCTCCTTGGAGGCACCCAGGTCGAAGTGTTATTTTGTTATTTAGTTATTGCACCATGATTAAATTATTGTAAGGATCTGGACTTCCGAGACTGCTATGGGAAACCAGGGTGAAGCCAGTAAGGAGACCTGGTCAGACCATGCAAGTGTGAGACGTGTAGCTGCGAAGGGTCCCAGCTTAGGTGGTGCAAGAGTTAGTGACAGAGTGGCTCCTGGGTGGTTGGACAGGAAATTTTCTTTAACAATGCCTTTACATTCTATCTGTTCTGAAATACTTTTCAACTCATTGCCTTCTCATATGTGTTTCCCAATCACACAATTTACACTTCTCTAGACACTGTTCAAGAAATTTATCTTTAACTGTATGTTGACAAGGTTGTAGGAGGAATAAACCCTTCCCTTATTTATAGACATTTGTCATTTAATTTCCATCTGACTTTTTGGCAAGCTTTCAGAATCAGACACGTTGCATCCTTTTTACCTTTAATAGAGTTATAATGGATTAAAATGTTTCATGTTGACTGCAGTATGACATTTAAAGCAGACTGTGATTTCCTAAATATATCATTTTCTAACCATCTACATTACATAAAGGCGAAAGGCAATAATGGGGAATTACTTGCCTTACATTTCATACAGAAATGTTTTAAATTCATTATGAAGAGCATCCATATTGGAAAAGTGATAGGTAATAGGCAGCCCATAAAATTTTTAAACTGAGAGAGTCTGGAGAAGAGAAATAATTTTCTTGTATCAGTTTGTGTCAGATTTGCATTAGAAAGACTGTACCATTTCATAAAATAAATAATGATTTTTGTATGAATGAGCATATTAATGAGGTAACAATCCACAGAAGTTTTTTCCTGTGGACATTTCAAAGCTAATAAATATAATTTTACAGAATCAGTGCCTTAATACTATCAGGTCCATTGACATTCAATAAATCAACTCATGTTTTGTTAATAAATAAAATGAACATATACTCTTAATTTCTACATTCTTTTAAGAGTGCTATCAGCTAGCGCTTGCTTAGCTAAGGTTCTTCTCAAAATTATATTAATCTTAACACAATTGAAGGCTCTCGCTTTGATGTGCCAACTCCAACTGAGTAGTACTTTACTCCAGACAAGTGATCTAATCTAAATCAATGGGGTCATCTGAGCTGTAAGTTGCTACTTGATTTAAGATATTTAAATCACTCCCGTTGGAAAATTCTTTAAATTCTTTGAAACTTTAATTGTAACTGTCTATGTCATTTATGATGGTAAGAATGATGCCGATTTGTAATACTGATGCTAAGCTGTGTAAGAGTTATTATTTATAGATATACATACTTCTTGAGTTATTATTACTCACCAATTTTAGTTGTTAGTTACTTAGTGACCCTGTTGAAATCAATTGACTTAGATAGCCTCATTGTAGATGAATATGATATATTTTGACTTGAAATATGAATATTTTGTTCCAAAACCAGGAAAAATTGTAATTCCTGATTTTTTATGAAATGGTGCTTTGTTTCCCAAATGTTACTCTCTCTTAGTGCAAGAATCCAATATCTTCTATTTGTTTTTCGTCCTAGAACTCCTGATGGACATTTCAAATGTGTGACACTGTTGTCTGGCTAGTTGAGCACACTGACTATGTTGACTGGCCCATCAATATGCAACTACCAAGTTGTATGTTGCCAGGCTATTGCCAAGCAAAAAATATAGTGATTGAAACCTAGAGATTTCTCTTTTACACAGTCAGGGATTTTCATTAAACTGACAAGAGTCCATACAATTACAAACTCTTGTTTGTAATTTTTCCTACCCCTCTCTCAAATTTGACTAGTGGATTAAAAAGTTCTTGGAAGATGAGCAAGAACAGTAGATGTGTTGTGCAGCTCCATAAGGCTATATTTCACAGAGATAATTTTTAAAAATAGGACTTCACATCTGCAACTGTGGAATTACAAAAACATTTGGAGCATGAATGGAGAATATTTTCACACACTTTATTATTGCATGCAGCGTAAAATATAATCAACTGTCCATATACCATTGCTACAGACTGTAAGAAAGGCACAGAGAAAGGGGTGGTTTGTTTTTTTTTTTTCTTTTAGGTTTGTGCCCATGTGCCTGTGTGTGTGTGGAGGGAGAGTATGGTGCTGAGCTGATTAAGCTACCTATAGCTCATGTGGTCTAAGGAAAAAACCTGTTTCTGTGTTAGTGCCTTGAACCCACAACAAATACCATTGCAAAGCCCAGGATGCTCACTTTGACTCCAGATTGTGTTGGTTCTAGTATTGCTTAGCCCTTTACCTGGAGACAACTCTTAGGGACAGCTGAATATAGTAAATGATGCACAGCACTTGTTTACAGATGTCTGAAAGACTGGATGTAGAGTGATGAAAGGTCTTGTAAAAAGCAAAGCAATAAAGCAAAGTGACTATAGCACTTTGGGAAGAAGAGTTCTATAATACAATGTAAAGGTGTTTGAATTAATAGTAGTAGATACTGCTTTTGTTGACTCATTTAAACTAATTGCTCCAGTTGATGAGTGAGCTCTCTGAGATAATATTCATCTAGTTATTGTCTGGGTGAAACTAGCTTCTTGACCATAACTTTAAAGACATATCCTGTTCTATGACATAGGCTTCAGTTCTAGATTACAATCAGCACAATGTTAACCAGTGTAGGAAATACAGATGTCTCAGTTCATCATAGACAGTGTTGGAAATTTGGAGATTCAGCTAGCAGCACCCACTGTAAACATGAAGTGGCTTCAGCCTTTCTTACAGAAAAATCGAATTTTAAAGTTCAGCTGTAGCACAGTGAAATGTGGGTACCAAAGAAAGCTGACAGTAGGCAAATAGACATTTTCTGTTCTCTTTATTTTCATCGTCATCTTTACCTGAAGTGGCAAGATTATATCATTAATAAAGTTGTTAATCACAAAACCCAGTAATGATCTTTGTCAGTGCTGGTTTGGTCAGTGAGTTTTCTTACAGTTACTCTGGTAGAATGGAAGATTAGTGAATGAAATAATGTAACTGCTAAGGAATTATGCTATGCAGCTGTGGTCTTAGAGCTGACAAAGGTACTGGTATGGTAAGACTGCTAGCAACAGTCAGAGTTCAAGCATGCAGTCAGATTGGTTAAGGACCTAACTAGAAATTGTTTGGAGTAGCAACCAATTTCCAAAAAACATTTGACCCTTTAAGGTTTGCCAAACTGAGTGTGGTCAAAGGAACATCATACATATACTCCTAGACCCTATTATCCAGAAGTCTAAGAGAATCTAGCCAGAAAATAAGACATTTCTCCATTCTTACCCCTATGGCACAATTTTTTTGAAGAGCTACAGGCAATGATCCATTTGAATATCTTCTCCTTCCCCATCCAACACACCTCTTCTGCTGTTGAGTAGATTGAATGTAGAGAAGCCTGATGTCACGGTTGCAGGAAAGGAGCTACAATCCATATTCCATCTCCTGCCCAGACTTGTGGGAAAGAGTGTACTAGAATGTCTTCAGGAAGCATTCAGTTGAATCTGGTCTTTAGTTTGAAATATTTCTTCCAGCCACTCTTTCCATCTCCTTCCCATGGTTAACCCTAATGGCCATTCCCTCCTCACCTCAACCCTGTGGCATATATTCTCTGTTTGCTGTAAATAATTAATAGCACAGCACAGTCTAAGAAGAAACAACACAGAAGAGTTGTATTTTATTTCACCAAATGGATTATTATGAAACACCCCCATCTCTCCCCCTGGGAGATCATGTTTCTGTCTTGAAGCATTCCTTTCTTTACTTAGCTTAGAAAATTTGTACAAATCGTTTTGTGTACTTTCCTCAACTTCAGTTTGGGCAGAATGAAAATGCATAGATGAATATGTAAAAAGAAGTATTAAAGGAGATTTATATGCTCCTCTGAACACAGTAAATGCAATTAAGGCCTTCATATAGATGTTTGGACAATCATGTATATATGTATTTTCATACTGTAAATTCTTCACTCTTGGTAATTAATAGTAGCCTGCACAAATAGTCTCACTGGATTCAACAGGTTTATGAATACAAGTAATTACTTACCAGTGGGAATAAGAGGGTTCACACTGTAGCCCATAATATAGTACTGATAATATACAGAAGGAAGAAAATTACTTTATTGGGTAATTTCTTGTTATAACTAGAAATGCTTACTCTTCATATTTTTTATAATAGCTAGAAATAACTAATAATCAAAGTGTGGTTAATAGTTTTCATTATTGAACTTCACAGCCTTCAGTCTTCAGTTTTTCAGTCACACAATGTGATGGAATCATAGTTTATTGGGGTCCAGAGCTCAATCAAGCCATTGCGTCTGAAACCTGATGTGAATGTTGAAAATAAACATAAAGTTACTGACATTATATGAGAAAAATTAAATTATGTACATTACCCTTCAGTGCAAGATACCTTAAACTCAGAATTGGAACAAACATGGGGAAGGTAGAAAGCTGTTGATTTGTTGTTGATTTGAGCAAACTATTAAACTACATCAAATGTGACTTCAGAGCAATAAATATTGAAAAGCTTTGCAGTCATAAACAGTAATAGATACAGTAAATGGGTGCTAAACAAATATATATCTGCTTAATACTATATAGGTAAGCAGATGTCCTTGAGTTGCTGCCACATCATGCTGAAATGAATGCACTATTTTTCATAAAGAAGAATTTTGCTAACAAGTAGTACTTGAGAGACCCAGACCATTAAAAAACATTACTGTATTTTGACCACTGGCACTTTGTTACAATGGGAACCATGCTTTCATGGTTAAGAATTTCAAAGAGCCGTATGGACATTTTTCCTAAACATTGTGTAGATGCATGGACGCAGAAAGAATTATGCAGTAAATTCTGTAGCTGAGAGATATAACTGGAATGTTGCAAAGTTGCCTACTTACAAGTACTGTGCTGATGGCATTGCTATTCTTGACATTGTAATTCCTCTGCTTTCAATTCTCTGGAGATGATAAACCCTAAACAGCACAGTGCCACAAGCTAAGAGAGAGGAGGAAGATGACTGGGTTTTCGTGACAATGTTCTTAAAGAACAGCAGAGACATTATAAGGTTTGTCAGAGAGCATAAAAGCCTTTATGAAGCAAGTGAAATAGGCTTCCTCTGTTGTTTCTTAACATATCTAAAACCGATAGTAAGCAGGGCTGTTTCCAACAACTACTGAGTTTTTAGCTTTTAATAGTTAAATGGGAGGTCAGACTATAAGCTGAGATCAATCCCAGAGTAATAAATTTTACATTATTATATTTGTCTTTCTTGAAATATAAACACTAGAGGATCTATTCTCAAATGGCTTCCAACCCATTTTTTTCATAATTAATACAGGAAATTCGAAGAACGTGACTCCCTGTGCAGCTCAGAGGCAGATCTGTAGTCATCAGCATGGATTAATTAGTCTTTTACCAGACACTCAGTTAGTTCGAAGAGCTACAAAATGGACAGTTATAAAGGAAGGAAAGCTTTGTCATAATAAAACATAAGCCACATGTTATCATGGATAAAAGATAAGGTTTTTTTAACTTTGTTGTTTATTCTATGTAGTTTAAGATTTACAGA
Source organism: Xenops minutus (assembly GCA_035221455.1). Classification (NCBI taxonomy): domain Eukaryota; kingdom Metazoa; phylum Chordata; class Aves; order Passeriformes; family Furnariidae; genus Xenops; species Xenops minutus. The sequence continues at coordinate 11,694,396 of JAWWEE010000105.1, forward strand.
TAGATTTATCCAGCTCTGATGACATTGACCTTGGCTTCAATGCGGCAGCAGTATGGAATGAATTGTTCTTCACTGGTTTATTTGAAGGGCAGTATTTAGCAAAAAAATGTGATAAAAATTCACCCTGAGCAAGAACGGCAGAGGCTTTCACTGTTCAGATCTGAATACTTACTTCTGGGTCATTGTAGTCAGTATGACTCCACCATCGCTTGGCAGGCTTTTTCTTTGTCTTCTAAATTGGGTAAACACATCTGTTACAACCAAGAAAAGGACAATTATGCACTGCCACTTTAATCTTAGGTACTATTCTAACAGTTTCATCTGTGACATTGAGGTATAAGGAGTTGTTTTTTCTTACCCTTTTCATTTTTGTTACTTGTAAGAACCTCATTCATGACCTGACACAATGTTTTATGAAGTCAACAGACAGGCTGTCAGTGTTTTTAATGAGCTTTGAATCAAGCCCTCAGTTTTTCATCAACACAGAACAAATCTTTTTGCTGCAGACACCACTGTGACATATATTGTATGAAGGTCCAAACTCCTCAGTTCAGGAGTTGAAGTCAACAGTAGCAGCAAAGAGGACCATCAACAGTGATATTACCTGTCTCATGTGTCTTTGTTTTAGAATGTGTTGTAAATGGAGATTGAATTGTCATTACTGTACGGCACATGACAGATTGTCATGCATTTCAGAGCACCACATGGGAGGAGAGCAAGGGTGGGAGAGCAGAAAGATGAGGTTTCTGTCACATATATTCCTATATACATATATATATATATATATATATATATATATACATATATTCCGGACACCATTTGCCAATGTCCATTACCAATTCTGGCACAGTCCCAATCTTCACTACTCTTGCATAACTCTTTATAATAATGGTAAAACCTGATTTCACTTAAAGTGGAAGTGACACCTTAGATATCAGACCAGTTATTGTGTTTGTCTTTGCTGAAGGGAGCTGACACATTTTTCTAAACCACATGCAGGCTGGTATTTTGGCAACAAGAGAGAGAAGCCAAGAGACCTATTTCAAGCATAGTGAAATCCCACAAGTGTGTTGATATAAAATGAGATTTACAGTATTATAAGTGCTATGCACAGTGCATAAAATATTACAATTTGATGGCACTGAAAAAAACTAATGAGCAGGCACGTAATTCCATAAAGGAAAAGTGATGTTAAAAATAAATATAGGGTATCTTTTCAAACAGGCCAGATTCCTCTTTTGCTTTGAGACTGAGACAAAGCAGTCTTGCTGTGCAGTAGAGTAAGATTTTGAGACATCTGGGAGTTGAATAAGCAGTGTAACTATACAGTCCTTCTTGACTTTGTCTTTAAAAGTGCACATGTTCAAAGGATTTTAGATCCCCTTATATGCTCACAGTATTTTTGGTCAATCTTGAAATAAAATGAGAAAATTATACTTACATTGTTATGCACTATCTCCTTACATGGACAAGGGGAGCATGTAATGAGAGCCTTGGGTGGAATAGACTGAATTGCATTTCATAGAATCATAGAATGGTTTGAGTTGGAAGGGATATTCAAGATTATCTAGTTCCGTCCCCCTGCCATGGGCTGGGATATCACCCACTAGATCAGGTTGCTCAAAGCTCCTCACCTTCCAGGGATGTGGAATCATCAAATTCTCTGGGCAACCTGTTCCAGTGCCTCACTACTCCTTGAATAAAGAATTTCTTCCTGGTTACTAATCTAAATCTCTTCTCTTTTAGTTTAAAAACATTCCCACTTGTCTTGTCACTGTCTATTTAATAAAACAGATACAATTTAATTAAAAAAAAAAAAAAAAGGTAAAACGTAATAAAATTGCAAGTAGCCACACACTGAGACAGGACAGGACTACGACAGATAGTGAAACAAGATATCTGTATTTACAATGCATTGACCTATCTCCCTAAGCTTTGATCTGCCTTCATAGAAAAGAAATGGACAGCTTGTAGTGACTTTTCAAATGAAAGATCAAGTGCATGCACAATTTGCCTGCTATACGGTGGTGTTAAGATACAACTTTTAAATGGAAAATGTCTGGATATGCTACTATTTTAGTTCAGAGGAAGTATGCTGGTGATGAAGTTAAGCACCTGAGTGCTAAGTGGTTTAAACACTTGTTTAAAACAGATTATAGATTTTGTAAGTGCACCCTGGATATAATGTGTAAAGATTTCCACTTTTAAAAGATACGCATTGAGCATTATGCAGATAAGCCATTGCTTACTCAGATGGTAGACTGATCTCTTTATGTCCTGACATAACAAGTAAAGTATGTTTCCCTTTGTTATCGCCACCTGTCACAAGATGATAGACCTTAGATCTGTAAAAGTCTTCTCAGAATGTATTTGCTAACATCTTGTTTTGCTGGGCATGATAATGTATAATTTTCATTTTGTAAATAAGTAGCTGCATTTTTTGGTCAGTCTTGAGGTAACTGGAATGACTTGATTTCTCCACATGGGCCCATTTTCAGAAAGCATTTGATTCCACTCATCCCTGTTCTACATATCACAGAAACATGTTCATCAAGCGTATGTTTAAGAACTCTCTTGAATAGATACGCATTTCTGAATCAGAGCTGTGGTATTTTAAGTAATTTCATTTGCAATTAAGTTATATTCTATGTTGATTGCACTATATAAAAGCCACTAATATTTCTCTTGCTGCAGAATTTTCAGAGATAAAGACCTCTTCATGTTGAAATACAGTCCTGTTCAGTTCTATGAATCCATTTGCTATGTGAGAACATCCTGAGTTTTGTAGAGCATATGATTTCCATGTGGGTTTGCATTGGTGCACGTGGGCTAATTATATTTATTTGTTTTTTGCAGCGGGAACAACATATATCTTTAGCAAAGGTGGTGGACAAATCACTTACACGTGGCCTCCTAACGATCGGCCAAGCACTCGAGCGGACAGACTGGCAATAGGGTTTAGTACTGTTCAAAAAGAGGCCGTGTTGGTACGAGTGGACAGTTCTACTGGGCTTGGAGATTATTTAGAACTGCATATCGTAAGTATTATTAACAAATGCATGAGATTTCTTCTTGTCTTGATTGTATTTTTATCAGTGAATTTTAAATTTATTTTATTTTAATGTAAATATGGCAGTTTGTTAACGAACGTTTTGGAGTCAATAGTGAACTGAATGATAATGACTTATAGCATATGATTCTGCACAGGGTCTCAGACGTACTCAAAATGCCTTTTATCTGATACAATGCTACTTTACATGGTTTATTTAATTAAAAGTCATACTGGAATACCTGTGCCTAATTACATAGAACAGGATTTAGCAGTGTTAGAGGAAGGTATGTTAATCCTGGGGTATTTAATCTGGAATCTGCTGTGGGAATTACAGTGTATTATTATTGACTGTGCTTATTGTTAATATTAGAATTTATCTTCCAATTTCACCATTTTTTTGTGATGCTAAATCTTAAACAGAAAGCAAAACTGTCAAGCTAGGAAGTCTAAAAAAATAATTTCAGCTGCCTTAAAACAAACGACTAGCAATCAAAATCAAAAGCGTATGGAGTTTTATGGCATCATTAATAAATGATCAATTGAGAAAAACTTAACTAGGGCAGTATAAATTTTGTCTAGATTACTCTGAACTTTGTTAATGTGTTAGTTTGATTTTTATTTGAGAATGTCTCTACTTTCAGGAACACTTGAGTCCCTTTTGAATGAAATTACTTATTGATCTATAACAAATTACCCTTTTACCCTCAGAAACATTCAGCAGTGATTATTTTCAAAATTAGAGGGAATTATGGTATTCAGTCTTCCCAGGCTCCCTATTTCTGCAAAGGCACTCTTGCACTGTGGACCGAGGTGATATTTTGTTTATTTATTTTTTTAAATTATTTGCTGGCTTCGGTAAATAAACAAAAAAAGAAGGCCTAAAATAAAATTCAGAGGTTGTCTGTACCCTTCTCTTCTGTTGAATTGCACAGACAAAATAATTGGCTGGTATTGTGCAACTATAGTTTGAAACTGTGAACAAAGGAACTCCTCCCATGTGCCAAAAAAACTAAGAGCCTACATGTTTCAAGGCAAGTATTGTGTTGCTGGATAGAATTTAAATATTTGCTTTGCAACTGTCAGGTGTCTTTTAATCATTTCCCCTGGTTTGTTTTTTTTTTTGCAAACTCAGACCAGACCTACAGTCTGTGGTTGACAACGTTACTTTCGTCTTACAGTCTTTTTTGTCTGTTAAGCATATTAAGGAATGTTTTTCTTGTAATTTTACTATACCTGAAGGCTATCAAAACTATAATATTTGTTCAATCTTCTGTCTAGCATGATTTTTCTATTTTAAAACAAACATTGTGTTCATAAATTATGAGTTGGAAATCAAATTTATTGCCTGCTCATAAATATTTGTAGGTTTAAAGGTTTTTTTTTCCCAAATAACTTTCTTATATCCATACTGTAGCAATAGATGGTAAAAATAAAACATAATTGAGAGTTTTCTGTGATCAGAAACACTACCAGCTTAATAGGGATGTGGGAAATGATAAATTATACTTTAATGGTCTTTTGGAATTTCTGTGAAGCAGCAAAAAGCCTTTTATCATCATGCTCTGTGAAGTGATATTGGCCTCCCCCTGCTGTCTTTGCAAGAGACTTTAGGAACCTCCCTGAAGCCTGCTCTGCTTCAGAGAAAAATCTGTGGTAACTGCAAAGTTTCACTGAAACGAGGTTTGACCTTCTGAGAGCAGCTTCGATGTGGTTTGTCTCTAGAGTAGAGACACTAAGGAATTGACCTGAAATCCTAAGATATTTGGCAAGGATTTTTTTAAGGGTTGTCAATGATAGATAAAGCTTGGAAAACTACTGGGATATAATTTCCTGGAGTCTATTTCAAATAAGGATAGTATTCAAAAGAAAGTTGAAAGGCAGTATTTTCAAAAGCTCTTGTGATACCAAAGAACATATATCTTATTAAAGTCAGTGGAACTATAGATACTTCTGAGAATTTTACCTGAGATCTATTTTAGCTCAGGAAGATATTGTGAAACATCACAGTTATAAAAAGGAAGAACACAGAAATGGAGTTTCATGTACATGTTATATTTGAAAAATAGTTTACTGGATCTAAGTTTTTCCGTATTGGCAGCTACTGTGTTAAAGCAGTTGCAAAAAAAGTAGTAGGAGGGTTTTGTCACTCATAACTTCCTTCTTGCATCCACATTGAGATTCCACTAGGAGTATCTTACTACTAAATAACCAGAAACATGCAAAGGTTATCAAAAGTGGAAGGAGATAAAACTGGAAGGAGGGAAGTGTGTAATCCTGCATGTTATTTTGCATGTACCCACTCACCTGTTTGCGCAATGAATATGCATAGCAGTGAGTGTGTGTATACATTGAGATGCACTGTGCATGGATAACTTACCAGTGTTATAATGACTATGACCTTACAACAGCATACACTTCTGATTTAATTATGCTACGATTCAGTTTTACAGTATGATAGAAACTGGTTCTTCTGCTGCTGAGCTTTCATTATACCCAGAAGGTCTTTAGTCACTCACATCCTTCCCAGTGACAGAGTTTAGGATAGATGTGTAAGGATGGGGTTAAAATGCATTTTCAGCAGAATGGTAGCCAAAAAGGTTTGGAACTATTGCTTTGACTTAAAAAACTTTGGGTTACAATCCTCACTGGTATGTTGGGGAGAGTGCTTGAGAGAGCTATAAGGTAACTTGCTCTTAAACTTCTTCATTCTAGAAATGGAAGAGGAAATTGCAAGTTAGATTATGGTACTTCAGTGTGTGCTTGCCCTCTTTATTATTCTGTTTACTTAAAGATGATGTAAACCTATTAATGAAATCAAGCTCATAACAAATTCTGATTTTGAAAATTGCTACTTGATCATCTGAATCATAGCTTTAGTGTGAGGTTAGGAACACATTTATTTAAAGTCAACATTTAACCTCCGCAGATAACCATTGTTAATAGGAGAAACATTTTAAAAAATGTCTAATCTGCATCGCTAGCAGATGTTTAACCGTTCCAGTGCAAATATTTTAAATTCTAAGATAGATTATTATAAAATTCAACCTGTACTGTAGCAGCATGATATAAAGGATTGCTTGTGTGTATGATACATATGTATTACAGTGCTTTAAGAAAGGAATTTTAAAATGTTTTAGTCATCTGGAGATGCAGCAATTAGTTTCATAGCAATCACTTGACTTCTGTTATGAAAGTGGCCTCCTGTGTAGTCTCTGATGGGAGATCTAGCTCAAGAGGAAATAGATATCATACCTAAAAGTCTACTGTCACTTTCTCTCCTCTTGATGGATAAATAAAGAACAGATAGATCTGATAATTACTGTAAACTTCCTTTTTATCCTGTTTTCATGTCACGGACTGTATCCATCTCCATGCCACATGGAAAAAGGCATCAGCGTATTCATGCAATGTTCAATTAACCACCATGTGCACTCCTGTCCTTAGCTTTTTCATTGACTTTTAAAGCCCTTAGGTAATTCTGTCAGAGATTTCTGTTCCTGTCTCTACTTTTTCTCTTCCCACCCTGTTCTCTCAAGTCATTAGACAGAAAAGTACACAAATATGCATATGTTACTGTCTACCACAGGCACTGTGCTGTTGCTACCTCAAATTTCTAACTTTTCATGGTGAGGAACAAAGTGAAGTTAGACAATGATATTGCCCTGAAGGGCTAAGAAATCCTGTTAAATTGCTCTTTTTGACAGTGCTGGTAGATAGGAAACTGGCATTCTCCTGGCATTCTCTTGCTTTGTTAAGTGAAGAGAAGAAAGATAGATTTCCACCAATAGACTTCAGTAATTTGAAAAAATGTATAAATTATGCTATGTTTTAATCTTTAATTGTTAAAATTAAAGACTTTATAACAAAATGTAATATTTTGTATGCCTAATGGAAAGAATCAGTAGTTTCTGCATCTTCCTTGTTTGTGCCATTTGTTTTAAAATCAAAGTATTTTGAGAGCACAGACCCACCTGTTTTTATGGTTACAGTTGATTTTGAAATTGAGAACAAGAGGTTTATATGGGGCATAAGGCCAGCAGAGCATTTCAGACCATACAGCTTTGGCCTTCCAGAGAAGACACCCAGCCTACAGCACACTAACTACTAGTCACTTCTATTAGCTCAAGCAGGGTGAGGAGTAACTAGTTAAGCTAATTTACAGATATGGATCTGCTGAAGTAGGTGAAGTGATGATGATCATTCTGATAGGAAATATTCAAAGATCTAAATAAGGAATAAGGCAGGTGTGGCAATATTTTGAATGTTGTCCTAACCCTCTTTGCAAGCAAACTGGGAGAAAATGCCCTGTAATTCCAATGAGAGAACAGTGACCTACGTAGCATATAGAAAACATAAAAAATAAAAATAAATTAAGCCCAGGGTAGATTGTAGTAGATACTTTTTGTTTCATTCTTTTTTGTGGCATTGGGAAAAAATATTGTAGGGAAAATGTTAACCAATAGGGTTAATACTGGGAAACTACTTTAAGAGATGTGCTAACATAACCTGGAAAAGTATGGTATGGTTAAGGTCAAATAGTATCCATATATGCAAGGTATAACATAATTAACTGAAATACTGTGAAGATGCAACATTACTGGCATGATAGATTAATCAGTATCATCCTTTGATTTTCAAAATATATTTGTGAAGCCTTCAGAGTTATGATTAATGACTGAGGTGAACAGTCATGGGGAAAGTCAGAGGAAAGATTGTAGGTCTTGCAGAAAATAGAGTTTTGGGTCACAAATAAATTCAGTTTGTGCTCACTACATATATTAAAATATATATTGTGGAAATGGCATTTTTATTTGAAATTTTTTGAAACTGTTGGCAAACTTAAAACAACTCTTATTTACTGTTCCACTCCCTCCGTCTCTTAGTTATACATATGCAGTGTTCTGCTACACCAGGCTGTTAATAGCTGACTCTGTTAGATTTTTTTGTATGCATGCATAAAATATGGATATTTTTAATTTATGTAAGTATAATGACCTTCCCTCAAGTGAACAGAAATAGTAAAACTGAAGTAAGGATCAGGATTCTGGGTTTGAGTGTACCAGGGAAAGAATTGCAATGTCTTGAGATAAATGCATTTGTTATTCTCTTTTGAATACTTCACATTTCTTGAGCTTCGTGCCTAATGGAAAGTAATTTGAAAGATTTTTATTGACTTAGTTGTATTTGGATCAATTCCTAGAGAGTTGGATGTACTTTCAGTGAGATTGATGATAAAAATACCTTTGATTTTAATGGTTTGTATTTGAGCTAATTAATTTTCCCAGGAGGAGTTTAATAATCTTTTAAAAAAATAATATTCCCAGAATCGTGTTTCTCCTAATAATCATCATTCAAATATGGAATTCCTTATTATAATATGCATATCTATGCAAAGCAGAGATTTGGTATGGCTAGTGGTGGCTTGTATATTCATGAAACATTAAAGAATTTAAAATCAAATTATTCATATCCAGGAAGGGATTAAAAAAAAAAAAAAAGCAGAACTAGGTTTAAGAAATCAGATATTTTAGAAATGCTGAACATGCACATCAGTGGCTAAAGTCAATGGAACCTGAATATAGTCAGCACCTCTGAAAACCAAGTCATCATCATATCAGCTAAGTGAGCATCAGGGATCACTCTGGAGCCCTGGAAAGACTTAGGGCCATTATGTTTATCAGAGTTGTGATTTTTAATATTCTGCTCTCTTGCAGCACAAGAAAATTTCAAAAAGCTGGTGTTATCTAATCCAAAAGTCTGCTAGTATTTGGTATTTCTTTATTAGGCTTATAGATATGATATTTATTTGTGATTTCTTTTTCTCATTTATACATATGAATGAAAAATGGTATAGGAAGTTTAACTGTTTTGGCAGTGATTGTTCTTCTCTTTGGGGAACAAAAACCTCAGCAACCAGACTATATGTTAACCTTCAAACTGGGGAAAAATTACTACGGACGAAGGATTTGCAGACTTGTTTATGGTTTTGAATGAATAAAACCCAGGGAAATCAAAAAAAAGAATAATTTATGGGACTAGACAGGCAGGTAGAAATGCAATTCAATGCACACAAACATTAAGTTAATTAGAATGGGAGCAATGAATTAATCTAGGGAATTTGTGCTAAATGTAGCAATCATTTACCTCACTGATCAGGTTAAAGATCTAACTTTGTAGGAAAGAAAATAAATAAATCACTGAGATGGTCAGGTGGTGCCTTGAAAACATGCCGTGAAGTTATTCCCTTATATTAGTGGAGACAGACTAAAAAAGCTCTAAAAATGGTTTTTATTATATAAGCTATTTGTTAATGCCTCATCTTGAATACTCTGCACAATCTGTTATTGCACATTGAGCAATAGTGCTCTGTTCTTGCCATAAACAGGCCAAATTACTGAGAGAAGGCTATGGAAATGTGCTAATTCTGGCACAGAACAGACTGATACTTACTGTATGAAAAATATGAATGGAATTTTACAGTTGATATGATTAAACAGTTTGGCTGTGACTGCCATCGTGGAGCACTGCAAGGAGAAATGGTGTGGCAGGTCCAGCATACCAGTGTGAAAGGTCTGATGTCCCAGTTGATTGCCTGCTTCCCCAACTTAGAAGTGTGCTTGGGGGAGGCAACTCCTATCAGCTTCTTCCTCGGTCTTGGGAGAGAGAGAAATTCTCACTTCTTCCTTTATCTAGCTAGTAACTCCTTTATGCATCCTGTTTCTTTTGTGCTTTTGGGAGAATAAAAGCTTCCTTCCCAAAAAAGCATTCTGTACGATAGGGTCACCACCTGCCAGCCCCTTGACCAGAAGAAATTGCAGTCAGTAAGACCTAAGTTCTCAGCTAAAATACCATGTGCCAGTTGCACAATGCTCCAGCCCTCAACACTGATGAATCTCCTGAAGTGCTTTCTTCTAGCAAAGTTGTAAACCCTGGCTGAGGCCAAGTAGATCGTTAAAACACTTCTGTCAGGCCTGAATATATTAGAATCATCTGACAGCAATATGGAAAGGATTGCATGTGGCTATGCTGTCTGACAGCAATATGGAAAGGATTGCATGTGCCTATGGCGTTGTGTGAAATGTTCTTGCAGACCAGATCGTGGACTCTTAAGTTCCCTTCAGATCCCATGTATCTCAAGATTACACTGTAAATTGAATCCATCTGTTGGCAGAACTGTTTAAGGTCCAAAACTTTGTTACTGAATTTAATGGCAAGTCTTCCTATGACTTTACTCTTGCAAACTGTACACAAATGAGACTTTTGATCCGGCAAAAGGAGAGAATGTAAGCATGGAACTTAATTTTCCCGGGCTCTTATTGAGCTTAAAAAAAGTGCCAAGATTAGGAATAAAAGTGGTCTGGCCTGAGTCATATTATATTTATAAAAAAACTCTGCATTTTTAAGAACTCAAGTGGGCCAATTTGGAGCAGCAAGCACAAAAGCAAGCATATTTAATTAACACAAACTTGAAGAGGCTCATGATCTCTTCATAAAGCTGTCCTTATTTTTCACATTGTTACTATTGAAGCTCTGAAATACTGTATGTACTACATCCAGTGTTGTTTTCAAGGATTCTTTCATTCTCTTCCCTTTCCCTTGTTCCCCAAGCTGGTTTTGTGCCATGTCTTCAAACACAAATTCACATGTTGTGCAAATTCTGCAGTCCCAGTGAATCCCAGTGAAAACAGGTGGCAAACCTCCAGGGGTCTCAAGAATTACATTCCTTTTCTTTCCCACAGAATGAGGCATACTGTATAGCTGAAGGAACACTTCAGATGGTGCTTGTATAGTATATTCACATGGAGGTCCATCTTGATGAGGACCATTGATAATTTCTGTTTAATTAAAGAACAGAAGCAGCAACAGCAAAGCAAATAAGCTTGAGGCCAAAATTAGGAGATATATCCTTTTGTGTCAAGGTTTTTACATACAAATTCCTGGCTTCAGAAAGGAGGATAGAAAAATTAGTTTATAATGGACAGATAAATAAATACGAGCACCTTTCCTATTTAACATTATATTCTCTTGTTGATATTTTAGATCCATCACAATCTAGTCACATCATTTTAATCCAAAATTCCTTGCACTGGCTACTAGCCAACATCCTTGCATATGAAGGTTACAGATATTTTAATAACTTGGCACCAACTCTTTCAGAACATTACCATGTATAAAAAGAGCCAATGAAAAATTTAGCAGGCATCTTAGCAACCTTATTAAGATTTAAAGGATACTTGACTATTTGCAATAGCAGAACAGTTGAGATGTTCACTGTAACCTGGCTGATCATCCAAAGGAAGAAGCACAAAATCATAGGAAATTAATGTTATGATTTGGAGAATGAGAGCTCTGGGTGATTGAGAGTGACATCCAAGAGCAGGCCATTTTTGTCCACCTATCCTATGGGGGTAATATTCTGCTTATTATATATTTATATGATGTTATCTATATTATATGCTTATGTTATTATAATAGTATGTATATAACAAGCATATACTGTTTGTTATATCTAGTAATATATCTAGTAATATAACAGAGTCAGACCTGATAATATTTCCTAGCTTATTACTGCCTAATTCTTGCCTAGTTTTAGAGAAGCACAAAAAGATTTGCACTCCCTCCTCCCTGCCAGGCATGCCTGGCTCAACACCAAGTGGAAGGCACGTATAGCCAGTGTGTTAAGAAGCTGTGACAGAGGAGCATGTAGACAGGTTTCAGGCACTTTGGGCTGACAATGTGTTGTTTGGAAAAAAAAGAAAAAGGACAGACGGGAGCAATGGCATTACTTTGAGCATATCCTAAACTATGCTTTTATCTCTTGATGGCAGCTTGAATAAGAGACAGTGACTCTCAGACTGCTGTTGACCCATTGAAAGAGGGGCAGATTTACACAGGACATATCAAGGTTTGTTTCTTAGGAATATAAGCCAGAACCCAAGATCTGGCCCATTAACTCCCTGTCTTTTAAATTTATGAGCTCTAAGTGAAGATAAGGATGTGGTGTGCACTGCAGCACAAAGTACCAGTGTAGCAGTTTTTCAGTGAATGTGCAGTATGAACAATATAATTTTTAATATGAGTGACAGTGATTAGTCTATTGATGCAGAACAAGATCAGGGCAAAAGTGTGGCTGGTGGCTTGAACAGCTTCTGGTCCTAACTCCAGATAATTCTCATCCCACCACTTCCACTATTGATTTCTTTGAAAATACTGCAGAAATAAGAGTAAATATGAGCAGGATCAACATCAGTCCAGAAAACTCCCGCTGGGAGGTGAAAGTTGCAAAGGCAATTTGAAAGAGCCTGCTGCTTTCTTTCAGTCATTCATTTAAGTAAAGATTGTTAGTATAGGTAATCACTTTTTGCTAATAAGAAAAGCTCATCTTAATACTATTCTGATTTTGTGAGATACTACCTTAATTGTAACACATAATTAGTTAATTAGACCACTTAATTCAGCTTTTGCTCTGTGAAGCCTCAGTGTCATCACTAAAATTGAAAACTTGTTTTAATATTAAATGCTTTTTTCCTTCTAGACTGTTTCATTGTCTTGACCCTTATCACTGTTCCCTTACCCCACTATATCAATGAGGAGTGACTTAGTAAAATCACTGGATTTAATCTGGTGTAGCGGAGGGTAGAACTGAACGCTGGGCCTGGCTCCTATCTTTCTCCAATTAAGTTATTTAACATTTATAAACTTTGGCACTAGCTCATTGCACAAGGGTTATGCATGACACAGAGCCAGAGTAGGGAATTTATTTGTATTTTCTGAAACCCTGGTTACCAGTTACATCTTCATCTGCTTTTCAGTAACTTGCCTATGCAACTTAATCTCTCTTAGCTAAGCTCGACAAACTTGGCATCAGTGCAACTCCATTGCTGGTGTATCACTGAACAGACTATTCCTTTCTCTCCCGCAACAACCATAGGTGTGCAATATTTGCCTTCTCTATGAATCTGTCAGTAGTTCTTCCCATTTGACAGTGGGCTGATGCCATTATGGTCTCTTTTTTTCTTTCTTTTTTTTTTTGCTTAGATCATACTACTCACAAGAATTTCTGCAACAGTAACAGTCAGGATAAAGATTTAATGATCTGATATTGTCAGTGTTCTGTGTTCTGGTGGCTTATGTTTAATGTAACAATCCCACTAACAACAGGTGAGCTTTCCTGTTAAGTGTTTGGAGAAGCCTAAGTATCTCGCTGTTAGTAAAAGCCCATTTATATTGAAACATTCTGAAGCTACAGAGGGTGGATTAACTGAAGGAACTGACTCATGCATTTCTTGGCTTTTGATAATTACCTAGCTTACTCTGAATAAGGGATGCTAAGAAACAAAGAAAAGACACAGTCCTTCAGTTTTACCAATTCTCTGTGAATTTATCCCAAAGCCTTCAGTGCAGCAGCATGAAACTACTAACATGAATTTAACTTCTTGTGCTAGAGTATGCAGGTTATAATCTATGTTCAGTCAAGGACAAAATGTAAGTCCAGATATTCCCTCAGGAAGATGTAAATCACTCTTGCTGCTGCAGCATTACACATTCTCTGTGGTCTAGGAAAACTGCTCATACAGGACTGGAAAGTCTTCGCTCTATTTATTCCATTGTTGCATCAGGTACTCCTCTTGATCCCAGGCCTCTGGATTGAAGGATGGGGTTGAAGCATTACAGCCTCAACAGATATCATCATGCTCCATTTTGGAGCTGGAATCTCGTTATTTTCAGTTCAGCCCTCACCCTTGGTGGACTTGCAACTTACTGCTTACAAACTGAACACTACAGACTGCATTCTTCCAGTCAGCTGTGAAGCTCCAGTAGTGCCTTATTGTTTCCCATACGGAGCTTTTTTTCCTGACCTAGTGAATTCCAGGGACAAATACAGAGTTTCTGGAGCAAAAGTACTCAGCCTTTCCATTGCATAGAAGATGGAATTCTTAAGACTATGGATTATATAGCAGTGCCTTCTCAGTTAGGGACAAGCACAAAGGACATTGTCATGCATGTAGCTACTTTACAGTAACTTCTACCAATTAAAATAAAAAGTGAAAAGATTATGCTGTATAGCCTTAATAACCACTCAGCATATTTGATAATATCGCTGCTGTTGGTATCATATTCACCACAATGTTTAATAGTTGAATAGATGCAGCTCACTAGAGCACCACATGGTATGCAGCAGCAGGGAGTCCCATTTGACAAGTTGGTTTTGGTTTATTTCCTTCCCAGAGAGCCTTCCCTAATATCCCAAGTTTCTGTAGTGTTTTGATTTGCTACTCAGCAAACAGGAAAAGGCAAGGGAATTCTCTATTACTTGTTTTCAAATCAAGAGGGGGTTTCATTTTTTAGTGGAAGTATTATGAAATTCCTCATAAAGATAAGATAAGATAAGGCATGTTTTAATGCCAAATTGTCCGCTGTTGATCTGAAATCAGTTAGGTTGTTGCAGAGAGCATGTATCTGTATGCGTGGCTTACTTGTAGGATAGCAACTGTGCTGGTTTTTGGAGGTGGCTTCAAGTTCGAGGATTTTTGTTTTCTTTTAATTGCAAGATTTTTTGTGTACATCTGCAAGACACTTTGCACAGTGAGCAATAACTCTTGGCTATAATAGTGCCATGGGATGCTGTGGCTGTTCGGTGCTTTTAGATTTGCTCTCCATGGAACAATTCAGAGAAGCATTTTGCAAGACTTTCCAATCTTCTAATTGCTTGTCTGAAAAAACACCTGAGTATGTACTCTAACTTTAAAATAAGATGACTGTGCTGTTAATATATTCCAAAAAATCAGTGGATAATACAGAGGAGATAATGAAACCTTGGCTATATTATTTGGGTATTTATTTCCAGGAAACATACAATAAAGATGGGAACATGACCAAATGTGCTTCAAAAATTATGTTATTCACCTCGTATTATCTGGTCCATAAATAAACACAGAAACTCCCTTGGTTATATTTCCTACTACTTATTAATGGGGTCATATACTTAAAGGTAGGTGCTGCCAAGGGCTAAATGGACAGTGTCTTCCCTAGAGAAAAAAACTTGTCACAAGCTTGTGCTCAGCTGAGATGCTCCTTCGGAAGATATTTAAGATTTCTGAGTTTCTATCTCTAATCTGCTTTTTGAGTATTTTGCTGGCTACTTAAACCGGCAATCTTAAGGCATTGATTTTCTTTTCTTCCCTCTTGCTTTTCACTGCATATTCAAACTCAAAAAAACGACGGGCACGTCTCCTTGTCACAGCTGTAGTGTGGTACATGATGACACCAAGCTGTGCTAGTGTGGGAGGAAGGGAGACAGGGGTTGCAAGCACTGTGGAGAACTGATTAAAATTCAAAATGAGCTTGATAAAGTGGAGAAATAATCTGAAATCAGGAAGATGAATTTCTACAAAGGAAAGCGTCGATTCCTGTACCTTAAGATGGAAAAAATCAAATGCACAGCTACAAAATGAGGAATAATTGTGGCCTAGAAGTAGTTCTACAGAAAAGATTGGGACGTTAAAACTGATTGCAATTTGCTGCAGACACAGACAGGCATCAATCTGGAATGCATTGACAACACATGGTGTGGCAGAGAAGGCAAAGTTTGTTGTTTGTACAGTATTGCTGGGATGTTATCTGAAGAATGATGTCCAGTTTTGGGTGCTTGACTTTTGAAAAGAAGGTAAGCAAAGTAGGCAGCTACTAAAAGAATCAGCAACATACTCTGGTTTATTGAATGCTTAATTCCCAAGACAAAAATGAAGAAGTGAGCTCTGTTTTGTTTATAAAAGAAAAGACAGGGAGTGACTGGTCGTGAAACCATCCTCTAGTACATATAGGTTGTTAATAATCATGACTGGCTACTTTGTTTTGTATGTCTGTCAGGATAAGTTAGGAAATAGCTGGTTTATTTTGCAACAATGCCAGTGGGTACTGGAAAAAAATTTCCTACTCTACTTGATGCCAAGCAATGGATCTGGTTCCATAGGCAGGCCCTGTTAATTTATGCTTTCAAGATGAGACTATGTTCCCATTGGTAATGGGAATGCCATGGAGACTTCTGCTGTGTGTTTTTGCTAAAACTGGCTTAGGTGGACTCAGTGTTGCCAGCAAGTGATAGATGTAGCAAGTTCTTCTTAAGCTGTATACTCCCATTTAGGGTACACTTTTTAACTGGAAGGCTTAGATCCAGGGATGATTTAAGATGAATGCTTACATGTAAGCAGAGTGAGATTCTCTGCTTTCATTCCTAAAGACACAGAAAACGAGGAGAGTAAGTTGTTGCTTAGCATTTTCTTTCAGTATCTATTGGTCTTAGTCTCAGCAGCACAAGGTAGAACCTGCCCTCCCCTCTGCCATATCAACATCCCCTCTTGTTTAACACTTAGCAAACTTCTTTGCTGCTATATGCAGGAAAGAAACTTGAATATGTATGGATGAGAATTGTTCTCCAGCCCAGCAAAGGCTTGTTGGTGTGTTCTTCACTGACTGTTGGCATGTGCCTCCTCTTCAGCTTGTCGGGAAGGTGGTGGTGATGTAACTAACTTTGCCTCCTCGCCCACCTCTGAAATGTTAGCAAGTGTTTGCTTTGGTTGATGTGTGGGAGTAGTGAGGTAATTTGAACCATGCTGGTGTAAATCCAAAATTACCCCAATGGGCTAAATAGATTGCTGAGCAAAACACATTTGGCTATATTGCAAGAATAATGTGTAATTGGGGTGAATATATTTTTCATCTTTTTGAGCTATTTGGCCAGTTCACTGGTTTCAGACATAGCTGCACCACTCTGTGAAATGGTCTTTTAAGGTTTCTCATCACAATAGTGCATGAAAATTATCTGAAAGAGAATAATCACTCACAAATCATGGAAGATAAGATTTCCTGTTTCATTTCTAAAATAAACTGTCTGGTTCCTTAACATTACTGACTTTTTGTGATGTGGCTTTCTAATAATGTTAACAGAATGTTGATTTAAAAAATTCCTTTAGCTGTTAACAATGTTACAACTTCGGTCTCATATCATAAAAGCTTGGTATACTTGAAGCATGGAATACTTTAAGCATTATCTTTTTATGTGTGACTAATCTCAATTCTCTGTATAAGCCTTTGTCAGTGGACTGTGTTCTGGGGTTTCCTCTGGAGCAAAGGCAGGGTATTGCCTTGAACACCAGCCATACTGCATCTGCAGGCACTTGGTCTGAATTAACCCCACTTGAGTTTTTGTTATTGCATTGCAGTGACAGCTGATAGTGGTCTGCTTAGATGTGAATCAGCAGCCTTGTTCTGGTTCTGCTGTCAAATGTGCAGTAGGGAACAAGCAAGCATTTTTCTGTGTCAAGGAAGGCAAACCTCCCCTGCTTGTGTCACCCCATCCTTTAATCACCCTTTCTAGCCTCCTCCCCAAGTTGTCATGCAGCTTCACCAGCAATTTTGCACCTCTGCAGTCACAAAGGTAGGTCCTGGATGTGCTTCATTGCCCCAAAATATAGAAGTCATCCAGGCTGATAATGTATGTCCTTTCGAGTTGGAAGAAAAACTATGAATAAATTTGTTGCTGTGACTGTGTCAGGATTGTCACTTTATCTGTCTTGTAATGGAGATTTTGTTCAGCATTTCTAATTATGATATTCATCTTCACTATCCCCTGACACAGGTGTAGTATCAGGATAGTAGTGCATGACATTTATTACTTCTGACCTTCAGAGGCACCAGTCACAAGCACTTCTGATTTACTGGCAAATGTAATTGGTTCCCTAAAATCCTTCCCTTTCTCACTGAAAATATTTGAGAGTTTCATGCTGCATTTTTCCTATAATTAAAAACATTAAAAATTAAGACAGGGACATGATTTTGCCTTAATCATATTCTCCCACAGAAATACTAGTGATGAAATGATTATCACAAGCATTCCTTTCATGGATAGTATTTTTTGGAAATTATAGCCAGGATTGATTTCTACATCAGAATTTTTCACATGCAAGCTTGTGCTTTAGAAAGCTTACTGACTTGGAATATTTTATAATAGTTTTTTAAGGGTCAGCTTGCAAGAGAGTTCCTGATCGCAAGGAAATTACTTACCTGTGCTGAGTTGGAGGGTGTAGAGAAAGCAAAGCATATTCATGAAATCACTTCAGGTGGTGGAGCCTTCCCTCCATTCCACTCTGCTTCCTTGTGGGCCTGACTGGTTCTGAGTGATACTGAATTATGGTATCCAAAGGAAAAATAGTACTTCTCCTTTTTGTCCTACTGGGGAGGTAATAGCAGGACTTTGATTCTTAAGGCTGATTTTTAGGAATTTAGAAGTTTTTTTTGTTACTGTTCAGCTGGCTTTATTTATAAATGTCTCAGGTGGGATGCTCATAATTGTTTCCCTCCCCAACTCCTACTTTAAGCACACACACCATGAAGGAAAAACTTCATGGGTTTTCAAACTTCTGTTATTTTGATCTAATATAGGTTAAAACCACCAAACCTAAACCTTGTAGACACAAATCAAAGCTTATCCATTCTGTAACTGTCTCTGTGTTTCTGTTCACTGCCAGGAACTGGGTGTGGCAGGAGAAAGACCAGTGATCTGATCTAGGTAGTAGTGCTGTGTAAGTCCAAAAGTTACTCCCCCTGCCCCCCATGTCATTTCTCATTGGAAACCAGAATGTGGAAAATTTTCAAGACTGATAGAATGTACAAGAAAGAATGCAAAGGGAATCTTTCCTGGGTGTCACTAACAAACTTCAGTGGGACTGGAAGAAACCTGAACTCAGACTCCCCACCTAGTTCAGGCTGGGATCTGATTCAGACTCTCAGACTGTAGCTTCAGGACGTGAATGTCAACTTTTGACTCACCTTTGTGACTGAATCATCATTTCATTTGGTGCTTGTAAAAACATAAAATGTTTCTTTTTGTTGCTGTATCTCAGGAAGGAGAAATTTTCAAAACTTTTTTTATTAAATATTTGTGAAAGACATTGTTTTCTACTCAGTTTTGGTGAAAACACATTTTCTGCATATTGATGACAATGTCTTTTCTGATCATTATAATGCTAACTGCAGTTGATTGTTATTGCTAAATTCAGGATCCATGTAGCAACAACTTCCTGAAAGACTTTTAATCAAAATTCAGGATGGACAAATGCTTTATATCTCATTAAAATAAACAAAAGAGATTCCTAACTGTTGTTTCTAGAATTGTTTAGAAATGCAGGAAGCAAGAAACTTGTATAGCACTGCAAGAGTTGCACAGCATTAGGAATACATTAAAAGAAAAATGTCACTCTGCACCAGCTCTTAACAGGAAACATGGCATATCCACACTTCCTAGAACCCAATGTACATTTCCAAAGGCCAAAACCTTTTCTAAATCTCTTAATACCTCTGAATTTATCAGTCTTCTTAGCACAATTGAATGTGTCTGGAGATGTGGACTAGGGACATGATGATTAAGCACTGTAGTGATGGAAGACAGAGCAATTAGGTGACACATTCTCTTATGTGTTGTAGTGGCTATTTTCCTAGCTGTAAAAGAGGTTTATGCGGGGTTTATTATCAATTCCAGCCACTTTTTTAGATACTTTAAATCTAGATTCTGTATCCTAGTTGCTTGATTTATTAACACCCCCAGGAAAACATAGGCAACATAATGATTCTCTATATCAATCACTTGTTATAAAACTTCAAAAAGATTCAGTAATTGTAATCAAAAATTAATATATTAGAATGAAAGATGTTTTTAAAAGACTATTTAATGGTTTAAGAATAAATAACCTTTTAAAAGCCTGCTGCAACTCCCCATTTCGTTTCCTGCTAAAAATGAATTCCTGCTGTAAGTATCCTAAGGCTCTCAAGTTAGAGAGCTAAGTTGTGGCATTAGTTTTCTATTGGCTGTCATGCACTTAAGAGGATATTTGTGATAGCATAAGTGTAAATGGGGAAGACTCACGTCACTGTTCAGGCAGGATATTTTAGTCTCTTTTTCCTCACCTCATATCCTCTGAGTGATAGAAAATAAATGAGTATGGGTTGCAACTGGAGAATTCCTTAATGGCTGGTATTAAATATGTTTCTCAAAAATTCAAAATATGCTTTTGATGAAGACTGTGTAAATTAATTTGCTTCATTTTTTTTCTCATTTCCGATATATTTCTAGTGCAGCAGATACTCAGTGCATAATAGAAATCTGTGATGCAGATCTTGTGTACCTGTGTGTTTTGAGCTTTCAAGAAATATAAACTATTCTGTTTCAGATTGCAGACTTGCTACATAAAGTGCCTTTTTTTCCCCTCTTTTGTTTTTTTGGTTGGTTGGTTGGTTTGTTTGTTTGTTTTGGCGTTGTAAGGGGGGGTGGGGGGTGGGAAGTGGTTCTAACAGTAGAGATAGGTAATGCAGAGGATCACTTGACCAAAATGCATCTCCTTAATTTTGGTTGCTAATCATAATGTTCAATGAAAATAACAAGCCAGAGAAGTTTCTTTGGTATTGCATCACTGCTCTGTTCTCTTTTTAAATGAAAATTTTAAATCTTATCCATTTCCTTACATTCTCTTTGATTATGAAGTTAGGCTTTAAAAATAATGACAGAAATGCAATTGGAAGAAATCACTAAATCACTTACAAATAGTAGACCTAGATAGGATGAGTTGTTTCAAGCCTTTTTTCCTTTTTTTCCTTCATGAGACACAAAATTCTGTGTTTGTTCTACTTTCTGTTGTTGTTCCAGACCTGTATGGTAGAATCAAATTCCAATTCCAACTGTTTAGGTTAAAATACATTTAGAAAACATAGATCATGCCAAAAGCAGATACCTAAGAGTTTCTGTGTTGGCATAAAAATGCAGAAAATGTGGATTCCGTTTTATATGCTTCTCATGTTGGTTCTCTTCATCATATTTTCAATCTTTTCTGCAAGATCATGAACAGCAGGTACTTACGTTTTATTAAGTAGTGGTAATATTTTAAAGAACGCGGTATAAACTAGATCTTCTGATAATGGAAAGAAAAATGGTTTTTCAAGACTGTAGGAAGGGGAATGAGCAGTGAAAATATGCCTAACCACCATGTAGGTACCAAATGCAGCAGAAAAGTTTGTCTCTCTGAAGAAAAGCAGTTCTGAAACAGGAGTTATAACCCCTGTGTGACTTTGAGGATCATGTGTTAAAGAAAGCAAAGTGCAAGGGTACAAAGTTTCAAGTTCAATTTGAATATACAAATCCAGAGCCTTATCTGAGAGCCCCTTTTAAACAGAGCTTTCATGGATGCTTCAGTGGTGCAGTAAGAACCAAATGGGTGAACTAGTTTAAAGATTTGCCCTGTGATTCTCATTGAAAAGCATAAACAAATTTTTAATTCACACCTGTGGCTTCTGCACAAAAAAAAAAAATAAAATCCCGAGTAAAAGTGTCAGACTTGATTGCTAGAAAATTTGTTGTAACTGCATTATGTATCAAAATTATTATATTGGATGACAATTTCTATTATTTTCACGAGGTCCATTCATTTTAATTATAATTTACCACTCAAGTATACTAGTCTCTTCATGTTAATCTTCAAATTATTCTCTCTTTTGCTTTAATAGCTATTTATGAGTCATAGAAAGTACACCTAATTAATACCTCTGCACATTGCTACAATTAAACATTAATCAGATTTGATTTTTGGAGTAATGTGCTACCAGTCTTCTAATCTCCTAAGTTACAACCTGATAAAAATTTTATTACTCTAGTTACAAAATTCTCAATGGGGAAGGGATTTTCATTTAATGCATTTAATGCATAGTGGTGTCTTATATACAAATTTTACACTATTTTTAATTCTCTCTAGATAAATTGTTTAGCAAATAAGAACTAAACTGACACAGAGTAAACTGACATTGTAGAAATAGGTTTTTAAAAAAATATTCAGTCATGAGCTTGTCAGAAGGATCTAACCGAAGCACTGGATGGTGATTTTTTTTTAACATTGGATGACAGCATTTAGTTTCCTATTTCCCTTTCAGTTTAGAAGAGAAAGTCACTAGATGTGAGCATGAAACAATATATGAACTTTCAAAAAGCCATCTTAACAGGGAGCTTCATGCAGTTGGTATGAGCATTTGAGCCTGCTTGGTTTCATCTTTTTTTTTTTTTTACTTCATTTCTTTTTTGTACTTTTTAACTGTTGGTGGAGAAAAAACCCCTCCAACCAGTGTTGTTTCCCAGCATGTCAGAACAAACAAATGACTGTCCTGTTGTTCAGTTATTACTGTCGAATCGCTCACTGGGTCTTTGTGCTCCTCCACCCTTGATCACTGCTACACAATGCCCTGTTCTCCCCCCTGTCCCAGCTCCTAGACTCAGGTACTGGAAAGTCAAGGGATATATGACAAGAAGTGGACAGGTGAGGAATTAACTTTATCACATCCCTGAAACTTATCTCTGACTCTATTAACTTGCTTCCAAGGGTGAAAAATCCTTTTTGAATCCCCAGGAGTTAAGAGCAACAAGATGGAATGAGCTCTGTGTCATAGGTTAGCTCTCCCAGATCATCTGCAGCTTAAAGGTATTTCTTACATTTTTTTCCTGAGAGAGCTAAAGCCCCTTCTCTTCATTCAATAGAGAAACAAAAGATAATTTGATCTAGGCAAGGGCACAGCAAAGACAGTAGATAACCTGTTAGAATTGCTTTGGGTTGGAACTGGAGAGATTCCAACTTGTACTTTGATTCTTAACAGGTTTAATTAACACTCTTTCTTATTCAAGCTTATTGCACTGTCAGGGCTGATATGTTTAGTGCTCTACTTCATGCAGTGAGTTTGCAAGGGGAGCATCCAATTTTGAATTTGTTTTGTTGAAGTAATTGTTACAAATCCAGAAACTTTAGACTATGTATCAGGCCTGTCACCAAAATTTTGGGACTGATACTTCTGGGGGAAAATAAAAAGAGTTACGAAGCTGTCCTTTCCTAAACTGAAAATATTTCTAGGTCAGAACAAACATGAGCATAATTGACAGCCTGTTAAAAGGATGGGTTGTATTTTGTCTGTTGTGCAAAAAGGATTAAGTTTCTTGGTCCCCTCAGGGAAGATGTGAAATCAGAAGGAATTGGTAGGATCTGCAATAAATATGGTGCAAAGGGAGGTTTTGAGACTCTTGCACTAATGGAGTATGGAGTTGGAGCTCTGCTCCATCAGGGTTTTGTGGAGGTTTAAGTGAGTGTGCATAAAGTGATGGATCCCGAGGTGCTGCCTGTGAATGCTTTTGCTCCTTCACCCTGGCTCCTTTGAGAGTTCTGTGCTTGTGAGCTGAGCAACATGGTTCTGTTCCATTGCTTTCGGGGAACAGTGCTGTGCATGTTCAGCAGCTTGAAATACATCATGGGCTGCAGCGTGCTGCATTCAGGAAGGGATGGCTCATCCACAGAGAGCTGATACCACTGCTTAGTCTGATCTCTGGTGTTATGTGAACATGTGGTGTTACTGTGAACATCACACAGGCTGTAGACTGTCAAAAAAATAGTCAAAGATATGAAATGTCCCTGTAGGATGTATGATTTCCTCTAAGTCCATAGGGAGGGTGCTGAACGGGATTTATGCTGTTGTCTAGAACACATAATGTAGTGTAAGAGAAGAAAATATCCCTATTGCTGTGTTCTGTCATAATTGAAAGTTACATCCGTTGTCACGTGATTTGTTTTTTCCCCTTAAATTGTACATACATACAGGACTCATCTTTTTAAGAGGTAGCTACCACTGGTTCCCTTCTGCTACATCTCTGTAGAAATATTCATGGTTATGTGACTTTATGTCAAGGTTCAGTATCTCTCTATTATTTTATTCTTGAGGTCCTACATCACTCGTGATTATATCTCTGCTGTGCTTACAATGGAACGTCTGCTAAGCTTTTTTCATAAAAGGTTGTTTTTGTTTTTTTTTTATTTTTCCAAGACTTTAATGAAGACTAAATCTCTGGTACTTTGGTGAGATCACCAAGAGATTCTACTGGAAGGTTCAATCGTAATGTTTAAGGATATTTTTAAGAGGAAGAAAATAATTTCATCTTTGAAAGACTATTTGGAATAAGGGAGTAAGATAATATTCAGAAATTAAGAATAATTTTTAAAAAATCAAGCCAGTCATTTGTCCTATACCTTCAAAGACAAAGCTGTGAATTAACTTTCCTCCAGATCCCTCCCCCAGAACTACTTTTTCTAGTCTTGACATCTGCTGGTTATTTCGAATAGCTGTGGGCACAGGGCAAGGCTTCCAAGAAGTAAAAATTTAGTGTTACACTCAGCTCTTGTTAATATTAGCAGATAGGGTACAGACTCATACACTGTTCAGAGGTTCTCTGCCACATCAGTGATAGGAAAAAAGAGACTTTCTTTTTGGAAAGTGTTGAGTACATGTCCTGGCATGGAGACTTCAGCACTCTAGTACTCTGATCTTGAATTCTTTAACATGTTTTCTTGAAAAAACACTCAGTATGTGATATTTATCAAAAAACAAAGCAAGAACTGGCAACTTAAATTTTTAATGGCTGTTTCTGTCAGTTCTTAAATTGAAAACACTGGCATGCTTTTCTTTCTCAATATACAGTTTATTGCCCCAATCAGCATTAACAACCTAAAGTGATGTTTCTTTTTAATTCAGCTGAGCTGCTACCAAAAAAGATATATTTCAAGTAGCCTTGTAAAACTAAAGCAAAACAAACAAATAAAAAAAAAAAATGGACAAGGTAAAATTGTCTTCTGTGTGGGAGCTACCTGGAGGACTCAGGAATTCTTTTTGCCCCCATTTCTTAAAAAAAAAAAAAAAAAAAAAAGGTTAATTTGTCAAGTTTTCTCAGACTTTTGAACTGTTCCATTGCAATTTTTGGCAGCATTTTAATGGTCAATTATTCCAGGCTTGCATTTTGGATCTACTAGAAATGCTGATAATCTTTAGACATACTTTTTTAGAAGGCACTTTAAATGAGAATAAAATTTGTAGAACATTAAATTAAAGTATTATGAGTAGCAGGAAAAAAATTACATGATTATTTTTATGGAGGGGTTTTTGTCAGTTACTGCTGTTGTGTGGTTTTAGAGCAACCACTCAACTGCAGTCATAGATAGGAAGCTGATGTTACTTTTACACTTGTACATAAGCTGAGGTTTGTTCTTGCAATGCAAGTGTTTGCCTTTGCTTTCCTGTTTTCAACACTGATTTCACTCGGGCAATGTGCAAATCAAAGAATTTATTTGGGGGTTTTTTTGGGAGGGTTATTTGATCTAAGGTATTTTGGGATTTTTGTTTTTTGTTTTATCTCATCCCCCATATCTGAGCTTGACCCATTTATGTCTGTGTATTTATGTGTTTATATGTAGTACCTTGCTGTGTTACATGGACTCAAATAGCTTTCTAGGCTCCTACTCTCATATGTAAGGAACTAATTGCAGAAGGACTATTTTGTCCATCAGACATTGATGTAAAGTATAATAGAAAGGTTATTGTTTTGCTTGATTTATAGCTTAATGTGTAAGCAAGACCCCAAGCAGAAATGCTGACCTCTCCAGATAAAGTCAGTAATATAAGAGTTCCATTATTCATTTAAATGTCTCTAGGGTAGTAACCTCTTTTTTTTATTATTATTATTACTTTAAATTAATTTTTGGAATTAAGCCTATGTTTTTGTGTTTGTCTCTCAGTTCTGAGCCTTGGGCAAGATGCAGGGCCAGGCAGAAGATGACCACCACAATGCATCTTGATAACCATGACAGTTTTCTCTTGGCCAAGATAAAATACAGCAGCTCTACCTGGATAGTAAATGAAAAGGATGAAACAGTGTGATGTTTGCTTATGCCTCTAGCAGTAAGGCTTATATTTTTTCCCCTTATTTTCTAGTTGGAGAGGAGTGATGTCTTGTCCAGAAATGGCCTTTTATTATTGTGATACTTTAAAGGCCCATTATGGTTTTTGGAGGCTTTGGATTGTCCAGGATAGAAGTTTGATTTCTGAAGAAAACAGGTTTCTATAATCATCGTGTTCATCAGTCAGTCCTAGTTTTCTCTAATGGCACTGGAGCCTTGTTTTAGAAAAAATTAGTAGAAACCTAGGGTATCCAAGGTACTAAATCCTTGCCTTTTTTTTTCTTTTTTTTTTTCTTTTTTTTTCTTTTTTTTTCGGTGAAAATCAGCAGTTCAATAATGGAGGGAGAGCTGTTAATCTCCCACTGGGAGAAAGGTAAGGAAAACTCAGACACTATCTGTTCTTTTTGGCCATAGCCGATTAGTCAATCAGTGTTGGAACATTCTGACCAGCTTGTGCGTAACTTCAACTTGGGGAAGAAATTTACTGTCTTGTATTGACATGGGAAGACATAAGAAGATAATAGGAGAAAAAAGAAAAGTAAATGCTTTGGGAGGCTGTGGGGGTCTTGAGAGGGGACTACTGACATGAAAGGGAAAGGGAAGCATCAGAGTGGAATCAGTAGAAACACAACTTAGTTAATTATGCTTACAGAATATTTTGTTGAAGATTCCCATGAAATAGAAATGGTAAGCCAAGAGCAACTCTCCTTGTTTCTGTTCTTTTAGTGTGGCAAAACTTTCATTTTTGGTTACCAAATCATGGCTAGGCTTTGCAAATGAAGATTTGGGAAGGGCTCTACCCATGCTTGCTACCAAATACTCTTCTTATAAAGCAGCACTCTAATAAGAGCAAAAATCCCACAACATATTTCACATTCAAGTACTATTTTTTTTATGTTGATTTTTTTGAAGTTTAGCAACAATCATACACCAGTTTATTATCCAAATTCAGCTGCATAAACCAGTTCTAACCCAGCAGCTATGCTGCATCTTTTCTAGTTTCCTTTGAGGACCATACCCAGCCTGACTTATACCAAGCTAGCAGTTAATTTAGAAAATTGGTTAAATTGGTTTACAAATGGACTAAGACAGCTATCACTGTAATATGCACTGAACAAAAATAAACCAAGATAAAAAAAAACAAACAACAGCCAAAAAAAAAGCCAACCAAAAAAAACAAAACCAAAAAAACCCTCAACCACCAAACAAAAACAAACCAACAAAAAAATACCCCCAGAAACAAAACCCTGGTGAAATCTAAAGCCAGGCTGCCAAAGTTTATGGTATTAAAATTAGTACTAGGAGTGGTCATGCAAAAGAATGGTTAATGAAAGTTTATTTTACCTGGAGGAAGTAATGGCATCAGCCTCATGTCATTGCAGAAGTGGCCAACAGTCTCTGGTGTCTTTTGTATTTTCAGACTAACAGATAGACCTGAGACATATGAAACCAAATAGAAAGTATTTTGAAATAGGTTAAAATAGCTTTTAAAATTCAATGGGTTTTTAGCTTGTCCTCAATTCTTAAGTACCTTGCCTTATATCCACCTATGATTGTAAGAGCTTGAATGAAGCTAAAAGTACACAGTACTCCAAGCAGTGCTCAGATGCAAAATTTACAGTATTCTCATTGCTTTGTTGGGTCAAGACTATGTAAACCATAGAAATATTAATATGTTGGAAAGCTATATTGTACAGCAGGGGGGGAAATTAATGAGGCAGATTCAGTATGATTTCAGGCATCTGACAAAACTGGTTTACAGCTGCAGATAGTACATAAGTTATGTATGAACTTCTTCCAGCTAAAAATAATAGTTCACATAGTTATCTAGTGTGGGGGTCCAGGAGAAAATATTACCATGATATACATTAGTAGAAACTGAAATATTAAGAGAAAAGCTTCTAGAATGTACACTTTACTGATGCCTATTTTTGTTGCTAAACCAAAATATTTATGGCATTATGTAATGAGCGGATTATCATTCATAAAATATGCAGTCATAAAAATGAGAAATAGTGGGATTATTAGCAGCTTTCAGCAGTAGAGAGGCTGTTTCTTAATGGTTTCCTCTTTCTCTAGTCATTATCACTGCAGCTGTGAATTATAGTATTACATTTTATTGGATTCACTAGAAGAATCTGCCCAGATAAAAAATAATAATTAAAAAAAAACCAAAACAAAGCAGAAAATAATATTAAGTGTGCTTCTTTTTAAACTGCCCTAGTAATTAAGATTGCAATTCTGACAGAGATATCCAGAATTTAGTCTGGAATTTTGACTCTAACACATAACAGCAATGGTAATATATTGAAGAGAAATTGATACTCACATAAACTGGTTTTGTAATCATTAATTTTGTAGAACCAAATCCTTACTATCTGTATGCATAAGTAAACATTGCATATGAGCACTTGCTAGGTCAGCCCATTCTGTGAGTGGACTATTTGCATTAGTAAGCATTTGAGTTAATTCTTTAAAAAATGGGCACATTTGGTCAAATAGATGTGTATGAAACATCATTCTCACTGTTACTTTATTTCTGTCTCTATTATTGGCTTTGAAATCTGTTTTTGTTAGGATCTTTAGAAATTATCACCAATGCCAAAACTAAAATAAGCAAACATAACCCAGCATATTGCAACTGCAGACTGAAACTGCTTTCATGTAGACGAATGATTCATTCATTGGTAAGTCTAAATAAAATCAGTTGTAAAAAGACCAAGGTTGCAATCATGTTTTATGAAAAGGTTATAAAGGCACAAGATGAAACTAAACATAGAGAAAAGGCATAGATTTTCCAAAAAGCCTCTTGAGTGGCTGAGGTCATACTTTCTTTTTCAAAGTCCCCTGCAGAGATTTTCAGGGATGCAAAGGCTATTAAGTTGTCAAATGTTAACTGACTGGAATTAGTCAGTTTTGTTTATTTATTGGTTTTTGAGAATCTTGCTTTTATGTTCTAGGGGCTGTTGATGTTGAAGAGATTTATGATCATGACAGTTCCAGTCACTCTTACTAAATAACATCAGTATTTTGAAAGTTATAGTTTGAGTTATATGAATTAAAACAGTAACCTATACTTGCATATAATGAGTAATAAAAACCTGACAGTATTAACAAAAATGAGAGAGCAAAATGTATGTAAGCTAAAAGAAGTGTACAGCTTTTTACGTCTATGAATAAGTGAATCTAGTACCAGTTATTGTAGGCTGCTGTATAATCAGCCCAGGTTAGATGACTTTTATGGGCATTTCAGCAGAAGTGCTTTGTGAATTAATATTTGAAGGTCATGCTAAATATTTTGGAAAATGATATATGCTCAGTGAACAATTTAGGGGAATGGCAGATGTTTTTTAGAAAAATGAAGGAGACTCATGCTCGGTTTTCCTGGGGGGTTACACTGGTAAGGCTTATGGGAGAGACTAGGGTCCATGGAAGCAGGGAATAAATTCTAGTGAAGGCAGAAGTACGTATTTATCTGACCATAGTTGGAGGACCTCTATAGCTGTATGTCTTACTGGTTAAGTGATTAATTAGTACATCTGGTTTTGTCTATCTCCATTTGTGTTACATCTTATTTGCAGTGAAAGTGAGATATTTTATTTATGGATTTGAAAACTTTAGTGTTCCTGGTGATTTGAAGCTGGATTGAAATGCTTCAAACTTACCTGAATTCGGACCTAGGAAACTTAAAGCTGATATTTTAAGGTCTGCAAACAGTCTGTATCAGATTGTATTTATTTTCATGCTATGTGCTTTCTTGGCTTAAAGTTGAAATCAAAGCATAAATGGCCAACAAACTGATCTGTAATAGCTTGGTTTGACACACAACTCACCCTAGCCCTCTTTCCTTTGCTAAAATGCAGGTTCTCTTTTCTATGTAATGTTTCTAGTGTGTTTTTTTTGTAAGCCAAGCAGAAGGAAGGGGGCTGACATGCAATTGTTCTAGAATTTTCTCAGTAGGATTTCTGTGCTGACTTGCTGAAGTCAAAATTTATCTTGGGAATCACAAGTTTTGTCAACAGCTGCAGTTTTGTTTGCTCAAACTGAGAGTGCTGGTTTTGGTTGGTGCTAGGGAGGGAGCAGATGCATGTCCTATCGAATAGCTAATGGACTCAAGCAGTCACCCAGCATACATCAGACAGGCTCAAGTTTTCCTTCTGTCTTGCTCAGACAGATAATCCAAATTCTCCCATATTCCTTGTGCACATTCTCATTGTGAAGCTAATGGCATTTCAGGCTGCTTTCAGAATTATTATTGTTTTATTTAATTATTCAACTTTGAAGTTGTTGAGGATCTGATAGTTTCTTCACTGAACATAGATATTTCTTCCCTGGCTTTCTCTGCTCCCACTAATTCATGCTTTAGTTCTTACTTATCTGACAGCTTTAAAACCTGAGCTATTTTTAAAATCTAGGAAGTTAAATGTTTTATTACAGTTCTAAATCTGTATGGATCAGTGTTTGAAATGGAGATTTACAATGGTGGTGCTGAGAGACTTCTAACCATTAACATGCAAACACACAATGCTTGGGCACTGATGGCATCTTTGTTCTATCAGTGTTGCTCTTCTCATGGTGTGGGTTTTGGGGGAGGGAGGCTGTGTGTGTCTGTGTGCCTGTAAGCTAATAAGGGGTTAGGTAGGTGTGGAGCATCTGTGGTAGCACCATGTCTCTTTATTTATTGATGAGAAACCTCAGGAGGAAATGGTGTGGAATAGAAAATCAGCTCAGCTGAAGTCAGTGTCAGGTTGCAGGAGGCAGTATGTTTTGTGATATATGCAGTGGTGAGACCCAACAGGATCTGATTCACCTCTGCCTCTGCAAGGTCACCAGCTCTGGCAGATTTAGTAGGAATTCCCCGATTCCCAGACACATGGCCTTGTCCAAATTTAAGTTGTAGTGGCAGTTTTGATTTAGAATGCAGATTTACACTCCTCATTGAGGGTAAACCAGTGGGAATTTGGCTGGAGTGGAGCTGTGTTCAATCTTACTGTGTAGACCCCATATGATGTATCGGCTACATCTGGATTAGCAGGTATTCCAGCTCAGGAAAGGCAGATCTGTAGAAAGGAATGGTCGGTGCCAGGGACCTGAACCAACACAGCACATATTTCAGCAGATTTTTCTTCAGGCTGGCATTAGTCTGGTGCAGGAAACTATTGAATGTCCACTGGTGACAAAAGCACTCCTGAAGGGTAGTGTAGCTTTGTCCCAAAGACACCCAGTTTACGAATGCCTAGACATCATGCTTTGGCTCCCATTTCAGCCAAAGTGGGAACAAAGAGAAGATTTTCTTCAGCTGAAGAGCCCTGATGTGAGGTAAGCAGCTGTACTCAGGCCCTCCAGAGGTTTCATGAGTTCTGTTGGCTGCTTAGCTGTGCAGGCAGGGCACTTGCTTTTTGGAAACGATGTCCTATAGTTTTCTAGGGCAGAAACTAATTTGGCAATAAATAACCCAAAGAAGAGGGGATCAAGTCCTTTCCTGGTTCTGGCACATGGCTGGTGAAAGAAATTTTCCTTTATTAGAACAACTGTATGGACTCCACCAAAGAATTCATCTCTATTCCCTTGATTAACATCACTTTTACTAAAGCAAGGGTGAGTCTCCAAAATACTTATATCAGCATAAGGAAATCTGTTGTGTAATTTTATTTTGGTTTTTTTTTGTTTTTGGTTTTTTTTTGTTTTTTTTTGACCAGTGACAACTTACTTTCTGGCATATTTTGTGTAAAGATTCTTGACAGGTGGTCAAAATGAGGCTATAGTTAACATATGTCTTGCTATATTTTGCAGGTACTGTGGTAATGTGTGTGTGTTTAACTCCTACAAAGATCAAATGACATTAATGCTTCACAAGTTTCAGCTACTGGATTAAATTCAGTCTTATTCAGGCAAAAATTATTCCTGCAGTCACAGAAGACCAGTGGTGTGTGAGACAAAGTTGCAGCATTTTCTAGAATTTACAGATGTATTTGTACACTTTGGGGCAGCACAGAGAGAATACTTAAGGAGCCTAATAAGCCTTTTTCTGAACATGATGTCGTGATTGATAGCAAATGGGAAAGGATGTTCTAAAAATGAAAATTAACTAACAAACAAGGAGTAAGAAGGGCTACAATAATTGAAATTTACTAATGAAATTCTGTACTTTGTTCATATTATGAGCAGGCAAGAATCATACATAATTCAGGAGTGCAATTGCTAACAGTAGGCTCACATAAGATCATTTAAATTTGTTCCTCTGGACATGAGAAGTTGATCTTTGAAGCGATCCCTGATGAGGTTCTGCTTGGTCCTGTCAGCATCCTGGGAGGAGAGTGTTCTATTTTCCCTCTTGCATCAGTGAATATTTATGGAATGTAAAATAGGAATAACGTTAATTATGTATGGAGAAAGAAATATATGCAGTCCTGAGCAAGATATTTCATTGTAAAATCTGCCTGGAACTCTGACAGGTAGTATGTTTATGCACTAATCTAAGAATTAAGTTTTGTTGTCTGCTGTGGATATATGTAGACATAGAGGTTTATATTCATCTGCTTATAATTTTTTGTTGTTGTTTTTGTTTTGATTTTATTTTTTAAATTCTCACTAGTTTTAATACTGATGACTGTGTTCCTTTTCCTTTTGTTGTAATGACAAGAGAGAGGCCTACAGCAGCTTAAAGTCTAAACAGCTAAGGGACAATAAATGTGGGAGAAAGGGAGTATCATCATTCTTGTTTTCATGTGGATAATCAGATCTTGCTTGGTATTACACAAAACGGACACAACAAAACACAGAAGTAAACTTACCTGTTGTTGTTTTTAAAGTCAAGCCCCATCCAGTAGACCAATCTTCTTCATAAAGAAATTAGTTAGAAGAAGCTATTCCCCACCTGAGCTTCTGTTTGCAATTGTTTCACCTATGCTCTCCTCTAAATGGTAGAAATTATTTCCTCCATTTAGTTCTTTGTCTGTAATATTTCTCAAAAAATGCTGAGTTTCCCAACATAGAGAGATACTTCAGTCTATGGAACTTCAGAGATTCTTTCTTTTTGCTTTCATGTTACATTATAACAAAAATGTTTGACAGGGTTCTTTTCATATGAATGAAATGCTATGTGCCAATTACTGGCAGGTTTTTAGTTGCACATAGAAATTAGCAGTTGACAATTTAAGTGAATTGTAGGATTAAGGCAAGGGTGTATTAAACGCATTCAATAAAAAAATTGTTGAAAAAAAACTGTTGAAACTTAACTTGTAAGTATGTAATTTGATCTGAATTTCTTAGGAGTGTTAGAGTAGCAAAAACTACTTTGAAACAAGCAACTGGCTTGTATTAAATAACAAGTCTTGCGGATTTGTTTTGGAAAGGAAAAATAATAATCAGGCTGGGATTTTTTTTTATTTTTTTTAAGTTCAGTGGAAATCTTTCACATGTTGTTACTCAGTGTGTCTGTGTACCGTGGGTGTTGAAGAGTGAGGGCTGTGCAGGCATGTGCAGCAGATGTACAGTATGTGGGGAAAAACTGAATCCACAGTGAGTCAACAAACACAACCTACTTTATCTACAGACAAAATGCCTGCACACAAGATGAGCAGTGGAAAGAACCTATGCTGAACAAATTACTGTCATCATTTAATGATGTTTTTCATGAAAGCTTCAAAATATTGCCATGATGCATCCTTCTGTGGTCATCCTTCTGCTTCACTGAAATAGGATGAGTCGATATATTTTTAGAAGTAAATATATCAAAAAAGTTAGGATATGTAGTGGAGTGAGTGGTCCATGGGCAGACAATGTACTCATAGGTGGAGTTTTTGTTTTCCTCTTTTGTGAGCCTACAGTGAGACCTCTGGTACATGATGTAGGACCTCTTAATCTTTTTCTATCTCTTTGTACTTTTGGTTTTCTGCTAATAATTGCAGCAGTATGCAAGTGTGTGCAAACATTCCCAAAATAAGCTAGAGCTCAAGGCTGGGAGGGAAATTTTCTCAGTCGTTGTCATGGGATGCATGGCAAAGGTGGTTGTAGAACCTTTCTTGGGACATGCCCAATAAAGCATGTTACCTCTGAAAATCTCTTGGTGTTTTCATACATTGTTGTCACTAAATGGTGATTTTAAAAACCTGTAAAAACTTTGGTAAAATTATTTAGAAATCTGTTGATCTGTGATGTGATACTGCTCTCAGGAATCAGAGAGACTGAGAGACAAAGTCTAGAGGAAGTGGGGCTCTTGGGAAGAACTGAAGCAGGTTATTCAGAACAACTGTGCAGAAAGAAACGTAATTTCACAAAAGTCAACAATGTGATGAGTGTCCCTCATCCAATTCCATCTGTGGTCTCCTGAGCTGGGAACATACATAGAGAAAAGCTTGGGACAAGCAGGGAATGTACCTCCTGTTTGGCCTCTCTGCATCTTGGCTGACATCCCTTGAATAAAGCAGAGGCACACTGATTAACGTCTGCAGATTTTCTTGAGGAATAGGGAAGATTTAGGCAAAAGACACACGTGCTAATTGCAACACTATAATTGATCTGTTTTTCTGTGGGATACTGAAATCCAAAGTCAAAACACTCCCATAAAAAGGTAATAAACAGAGACATTTTATTGTATTTTTATGGCCTCACTCTGCCGTCAGTAACTGAGCATCCACTTTTTTTTCTATTCCATGTAATTTGCATGATTAGTGAATTGAATCATTGTGTTTCTGGGGAGTGTTTTAGTCTTTGTTTTTCTGTATTTTTGGGAACTCTAGGCAGATATGTGGTGAAAACACAGCTTACATCTAAGGCAGGAAAAGCAAATAAGGCTACTTTTCTCATATTTTTTGATGAAACACAGAAAAGTATTGGAAGATAACGTGATCTGGCACTGCTTGCAAACTGGAATATCATTTGACAGTAGTTCAGAATAGGCAAGAAATCCTGTCCTCATTACTGCATAGTGCACTGTGAATATATCTGCAGATTTCTGTGCAATTTGAATACTTTTAAGATAGTGAACTAAAAGTTAAATTATATGCAAATGAAAGCATTTTAATAGTTACACTGAAAGTGCCACATTCAGTATTTTTGGTAATGTTTCATATTTTATGAACTTTGACGCTTTAGTTGCTAACAAGGGAGTAATTTCAGACTTGCCATGCAAGAAATTTCTCTTTTATAACTAATAGTTGTAATAATATAGTTATAGTTTAATAACTAATGTGCTATTATGTGCAACTGAAGCACTGAGTGCAGTGTTCCTTTTGACATAAAAAGAACTTTTAGGGTCCAAGGTATTTTGCCAGGCTAGAAAAAAATTACATGAGTACTTGGGTCAGGCTTGCATTTATGTGCTATTTTATACACACAAGTATTTCTATGCAGAGTAAAGTACATCAGTGGCTCAGGCAGTTACTGATTAACACACAATAACTAAAAATGTTTGTGAACCGAACAACTGGGAGTCTTTCCTTTTGTTAATACCTGTGGTTTTACAGGTTTCTACCTTCAAGCATCAATCCAAGGAGGAGCCAGGTCTAGAACCAGGATTTTGCATAAAATGGAGATAGTGAATTTCTGTTTGTATGCTATGATGTTCAGTTTCCTAGGCCTATTAAGGTCACTGTAAGAGATTACAAATTACCTAGGGGATTGTTAGTTAAAAAGCACTGTCCAAATATCAGCAAATTAACTTCCAAGACATGAAGATGGCAGAGCAGGAAATCTGTGGAAAAAGCAAGTAATTTAGTAAGCAAGATTGCTTCCATTGAGCTGTATTTCTGAAGTAAAAAGGCATTTGATCATAGAATTGAAGAAACATAATCTTCAAACATTCTAAGAACCTGATCCAAAATTTAATTTTACCCAACATTTCTCCCAATCTTTTTGTCATCTAGCTATTTCAGTAGTGTTTATTTTTGTCTCAAGAAACTATCCTGAGAATTGAACTCTTTCCATTTAGTAGATTTCTCTGGCATGGAGATCTGATATGTGAGAGGGTCTTCAGGTGACAGTTCGGTTTTGCTTCTGTTCATGAGAGTCTGTATAGTAAATGAAGGTTCTGTGTGCTTTTGAAAATCCTAATTTATTCAATGTAATAAAGCTTAAAGACAAAAGGCATGTTTAAGAAATTTGGTTTCCTTTAAACTGTTTCTGCTTCCAAGTATATCTGTCAAGGCTAGTAAATATCCAAGATTAAACATGAAAAACATTGGCATGTTTCCAGATAAAAACTACAGAATTTGCTAGAAAAAAAACCCTCTTAGCTTTTTGGCCTTCAGAATTTTGGCAGATAAAAAGTGCAAGAAAAGCAATCACAAATTCCACTAGCCTTTTAATTATTGTCCTTGCAGACAATATAGTTTCCAAAAACTATATAAAGGTGTTACGATAAATTAGAAACTAAACCAGTGCAATTAAGTGTTCTTAAAATTGTTCATTCAAAAGGAATAAAATGAGCCATGTCTAAGACACAATGTACTATAGCCTAACATACTCTGAGAGAACAGCATGTACACCCGTCAGACTCAGCTGTAGATAAAGTTTAGAATTCTTCAGTCCAGGATGCATTCGTATCAATAGGAAACAACTACAATTCAGGATAAGTTCTTCTGGCCCACCATAATGCAGGCACACTATCATTTTATAATATATGTCAACTCTGTACATTATTCTCTGGTTCATTAATATGTCATGCAAGAAAACTGTTGAGAAATACCAGAACTATAGTAAAAATATATCGCACAAGGAAAAAAGAAAAAACATTAGGACAAATAGCACATATGGGAAAAGATGTGAAGAAGCATGAAATCTCTTCAGACTCTTTTTATTTAATACGTGCATAATCACACTATTAAAGACTATGATTTAAGGATTAAGACACTAAATATTAAAAGATGCTGTAAAGCTCATTTTGCTTCATAAAGGATTAAGTTTGCAAAGTTTTAAATAATAGTAAGTTTATAATATGAAAAAATATGTCAAAATAAAAAAAAACTGGAATATCTTTTGAGATGTGTTGTGTAAACATGTCCCCATGCTTGGCCATTTTTCTGACATATGAAGCTGTTAGATATGCCCAAGAGAGGACACCTGCTCCCTCCATTCTGGGAAAATCCAGGAAGTGAGACATCTGCGAAGTGTTGCAGTAAATCAGTAGCTCTCAACTTTTATAGTAGATCCTGAAGACCAGTAACTTGAAATGCTTAGTTTAGTTTAAATGAGTGGATCATTTGCTTTTTTTTTTATTTTTTTCTGATGAGGTCCATATAGGCTATTTCTGAAGGCAACATAGATAGTTAATGGAAACAGAGTTGTTCTTGGTTCTCTTCTGCAGAAGTTTCAGATGAATGAATAACAAACATAATGCCTATAATCTTCTAGTATATTTTCTTGTTACCTGGACAGATATGGAACTGGAGAAAAAAAGTTATAGGCTCTAACAGAGACCGCTGTTAATATTCGGAGTAAGAGAGCATCATTTGATCACTTAAACCATCTAGTCCTTATTGTCTGTTGTAACACTCTCTTGTTGGCAAGAAAAGATTGTTGATGTATCTTTGAATATGAAGATGTAGAAGGAATCAGAAGTATGTGATGGGAGTAAAAATTTCTCTTTTGTCCCATCAGATAGATGCAATAACTTGGTCATTTCCCCCTACAATTGTTTTTGAAGAAGCCACCAGAGCAGGAGAGGCTCTTGCAAACACTAGCAGGAGATCTGCTGTTTGGGGAGAGAGCTAGTGGAGCACAACAGATTCCTTATGACTTCCACAATTCCTTTACTTGGATCTGAGGAATTGCAGTTTCATAGATTGTCCTTCTGTAACACCCTTCTAGGCTAAGCACCTGCCAGTGAGCCAGCATATCTGACTCTTCAGACATTGCAGTCTGGAAGATCACTTATTGTCCCTGAACTTTGACTTTTGTGTGACCATGGTATTTGCCACTGTGGTTGTAGGCACATTGGTTAACTGCATAGATGATGAAGGACATCTTTAATCCAATAAAATGTTTATTGCTCTTCTGGATTGTTCTATGCCTTTCACTTCATTGAGACATACAGTTATGAATGAGTCTTGACAACTGCTGCAGCTCCATTCAGGGTAAAGCTTATTAGTTTAGCCATATCTCAACTTCTAAGTCCATGTAAATATCATTTTAAAAATAAAATGCTGACACTACTGTGACAGCATCAGTTTGTTACCATATTTTTAGGTTGAAGCATTGAGCTTATTTTTCCTGATAATATTTAGGTTAAGATACTACCGAGATCCAGATTATTTTTTTTTTTTTTTTTTTTTTTTACATTTTTGAAAGGCACTTTGTAGAACTGCAAAATAGATAGCCCATTCAATTTTCAAGTCTCTGCAATCTAGATTCACCAAAGCTGAAAACCAATGAATTGTATCAAAGTTTGAAGGAAATATAGGTGTTCTTTAAAATATTTGGTTTTGAGTAGTTGCCTACTAATAAGATCTAGGTAAAAAATGTTCTTAAATAAATCTTGGTGAAAGACTTGTTTTTAATACACTTTGAAAGTAAATAAACAAACTACAACAATAACAGGAAAATCAAGCACCAGCTGGCCTTCTGGCACGCAAAAATTCAGTTTTTTCTGATTTCTGTTACAGTTGTCAGTAATGTTGACAGCTGCTAAATGTAAACCCTGGTAGTATAATAAATGTTTGCAATTAACATCTATGTTTCAGTTTCCAACTCTTAGTCTGTTGTATCATATGAGAAACAGATGCTCTTAAGAAATATTCAACCCTGTAGCAATAATTCTAATGATAAAAGTAATAGAAGTTTTGATCACCGTTTTTATTTTTTATTCCTGTCAATACCTCTTTAAGGCATCACTTCTCAGCTGGAAATTGTAACTTCTAAAATTTTGCAAAATTTAATTTGGAGGGGTTTTTATTAGAAATTAAGCCTCCTATAAACAAGGTAAAATCTCTTTTGTTGTGGCAATGGGCCTGTGAAGAAAATGAAGAAACCAGCCATAATGTCTTAAAAACTGAGGCTTTTACTGTATTGTAAAATGGATTCCTTGCCTTTTTTCCCCTGAGCAGCCCTTCTTCCCAAGACCCCTTGAGAAAACTCTCATCTTCCTAGCCCGGTATGTAGGAATTTGTTTTAGCAGGACTATGTGAAGTGCCCCCTTATTGGTCCTTTGTTAACCCCTTCCCCATTTGTTGTTAACCCTCGATTTCTATTGACTGTTACCAACATCCCCTAAAGCCCTTTAAATACCACTGACCATGGGAATAAACTCTCTCTCTGCTTTCCCCTCCTGCGGTCTCTGTGTGTCTCTTTCCTGGGACATTTCAGGGACCACGTAGCCGGGAGGGAATGGGAAGAGGGAATGTTCCACTACGCTGTCGCATTTTGTATTTCACTGAGGAGTTCTCCATTGTAATTAGAAGATGGGGATAAAATGCTTCCTTGTTCAAAATTTTTGGCAAAGCTTCCACTGCCTTCAGCAGTGCCAGAATTTCACGCTTAGTCGAATGATGTTTTCCACACAGAGCTCTATGTTTGGATATCACGGCTCTTCATAGACACCTTGGTAGTGGTGGTATTTACCTTCATGGGTTACTAACTTTGTCTGTGTTTATGTAGATGAAACGGAGTGTGAAAAAGTGGGAGCAGTCCATTGTGCCTTACATCTCATTAGGCACAAATGCTGTTTTCAGCAATATGAAGAGTATGTTTTGTTTGTTATTTTTACTTGAAAAGCATGCTTTGTCCCACTTAAGAAAAAGGCACGTGGTTGTCCACTAGTCTGTCCTTTTGTCACTGATTAATAACAGGATTTGGGGGTAGATTTGGTCCTTTCTCCATCTCTGACTTGTATTTCTTCCAAGGGTTTTGCAGTTATGTTTCCGTGACCTAAGTGACTAGTGTTATTAACCCTATTGTCTACTCTGAGTGCATTTCATCAAATTGTGTAAATGCATGCATTGGCTCCATCAAAATCAAATTATGCCTTTGCCTGATAGCTCCAGTTCCTCTGAAGGCTGGGATTATGAAGTGGATTCTCACTGCTCCAAGAGCCAACAACGGGAGGAGCAGACTGAACAGGCTGCACTGCTGTGATTCCAAGCTGCTCCTGGCTCAGATATTGCCATGTAGGATGACTTTCTAAAGTCATTGCTTTGGAAGTTATATAGCATTGTAAAACATATGAAATTCCTTCTGTCAGTTTATCAGCATATATATATTTTCAGGTGTGCTGCTGGACAGACTCCAGTATGGCAGCACATGGCTACTGGAGTCAGCAGTGCTTGCCATATGACTGCAGTGCCTTCCTTTCCTATGGCCTTGGAGTTATGCCCTTTATGCCTCTTCAGAGCTATGCATAACCCTGAAAGTGATGTTTAGAGCCTCAGTCTGTAGACAATATGTGCTTTGTCTGTCTTGTACAGAAGTTGCTATTGTTGTTGTCATCCAATATATTTGCTATGAGGAATTATACTGATGGTTCATGAATAGTGTGTGAAGTGTCTGATAGAAATCTATGTGAGTCTCTGTGTATAGAGACCATGCAGTATTATCTAGTAGATAGTTATCATGTGTTGGATTTCCTTTTAAACTGAAGACATTGGCATTTGGGGGTTAGTTTGTTTTTCATCCATATAAAAACATTTACACAGAAAACATCAAAAACATGGTTATTTCTGTTCATGGCCTTCCTTGCCTGAGGATCTGATGCAGTGTTCCTCTTGCCTTCCCTTTTCCATGCTTTCATGGTCTCTGGTAGTTGGATGCAATTAGGAGCTGTCAGCCAGGTGATCAACTGGAAGATATGGCAGCTGAGTCTGCACACTCTTCCAGGACTAACCCGTTGTGGATGTCATGCTTGCGTCTTATCTCGTCTTTGCAATCTTATCATTCCACCAGATCTTATATGACAGTTTTCTTGCCTACAGTGTGTCCTACACACAGATGTAAATGC
This sequence comes from Xenops minutus, assembly GCA_035221455.1. Lineage (NCBI taxonomy): Eukaryota > Metazoa > Chordata > Aves > Passeriformes > Furnariidae > Xenops > Xenops minutus. The sequence goes on from JAWWEE010000105.1 coordinate 11,735,179, forward strand.
CAGAGGAGGTGGGAAGGAAGAGAAAAACATCCTTAGTGCAAGGAAAAGGAGGACAGGTGTGTTCTGGGGTTCATGCCCAGGTCTGTCATAATCAGGAAATTAATTCTGTATTCACTGGATTTTACTGATTGTACTTTGTGTGGGCATTTGCACTAGCAAAAAGTGCTATCTAATAGTTTAAAAGAGTACCAGAGCAGAGCTGTTGGCTTTCCAATGTCCTATATATGTGGCTGTGCCAAGTGCAGAGCAAGAGTCACAGAATGGTTTGGCTTGGTAAGGACCTTAAAGATCATCTAATTCCAAACCCCCTGCCATGGGCAGTGAGAACTCCCCCTAGATCAGGTTGCTCAGAGCTCCGTTCAGCCTGGCCTTGAACACTTCCGGAGACAGAACATCCACAACTTCTATGGGGAACCTGTTCCAGTGTCTCACCACCCTCACAGTGAAGAACTTCCTCCTAATATCTAATCTGGACCTACTTTTTTTAAGTTTGAATCCATTCCCACTTGTCCTACCACCACATGCTCTTGTAAAAAGTCCCTCTCCATCTTTCTTGTGGCCTCCCTTCAGGTACTGGAAGACCACAATTAGATCATCCCTAAGCCTTCTCTTTTCCATCCTGGACAGTCCTCATGTTCTCAGGCTTTCCATCCCTCTAGTCATGTTGGTGGCTCTCCTCTGGACTCACTCCAATGGGTCCATGTCTTACTTGTGCTGAGAATCCCAGAGCTGGATGTGGGAGACTGTCAAAGGCTTCAGAGAAGCCCAGGTAAATGACATCTATAATCCTTCCCTTGTACACTGATATTGTCAGTCCAACTGTAGATCGGTCATGCAGGACTTGAGCTTGGTGAAACTGTGCTAGCTGTCCCAAATTGCCTTCCTGTCCTCCATATGCCTTAGCATAGTTTCTAGGAGTATCTGTTCCATGATCTTTCTAGGCACAAAGGCGAAGCAGAGTTCCCAGCATCCTCTCTTCTACCCTTTTTAAAGACAAGTACAATCTTTCCTCATTTCTAGTCACCTGGGACTTCAGCTGACTGCCATGACTTTTCAAATATCATGTAGCTTGGCTTGGCAGCTATATTAGCCAATTCCCTCAGGACTCTGAAATGAGTCTCATGTAGTTCCATAGGCTTATGTATGTAATACAGAGTTCCGTCCTCTGTGTACTATTTGGCAGAAATATTTCTTCTGCACTGACTACAAGATTGTGGTTATTCTCATAATGGGATAATTAATAGTCTAAAAGAATATCTGAGAATCTATGAGATGGCAGCATTGACCTTCCAGTATTTCTAGGCAGCAGAGATGTCTCAAGTGCTAGGAGGGAGTTAACGTACACTCTAATGAGGAGATGTGAACTGGAGAAGTCAACAGTAGATTGTGGTTAATCCATTTAAGCCCCTGTCATTTAATAATAATGATAACAACCTAGCTGGTCTGCATCCATGCACACACACTCCCTTCTCTGACAGGTTACAGTTCCTCCTGTGCATAATATCCTCATGCACTGCAGTCATAATCCCATAGCTATGTCCCCAAAGGACCTGAGTGGTTGCCCAACTCTTCAGAGGGGATTGCAGAACTGGCAATAACTTGTTTTGATCAGGAGTTCATCACAAGTTCAGGATCTGGCCAGGTATTCAGCCATGGAGCGGAAACATGGATGATGCACTGAGCTGACTTCTCACTACCATAGAACATGCTTAATGAAAAAAACAAACTGTCTGTTTTCTTACATTTGATGTTTGTCAACATGACTTGTATTCCTCTGAAATGGAATGCATTCTAAGATGAAGCTGAAAATACATGAAAAACAGATATTTAAGGTTGGTCTGAGACAAAATACTCTGAGCCTACTTTGTGATGTCCAGTTTTACTGTTGGCAGGATCACAAGAACTGTAAATATCATTAATAAATGTGCTGAGTAAACTGAAAAAAAGTTGCATTTTCTGTCTCTTATCAGAATTTCACAGCTTTTCGGTTTTTTTCAGGAGAACTTAATTATCTGTTTCTTATGTAAACAGTCCTTATGAACCTAAGGCACTATCTCAGTATTTCTTTGTTAAGGGATGAAGTCTAGACTTACCTTGTCACAGATTCACAAAAGGGAAGTCCGAGTGAGGAGGGGAAAAAAATTATGGTTACTCATATGTTTCTAATTAATTTCCTCAGTATCATCTTTATAATGAAGAGCATGAACAAAATATGTGCATATCTTGCCCTTGATTAAAAAAAAGTAAAATAGAAAAGCTGGCACACAGTTTTCAACAGATTCAGGCTACAATGTAGGAGGTTGAAAAGGACTAATACAGTGCCTGCTTAACAAACAGACTTATTTGTTCAAACCAAATAGAAAATTTGTGTGACCTTATGTGAGGTGTGGAAAAAGCTGGGAAGAGAGTGGGGAAACCTGAAAGGAGTATTGTAATGTAAAAGTGCATTTATTTTAATTTATATTTTAATTTATATTATTTATTATTTATATTATTTATTTTAATTTATATTTTAAAAATTGAAATAAGGATAAGTGACAGAGGGGGTCATGATTCACTTTGTGGAGGGAAAAGTTGCAAACAGTACCAAAATACAGGAAGTAACCTCACTAATTTGATTTCATGGAACCTGTTAGCTTGAAGGAGAAGTGAAGTTCATATGTTGCTCTGGACTTTAATGAATCCTTATCCTTCTTAGGAAGGAAATTGCTTTCAGGATCAACTATGTTTCAGTTAACAGTTGTAACTTTCTAAGGAGCTTATTGTTTGGGGTATTTTTTAAAATTCCAACTTATGAGGTCATGCAAAAGATGAGACATTTACCTTTAAAAAAATATAGTATTAATATAGTAGAGGATCTAAAATTGGAAAGCATTGGAAAACACACAAAAATACTTCAGTTGAAGATATTTCTTTTAAAATACTATAAAAATTATAATTAGTATTCCATTATAAAAGAATATTTATGGTATCTGCAGTATTGCTTTGTATGTAATAAACCATTTAATCTAGGGAAATGTCTTTCAATTTACATTGCATTGAATCATTAGCTATCATTCGAAGACTATTGGTATGGTTGCATCTGCTAGTAGAGATGGGCAAGATGTCTTCCCTGGCTGAATATCCTCCCTGTGGTACAAAGAGAGCTGCAGCTGGTTGTACTTTTGCAGAATGAACAGAAATGAAGTAGTTGAGATCTTCCACATGTGGGTTGGGATGGGATAATGGATAAATCACCTGTTAGACACATCTGCAAATGTTACAGGAGTTAGTTGGCTGCACAAATAAGTGCAGTAATAAGTTGGTCTGCTCAGTTAAGGGTGAGTTGCTGGGAACTGAATAATGATCTTTTCCTCACTGTGCCATCTGGGAATGGGGAATGACCTCCAGCAATTAGGATGCACAGCTCTGGGTGGACTTTTCTGGTAGGGATGCTTTTGTTACAAATCAATAAATCAAAACCCTGGGGAAAAGAGATCAAGAGGCTGCTGCTGCTGAAGTGTTATTTATCTTCTCCAGGAAATGAATTCTACCTGTTACCTTTCACAGGAACCACAGCACTTGTTTAACACTTAGTAACTGCTTATGTGCTTTCTTGAGTTGAAACTTTAATTTCTATGCATAGTGGGAAGAATAACGATTATAATTTTTAGCTCCTTGAATTAATGAGGACTCATGATGCAGATTTTGTGAACGTGTTAGAAAAATGCTAGGCTTCCATGTAGCAGACAGATTGCTATGAGAGTCAGTAAGTGTGTATTTTGAAGATCTGTTTAGAACAAATAACTCTTACTTGTGCATAATCTTTCTTCATATTGACAGGCAAATGTCAAACTGTATAGAAACCTCAGGAAATTTTCAGGGCTGACATCATCTGTTTCAAGTCCTTATAAAACAATGAGGAAAACAAGCTGATTTTGATATATGAGGGGGAGGAAGGGAAATTGTTATCACCTGAGCAGCTTGATAACTTTATTTGTCAGTAAAGAAAGATGCTGAAGGTTAGAAAATTTGATGGGGATTGAATAAGGTACTTGCCAGAATACAGAGTATGGAGCATTCCAACGATACATTCTGCGGCATCTATACTTTTCTTGAACAAAACACAGCATAAACTCTTTAAGATTATGAAGGGCATAAGAACTTATTAATAACTAATCATGCATTTGGCTTTACATGGGTGTTGACTGTGCAGAACGAATCTTTGCTGTGGCTGGGCTTTTCATGTCTGTATGAGCTTACTGACCACCCTTCTGCAACTGAGCATGACTTGGTGGAGAGCAAATGTTTGATGGTGTGGTTTGGTGCTCATGAAGAGCTCAGATTTACTGCTGCTTATGGCACAGGTGCTCTTTCTTTAGCAGCTGCTTGCTCTCACATCAGCAAAATACCTCTGATATCTGTGACAGACGTTGCCATGGAGTTTGCTGTTGGGCAAGACCTAGATGCCCAGCAAACTAGACCTTCTTATGATAAATGGTAGATGACTCTAGGTGGTGTTGAGCTTGGAAATGAGCTGGATCCTAGACCTGTACCTGCCACCTGTTATGACAGTACTGATCAGTAGTAACTGGTAGCAGTTGGTTGGTGACACCAAGTTCCCACTGGCATTACAAGAAAAGTGCTGGCATGCCTGGGTTATTTATAAGATCACGGTATATCACATGCCTCCCCTTACTGTTACACTTTGAGGTCTAATAACAGATCTGGGTGACAGACTGGATTTATCTAAAGCTTACCAGTCCTCAAAGTCATATCTCATCTGATTTGGGAAACTGCTATCTGATATGCCTTACTCTAGGAAAGGGGCCATTGGATACAGAGAGGTTCAGCACATAAATATAGGGATCTAATATCATGTGTACTCCATGCTTGACTGTCCTGCCTGGCCTTCAGCTGTGGCTCCAGAAGGTTGCAAATGCCCCTGGATCCAATGTCAAATCTGACAGACCCAGGCAGATGTCTCAGATGCCCAGTCTGTCTCAAAGGCATATGTTTAAGCTAGTGAGTCATTCTTTAAGTAATAATAATATGTACAACATTTCAAGGCAAAACAAAAATATTAATACACAACTAGTTTCTCCTTCAATGCACTGTGGTGCATTGAAGGGAGAAGAAATTTATACAAGGATTTCAGGTTGGTTTGGTTTTTCTAGAAACGTTTTCTCTTACTGAATTAAATGAATGATCTCCCATTAACTCCTATTCAGAAAGAACAGGATTTATCTGTATTTTTATTAATGGAAAATAGTTTCTCTTATAATAAGACTTTTTTCTTAGTTTGATAGAAGTATTTGGCCAATGCTGCAGCTTTTCTAGATGAGATCAAAACTAGAATGATAATGAGTGAACATTTACCCAAAACATTGGTGTAATCTCCAAGCCATGGTATCCAAGTGAAATAATTTCAGTGTAAGAAATTAGTTTATTGTCATTCTGTTGCAAATAGCCTGCATTGTTGTTAATATCCATATAGTTTGTATTGCATTAGTCTACATTAATTTTCATCATTTTTGCACTTATGGATAGTGCTTATGACTAATTTATAGATTATGTGGTGCCATATTGGCTTAAATAGACTGTATTTTAATGCTATTATGAGCATTTTCTAGTAAAATAATTTAATTACATTGAAATTTAATGCTATTACAGTGGATAATTGACTGCAGATCAAAAACATAATACACAAGAGCTACTTGGAAGGTGCACAAAATCAATTGGCTCAGCATTAAAGTTGTTCACTGAACCTCTTTTAAAAAGACCACAGCCTGAGGAACCACATTGTGGTCTCTGCTCATCCAATGATCAGATTACTTTGAAAAGCACAGCCCACCTGTATCTTAATACTGCCTCTCTTTGTCACATCTTTTGTATGACCACCTCAAAGACAAAAAGACTTCATCTCAGAAAGAGGTCAAGAGACACTCCCTTATTGTACAGAAAAAATTTACATACATTATTTGCCAGCAATTGGGAAGGAGTGAATTCCTATCCCATCAAATTCACTGGGAAAGTCAGAGCTTCATCCAGGTATCTTTGTACCACCAGAAACACATCCAGACCTCTGGAGTCCTTGTTATGTTTTTTTGTTCCAGCATCAGTTTCTTGTTCAAGAGGGTTTCTTGTTATATTTTTAGTTTCCCTTGCATTATACCAAAAGGACTAGTCACAGAGAGTGTGAGATGAATTTTCATTAAGAAAGCAAGTTAAGCTTGAACAGTTTCTATCAGGTTACTTAAAAAAAAGAGCAAGCTATTTTCTAACCTAACCAAAGCGCAAGTGTGGTAGCCTTGGTTCCGTCTCTTTAACCTCATGATAATAGAAGTGAAAATAAGTTGATCAAAACATGAGAGGAACAGTGTATTATGCAATAAAAAGGATTGGTAAATTCCTCATACTGTTTTTCTTGTCAGTTTTAAATATATGGCAAAATACTTCTGATTGGCCTCTCCCGAGTGTGTGTCCCTGTTAAAGTGTGACGAGTTTTGATTCTCACATATTAGTATGATTCTACAAGATTATATATATTTTCTAATAAGGTGATATTCCCATTGTTTTCGGTGCTGAATACCCGTGGCTATAAGTTTGATATCTTGGGTTTCCAATTTGAAAATAATATCCTGAAATAAATAACTCCTTATTTTTCTGACTTTGGGCACCCATGTGCACCTTGCAGAAAATACCCTTAGTTTACAAACCTCTTCTTACGTACACCCTAAGGCACAGTTCCAATTAAATGAGGCCTGGGCTAGTTCTGCCTAGCATTTCTCTGATCAGATGATTCTGGCAGCCATAACAAAACAAGGCAGCACAGAAAAACTGTTAACAACTTTACATCCTTGCAAAGCAGTTAGGTAGGTAAACCAAAAGTGTTGGTGAACTGGGTAACAACTGCTCTAAAAATGAAGAAAGCCAAAGGGCTGGTATTTTATGCCAACCCTCCAAGTTGGACAGCAATACATAGCTGAGGCAGTAGCACATGCACAAGTATCCAAAATCTTGCAGAAGACTGAGCCCAAGATGAAACCACTACATGTAATGTCCAGGCCACCAGCCTAAGTACCTGGAATTGGGTTCCTCCAGCTCCATGATGTTGGTCACAGGTGGGCTGAAAAGGCAGGAGCATTACTGGGTGTAAGAGTGTCTGTACAGAAAATGCAAATGTCATAATATTAAAGTCTTAGGATAGAATACACTATGTTTTTCCAGTATGTGCATCCCATTTAGTGAATATATCTTAGATTAGGCAACTATGTAGGATGTAACTAAGTAGTTCTTGTAGACACCCCAGCACAGGTTTCACTGTAATACCACAAATAGCAAAACACAGCAAGTTAAGCAGATACAGGAGGTCTTTGGTACTTTTACTTTTCTATTTTTTCTACTGGGAAGAATTGGCACCACAAACACCTTTATATCTGTTTGGGTTTTTGGTTTTGGTTGTTTTTGGTTTGTTTTTTTGTTTGTTTGTTTTTTTTGAGACAATTCCCTGTAATAGAGAAACCTGAGAATTTCTTCCTGTTAAAATTCAAAGATAATTCTCTTTGAGCCATGAAAGGAGTCAGTTTGGATCTTAATGAAAGTGGCTACCAGAAGTTAAAGCAAGAATCATAGGCACTTTTGAACAACCGCATGATTTTTCTTTTGACAGTTGTACATTTGTTTTTCATTACCCTGCTTAGCAGTTCTTTAAATGATTAATAATGTAGTAATATTTGGAACCACTGTCATCTGACCTCCTGTTTTGCTGTTTCTATTGACCTACCCCTATGACATCAGTTTGGAGAGGAAATTTTTAAAGATCAGCTTCTCATGGCATCTACAAGAGAGCTATCAGTTCTTTGAAAAAAGGATCCTCTATACTTGCCTTATCAAACTCTATCTGCTAGAATGGACTGAGTTTCACCTTTTTTGTCTATTTTTTAAAAAAGATAGTATAAAAGGGTATGATATACAAGTGTACTATAATAAAAACCTTAGGGCCAACATCTCTAATAAAAAAAGAGGGTGGGTTGCATTCTTTTTTGTTTCTTCTGTTGATAATTTTTTACATTTAGCTTAGACTGGTTTTTCCATTATTTCTTCTTTTGATTCACCAAAGTCTGCTGTCTTCATCTGAATAGCAGATTTGGTAACTCATTTAAAACTTCTAATTTCTCTATTCAGTTATTTGTTCACAGGGTTGTTAACAGTGGGCATGCACAAAACAGATTGTTCTCCCATTTGATTTTCATGGAATATGCTTTGGGTGTGAAAGTCATGATTTTGCTTTACCATAAAAAGTTGTGAGGTTCTTTATTAATACAAAAAGTTTATTTTTATGAATTCTGCTGAAGAAATTATTTTTAAAAGCTGTTATTTACCTTTCTGCTAATAGTTCTCTTATGAAGGAATGTGATTAGATTCTCATTACTCTTTAAAATAAAAAGCACTTTATTTTTCAATAAAGGTATTTTTATCTCAGAAGAAAATTCTTGTAAGAGGACCTTTTAGTGGGAAGAATGTCTTCCATCCCTGTCTCCCAAACCGAGTACTTCTGGTCAGTTTTCTCTGTAGGAGAACTCTTTCCTACAAGTAACTGATTGAATTCAGTGAATCTTCAATAAACCTGGTTCAGTGCAAATTGGGTAGAAATGTCATCAGTAAGATTTACATGAAGTTTAAAGTGTCTAGAATTCCAGGAAAGTACAGGTTCAGAAATCACTGCTGGTTTGACCTGAACATATCACTCTTGATTTGAATATGTGTTATAGAATCATTATTCAAGACATTCATGTTCAAAACATTTGCATTTTGGAGAGATTTTTTCTGGCAGAGCAAATAATTGACTGATAAGTACTTAGGCTTTTGATTGTATCCATTGTTACTATAACCCCATTGAACTTTCAGCAAGTCTGAAAGGCAGCAAAATGTTCATTAATAATTACATTGGTACAGAAGGGAACTTTATAATACTTTTAAATGTTTTTATAAGGGGATCAATAATTAATTATTTTTCTAGGACGTGATCTAATGTTAATTGTTACAGTGTTTGAGAATAAAGGAAGAAAATATAGGCCACAAGAGGAGCTCATTAAAGGACAAAAAGTTGTATTTTGTATGACTAAAACAGGGATTACTGCTTAATTTAAAAATGAGGCATGCAATGTTGTCTGCTTTTATTCTTTACACTATCTTTGCTGTACTGCCCCAAAACTGAATTATGGTAAGGATTCTGCACTGGAAGACCTACTGTAAAAATAACAAATCTTTCCAGATTGGTATGTCATTAAAATTAACTTACCACTATAAGACTGGGTACCAAAATGCTTGGGAGGAGGCATTGTCTGATTTCTGCCCTCCCTCAGGAGGAGCTTTTTTCCAGCAGATGCAGACTTTCCTGAAGTATTGGGTAGGTCCTTGTTGGACCTGGTGGCAAGTGTCAGGAATGTCAGAAAGTTTGTAAGGACTGAGAGGGTATTGTTTTGTTTTGTTTTGTTTTTTTTTTCCCTGCTTTGCTAATAGTGCAGTGTCAGACTATCTGGGTACAATTAGGCTGGTGTTGGGGGTGGGATGGGGTGGGAACTGGGCAGGCAGGATGCCTGAGCGAGCAGGAGCCTGCTGCTTGCTTGGGAAGCAGCTGTGGCAGTAACATTACAGCAGCACATCAGTCACCCAAATGCTTGAGGTGCTTTCTGGGCTTGTACAGATCATGTCAGAGCTTACATGAATGTGATTTCATTGCTGCCAAAAAATCAGTCAGAGCTGGCCTGAGCCCACCTGTCTGTACTGATGGTGCTCCTCTGGACCACTGCCTGTCATGTGCCCTTTGGTAGCTTGTGGGGAGGTCACTAGATCTTGCCACAGGCTTGTCATCTCAGTCAAAGAAGTTAAAATTCTTTACATTTCTATATCAGTTGCCATGCAGATACTTAAATATTGAGTATTAATGAGTTGTGTCAAAATACAATTTGAATGAGTCCTTCAGTCTGTGCTGTGTTACAGAGGGTGCTGTGGAAGTTAAGCTGCTTGTACACTTTGACAGTGACACATGTACATCAAAGCTGTGCTGAGAACCCTTTTTTTTTTTTTGACCTCTAAGCCAGCATTTCTCCTTCCATAGAGGAAAGATATAATTTTTACTATAGAAAAAGAAAAAAAAAAGGCTACTTCACCCTTAGATGCAGCATTTTACTTCTCTCTGATCAGCATTGGCAGCTGTTCATTTTCTGCGTGAGTGAATTCAGAAGTAATTTACCTCACAAGTGATGAATGCTATATGGCACTTGCTTGTCTATATCTTAGTAGTGTTTACTCTGAACCTGACAAAAACCTCTTATTTATTTTTGGATCTGCTGGTAATATTTCATTGAACTAATTATTTATCATGTTTCTGAATTGGGTCAGAAAGCCAATCATAAGCCAATCACCTAATGGAGACAACTCTGTTCTGCCACATTCAGGTGAATTCATGAGGGAAAGAATAGCCCAGGCAATGTTGTCAGTGTTACCAGAGAAGGGGGTTTTGGATTCAAGCAGCAAGCATTACTAGACAACAAATTGTCTTCTCTGAAACAGATTAACTTTTATTGCACTGCAATTTATCCACTTACCATCTTACTTCCATTTTGGTTGTGCTCCTCAATCCATAAGGAGGCATTTTTTTGCCAATGTTTTTTCTCTTGGGCTCAACAGATAGAAATTAAACACAGTAACTCAGAGAGAAAAATGAGGATTAGTGTTTATGTAAAAATTAAGGAGAATACTGTTGGAAGGGATTTTTTGTTTGTTTTTAAGTTAAAATTTGCAAGACTGAACTATTTCAACATAATTTCATATGCATAAGACCTTGTTTTATGGATATGAATGTTAGTTACAAAGTAATAATGAGCAGCATCTCCAATAAATGTGCTACACATAAATGGATTAAAAATTTGCATGTTCAGTTTTGTATTTGCTAATACTCTGCTAATCTGTAATGCTTTAGAAGACAATACGTGCAAACACTGACTAATAGATACAGTCAGTGCTGTGAAGCCAGCACTCGATGCTGCCACCACTGCAAGGGGAAAAGTAGTGTTATCAGTAGGACAGAAGAGTAATAAAACTGTAAAATATCTTGGGTAAATGTTGTCGTCTTCATCTTATTTGCAGATGTTTGGTCCTGGTATCTAAACCTGAAGGATTTTAAGCAATGAAAACAGCCATTTGTCAAGATGAGAGAATGCATTACCCAGTCACTCTGTGCGGGACAATTTTTAGTATAAATGCTCACAACTTCAACGGTGACAGTAGATGCACATAAAATTTATCTCAGCTGAGAGTGTGTCTCTTTCTTTTTACCCTCAGTCAAATGAAAACTGTTTTATTCAGAAAGAATGCATAATGTAGCATTCAAGTGCAATGCTTTTTAGCCTTTGCTGGAAATTTAGGTTAAAAGCTGAATTTTGGAGAAGTTGCAAGCCCAAATTTTTTATTGTTCTGAACTGTAAATCATATGTGTATATATGTTTGAACCAGCAAGGTTGTAATAAAGCACATGACTTGGTATACTTCAGAATATATTTCTATTTGGAAGGTAAAGAGCTAATCTGATAGATGGATGGGTGAGTTTAATAGAAGGGTTCTTGCCAGGTGTTGCTCAGTTGGTTTTGAAGCATTTGCTCCAGGGAAATTGTGTCCTGTTGGCAAAGTTTGCCGCTTTTAGAACTACTTTTCTGGTTCCTGCTAAAAATCATTAACCTTAAGAATGAACTATTCCAGCCTTAGTTTCCATCAATATGTGCATTGTACCAGCAGAATAACACAGATAGCATTGGGCTTGCAGACTTTTGGAGTTACATTAACTGTAGCATAGGCTTGGGAAAGCAAACAGGAAGCTTCCTGGTGCTCCTTCCATGCACAGAAATCCAATCAGTGTTGGCTTAGCAATTGCATTACTGTTTTGTTTGTTTGTTTGTTGTTGTTTGGGGTTTTGTGGGTTTTTGTGGTTTTGGTTTTTTTTTTTTTTTCCCCTGGAATTTTAGTTTATTAACCTTTTACGTGGGAAAAGCTAGCATGAATAGGCTGTAAAAAGCAAACAAGCAAACCAAAAGATCCCAAACCAACAAAGCAAAACAAAACAAAAAGGGCAACCAAATTAAAAATAAAAAAGGGGGGAGGGAAAAAAAAAAAAGAAAAAAAAAAGAAAATCTTTCATTTAGAGATGAATAACAAAGGAGACAATGAGTGTGATGACCAGGGTTCAAAAGGGACATTAGTTATGAAGATAGACTTACGTATTATGGATTTTTGTGATGTTGGAACCCATTAACAAGGTTAAAAGAACATTAAAAAGATAAGTAGGCTTTCATTTACTTTTTCTGAGTATTTTGTCCCTTTGTGACACTCTATTAGATGGCAGAAGTGGGCAAAGTCATGCATTTTTAAGCACATGGGTGTTTGCAAGAGATGCAAACCAGCGAGCTGTACTATCGATCTTGCTCCTGTTATCAGTCTGATTATTCCCAAAGTAAGAACCAAACATTCTCAGCATTGCTGCATGCTTTCAATGATGCTTTCTCAGATATTTATGTCTAGACCTTATCGGAAGATTTTGAGTTTGGATGGGGGAACAGCTTTCAGATTGCTTGTTCCTGCAAAAATGTCTTGCTTAGGGTGGTTAGCAGACTGAACAAGTGTGTCTGGGTGTAAGTCAGCTCTTTCTGGGAGATGGAAGCCATTAGAACTCAATGCAGAGGGCCTACATTCCTGTTTATATTCTGAGTATTTGATTTACTATTTTCTATTTGGGGTTTTTATGTGCCTCACCTTTCTCCAGGTTCTTTTTTGTTGCTGTTATTGTTTTCCAACTCTTTCAGTACCTTTCAAATAGAATACTGGTAAATTGGCCCCATATTTAAGTCATACAATGTTATGACATCAGAGTATACCTCAAATTCTCTTTATTCTCATTATATATACCACTGCCTTTAATTGGGCTTACATCTTTGTTCCAAAGTAATTTGGATTTCTCATAAATATCTCTTTAGTTTATTGCAATTAAGTTTATACTGTTGGGCCTATTCCATAATCTTGTTGTCCATTTCAGAGCTTAATAATTCAAAAATATGTATTTGACAATATTGATCATTGAAATTACTTCCTAGTAAGTAAACTTCTTTCTTAGAGGCAACCATTAATTACGCCTTTTTTCCTCTCTCTTAGGTTGTTATTAATTCAGAACTAATTATCCTTTTCTGCTTTGTCTCTGAATAATCTCTCATGAAAGGTCTTGACTAACATGAAATAAATTTTAAAATAATCAATTCTGAATGTAGCTACAGGCTTCCACTTGTTTACCATTTAAGAACACTGAAAGAACAGATTACAAACTGTAAACCTTCTTTATAAAGCCAGTCCTCTGGTTTATTCAGTCTGTACTTATCACACTCCTGCATTATCCCAGCCATACCTATTGCTTTAGGGCTGATCACACAGATGCTGGCTGGAGGTGCATTGAAGGCTTTTTGTGACTGTACTGGCATGTCACCAGTCCTGGTGCTAAGGACAACTCTGTACCTTGGCTTGGGAAGTATTTGAACCCTGAGTTCTTCAGTGGTGCAGTGAGATTTAATTTTATTTTTCTTTTGGAAGGTGGATCATCTGGAAATAGCTTGCCTTACTCTTATGATTAACAGCTTTTTTTTCTTGGCACTGTACTCCTTTTCCTTTATAGTCTTCAGGCACTCAGCAAACTGTCTGGCCCTGGGCATTTAATTTCTCAAGCTGTTGTGTAGATTTGTGTCTCTGGCATGATGCTGTAATTTCCTTCTAAGTTTGGACAATCCTGTTATAAATAAAGTCATCTAAATTGTTCAACTTTTTATCATTTTGATGCCTTTCATTTCTGTCTTTAATAGCCAGCCTACAAAGAACTGATCTTCCTCTAGGCATTTCTTCTCCTAACTGACACAGGCCCAGACCCAGAGGCCATACACCAGCCTTGATGCTAAGCAATCCCTTATGTTTCCTTTAATAAAATAATGAGACATTATTAATTAAATGAACAATGAAATAAAGGAAGTACTAGTATCCCACTGCTTAGGCAGAAACGGGATCTTACTGGGGTTTGTCTGCTGTGAACTTGAGTCCAGACTGTTATCTACATCTCCTTAAATAACATACATCCAAGAATATCATTAATTGGTTAAGAAATCAGATCCTTTTTATCTGTCATGCAGCCGTAGACATTTTCTCATCATATCATTGACTAATGCATAAGTTACCCTTGCCATATTTGGTGTCGTCCCAGATGTTATGGCAGTTTTTGGCTAAATGGTAATAAGTAGTTGGAGTTTGGCTACAACTGGCAAATACAGTTCTTTTTTCCTGCTACCAGAGGCGTCTGATTCTTGCTACATGATAAACTCTAAATGCTCAAGTCTGAAGACATCAGCAGCAGTATTAGTGCCTAAGCCTTTCAGAAAGTCTGTGGAAACAATTTCTGTTTGTTCTTTTGTATTACAAGTAATTTTTACTATGCCAAAGCGTACGCCAGAATTTGCCTATGCCTATTTGACCCTTTCTATTCTTTCGTAGTGGGGAACATGGGTTTAAACACATCTTACGTATCTCATGGACTTTGTGTGCTTCTTCTTCAGTGGTCAATCTATTATTCCTGGGGCGTGGTCTGGCTCGGTCAGTCACAGGAACACAAATAGAGATGCTGGAGGAGACCCTGTCACACAAGCCTGGGCAAGTTCTGCCCTTGCCAGAGAGACATCAAGGGAGAACATCATCTCTATCTCTCTCTCCTTTTCTGGAGATCTCTGGACTGGAAAGATAGCGGGAATACCCTTTATGTACTGTTCATCAATACAGGGGAGCAGACAGGTTGTGAGGTATCTTGAAGATATGAAATTATTCTTAAGAGTCAGTGGAATGAATACTGACATAATGAAAAGGTTTTTGTACATGCTGGGTGTCACATTATCCTTTCCCACTTGCCCAGCATTATTTTTAGCCTACAGCTTTTGTCTGCCCTTTGTTTTAATTCCTGTCTCCTTTAAGAAACATCCATTTGTAATCAATTCTGTAATTATTGTGCATGATTTTGATTTTTAGAGGATTTATTATAGCCCTAGTTATTTTTATGTTTTGCTTTGATCTCTTTTGTAGTTTTAGTTATGAGATTATTAAGCAGAAGCCTCCATTGCTGGATATTTTATAGGTATTTATGGCTGCTCTAGCTATATCTTCTCAGCTTAACTCCTTTTAACCAAGCTCCTGAAAGCTTTAAATGTTTAAAATTTAGCCATTTGAAATGCATCACAGCTGCTTGTCCTTGATGATTGTTGTCTATTAGTTCTTCACGCACAATTGCACCCTCATAGCAACTGCAATATAATACTTCTCTTACATATAAAGAAAATGCTACAGTTTTTGCATATTGCACAAGATGTAATTGAGAACAGTTTTCTTTCTTTTATGCTGCAGAGTTCTCATACAGAGTCAATATTTTTCTTTAACTTGCCTTCCTTATGTTCTTTAAGTACCCAATTCTGGGAAAAATGACATAAGAGAGGTTTCATAAGGTTTATTTTTCTATGTGAAGCTAATCTGTCAGCAGTATGTGCATAAGGTTTCCTGGAAAAGTTGCTGTTTGCCAAGTCAGTGGTATGTTTCCAGTAAGGTAAGGAATAAAGTCTCCTCAAACTGTCACTGAATGACAGGCTTTGCCTACTGTAGGCTGTGTGATGAACAGAGGGAGGTATTTTAGGCTGTGATTTTGAACATTGGCATGGTTGTGTACAAGAAGCTTCATAAGAGTAGCAGAGTATTCCTTTCCCATCTGGTATATTCATGTTTTCATGATAATAAATAAAAATGTGCTTTCAAAATGGGAAGCCATTTGAATTCAATCATATCTAAATACTTTCAGATGTCAAAATACAGTTTTCAGACCTTGAATGAAAATTGCAGAAATACTTATATATATAAGATGTTGGCTATGTTTAACTTTGGCCATGAATTTAAACCTGACCAATTGTTGCCCTCTAACTTAGCAGATTGAAAGAAGAAAATATTTTTTCATTAATTCTGAAAATTCAGTCTTATATTCAGAATAGGTTCCTATACTGACGGTTTAAATAACTGAATTATTTAGATTTAAATAATTGGTAGTTTCATTTTTTACAAGTTCTGGAAACAGTATGTGAAAAAGACAGGAAAAAAAATAATCTAAATTCTTTAGCAAGGAAAACCTGTGTGTCTAGCTATGCATTATTGATTGGGGTCTGTAAAACAAATATCTTGGAAAGATTTGATTGGTACGTGCAATTTACCTAGTAGCTGCTTTGCATTACGCTGGTCTACCCTTGGCTTAGAAACACAGCACTGTCCTAATCAAATCTGCACTAGTTCTGTTCTTGAGTTGGGCAGTTGCAGACAAGGACCAAGCGAAAGGCTTTGAAGCTGAGGATGTCTGTTTAATTAGCCTAAGATTCATTGCTTTTCCTCTTCTTAATTAAGCTAAGGTAATCATGAAATCTGTTTGACAACTGTGCTCTAAAATGTTGCTCATCTGTTTGATAAATGGGCAGGTAGAGGATAATTAGTTTCACTTCTTTTGCTAATTCTCAGAAATGAAAGAAGAAAGGTAGAGGTAATTTAGAAATCTAAGTCTCTTTTCTACAAAAAATGGTGGCAGCAATAGGAAAACTATATAGAATGGAATTTGAAAGGTTCAACCAACCTCTCAGCCAAAGAGAAAATCCCCACAACCTAGAAAGACATGTATTTCCCATATTTTTGCTGTCTTTGAGACACTGGAATATTTTTACAGGACTTCAGCTCCTCCAGAGTGTTAGCAAAGAGCCATTGAATGAGTTCTGTAGATGAGCAAACCCACAGCTTTCCAAATTTTGATTTTTGTTGGCATGAGGATGTTGCCTTAATATGTTATTATTATATCTTCATGATATTAAATGTCACTATGTGGTGTTTAATATTTAGATAAATGACTGAAGGAAAGTCAGGAAGATAAACAATTTTCTTTCAAAGTGTTACTGGGACATCAATATTAAAATGCAGCTTGTGCCTTGTTAATGAGGAGGCAATTCCTATGGGAGTGTCCCAATAGCCAGGCACTCTGCTGTACTTTTCATGATGCACAACGGTGCTGGATCATGAACTGTGAATGTATAAATAGACAAGGCATGCACTGATGTTATAGTTTTCACATCCTTTTGCTACAGTGATGTAGTATTGGACTTGACAAAGTAAATTGACAGTAAAATCTGTGTAAATGCTTATTGTGATCATTGAACCTCTAATTTCCTTGTGGAAGTCTCTGTGAATGGCTTAAAGGTGGTAGGTGAGGAATAACCAGGAGGATTTAAAGACATTGTAACCTTTAATAGCTAAAGGAGTAGCAGCAATTTAGTAAGCTGTAAAAGATAAGCAGAATTAGAAAACTTAAAATACATAAACATTTCCATTTGAATTTTGCAGCCTCGTGTGTAGCATGAGCATTAGGCTTGTGCAAAATGAGTGGGCAGGATGTTTCTTATTGTGCTTCTTTTATAAAAGATAATAAATATTATATCAGCTGCCAGAGTTCTGCTTGTTTCTGTATCTCATCTCACTGAATAAATGTTTTATTAAGAAATAGATTTTGAGAAAAATGACCTTATCCCTTTTTTCACTCTGCTGGATTGGCTGTTCACCATTTACTTATTGTGGTGTTGTGGGTCAGGTAGGTGATGCAGCTGTTAATCGGTTATTCCAGTCTGGAGTTTTACAAGTGCTTTCTAATTTTGTGGTTGTAAACCTATTATCTGAGAGAACACTTGCTGGGTTAGAAGAAAGGTGCGTTGAACCTTAGGAATTTCAGAAGCAGAGCAGAGAGGAAAAAGTGAGTTGGATCTGAGACATGATAGCATAGTTCCTTCAGTTTTGCTCCAGCATTTTTCCAGGTCTAGGTTGTTACTTTCTCCATGCTGGGGATCAGGCTCCATTCCTGCCCCAGCCATAATGACAGGCTGGAAGGAGCACCTGCTAAGGACTGCTCCCTACCTTGTGTTGTTAATGGCAATGAATACATGCTGTTCTGTGTCTGATGTAGATTGTGATTTGGCCCCAGGTAAATAGACATTGGCATGAATATGTTCTGAACACAGAAATATTGATAGACATTTCTTAGCATGGAAAAATGTCCGCCTCACACGGCCTGTTTGGAGTAAATTTTTTTGAGTACTTGCTTGTAATGTTAATTCAAATCTATCTACCCAGGCTATGTGCTTGTGTACATGTACAGTCTTCCTAACTTCAGATTCTATGCCATATTTTCAATACATCAGTCACACTGAAATAGCCAAAATAAATCATTTGGTGGGTCACTTCAAATATTTCAAAGATTCTCTTCTGTCTTGATCTTAGGGATCTGATATCACTAACTGTCTTTGAAAGATTATACTTTTTTGCTTCCACTTGTGTTTCAAAAACATCCAAGTGACCCTGGAATCCTGCTGGGGAAAAATGGCATTTTCCCAGCAAGCTACAGTGTTCCTAGGGGACCCACACAGGATACATTCTCTTTCATCTCACTCTTTAGAAATTTAGACCTATAATTTATAGAGCTAGTTTGAGGTTTTGTTTTGCCTTCTTTTCCTTTTTATTTTCTCACAATGTTTTTCTTGTTCTGAGGGAACAGAACGTTGTCTCAAGTATTTCTGCTTCAACAGAACAAGCCTGTCTTTTCAAGGACAGATCATTAATTCTTGGTGCATCCTGTTAAATTTTGCATGCCGAATTATCGAACTCTCCAACAGAGATGTTTTGGAATCCTTTTCTCAACTACCTCTGTAGCCCTCAGGAATCATTTTTTTCTGTATGATTCATTTGCTGTTGCTGGGTTGTGGTTATTTTTTTGTTGCGGTGGTGGTTTTGGTTTTTCCTGCTGCAGTATGTATTTCAATCAGTCTTGTTTCTCTAGAGAATCGTAGCTCCCATTCGTCCCCAGGGTTAGCTACCTTGAAACCTTCAACAAAGTTCTGGCTCCCATTGGGAGAGCAGACTATTTCCTATATAGGCTTAGTATTTCATTCCTATTAGTCATCCAAGACATAACCTTGTGAGTGGTTTCCCTGTTCTCGATGATGAAGCCATGTGGCTCTTCAAACCAGATGGTTATGAGGAGAAGTTAAACAGTTTGAGATCTTGAACCATGAGGTCATGCTGTAGAGGGTCTGATGTCATCCTTTCTAGTAATTGTCTGATAACTTTTGGAGAGAAGCATGCACAATAGAATAAAAAATAGTAGAAGTCAGAAATTGAATCAGCTGTTCCTGGGAAGTTCTGGGCCATCTTCCTCTCATTTTGTTTTTTCTTTTCTCTTTCTGTGCAGAGTTAAGAGTGGGAACAGTTGTTTAAATGTTTGATATGTGCTTTTGTTCACAGTTCTGTTACTGAAACAACTGATTCATGCTTTGAGGTTTGAATTTCCAAGGAATTTGAGCACCTCTAGTTCTCACTGTCTTTAGTTTTGCAGATGGAAGCATTGAATTTTAACCATCTGATTGTTTATGTCTTCTATATTTTTCCCCATTGTCTTTATTCTTTATTTATTTTACTTAAATTAGTAAAGTGTGCTGAATAATTTTGAATGAATACTTTATTGTAACATATTTGAGGGTTTTTATTATATTTGCTCAAAGTCAAATCTTCTTTCTGCAAAGAACAAATGAAAAATTATGCTACTTGAATTATTTTTGGTTGTGTTCAGAGATGCTTAGATTGCAGTTTAATCTCCTGCACAAAGAGGAATTTTATCTAGCAAAACTTGGAAGACAAACTGAGTTTCATTTTGCTTCACTATGAGTAGTGTGAACATGTGCTCAATGTATCTTCTTATTTATGCAAGTGGTCAGTGTTGGAAGCATTTACTCATTCCTGATGTTAACTGCATCTTTCTATGGGTCTTAGAAAGTGATGTTTCCGTAAAGTCCTAGTGTGCCTTTATGAGAATCTCAGCTGTTTAAAGGCGGATGTTTGTGTATCACTGTCATTATGTTGGAAGAAAATTTGGAAACATGAGCCCTGCTGCCCAGAAAACTGCAAACAAATTTGCAAATATATTTTTAACCCAGTCTGGTAATTGGAGTGTGTGGCTCATGATTTCTGAGTGTTAGAATACTACTTCTGTCTTAGAGCCTAAATAGTGGAAGGTTTTATTGCTGAATTTTTACTGTACAGAGTTATAAAAGATGGCAGAGTCCAAAAAAAAAAAAAATCTTTGCTTATTGGTGTAATTTTGTATAATCAACAACTGATTGAGGTTATGAGAAAGTGCTAATTGCAATGGCACTAGAAATACTAGAAAGGATGAAGGAGAAAGCAATGGTTCACCCAAACTTACTCATCTCCCTGGTTTCATAACCATGAAAATAGACATTCGCTACTTGGGTTGTATGACTGATGCCTTGTTTCAGTGATGTGAAATTGTGCTTTTATTTCTTCAATCTGTGAAGGTGCACATTTGTAAAACAAATTGAAGTTGTGGAACTACATTCTGAGTTGGATGTCAAAGCTAGATGTCTAAATTAGTGTTTATCTTGCACACTGCCAGAATTTTACAGTCGCTGCTCTTCTTCCCTCTCTAGTTTTCTGGACCTTGATAGTTTATAGTTAAATTTTTAAAATAATGGTATTATACCTATGGTGGTTGCTTACCCAGTGTGTAAATGAGTTAAATTACTTCTAAAGATGTTGTTCTGAGACTTTTTTATTAGACACAGTAAAATCCAAATTCTCATCATCATTTCTGTAGAATATGGAGCTGAACCAAAGAAAAAGCCAGGTTCTGGAATTGGCTCTAGACCTGCTATTTCATGGGGAAGATTCTTAAGATTTTGCATGCTTTACATATATTAATTGTTCTTTTTTCATTACTATTTTCTCAACTATATTGTGCTAATTTTCTCTGTGTGAAGGGATACACATTTATTAGGTGATAAAATTTCTAAAATTTGCCCGGTGTGTTTTATGGATCTGAATTTCTGCCTTTCCTCTCTTGGGCATGTTCAAACTCAGGTCATCGATGTTGGGAGAACTCCTAAAATGCCTTTTCCCAGATTGCCCCCACCATCTTTAAAATATCTTTTATAATTTTCTTTCACTTTCTTTTCTTGCTATTGTGTTTCTTTCAGATATCTTTTTTCTTGACTGTTCTTGAGTGAGACTCTTACCCTTCTTTATACACAGACCTCTGGTGAACTCTAATTTCTCAAGTTTTCATTTCCTCTATTATTTGTCTTTTTCTTTTTTTTCTTTAAATATAATGCCCAGAACTACAGCTCAAGGGCTATTTCGCCTAGGCTGGTATTACAGAACATCTGTGCTTGTGTTTTTATTATGGATTCTCTTTCCCAGCACAAACAGCTAGACACTTAGAGATAATGAAATGAAGGCTTGAGTCTGCAGCTAATGACAAAGTTGCAGAATTTGCATTTTCCTAACATCCTAGATTTTTGTTTCAAGTCTCAGTTTGGATGACTTCTGGCCTCATGTAAAATATTCATTAACCAGAGTCAGAAAGGTTCTGTTAAACACAGCAGAGCTCTTCTGAAACTCAATGGAGGGTTTTTTTTTTTGTTTTGGTTTGGGTGGGTTTTTCTTTTTTTTTATTTGGTTTACTTCTTCCCCCACCCTACAAAAACCCAATCAGAACATTTTTTATTTTGGAGAAAAGGAGGCTAAACCTCCAGCTGCATCTTCTGCAAGCAAGTGTGTTGCAGGCAGTGGCACTGCTCAGGTTGTCCGGTCACAGTTTACCTTGAGCCCAGGACCCAGACACCCTGATGCAATCTGCAGAGATGCTGCAGAGACAGGCTGAAGAGGCTGTTACAGCAAATCAGGACAGCAGGATGAAAGATTTATATCAGGTTCCCAATGCTGGTGTCTTGTCTTCACCCAGGCTGATAATAAGGGCAATACCTTGCCCTTATTTTCCCTGTTTCATATTGGCAAAGAACAACTGCAGCTGGGGGAAGGGGATCATCTGCTTGGGGAAAACCTGCTCCCTTACACACTAAACTGTCCTAAATTGCTGGTTACC
Organism: Xenops minutus; assembly: GCA_035221455.1. NCBI lineage: Eukaryota > Metazoa > Chordata > Aves > Passeriformes > Furnariidae > Xenops > Xenops minutus. The sequence goes on from JAWWEE010000105.1 coordinate 11,757,254, forward strand.
AAACTGGGCCCACAACAGTTATTTTTAAAACTAAAGCCTGAGTTTGCTTTCTCTTTCTTTAAACTGCAAACTACCCAGCATTAATAATGATTAGCATAGTATTTAACTAAAGAGAGCATTAAATTAACTTTTCTTTTTGAAACACATGCTGTATCTAGTGTGAAAAGCGCATTTGCCTAGAGCTTAACTGGCACCAATAGAAATAACATAGCTAATTAATGTCAGCTCATAAAACTAGTGGCTGTGTTCATTCCAAGTGATAGGACCTGTTAATTTGGTGGCATGTACAACATCTTTACTTTTAGTCACTTGACTATCCAGAATTTCTGCTTTATTTTCTTCATCTAGCAATGCCGGGCAGCCTTTCTATTCAAATGGGCCCAAAGCAGGACTATGATTCACCCTGTATTATTTTATTATTATTATTTCTGTATGTTGTATTTTAGTATAATTTCTCTTTGAAACTTTTTAAAATTCTAAAATGAGTACTTTCTGTTCTCAATAATCATTGAGGTAGGTCTGTTTTATGACCAAGCTTGCAAAACCTCATCTTGCGATTTGCATGCCTATGTCAGCACTTATACAGTGCAGGCACTTAGAGAGAAGATATGGAAAGTTTTTTAAGGCACCTTATTTTGAAATTTCAGCATTTATGCAAGGATTCTTTCCTCTTGGGATAAGCTCTGTTAAATTCAATTGAGTTCCTGTAAAGCTAAGAATACACTTTCTTTCGCTGTGGGGCAAACGTTGATGTTAAAGCTTCAGGCTCCTGGCTGTACAGTTGCCAGAAGCAGAATTCCAGCTGAGTTCAGTGATATTATCCCCAAAGCCTAAAACTACTATTCAATTATCCACTGAATATCACCCAATATGCAGATGGGGAAAAATGTAGTCATGAACTTGTAGCAAGAAAGGAAAAAGAAGGGACTGTGTGCTTGAAAACTCAAGAGTTGCAAGGATAGGAAAATTGAGGCCTGTAAAGACATATAGGCATTTATGTGCCTGCAGCGCTGGAATGTTTTGGTCTTGGCAGACATGCCAAGCACTTGGCAACTGCAGTTCAAGTCAGTGGAATTGCATTAAAGGACTTCTTCATCTGAAACACCTGATGTAAAGTAGCTGTGAGAACTCAAATTCCCTGATAGAACAGTAGCAAATTAAAGAAAAAATCTGGATGACATTGTAACAGTGTTTAATTCAGTTAGAAAGGATCATCGCTGCTGCATCTCTCAAATATTAAGGGCAGTGTTGCCTTATCACAAGTCCTAACTACAAATAAACCCATGCGAAAAATCTAATCTATAAAAGATTTTGGGTGGTTTTAATCTCATGTTATATACTCAGCAGAAGGGATACATTAGAGCTTTGCTTAGTTTCACTCTTCACCCAGTTTTATAGTTGTGGTACATTGCTAATACCCACTCTGTCCATAGTTTCTTGACTAATCAAAACAATTTGTTTGAAATTAGATGACAATAAAATGCATGGAAAGACAAAGTCTTCCTCTTAACTGGGATTGTACCGACATATTTCATCATCAAGGCAGCTCAACCTGAGTTAATTGTTATAGGTTTCAAAAATTAGCTCAAGTATGCAGCATAAAATTGTTCTTTTGAGAGCAATAGTTCTAACTTTAGCTTTAAAGAGAAGAATTAAATAGGCTTTTGGCACTAACATATGAGGAAACTGAGTTCAAAAGCTTCATGTAGAACATGAGACTTTTTGTAAAAAATATTTAAAATAGACTTGGTGTTGCATTTTACACAGTGTCAGGGAAACAGGTAGCTTTGGTGTACCTTCCTGGTAATTGTAGTTGCTCTGACATTGAGGGACTTTATGTGAATAAGATCTCTCAGATGGGCTGCATATAAAAAGTAACTAATAAAAAGTCTTCCACTGACTTTGGCAATTATTTGGAAAAGCTTGGGATCCAAAAGGTACAGAATAGTATTTCAAGGTAGTATTGCAGTCCATGAAGGAGACTACCCCACCACATTAATAAAAAAAAAAATATTTAAATTATTTAAAACAAAGTATTTTCCTGCTCCATGTAGCATCATCTCCATCTTGCATTACTTCCCTTCTGAGGAAGCCAATTTTAAGAAATACAAGTGGTTCAATTCTGTTCTGGTGACTTTGCTGTCTTCTAGTATATAAGGTTAAGGAGATACAAGAGGGAAAGGACCAAGAGTTCATGGATCTCAGCTAGTCTTTTCCCAAGCATAAAAAACCTTCACTGTCTGAATAGCCCAATGTGTGGAAGCTGTATGGGCTTTTTCACTTTTCCTGGGGAACCTGTATGGAGCTGAGTTGTCATCAGTCCATATCTTGCTGGGTGCTAAAATATCCAACACAAGGGATCTCCGTCTTCCTTCCCTTGCACAGCTACCCTAAAAAGCAAGACAGCGCTTCAGTGGTGATTTTGGTTTGCCCATGGGATCAGTCTGGACCTGCTGGACCCCTTTTAGGAGAAGTAGAGTAGAAATCTTGCTGGGCTTGCATCCTCTCATTTCTGTGTTTCCAGCTCCCCAAGAGCAGTCCCAGCAAGGGGGCTGTATCAATATCACAGCAGTCTCAGGGTCCTCATGGTCTTAGGGCTCTTCTGTGGCTTATTTGCCAGTCCTGCTTTATTTTTTGGAAACTGGCTATGAAATGGGAGTTCCTCTGTGTGACAGTTCTGGGCAGTTCATTTTGGCCCTCTGTGCTGGGTATTGCACTCCTATATTATGGTGTTTGCTGTTTAGCAGCTTTGTCTGTTTCTTAGGAAGTTTATTATTAGCTGCATAACAATTGGAGGAGAAGCAAAACTGAGAGAAGCAAAGGGAAAGTTGCTTCTGAAATGTTCCCAAATGCAGTACCATTTCAAAAGGGAGCTGTTTGCCTGCCAGTCATTTTTCATTTTGTTCCTCAAAACTGAATGTCTTATTTTCATTTTGTTGAATATTTCAATAAAGTCACCTTTTGCCACCAGCATTTATCATCTATATTTTCTTCCTTGCATCATGTTTAAATCTCTCTACCTAGATTTTGTTTGGTATATATTTATTTATTTACTTGTTTACTTACAGCCTTTTGCCATTAAGCAGCCTGCCACCAAACCAATAAATAGGTAGAGAAATAAATGTGTTGAAAGAAACTGTCTTTGCTATGATTTATGCAGAAGCAGCTGACTCTTTCAGGTTCTTAAGAAGTGCATCACAGCTTTGAAAGTGACGGGCTTGAACAGTGAATTGAGTTTCCTTGATGGAGCTGACCTCCAGGAATTGCTTCCTTTTCAACTGCAGGAATAAAAACTTTACCTAGTTTCGAAGTTTGTCTCTTTCTTTTAGTTTTCTTTTCTTTTCTTTTCTTAAACTGCTCTTGAAAATGTTAGAAGACTGGGACCTTAGACAAGGTGCTTTTATACCATTTTGCCTTTTTGCTTTTTCTTATTCTCTGGCTTTGATGGATTTGCTGAGGAGCTGGAACTACCCAAGCTCACTCACTCGGTGAATCACTTTGCAGTTTTGGATTTCAAGCTTTATTCTGCTCTGTCTCTAATAATTCCTTTCAGAAATGAAGAATATGGTAGTAAAGATGCCTCAAAAACATGGTTCTTGAATTTCATGTGTAATAAAGTATGCGTAAAGCTGTACTGAAGTTCAGCCTGAATGAGCAGTGACCCAAAGATGCTTCACAACTCAGCTATGCCTTTCACAAAATAGACTATAAGGAGAAGTGGAAAAATAACATTGAGGGCTACTTCATTTCCACTTGCTTCTTTCATTCTGTTCATGAGAAAAATAGCCCTCTACTTCACTCTATTTATCCAACTTTTGGGCAATTTGGAGGCAACATAAATAAATGGGAATTGCCATAAGTAGAGCATCATTCAGCCATTATGTGGTTACAAAATGAGTAGGAGCTAAGAAAGTATTCAAAATGCAGGTGCAAAATACTCAAGAGCCAAAGTAGCATTTTTATTATTTAGTCTAGTCCTCTAGTTTCCTCTAAGTGCTCTAAGCTTATTCTCAGTGGAATGATTTGACTGAAAACCAATTAGAAAATTCATATATGTGACATACTCCTACAGAAAGGTGCAAAACACTATAAACACCAAGTAACCAGATATTGCTCTGTGATTAGACTTCCCTGCCCTGAGTCTCTTGATGTTATCTGAAAGATAGTTTTGTGGTTTCACAGTCTTTAGGGAGGAGTTTTTTCAAGGGAACAGCTCTGTGCTAACCCCTTGAACTGGGTTATTTTAATAGCAGTGTACTAGTAAAAAGCTATGAGGAGGTTGTGAGCGTTTCTCTGTGAGAGTTCCTTAATGTGTGATTATTTAAAAATGCTCTTGCAAATTGTTCTTCTATAGTGATATGGATGGAGGACATGTGGATCTGGGGTTGGTCCTCAGCAGTTTGAGGAATTGCAAACTACCATTGCCATTTCTTCTAAAAATCTTATAATTTTTTTCTTTAAGTAGTTTGGTGCAACACTGAGCACATTTGGAAAACAAAACTCCAGAGAGGACTTAATGCCAGGATGCTTCAAATCTGAATCAAAAATATCCTAATATGACCACTCATAATAGTCACACTGGCCAAGAAAAGAAAGGGAACATAACTTTCACTGTCTAGGGAAATGCCTGTTTTAAACTGTACTGCCCTAGGTGGCCAGGGAAGGTTAGCTAGCATTTTCTGAAACGTTTTCTTGAGCTTAAGTGCTTCAGTGCACCACTGACTGCCATCAGAGTAGATACTGCCCTCAGTGGAAGGAACTCTCGGCTGTACTTTTCAACGGTCTGTTTAGCCCAGATGCCCAGACACATGAGCAATATCTCAAATAATGACTAAATTAAGTAGCAGATGTTGTGATAGAATCACTGTTCAACTGTTACTGCTCTGAGATTATCAACACCCAAGTCTCCCCCTGTGGATACCTGAATAAAAATCATATGCTGTTGTTTTTTTTGGTCTTTTCTATTTTTCCCCTTTGGGCAAACCAGAAGCCAAGAGCAGAAGATGTTTTGTATTCAGTATGTATTCCACAGTCAATTGCTACAGTAATTTGGTTCCAAATGAGAGAGTGTTTTTAATGGATTTATGCCATCTATTTTTCTTATGTAATATTAGAGATATCTAATGCTTGTGATATCTCAATGCTTTTGATAAGCTTTAAGGATTGTATCAATTTTCATGACTGCAGTGTGGGATACAAAGGCTGTTCAAAGTGGCTGTAAATGTACTTCTCAGAGGTCAGAAGAAAGCTATTATGGCACTGTGGAGCACCCTTTAGGTTGATTTACTGAGCTGAGAAGTCAAAGGTGGGATGCTCACTGAAAGCTACCTGAGGCTTCTCTGCATTGCATGGAGTTTGTGGATGCATACTTGAGCATAAGAAGTAATTTCTGCAAGGTTTGTTTAGCTTGTTTTTTTTCTTTTTTTTTTTTTTTTTAAATGATTCATTCTTTATTTTTAACACCAGCATCATCAAACAGTGGGCTGATCTCACAGTAAAATAGATCACGTCTGAAACTGAGTTTGCTATGGGCCTTCTGTATGTTAATTAATATGTTATCATTTGCATGTATTTACAATACAAGTACATATACAAAGTAGAAAAGAAAAAAATAGAAGGAAAAAGGGATATTTCTATGCCTGAAGGATACATTTTGAATGAGTGTGGAACATGGAACATTCAACTACTGTGTGGCTGAAGTCTATGAATGTATAAATGACTAATGTATATTCATACTGTCAGAAGCGATTGAAAGGCTCCTACTCTCCTGACCACAAGAAACTGCATTCTGTTTTTGTTCTCCTCCAGTCATTGTGGCTTTTCCACGCTACCCATGGGGAAAGCAGCCTTAAAACCCAGTGGAACAGAAAGGACACTGGAGAGGAGAGTGTTCAGAAGAATGTCTCTCTTTGTCCTTTTTTTCTGTTTTGTTTTTTCCCAAACTTGATTCAATCTATCCTCTACTATAAAGATAAAGCCTGTGATAGTCTAAATTCTGCCTGCACAAGGACACTCATGACTCTATTTTCATACCCGAAGATGCCAGGCCTGTCGGAATTACCCCTGACTATTGTATTAATTGGGTTCCCACTGCTGCACAGTTCTAATGTCATGGTGTTAATAAGGATGACATAAGATACAGTGAGCAAAGCAAGGTTTTTCATTTGTTTCTCTTTGCATGTTCAGGAGCCCAAAGGTAGAATCTAAAACCTTATTGAAACAAGTGGTTTGACCATGAACAACTCTGGAGAGATTGATCAAATTTGTGTATTGACAGTGGTTTTAGGATGAGAATACTTCCTTCATCTTATATTTCTACTTCAGAAAATGCTAGCAAAGGTCATCTGTAGCATCTAGGAAGGGAGTTTCTGCAGAAGAAACAGTGAAAAGATGAGGCAGAATAGAAGGATTGTTGGACAATGAAGATAATGTTATCCGAACTTGAACTAATGCATTCACAGTGGCAGTCATGACAGGTGAGACGAGAGTGAAATAACCTCTAATTCAAGCAGTTTGCAGACTAAATTCTTTATGAATGAAGATGGAAGGTAAAGAATAATTAGGCAGCTGTTGGGTTAGATGGGAACAGTGTAATGGCAATGAAATGTATCAGCACTGCAAACACAGGGTTAAATAATGTCTTGGTCTCCAAGTGCTAAAGTCTCTGCGGGAGCCCTGAACAGTTTCAGGAATGAAGTGGACTCAGAGGTTGTGATAAAGACTCTTCATCCTGAAGAGTCACACCACTTTTGCCTGCAAAAGAGAATGAGAGAACACTCAAGAGGAACTTAACCTAGGAGAAATACTTAATTGGTATGAAGATGGCAGTAAAAACAAAAGGTTGGAGCCTGAATTTTCTTTTGTATAGTACCATTGATATCAGTCAGGTTGTTGCAAAGTAGAGATAATAAAGCTTTGGTTAGGTTAGATTAAAACTATGAAGTTCATAGGTACATTAGAAGATGTATAGGGTCACATCAAACATCAGTTTTTATCTTGAACTGCCTCTTGACACCTGCCTCAGCAATAATAGTCACCTCGGTTGGCTCGCAGGTGGTTTGTGTGCTGGTCTTTTTTTCTCTGCAAGTTTTTGTGGCTCTAACTTCTAGATTATTTGGGGTTGGATAGCTGCTTCAGGTTAGTTTTCACACTTTCAAATGTCTTTTTCCTCTTTGAATTGTAACTGCGAATCAGGCATTTTCTCAGTCTCTTCCAAGGAGATGCAGCTCTGCAACAGTGGTGTGTCTCTGAGGATGAAGATCTTGGAGAAATATGTGGGCAGTGGGGACAATGCAGTATCTGGATACCACTGGATCAAACCACCAAGACAGGAATGCTGACAAGTCCCATTCTGCAGCACCACACTTTTCTTTCTTTCTTTCTTTCTTTCTGAATTCTTTAGAGCTTCTTCAGGAAACATCAAACAAGGCTTGTCAAGTACTCTATTTTGATGATATACTGCAATATTTCTTTTTTTAAACCAATAGCATTTAATTTCTGACAGAGATTTTTGTTGTCGTTTTGGAGGTTTTTTTAGTTGGTTGTTTTTTTGGGTTTGGTTTGGTATATCCATTATCCTTGGAAATTTTGTGTGAGTTTTTTTTGTTTGATTGGTTGTTTTTTTGAGTTTTTGTGGGTTTTTTAAATTTTTTTTGTGTTTTTTTTTGTTTGTTTGTTTGGGTTTTTTTTTAATATAGTCGTTGTTTCTCTTAACCCTGTTTTAAGTTTGATTCCTAAACAGTTCATATGTGCATTTCACAAAAGTGTTATAATTGACTTTATTCAGACAGATGGGGGAAGTAGAGATACCAGCAAGCAAAAATGTGGTTTTCCAGTGTAATCAGTTCTGCCCTAGGTTGCCATGTCTTTTGCTGTCTAAAAGCTACCTTATCCTTTTACATGAGAGATGTGAGACATAATCAGTATGGTCTGATATTTGGCAATTTGTGTTCTCTAACCACTGGCTTTGATTGCTTATTTAACGACAAACATCCTGGAGTGAAATCCTGGTGTCTGACATACTCCCTTGGTGCATATGGCTTTCAGTTATGAGAAGCAAAAGGACATGTGGAGCCCAGGTTTGTTGAGAATTAGGTTCTGCTCTTTTATGTGTTTACTGTAACACCTGCTTACTGATGAAGAGAGAAAAAAATTATTGTGATTAATGCTGTGAAAGACATATTTACTATTACTCCCATTTTATTTATTCCATATACATTTTTGATTTTACTCTGTTGACTGGATTCTTTTAATCCAATATTTTTACCTTACTGCCAGGGGTATGTAGAAATAACTGTGATAGGTGCACTAGAGAAAGATCAAAGGGTGATTGTGTAGTAGACATATCCTGTGACTCGGAAAAAAAAGGTCATTCCTGGGTTTATCATCCAATGTATCTGTTTCCCCTGTGTCTGGAGAGGAGTCTCACAATTTTAGGAGGCATGAGGAACTTAGTGATAAAATATAAAAAGATAAAAATGAAAAATTAGAACATATGTTTGTTTATTGAATAAGAAAATATAATGTCTGGAGGTTAGGCAGGAACATAGCTTTCTGTAACCTCTTTTCAAAGACACAGTAAGAGAGCATGTGCTTATAATTGTCTTGGAGGACATGTCCCATAAACATTTTTCCATGGCTAAATTATAGGTAATTTTGATGAATTATTGTATTTATAATCACTGAAACTTTATCACTATTCAATTTTTGTCAGTCTTCTGGAATATGGCAGAACTCTGTGAATGTGAGCATGTGTCCTTCCTCACTTTACACTTGAATTCATTTTGGCCTTTTAAAAATTTGCATATTTAAGAATAAGGTAGTTTTCCATTTTTGTGTCATGAAGGGAAATTGCTGAGCAATGTAGGGATTGTTTTGTCCTGTACATTACCACTGATTCAACTTATTGCCTGCCGGCTTTCAGCAACACTGTCCAGGCCATTTCAAGAGATTACTGTTTGGCAGCATAGATACTATTATGCCTTTTGATATTACAGCTAAGTGGAAGAAAGGTTAATAAAATTATTTGCTCATTGGAAAATGCTGTTCCGTCAAGCCGGTTCTAGTGTGTTGAATTTGTTTATTTTCTCTCTGAAGATTTTAAAACTTTCAGGTTTCATACTGCTTTAAACAACAGAGCCCTAAATCCAAACTCCTTTATCAAACAGAATTTCCATTCACTGAATATCTCTGCTTCAATTACAGGCAAGGACTTCTGATTTCCTGCAGGCTCAAGGCAGGAGGCTAAAGTTCATCAGATGCACTAATGTCCACTTCTAGTTAATCCATTATTAGTATTATTTGAATCGCAGAAGTGCTTAAATATCTTAATCAAGAATGTGATCCATGTACAACTATGTACACATATATAAATAACAGGAAGCACTTTTGATCAAATACCTGACTGAGCAAGCATGAGAAGGGTAGAAGTTTTGTAGGCAACAGAGAGGACCACAGAGCGTGACATTATAAAAGGGATGTGATGAAATCTCTGGTGCTGCTCATTGAGAGGAAGCTGGGTTTTTTTCCCCTCTGGTCTCCCATTGACTTTACAGTTCTCCTTTAAAATTTCCAATGTCCTTTCGTACCATTCTTTGTTCACCTGATTCTTGTGGTGCACCCGGTGGCTACGAGTACCAGGACTGACTGAAGAGACTGCAAAGCAGAGCTATTGGATTTCTTTTTATTGCTAATGATTTCAGCTCCTGGCAGATGGCCTAATTGCCAGAACAAAAGGAAGCTCATGAGAACTATGGCGATGGAACTGACCGGGTGACTTTCAGTAAGATGCATGGCTTATAAGACCTCACAGTACATTGGAATAATAAACATTATTGGTACTTAAATGTTCTCAAAAGTGTTTGAATAATGGGTTTAATAAATGTAATTTACAGCCAACTATAACTTAAGGAAATTAAGCAAAATATATTTAGTGATTTCCTTTCATGCTTTTTTCGGGGCAGCCAGAGGCGTAACCAGTATATCTGAACCAGAAACTTCCTGCACTGATGCTTTCACTTCTCTCTTCAGGTACATAATTCTCATTAATGTTTTCGAGCTACCTGCAGATGCAAGACACATGAGCATACATTCCAAAGAAAGGGAGTTGTACATATTGACTCCAATTGGCTTGTTTTGAGAATATTATATAAAGTACATTCTGTTAGATTTCTGTTTGATTGCTTGGCTTGCCTACTTGTCAGGTTTAATATTAAAGTCACAGGAAAGACATACATTAAAACACTTGGTAGATGGCAAATGTGGAATTGGAGTGTATTGTTTGTACTGCCTGTAGCCACCCTTCTGCTCCACCCTTACTGCTGTTTACTTGGTTCTTGCCATCCTTTGAAGAAGTCTACAATGCCGTCTAACTTCAATGGCAAAAGAGAAAGCAAAACCAGTTACTTCTCTGCTGTGTTTCCTTGTATTGTATTAGACACCGGCTTTGGTTGTGCTGAGGCTCTCCCTTGCACAGCAGCCCCTCAGGGTGTCTGTCCCTGTAGCCGTAACTCAGTAAGTGGCTCCTGGCATCTCTTACTGCACAATGAGATCGTTGCAGGGTAGTGCCACTGTGCTAGCAGCTCCAGACAGGGTTTTAATAAGGCCAAGGAGCACAAGAAAAGGATAAAAGTTACCAGTACGTGTTTTTATTTGGCTGCCTTAATGTTATTTGTTGCTGATGTGTATGTGCAGTTTTCTGTTATCTTCCTTTTTCCAGAATATAAATGAGGATCTCATTAAATTTAAAGCTCAGCTGTGCTGAAAAATATTAATGAAGTCAGAATCTTCACTGATATCTTTACATATGAGAAAACATTGATACTGCCTTTGCCTGCCTGCCTCATAACTGCCCCAATTTAATCAAAGCATTTTATGTCTGGGAAACCTGGTTATCATGCAAAGTGCTGTGCTCTGTGAAGTTTGGGATTTTTTACAGCCTGGCACTGTTGATGTTTGCACATAGGCATCTTTTCACTATTCCATGGACATAGGTTGAAGTGAAACAGAGAGCATTTTAACTCTGAATTCCAAAGAATTCCTGTAGCAATGATATCAGTGTAGTGGGTGGTAAAAATTATGCTTCTAGTTTACAAGCAGAGCAGCTGATTTGCAGAGGCAGTTCATAGAGATGCCCTAGATTTAGACCCTTTCCTTAATTTAAATGGCTGAGGATGAACGCAGGCTGAAGAAGTTAACTAATGAGACTCCTCACTGCTTCATGCTTCCCTTTTGCCAGCAAGGGCTATTGCAAAAAGTTTAAGTTCATGGACATGAATTTCCTATGTGGAAATTTTTAACAGGATGAGGTCTGAGAGCACTGGATGCTCAAAGAGCATGTTTTGAAGGTGGAAAGACAAATTATGCCTGTGTGGAGGTGATGCAGAGCAGGTGCTTCTTCACTCATGCCTCTTTACCTAAATTCATGCCAAGGCAAGGTGGAGAAGTTATATCCCTTTACTTTCCCATTCTCAAAATAGTGTCACTTCTACAGACATGTCTGGTGCAGTTGTTTTCTGAGCTTGCCATTAAAAGCTGCATTGCTGCTTGACAAAGTTGTGAACAATGGCAACAAAAGCACTGAATCCATCTGCAGATTCATCTAATTATAAAAAAACAATTGTACTCATTTCTGGTTATTGGAAACTGTGTCTTCTATTCTGCAGTAATTAGTGCTGTGAATTCAGTTGCCTATTAGTGCAAGTTTTTCTTTATAGCTAATTCGGGAGTTTTTTTCTCGAGCAGCACATTCATTATTGCCTTTCAGCATGTGAGCTGTGACACTTGCACCATTGCACTATGTGATTCTACAAAAAAAACCCCAACATTTTAAACTCTTCAGGTGACTTGAACTTTAAGCTGTGTTTTTCATAGCTGGAAATGTAGGTTAAAAAAAAAAATTGAGATTTTCTCATAGCATGTCTCTACTAGTTAAATTCTTAAAATAAAAGATAGGATGTTATGAGATTCGCAATAAGGTAACAGGGGTCAGAAACATGACCTAACAAGTTGTTGTTTGCTTTGGAAACTGCTGTTGTTACTTTAGAGTATAATTTATACATCCCTACTAAGATATGTTTTCGGAAGCTGCTCCACCACCATTGCCCTATTTGAAAATGCCCCAGTTTTCCAAACTTGCTGTGTACAAATATGGAATACAATACAATTTATAAAGCTGTGTTCCTTTCTCTTTAAGGAGAAAACATCTTCATGGAAACAATTTTGCTCAAGTGGTAGCATTACCACCTCTGATTGGAGAAAGAAAACAATCTCTGTGCACATAGCACTCTTAAAATAAGCTTATGAAACAAACAATTCAAATGGTTTATGATAGACATGGTAAAAATGGCTTTGCCATTGCTAGTCACTGATTTGAAACGGAGCACTTCTGACATAAGGTGTGAACACCAGCTTATTGTTCAGAATGTAGCTGTTATTCTTGGCAATTGGCTACCATGAGCTAAAGTAATTAACAGACAGACAAAGCTAATAAATATAGTTGAATATTCTGCTTTTCTGTGCTCTTGTTTAATAAAAGTCCCCAGAGATTTTTTTTTTTTTTCAACCTGGAAAAATTAGCCTTTGTTCATGTTTTGGGTGATGATTTTTTGCAAGTGCCGTGAAGGCATCTTACAGCCTCTGGCAAGTTTCTCCAATTTTCCATTATCACCTTAGATAACAGAAGAGAAGGTACTTTTGCTTCATTGTTACATTCAGATAAGGAAGGCCAGATGGCAAGCAGGCAGGCAGGCAGGCGGGAAGGCAGGCAGGCAGGGAGGAAGGGAGGGAAGTTTTCACTATTACAGTAATTTTTGACACCTTCAAGTTGCACTGTGGTTGTGTATGAATACTTCCTTTCCTGAGGACCATGACTCGGAGATGCTCCTGCAGGAGCACCTTCCTTGCTCGGTCTGCTTCACTGGTGCTTTCTCCTTTTTCTCAGCAGTACTACATGCTGTGCATGGAAAACACACATTTTGTTTCTTACTTTGTTAGTGATTTGCATGCTGTCATGATTCAAAACAAATCAACCTTATGTTATGATTTTTGCCTTACATGAAAGTTGGTGAACTTCTAATGATCATTAACTGTTCTGTTAATTAGCCACCAGTCATGAACAGTAACAATATATTCAGTTGACATTGGTAGAAAAGATCCAAGTATTCTCCCTAATCCTTCAACATACTGTCAATGTATTTCTAAATATTTGTTTTGGGCTTGATTGTCCCTTTATGTTACTGTAAATGAGATCAGAATTGAACAGACTGGGCTTATTATGTCTTCATAATAACTACAATAGCCTGAATTAGCCCATCCCATGCCCTTCATTGTCCTCTGCTTTGTCGCAGTTGCTGTCTCTATCACCTCTTGCAGTAGTCTTCTACACCAAAATTAATCACCTGTACATTTTTCTTGTGAATTCCAGGAATTATTCAGAGGCAAATGCCCATAGTCTGTTATCACGCACTTGCCAACAGTCTGAAATCTGCTCGTAACAGTCACTAGGAAGTCATAGTTCATTTTGCTGTCACCTAATTGTGTGCACCTGCTGGTGACAGCAGAAAAATGTGATATCTCTGACATGATGGCAGCAGATGGGGTGCTCAGAAGAGCTGCTTCCATTTTTCTTCCTAATGAGCATAGTCTTTTCTCTCCTTTTGCTTTTTCTCCGGGCAGGGAAGATACAGAGATATGCTGGGAATATGATGGCTGCAGCAGTGGAGCTTAATGCGACACTGCTGCTTTTTTCATACATTTTCTAATAATGTGTCAATCAAATATTCACATCTGAAACTTTCTCTTTAATGGAATTAGTAGAAGAAAATACTTTTACAATCCAAAGGCCTCATAGGATCTCTGTAATAATGGTGGTATGGTCAACACGTAAAGAGGCAAAAAGGCAAGATTTACAGGAAGAGTCAATTTCACTTCTTTTCATTGCTTATTTGTGTTCATACATAAACAGGGCCTTGTCACTATGAAAGTTTGTTCTCTTTCACCCCCACCCCCACCTTTTTGCTTGGTTAATAGGTTGAGATTTCCTCTCCCTATGAGCTTTGTCTCTCTGTAGCCTGACACTTGCTGACTCTTGTACCAATAATTTAAAAACTGTACCCAGGTGAACAGTAAAGGATTTGCGCTTCCTAACAAGATAAAACTAGCATTGCCTGCTAGGTGCATTCCAACTGTAAATGTGCTTAATCAGAAGAAAAAAAATAGAAAAGGCAGTCATAAATTTTCTGACAGACTGTTTTTGGGAGGGTTAAAATGCTTATGCATCAGAAACTAATATGCATTGCAAATAAATCCCTTTCATGAAAAAGTAGTTGTGAAACACTTTTTTTCAGAGAAGGTATTTAACCAAGGCCAGGCTTGGCAATTGGAAAACAGAATGTTATTTTGAACGGTGTAATTATGTACTGCTATTTAAATTTACAAACTTCATAGTGTCCTAGTGGTTCTATGTTTCATGCAGTCCTAGTCACAGACTGGAATTCCATAGTCTGTAACCTTCCTGCAGTGGAAGGGGAAATCTTGAGTGGAATCACAGTTCCAGAGTCGGTTTATAGGAAAGTCAGCCTAAGACATCATTCCATGTTTCTGCTCTTCTTGTTATCATGGAATTGTGATTTAACACTGGGCTGTATTTCATAGAATCATTAATGTCGGAGTAAACCTCCAAGGCCATTGAGTCCTGCCTTTAATCAAATACCACCATGCCAACTAAACCATAGCACTAAGTGCCATATCCAGTCATTTCTTGAACACCTCCAACGATGGTGACTCCATCACCTCCCTGAACAGCCTGTTCCAATGTTTAACCACCCTTTAGGTGAAGAAATTCTTCCTGATGTCTAGCCTGAAACTGCACTGGTACAGCTTAAGGCCATTTCCTCTTATCCTGTCCCTTGTTGCCTGGGAGAAGGGGATGAACCCCATCTTGCTACAACCTCCTTTCAGGTAGTTGTAGAGAGTGATAAGGTCCCCCATGAGCCTTTTCTTCTCTAGGCTAAACAACTCCACCTCCCTCAGCTGCTTCTCAAGTGACTTACACTCTAGACTCTTCACCAGGTTTTTTGCTTTTCTCTGGATTCACTCCAGCACCTCAGTGTCTTTCTTGTAGTGAGGGGCCCAGAACTGGACACAGTACTCAAGGTTCAGCCTCACCAGTGGCGAGTACAGGGGGACAATCACTTCTCTGGTCCTGCTGGCCACATTGTTTTTCATACAGGCCAAGATACCATTGTCCTTCTTGTCCACCTGGACACTGCTGGCTCATATTCAGCCAGTTGTTGATCAGTACCTCCAGGTCCTTTTCTGATGGGCAGCTTTCCAGCCACACTTCTCCAGGCCATTAGTGCTTCATGGGGTTGTTGTGACCAGAGTGCTGGACCCAGCAGTTTGTCTTGTTGAACCTCATACCACTGGCCTTGGCCCATTGATCCAGCCTGTCCAGATCCCTCTGTAGAGCCTTCCTGCCCTCCAGCAGATCGACACTTAACCCAACTTGGTGTTGTCTGTGAATTTACTGAGTGTGCCCTTGATCCCCTCATCCAGACCATTGATAAAGGTACTAAACAGGCCTCAATACTGAGCCTTGGGGAACCCCACTGGTGACTGATTGCCAACTGGATGTGGCCCCATTCATCACCAATCTCTGTGAATAGATGATTCTACCAACATGATTTTGCTGCATAATGCTTAAATCAGTTGTTTGCTAGTGTAAATACAGAAACCTTTCATTTTTGCTGAATTTTATTCCATCTTACGGTTTTTGCAGTAAGTGTAACATAAATGTTCATCTGGCGATTCCCATTGCTGAGCTGCGTTTTGTTTAGGACTTTCAAAAGCACTTAAATCACTTAGGAACACAGCTTCCATTAATAGTCATTTAAGCACTTTGGAAATGTCTTCTTGGCATTCAGTCCATAATTCTCCCAGAGGAATGAGTCAGGTAATGTTTGCTATATAAAGTTTCTTGAATCTGAGCTGAGAAGGGTTTAACAAGTGGGGGGTTTACTTAAAGCATTCAGCAGCCTTTGCTGCTCCATGCTGATCAGAACCATCAGGGGTGCAGATAAATACATTGTGCAAATGAGTAAATATGGGTCTCATCAAAGCCTACCGAAGGCCATCAAAAATCTCCCACTGTGAGGAACGTTGGCTCAGACTCACAACAAATAAATACAGGAAAAAAGAAAAAGATTGGAACACTGATTGCCCTTTATTCTTGCAGTTGAATAATTGCATTCTTCTAGTGTTAATTATTTTGTTTCCCAGCTCCCTACCTCTTGTATGAATAACCCTTCGCTCCCCTCACCAACTGTCCTCTCTCCCCAGTAGAACAGGGTCTTACCATCACAGCATATTGCAAAGCTTGTCTTTGGAGAGAGGAGGCTATATGTGGTCTTGCTGCAGGTAATTTAGTCCAATTGATAGAACTAACTGTTAAAATCACAGCCAGATCCAAAGCAAAATCTTACCTCAAGCCCTGCTCCTTGTGCTTGCAGACCCCTCTATTAGGAGCTGTGCCACTGGACTTGCATTAGCTCTTCCATTATCGTATCCTGCCCTATGCATGCTCAGACACAAATTTTCTTGTCAGTTGATGGGAGGGAAGAGCAGTGCTGGTCCCACTCCATCTTCTCTTTCCAACCCCTTGCATGTTGGTCCCACTTGCAACACGGGTTGATATTTTCTTGCCAGTTCATTTTTAATAATACCTAGATAATACATGCAAAAATTGTTAGTGGAGGAAAACACTTGGTTTCTTTAAATTCTCCAGTTCAGTTAAGTTTTATTCAAGTTCAGTGCTGCAACTTAGGTATCAGTTGAGAGGCATCTTTAAGATATATCATTTTTGTTTTCCCTTTAATCATGCTCTAAATCTAAATAAATAAATATGTAACAGTAAATGCTCTGTGGTATATTTGGCAAGATTAACAGTCTTCTAGCAGCATAACAGCTCATGATACTCTTTGCTATTTATGTTCCTGCTGAGAGGAGAGGAAAAGCAGATAGTTTGGTGAGCAAATTATGAAGTATGTGGGTTAATGAAGTGCCTGTCATAAAGCTGATTATTGCTTCTTCACATCATCTCTTTTTCTGCTAACAAAGCTCTTAATATTCTTATGCCTGGGAGATTGAACCTTCCTCTTTGTTTTGGATGCACACCCATATTCAGAACAACAACAACAACAACAACAACAACAACAACAAAAGGTCTAGGTAAATGTTTATTTTGTTTACTTTTATCTGCCCAAATACATACTGTGAATAAGTTAAGGTATGGAAGTAATAAAGCTGCTTATTGAGGCATGTAAGTCTTCAAAGTTTTCAATCCCATTTCTACTAGCAAGGTATTTTTAAGAGTCTCATGATACTTTCCTCTTATAACCTCTATGTTTTCTTGATAGAGACAATTTTGCTTTATATTCAATATAAACAAGAGGAAAAGGATCACATGCACCTTTCTGCAACTTTGTGGTCATTGTTCTGTGTATATCCCTAAAGCCATACACTTGTTCAAAAGATTATTAAGCTGGTTCTTTTATAAAAAAATGAGCTTTTGATTTAATTTTTCCCCTTGCCCAGTAGGGAGTTTTATGCTTGGAGTTGTGACCTGTACTTATGGCTAAGGAATAAAACAAACATAAAAACAAAAATACCCCGAACTAATTCATACCTGTGACCTTTCATTGACTTGCAGAGAAGACAGGGACAGAGACCATGAGAATGAGTTAGTACTGAAGGCATTTACTGCCCCATGTTCACAGGCAGCACTAAGACAGGAAGCACTCTGGTAAGATCTAATCAGAAAATGTGATTGCAGATGGAGTTTCTTCTGTGTATTTTCCCTTTCATCTAATATGCTCTTACCCCAACTCTAAAAATAACATCTAAAAGAGAAGATGGCAGAAATGTTATTCAGACATAATATGAACATGATTAATCAATATATATGGTTTGCCTTGGCTTGAATTTTCTTTGGAAAGGACTTAGGATTTTGCTGCATAAAAGGAAAAAGTGCAAAGGCATGCAAAAAATTGTCTTGTTTTCTAAGTGTCCCGACTTGCATTTTGCAGACCAAGATGTGTAATTGAAAGATCTTCATGTTCTTGCCAATCTCTGTGAGCTTTGTTATCATATCTTTAGGAGCAGCACCATGTACTTGCATCTTCTTTGGCATCATAGATGTTACCCCTATTGTACAAAAGACGAATGGAAATGGAGGTAGTGAATTTACTCTGGTAGTCTATAGCACTAGAAAGTATTAAAGTGGGAGTCTCTGAACTCTGAGACTCTCTCGCTTCTTTCTGTATCCTCTGCAACAATGAGACAGGCATTAGCAGGTACATGCACGTACTTCGTATACATCCTATCTTGCTTATTGCACAAGGGTTTGAGGTTCATTCCTAGTTAATAATAAATACCAGATATTTGCTGGTCTAGAGAATTTGTAATGGGATGGTGTCAATAATATATTTGAAGGCTGTGAAAGTTTTTTTCCTCCCCCAAAATACACAATGTTGTTATGTATTTATTTTTTTAGTATGAAGCAGTGAGGTCATCATTAGAAGACAACTTATGGCAATGCACTTTCCCCTGTTAGCCCTCTTTACTGCTGTGTTACACTGCTTTGCTGCTGGCAACAAACCTGGAGAAACTCTCCAGTGAATGACTCTGGGAGGTGGAAACAGTGCTACAGTTGTTTCCAAGAATTACAATATTAAAATAAACATGGAATTTAGTCCATCCCAGACTTAGAAAGTAGTGGAAGAAGTAAATGGAAAATGGAGCACTATGCAGCTTCTTCAGGCACCAGGGAGTGCAGTACAAAGCTTGGCGAATCTTTGGAGCTTCCCATGTCTATTCTTTTTTAGGTGCTGTGCTCCAAAATGAAGGTCCAGAAGGAAACTGTCTAATGTTTGAATTGCAGTGAATGGTTTTCACCCTTTTAGTTTCTGTGTGGCTCTATCCAGACTTGATTTACTCTCATGTATTGAACTATCAGGCATTGGTCAAGTGCACAGTCCTCTTATATTTTGCTTCATTTGGCTGGAAACTCTGATAATACAATTCCAGTAGGTCATTTTGTTACATATGTGCCACAAGAAATATTTACCTGTGTCTCCAACCTTATAATTTTAAAAATTGTTATCAGTGTGCACTCCTGGGACCTCCCCAATTCTTGTTTTCTCAACAGCATGTTTAATCTGAGAGACTCAATGCAAGCCACAGTATAGCCAGTCAGAAATGTGAATATATTATGGGTGGACGTAATCAAACCATTCTAGGTCATATGAGTAAAAGTAGTAATAAAGTTGTGTTGCAGTGTTTTATGCAGTACCAGCTGCTGGCAGCTTTGCATTTGAGTACCTTAGCTACTGTTGAAAGTTTATTATCCCATCCTTATAGCTATTGTTTTCAGGATAAAGTGGCCTTTGTTCTTCAGATAAACCTCCAACCTGAAAAGTTTCGTGTCATCCCAAAGGCACTGGCAGAGCCTGATTTATGGGCTGTCCCACCTGACTGGTGGGAACAGAGGACTCAGGCTCCCATGCAGATGAGCTCGCTCTTTCTGGTTTTAGGAGGAGGGAAGACAAGTAAAATGATGTTTAGGGAAGGGAGGGGTAACACATACCTCAGCTTTGTGTCACCCTTTCTTAGAATGGCCTAGACCTGGCTTTTGAAATGTCATTGCCTGTAGGGAATGGAGACATGCACTGTACAAGGCGAGCATGGATCCCATGCCCTTAGCCATAAGTGCTGGTGGTGGACAGAAAGGAAGGACCAGGAACATATCAACATGGCATAGATGAGACAACTTCAAAAAATAAAGTAAATCCACATGGTTTGTTTTTAGCAGTCTGTTTCCCAGCAATAAAAAGAAATATCCAGCCCATTCCTTTTTTTCTGTAATTTTGTTTCCAGCAAAATCTGAAAACCTCAGTTTTGATTATTGTTATTGGGAAACATACATGCTGTGTTTTATTTGATCCAAGATCAGATGGAGCAGTCTGAGGCTGACCACATTAAACTTCCAAGTGGTTTAACCAGAGAAGTTGCAATCTTGGCTTTTCCCACAATAGCTATACTAACAAATGCCACTTGAACATTTTTGTCACATATCAATAGGAATTTACAGCTGAAGAAAGGGGTTTTAAAAAGAAATCAATAGTTTTTCATGACTGCCTGAAGCTTTATGATTTGGCTCACTGGTTTAGTTAGAACTGTTTGCTGAAGCTATTCTAGTGGTAGCAAGAAGGTATGAAATAGTTTTTTGCAGACAATCTCTACCCTGAATTATTCTTCTAAGTCTATATAATGTGATTTTTTTCAGCCTGTACAATCATTCAATGCATGTTTCTGCATTATTTTCACCATGTTTGCATTTGTTTCTTTGTACTTATTTGCTTTTTCAAGCAAAGCAAATTATTGACAACAATAATATCCCTAAAAGGATTGTCCAAGGAAGGCAGAAAGGCACTGTCTATGCACAATATTTTTTATATTCATGTATTTTACCATATTCTCCTTGTAAAATATGCTTCGAGGTGTTTTGAGGTGCAGCAGAACAGTACATGGGTTACAAGATATAATTAGAAGGAGGGCAAGGAGAGAGAAAGCTTTCATTTCATAATATAATGCCACTGATTCTTAGAAAATCTGTTTAGGACCGGGTGGGGGAAGGTCTTGTAACACTGTAGTGTGTTGATACTCTAATCATTAATGTGTTTTCGAAGATCCCTGAATCCCCTGTCAGGCTCTGCTGACCTGATTCTTCATATTACAGTTCTTTTACATAGCTTTTTCTCCAGGAACTTGGCAGATGTGGAGTGGGTTCTCTGTTTTGTCTGACTAGGTCCCAGAAAGGGGAACCAAAGGAACCTGAAAAGTTTAGCTTGTCCAGGAAATCTGGGGAGGGGAAAAAAGCTGGAAGGTGTATAGAAACATCTATTAAGCAGATACATTTCTGCTTTTGGAATGGTTATGAAGGATAACCATATGAAGGATTTACCCAGTGGGAAGGCCTGGACTCACTGGAGTGGAAAGTACTCCAGCCTGCAATGACACGGTTTGGAATAAGAGTGTAGTGTTTCTTAAACCAGGTCTAAATCCCTCTGAGTTGAGAGCTGTCCAACAGAGGTTTTTCTGTTTGTTTTGATGGCCTTTTTAGGCTGTAAGCAAAATGTAAAAGTGTTTCACTAGTAATTGGAATCTAGTTTATATTGTAGATCTATAATCAACAGATTATAAATTGTCAGGAAAAAAAATGATCTTACAAGTCATAAAGTACATCTTCAGGGTTAAAGGCTGCTCCTACTGTGCTGCTCCCCACACTGTTTGTTTGCATCTGTATCCAACAAACCTCAAGTCCATTGTCCAACAGGTAGAATAATGACAAAGGGGTTAGATGCTGGATATGGAAGGTTTATTTCCATGTCTTAGATTCTTGATATATTCCTTTATTAACAAAATTATAAAGGTTTTAAGTACTTTATAGTTGCTCATGGGTTTTTTCCTCTTTTGTTTATTTTTTATATAAGGCTTTCAAAGCAAGCCTCTCTAGTGGATCAGAGGCCATGTCCACATGAAATGCATCCTGAGGCTTCATATGGTGTTTCATTAATTTCTAGAACTAAACAATTGTTCACAAGGAAAACACATCTGTTTTTTCCCTGTTTTTATCCATCTCGGTTACTTAGAGTCAAGTTAGAACCTTTTCTTACTCAGTATTAATACTAATAAGTATATAAAAGTAAATATAGTAAGCAGTGACAGTTTTTAGTTTGAAACAGTGAAACCTGATACCTTCCCAAACGCCATAATTTTAGCAGTATGCCAGATGGGGATTTTTTTTTTTTTTTTTAAATAGAAAAATTATCCTTTGAAATAATTATTTTGAGTATAATGAGAAGAAACAGAAGCTAGCGACCCTCCCTTGGGATACATGTAGATAGACATGTAGCCGCGACAGCGCACCTATCAGCACAAGATTTTCTGTGTGTTTACCCAGCTTCTGAGGTACTTTTGGCAGCCTGATTTTTCTGTAATGCCACAGCTGCTTTTCATAGATGTGTACCTGAGGTGGTTTATGCTCTATGTTCCTCTCAGTAATGACTGTGGAATATGTAGACCCCTTATTTTTTTTAAGTAGGGAGGTTTTACACAGTATTTTAGTTTGCTACTTCTTACTTGTTACACTTGCAGAGAACAAAGTTAGAGTGGTGTGTGCTTCAGGCAAAGGCACAACAATTAGCTGTGTCAACTTATCCAAGCTGGCTGAAAGCTGTTTGCCTGAAAGAGTGGGAGAATGGCACTAAAACCCCTAAATGGTACTGGAGCACAGGCTGATTGTCTTAGTACTTACCTGACTAGGGGTGCACCCTACTTCTTCACTGGTGGCAGCACCTGAACTAGGTAATTGAAGGATACTGGAGCATCTGAGAACTGCCCAGATGCCACTAGGAGAGAAATCTCTGTGAGAATTCTTTCAGCAGGATAACAAGAGTGAAAAAAGAAAACCAGAACACATTAATTTTAATTAATTATGGTGGTTGGGTTTTACTCCAAACAGACATAGTGGTTTCAAAAGATAGCGCTTTAATTTATTTTTCCTTTAAAAAATAAAAATACAATTGAAGAGTGTGAATTAAGCTGTGAATCAATTGTCTTGTAGAAAGAAATGTGTTCACACACAGAAATTAAAGAATAAATTAAGCTGTCTGCCATAGAATTTGACCCTAATTAAGGTCAATTCTCCTTGATGAGTAATTAATCAAGAATCCTTATTATAGTTCAGTCTCTCTGTTAACAATAAACAGAGCATTATTTTACTTTTATGGTTAGAATAAGTCTCTTAACTGATAGTTTTCTGCAGGAGGCAAGCATCCATCAGCACTGAAAGTGATGCACTGAAGACATTTTAAATTAGAGCAGCGTTAGTTAAATTAGCCAAAGAACAAAATTGCAGAGCTCAAGAACATACATCTTCTGCAAACCTCACTCTTCTGTAATTTGTTGCTTATAAAGAAAAAATCACATCACCTGTCTGTGCCTTGAGGTGATTGCAAATGTAATTATTTCATATTATCATTCCCATAGAACCCAGTTTACTATGGTTATCCTGCGCTGCTCCCTGACACCTTTCACTAAGCAGTAATGGCATTTATTTATTATGTTGTTTAGTATTCCCTATATGGAGAGTGTGCAGTAGGATGTTCTGTTTCACCTCATTGTTCACATATGTATGTGTGCATATGTGAAAAATAGAGATACAAAAGCATACATAGGCAGAGGTATCCATGTACATCTCTAGATCATGACGTATTGATGAAAGAAGGTGGAAGAAGTTTTGATTGTCAGCACCTGTCTTTCTGCTTCAAGTTTAGTTTCTGAGTGTGGGATGCAGCACAGAAAATAATTATAATTATCCAGAAGGCAGAGTAAGTCCTCCTGTAACACAAGAAGCAGAGTTTAGTGGAAGAGCAGATCCAGTGAATGCCTTGTTTGTGGTATGTTCTGTAAGGTGGAGTTTGTGGAGTTTGTTCACAGGAGGATGGGCAGAATAGTTGCACATTGCTCTGCCTGAGCAGTCACCAGAATGTGCAGAGCTGAAAGAGGAAATGGGAGAATGCTTATTGGGGAGATCTGTCAATCACAAATGCCCTTTGCAATGGTGAAAGCCAAGAAATCTGTTAGCAATTGTACTGGCAAAGCAGAAGTGGCAAAAAGGTGGCTTCATGTCATGTGAAAAAAACATTTTTGCATGATGTCCTCTAATGGTACTACTGCTTAATGAGACTATTTGTGAGCAAAGAACAATTTGGAAAAATAAGAGAAGGAAAAGAAATAGAGTTTGCTTTTTATAGACCTAAAGTTATCACATTTAGCACAGAAGAATGTCGTAAAGGCTGTATGTGTGCACAGCCATGCACACACACGTACCTTGCCAGGTGCTGTACTAAAGCCATTTTGAGTCTAATGCACTTGAATAAATTGCTCAAGTGGTTAGTTCACCCATGTGGAAACCTCACCTCTGTGATGGCAGGAAAGTCAGCAAGACATTGGGTTATCCACTGCAGAGCACAAGGCATTTCTATCCTAAGCTATCCAGAAAGCTATTTAAGATGCAACCTTTTCCCCCGCTATGTTTTTAGGAAGTCTTAGCAGTAAGACTTGATTGAACAGGCCTATGAGTCCCCTTTCCAATGTCTCTGTGCTTTTTTATGCTTTTTTCCCCCCCTTCCCTTTCAGAGATGCTTGTTCTTTTCCCTGCCACCCTGATTATTTGCAAGAGTTTATCTGACCAAATAGCAGCAAAGCTATTCACATATTTTTTTCCTTTTTCAAATAGCCTGTCACTAACATTAAATCTGTAGAAGTATGAAAGTGAAAACAGTTATATGTTTGGTTTCTACAAAGCTTTTTCCAGGAAAACTTTGATCTTAGTAAAGCCAGAATTAAAAAAGGGAAAAAAAAAAAAAGAAAAAAAGGGAAAGCACATAATTTTCATCAGCTGTCTTTCAAATATTTTACCATCACATCTCTTTCACACTGAAATATGTGAGAATATCAGTAAAAGGCAGAAGCTCTGAACCATGTGGCAAGTAACTCTAATGAGAGATTCTCTGGTGTTTGCACGTTACTATTTCTAAAGTGGCCTTGACTTTAGTGGAGTTACTTCTGACTTTTGACCTCCAGAGGTAAATACCTGTGTTTTAAATAATAAAAATACAAACAGAAGAAAGCAGATATACCAAGGGAAGAAATTAGGAGTACACTACCAGTGAGGTTAGAACGATGCCCTAAAAAATTGATTGTTCTTTGCCTAAGAGTGATAATTTCCAACAGCAGTAAAAGTCTATTGTGAAGTATATAAGAAATGAAGAATTTGTGACTAAAAGAATGAAACTGTTCCCTTCCTGTGTACAGCTTGAAGATATTGACGAACTTTTGCAATTTTGGCTTTTAATGGCTGTTGTAAGTTGTAAAGCAAGTACTTATGCAGTGTTAGGAATGTTTTTAAATGCCATTGTGTTCATGAACACAAATATAGTTGGACATCATTCAAGCCTGGTACTGATGATTCCAGTATAACTGCAACATTCATGACTGTTCCCTGCCTTGGAGAAGCATTCAGAGCCTTACAGTACTGAACTTTGTTATATGCAAAACTCCTTTGATGTGGGTTAAATTCTGTCTTGATTTTTTCTGTGTTTCTTGAGGTTAGACTTTTCAATTATCTGGCAGATTTTTTCTTAAATACAAGTAAGTAACTTCTTGCATTTTGAAGAGTATATTGCTGAAGGTGCTCATGGTATTTTTTAATGCTTCCTCCAGGTTTCTTCTTTGTAGAAGCTGTTTGCAAACCCTAATGATTTCTTGTACACAGCCCTTTAATTTGTGGTGCTTCTCTTCCACAGAGTGGTGTTTGTTTTGTTTTTTAAGGTGCCAAAACAATGCCTTTCAAATCTTGGGAGTTGATAGAAGCAGTATCAGAGAATGTGGAGGTAGCTATCAGATTTTGCTCTCCCCATCCAGCTACCTGAGGGATTTCACAGTCCAGTCAACAAACGCTGTTTGATCACTTTATGTGCTACATGTATTTGGTGTAAGAGTTTTTACATGCTCTGTAGCATTAAGTGATCAAAAGAAGTGAGATCCTCTGTTGTAGCATTGATAATCGGCTATTCTGCACTGTGTAGCAAAGCACACTGGGAAACTGTCAGATCGGTTTTGATTCTGATAGATCTTCAAGATGAAGAAAGGTAAGATAAAGGTACCATTGAGAAAAATATACATGATATTAAAGCTTGCCATAGAATGACTCTACACTTGATGATAAAAGAAAGAAAGCTGGCAACAGAAATGATAGGACTGCTCAGAAAATGGGACAACAATGAGGACTTGCCTTTCTACAGGGAGCACAAGTCCAACCTGTGGCATGTTGTAGCTCTCCTGGCTGGTAATAGGAGTTATGTGTCCTTGGGCGAGGTCTTTTCACTTCAGTTTTACATTTGTCTCTTACACCAGTAGTCGATTTTTTATGCGGGGTGTGTGTGTGTGTGTGTGTGTATTTATTTATTTCTATTTCACTTCTACTTAACTACTTTGCACTTATAAATTATTTCAGATAGATGAGTTTCTGAAGTGAGAATATCGTTTTCTTAATTTTACAGGTAGAAGACAAAAAATATTCATCTGGGTCCATTATTCAGATGCCCAGCCTTTAAATCACTCTGTGGATTGGATTTTATGTTTTTTCTTTTCAGTTTTTGTTCATGTAAATTCATGTCAATTATGAGTACTTAGCAGCTGAGATGAATTAGGAACAGGTTATTTCCAATTTGCGACTCCAGTGCAACAGAATGGTTAGGAAACAATTCTGGAAATAAATTTGCATACAGGCAATCAAGTACAATAAAGGAATACAAAGTCTGCATTTAAACCATCTTTTAGAAGTACTATTTCCCAGTGTTTGTGGTAGGCATCTGGAAATATTCAAGACTCTGGTTAATATTAAAGGGAAGCTTATCAAACGTGAATGGCAGGTAGGTGTTCATTTTTCATTAAAGCTCAATAGGATTTGGGTGTCTAATGCAATTCTTGGATTTTAATAATTCCCTACAGGTTTTTAATATGAAAAGTCCTTTGATCCAGATTCTCAAAAATTAATTACTGGTGTTTTCATGGGCATGTGTGTTGATCATATGGCTATTAATCATTTAGCATGAAAGCCTGCTTGAGAATTTGCTGAATCTTCTCTCCTGGTCCCTACTGACTCTGACTTTGGACTTATTTCAGAGTCATAAATTATCAGAAGAGTTCTTTCTAAGCACAGAAATCAATGCCCTTAAGCCAGGACAACTTCCAGTGTGGATTATACTGCAGTGATATCAAGGTGCTACTCATTTGTTTTATTTACACCTTTGGATGACTGTATTGAGTTCCAGGAACACTATTTTAATAATCTTTGTATAAAAAATTATAAAAAGGTGGAAATCAAGCCTAATTTTTCAATCTCACTGTGCTCATTTGGAAACGCATAGGTGTGTGGGGGGGGAGGAACAGCGTTTGCTACCTGTAAGTAGCAGGAGCTTCCAATGACTATGCCATTCCTCAGGCTGGACATAATACATTTCAGGTACTCAAGGTGTCTACCTACATGGAAAAAGCATGGAAAGAGCATGAAAGAGCAAAGCCAAGGCCTATGAGTTATCTTGGCCAGTAGTTAAGATGTTCTTTTCCTTCAAATTATGCTCTGTTTGCTCTAACAGCATCTCTTCAACTCATCCATAGCATCTCACCAAAACTGCAACCCCTTGGTGAAACACTATGAAGGTCAAGACATTTCTGTGAAACATGCTATTTTGACAGAAATACCATGTTAAGGGCTGCCTTCTTAAATTGCTCTTTACTGCATATTTTCTCAGAAAAAAAAATAATTTTGTGTACTGCAGTAATGACGCTGAGTAGATAATAAGATGCAGTATGCTGCTGCTGTGGGCTCTACACCATATGTCTTTCATAACTATTGTGTTTTGGGGGCCTGGTCGTTAGGGTAATTGTATTGTCTGAGGAATTCATCTTCAGGGTAACCTGAAACAATACACCTATGATATATAGCAATGAGAATTACAATGTTTAAATTAAACAGGAAAACTGCAGACTGAGAGTTGAACTGTCCGAACTGTAGATTTATAAATATTTCTATGTTTTCTGCTTACTGAGCTTTATGTGTAAATTGAATTGCTATAACAACACTTTAAAGCAGACTGTGAGGACAATTACTTTAAAGCAGAAAGTGATACCAGTTGTTATTTCATAGCAGTAAAGAGTAGTTGCTTCCTGCCCTGAAATGCTGGGTCAGGGACTGATTGCTCTCATGATATTTTCTTTCCAGGATTTTTTTTCTGTGGTCACATAGGTATCATTTTGGGACATAAAAAATTATTATATCACGTGTTACTGCTTCCACTTAGTGAGCCACTTAGGTGTCTCTTTGTCCAGATACACCTAAGTTGTAAATTAGTGATGCTGAGCCCATATTTCACTTACCTCTTACAAGGGTCATTGGTTTCAGACTAGAAGCTGCTTAATTTTTATGGAACAACATTTAAGAGTGCAGTAGCTCTGGTAGCATCTGTATATATTTGCATACATAATGTTGTTACAGTGACAGCGCATTTTTTCATATGTCAACCAGGGGCATCTGGTGAACACTTAATTTTTATTATTTCTGTATTGATTTAGAAAGCCTAGATAAATTAATGGCATGATATTGGGCTCATGTAAAGGTTTATTAAAGGTTTTACAGGACTTCTGAGTAAAATGGGAGGGTGAAATATATTACAAATTCTCCCTCCATCTCTCTTTAAAAAACTTCATGAAAAAACTAATTGAGGATCCCAAAATTAATGGAGGAAAAAAATGGTTATTGGTATATGTTTATGATTATAGATCTATTTTTCAAGTGCCTTGTACTGTCTCTGGAAGGATCTTGGTGTAGACGAAAAAGATGTATTTGCACAAGGGTGGGCATGCACAGGTGCTGCAGGAAATATTGGTAGCATTTCTGGCTCTGTGGACATTTTTTTTCCTCTGTGAATAATCAAATAATGGCATAGCATTATTTGTTGCCAGGATTGTATTTTCAATTGGTGTGTGCAAATGAATACCATAGCTCTGACTGCTCTTCCTGCAGGAATCCAAGGGTTGTGTTTGGATTCCAGCCACCACTCAAGCCAAGTGATGATATCCTTCAGGCCATGAAAGAGCTTTCTGAATAAAAGCATGCTGTGTGCTGGGGGCTCAGAAAGACCAGTCATCTACAGATAAAATGTTATAGAGCAGTTTGGAAATAAGGATTATCGGTTCATCCTTCCAGTCCCACTGTTTTGGGGACCAGGAGGCTAAGAATCAAGTAAAAGAGAATAAATCTTTCTGGAAGCAGGTCCAGTGAAGAAGGAGAAGCAACGTTAGGAGACTGGACTGAGAGGAAGTCCACTTTGCTACACATTGCTCAGACTTGATGTGACAGTAATAAAATCAATGTCACTTGCACATAGTATCACACCTCCAGCTTAACAAGAATCAAACATTTAGTGTAAAATCATGGAATTTAACATGATTTCCAGTTCTTTTTATTAGTCTACCAGTACAGTATCTTGCAAGGCTTTGGGTTTTAAGCTTTTCTGTACACTTATCAGAAGTGGTAGCTTGGTTTAAAATGAAAAAGGTTTCTTTCTCATAACCTAAGGTCTGCAAAGATAGAGATTTAAGAAATAAGGAAATATTGGGAAAATGAATGGTGCAAATAAATGATGAGAACTGGCAGGAAGAAACACTGGGAATAGCTTAGTGTCCTCACCAGGAAACCAGAGAAGGAGAAAGTTTGTCGTGTTACGGGGTTTTCTTTTGTTTTGTTTCCTTTTCTTTCCTTTTGCACACTACAATACATTGCAGCTTTTGAAAAAAAAAAAGAAACAGAAACCAAACTGTTTCACACTTGTCAGATGCCAAAAGACTGAATACCCGGTGGATGCATCCTATTAAACATCAGCAGAAATCTTTGTCTCCTTGGTTGAAGTGCCTACCTATGACTGATAACTTTACTTGCTAGCATTTTGATAGAGGTTTCAAGCACCTCCTACATTTTCTGCAGTATGTCAAGCCCTGATATGCTGAAAGCTATAATCCATCCCTGAAAATGGTTACCTTTCTGAATTTATGAAAGGGCACAAAACCTGATTGTAAGTACTCAAGATGAGAGATGACAGGAGAATGTCTGTTCCTGTGGTGTGTTGTCTTGCAGTTGACTGAAAATAAAAAAAAAAAAAAAAAATTGACTAATACTGGTAAAAAATGCGTTGTCTATTTTACCACTTCTCATAGAGAAAAGCAGTAACAAAAGAAAATTATTAAAACTGAGTGTTCAGAAAGTTAAGTTCTTTCACTGGAATATAAAAGATGTATTCATTCCAAAAACTCTTCCCAGATGGTTTGTATTTTCTGTGCCTTTTCCAGGAAGCATTTCCTCTGGAAAATACTAGAAGGTAATAAGAAATAATGATGGATTATTAGGCTAAAATATATGTAGTTACTCTGTTATTCTATGAGTTCAAATGTGTCTTCTGTCTACTATGAATCCCTCCCCCCACTTTCTGAAGCAAGCAATATTTTTTTCAAATAAGTATTTCCTTACAGGATTACAGAAATTATTTTAATTATTTTGCATGGATTTCTATAATATAGAATATTAACCTTTCATTATATTTGAGTGAAAATTATCTCACTCTTCTCAATAGAACTGAAGAAACTTACACTTCAATAAAATAAAAGTAAACCTTCACTTAGTTCTAAGACTTTGCTATCACATTCACCAGAAAGTGGTGCCTCAGGGACTGACGCTATAAGATGCAAGCTGGCATGCTTGAATTTTTTCTTCTCTATTTGTTCACCTGTGGGAGTCACAGTATTATTACTTTTCCTTGGAAGTGTTTAAAGGTAGTAAGTATTATGAGCTTAGGATGTCTGTAGTCTCTTCTAAAACTACTGTTGTGCCAAATTTGCACACACTCCTGTTTGACTGATACCAAAGTTATTACTACAGAGAGCAGTAAAACCTTGCTGATGCTAGAGGAAATATCAATTCTCTGTGTGTGTATATATATATATATATATATATATATATATATACTAGCATCAGTTTTATTGCATTTGGAGTTGGCAGATTGGTTGCACTGAACTAGAGTCCAACAGAGAACAAATTGCAATGTCAACTGCTGGCTTGATTCCCATTTCACCTTTCTTGCTTGGTTCTCAGAGTTCATCAGGATCTTGGTGCTTCATCAGAGGTCTTTTAAGTATTTAGAGTACACGATTCATAAAACAGGCTTGTAAATACTCCACTGGAATAGCTAGATTACAGTAGTAGCTGCCAGTGCTTTTGAAGACAAAATGTTTCAAAGTGATTGGTATGTACACATGCGTACATAGACATTTTATCCTATCTGAGCAATCAAAACTCCCAGCATTTCAGAGCTCATTAGGAGCATAGAATTGGAACTAAACGTTTGTCTCATGGTTTTATCCAACTCCTTTGAAGCCATTAATGTATTTGTCTTTAGCCCGTGAGCTTGTACTCCTACAAGTGTCTGGACAGCAGAATTTAAACTGCAGGCAAAGCCTACATTACATGCTGCAGTAATGTACAGGAGTACTTTAGCTAACACCAAATAAAGTCACCTGCTTGTGTAATTACTCTAGAGAGAAAAGTTATGCTGGCCTTAGAAATATGAGAGCTACATGGCCAAAGCACCTCCAAACCAAGAGCTTAGTGTTTCTGAAGAGCTGCTGATTTGGGTCAGAGTGTCACATAGCTTGTCTGTAGATTAATCGAAGGTCCCTGTGCTGTGTTGTCCCAGGGAGTTGTGGTAATGATATGGTGATTTTAGCACTGTTCATAGTAACTTTGCATTTGAAGTTCAAAATCATTTTCAGAGACACCGAACAATGTTTAAGCTACTTCTTGAAATGCTTTCCTCTTCTCCTGAAGGTGTATCCTCTCCTTTAGCCTTTCTTGGAAGTAATATTGGAGACTCTCCATCTCCTACATCTCCACTTTGTTATTGTGGCCTTACCAGTTCGAAAAAGATAAAGGCACAATAGGAAAAGGAATTGATTTTATTGCTATGTTGTCTTACAATCAGGTGAGGTTGAGAAAAATAAGACACAGGCTGTGATCCCTGTGTACACAGCTGATTTTTACCAGGGGAGCTCTGAAATTATCATCTTTGCTTGTGGGCAACCATGCCCTCCTAGGAATATGAGTCTGTATTATTTTGGGTCACTGGCAGGGGTAGCAACATTCAGTAGTAATATTGACTTATTGTAGTACTAAGTGATGCACAGACTTTTCATAGAGCCCATAATTTTTCCACAGTGCATGATCAGGTGCTGAAGAGGGAACCTCTCATTCAGTATTTGTCTGAAGTTGTTTCTGATAGGAAGAATGACTTCTAAGACTTTTTTGAATGAACAATACTACTGCACTATGCCACTGAGGCTGGCAAAGTGAAAACAGTCATTTAGTTTGCTACAGTTTTATCAGTCTCTTGCCTTTCTGCACAACCATATTGCTCCAAAAATAGTAAAATTAAAACCCAGTTCTTTCTAGTGGGTTACAGACCCACGAGATTAAGCATAACAAGGCTGAGGGCTGAGATCAGGTTATCTCAACAGGTTACTGTATGTCAGCTGATCCACAGTAACTGTGTGTGCACAGGGTCTTAACCAATGATAAATGAGAAATAATGTGACAAAGACAAATGAAAAATAATGTTATCTTGCAGTGAAGAAGGAGTGTAGTGAGTCAAACTGCTGCATGATTATGCAAGGGCTTAGAAAACCCACAGTCTACATACAGAGGTGCTTATCCCAGCTCAGCTGATACATGGTGACTTCCTTCTCTGTGGTAGTAGATAATCTACTTGGGCCCATGTACTGTCAAGACTGGCATCATATTTTATTTTGTGCTTCTAAAGGGCTGTGTACAATGCAGTTGTAACTCATGTCATGTCTAACATTATGTCCAGAAGTCAAACTTAAATATCGATTTAATAATTAGGAAATCTTCAATTTGAAACAGAGATTTGTTTCCTTGTTTTATGGGGGGTTACATAGATGGCCATAGGTGCTGAAGTGCAGAAACAGTGAAGTGTATCCTTTAAAAATGGAGGTTTTTCTGGCCTCAGCTACACAAATATATTAGAAATAAAGCTAAAGAAATCACTATTGTATGTTATCATCTGTTAGGTTGGTATATGCTATTGCAACTGCATGCTTGGTATCTGTGCACAGTACTTCTGTACAAATATAGGGAAGTCACAGAAACTTGCTTGTTTTCACTAGCAAGTATATCTCTATAAAGAAAGGCTAAAGGTCTGCCTTCAAGTCTGTAAAGCATTCATTTCACTTGCCAGACCATTTCCAAACAGCAGTGTGGTGACCATTGCAGCACCACATGCTCTAGTTTTAGAAATGCTGCTGATATGTTTATCTTGTATGCCACTTCTTTTTACCTGCACGTGTTCTATTCATTTTGAAGCTGGGTTTTTTCCCTGTCTCTCCTTTTTTTTTTTTTTTTTTTTTAATGTAAATTAATATATGTATATACATATATATAGCAAATAGTAAAGCAGGTATGTAAAGTGTAGGTTCTGAGATTCTGAATAGTATAATTATGAGTAATTGTAAAATTAGTCAGCTTTTTTAATCCTCAAAGCCTTTGATTTCTTGAAAGTACTGTGAAAAGGTGCATATGCCATTATCATTACATGCTGGTTTTCTGCATTTCATAAATTAGTAAAAGAGGAGATTTTTTTAAATCCAGGGCAATGTTATATTTCTTTGTATATATTTCTGTGTAAAGAGAGTGAGCATATGAATGAAACATGTGAAACAAATAAGCTACTGCATCCATGGGAGAAAATGAGTGAATTCTATTGTTAGCCACAGTTGATACTTTTGAAATAGGGAAGAGCTACAGTTATTTTCCCAAGAAAACTGGGAAATTGCCATGCAACAAAGTCATGAGGCAAAAGATGAGCATGTATTGGGTGAGGTGGATCACTTATTGTTGTCTTACAGGCAGGGAAAAGTAGAACCAGCCAATAGAGAAATGTTAAAACAATCCACAAAGAAGAAAAGGGAATGTTTAGGGCATTGTTTAATCAATTGAACAAATAAAAAATATTTTTTTTTTCAGAGGCATTCTGCAAATCTCATCAGGGAATAGTCCTTTTATTGATTTTAAAAAAAATCATAGCTGAAGAGGTGAAAGTGTAGTGCCAAAATGTTTAGGAACTCTGAAGGTGTTCAGCATTTGCTCAACTGTGCAACTGCAATATGCAAGCACTATTGGAAAATGAACTCAGGTATTTAAAAAGAAATTAAATAAAGTGGAAGAACTCCTGAGTTCTTTTCTTGAGGGACCTCCAGAGATGAGGAGCTGCAGAATACACTTCCTACAGGAAATGTTGCTAGGGTAGTAAGAGAAAGAGGGAGCAGACACAAGAGCTATCTTGGAGAGGTGAAACTGGTTCTGGAAAATTTCATTTGAATGGTCAAGCTGTACAAAGTGAAACATTTAATTTTTTTTCATCTGGCTGTGTGAAAACTTTATGAAGATTTTTAACTTTTAAGAAAGAGGTACCAGTAGTAAGGACATGAAATTTCAGATAGAATTGCCACCTACTATACACGAGTCCCTGATTGCATACTGTACAGTGCTTTTCTTTTTTTTTTCTTTTTTTTTCCCTTTTTTTCTCCTTTATTATACCTTTGTTGAGGAAAAAAACTGATTTTACAGGAGAAGAAAAAATACCACAAAGCCCTTAAGTTAAACTTTAATAGACATTGAAAGACTTTATTAAAATGTAAACGTCCCATTAGAGTGAGCATTTTAATAATTAAAAATCAATAAAAATGAAAAGATGCCAATATTGCAATCATCTGGAAAATCTACAGCATTGGTCCTTGGTACGATTGTGCGTGGCAAGTCCCCTTAGACCAAAGTGCACTTAGGCACAGGAGTTTACAGGCAAATCCCAGCAGAAGAATGAGCCTCTGCCCTTAGTGGGAACAATCCACCATCCCTGTGTCAGCAAATACCTCTCATTGCTCTCTGTCTCTGAATGCAAAAATCCTTTTTAGTCAGTCGGTCTGTTCTTGGCTTAATGATTCAGAATTACTACAATGCGATGCCAAAAATCTGTCCATTAGAAAAAAGTTTCCTCCTTTGTTATCATTTGTGAAGACTCTGATCATGAATGAGCTTTGAAAAAAGGAGAAGCAGGGCTGGACCTTGGCTTTTATAGACAGAAATTTCTTGCATCTCTTCCAAGTGACGCTGCAAGGCTTTCTGTTTCAAAAGTCTAAAAGGAAAAATTGCGTTTAATCCCACGGAGCTGAGAGAGAGGACAAAGAAGGAAACCTTGAGCTTTCCTCCTCCTCCCCCCCTCCTCATCTTAGTCTGAATTTCTTGGAAAATGGGAGAGCTCAATTTGATGAAATAACTGCTTTGGAATATCAATTATCCATCAAAAAGGACTTACTAAGCTGTCGGGAGGCTTGTCACTGCCACATGCAAGCCTTCAGAAGCTACATCTGAGGAGGGAAGATGTTGTTAGAAATCTTTCCCTATATGACACACTGTCTCGATTTCTTACTAAAACAAGTCTTAATTAGTTCTTCTCTTTCTTCTTCCTTTTTTTTATTTTTTTTTTTTTTTTTTAAATATGCAGCACCAGGGAAAAATTGGAGTTAAATTTAATGTTGGAACAGATGACATCGCTATTGAAGAGATGAACGCAATCATTAATGATGGAAAATACCATGTAGTACGC
The DNA here is from genome assembly GCA_035221455.1 of Xenops minutus. Lineage (NCBI taxonomy): Eukaryota > Metazoa > Chordata > Aves > Passeriformes > Furnariidae > Xenops > Xenops minutus. Next base: position 11,792,665 of record JAWWEE010000105.1, read on the forward strand.
TTCACAAGAAGTGGTGGCAATGCCACCTTACAGGTGGACAACTGGCCTGTTATCGAACGTTACCCAGCAGGTAAGGGCTTACACAAACGCTTGTCATGAAGAGGGTGGGAGACATGTGGAGTTTGGCTCATTTTGCTTCTCTTCTAATATAACATCAGCTTCTTTGCAGTGTTTTAGTAGCTAATTAAGTACTTAAAAGAGTCCTGAGCAATGTACAGTTTATGATGATGGCATTTCCTAAGTGAGTTTAAAAGCACAAATTCAAGTTATTACTGGAAGTGGAAAAATACAGTTATCAAGGCATGAAATAGTAGTTTTGTTTCTTGTTTTCATTTGTTTTCATTATTGTTTTAGGGGGGGAAAAAAAGGCTTTGACAAAAGCTACACAGTAAAGTGACTCCCAAATCTATCCCCAAGTGATGGAGTATAATATTTACTGAGGAAAAGGTTGTCTGTGTTCTTTTGATTACAAGTTGTTATTAAAGCAATCTGAAGCTTATGAATTTAGCAGAAGTGTTCCAGCAGGCATTAACCAAATGGTGTAGTAGTTATCAATTGTACAACCAACCAAATTGAGATGCCTTAACTGAAAATGCAAACTACAAAATATTATGCAAATGATGCTGGTCACTTGATTGAGGGCAACTCATGTGAAGACAGAGTTGCCTTGATCAGGCCCATATTTAATTTTATGCAAATGGTATGCACTGAAGACTACTGTGTTACTAATTTTATTGATTTTTAAAGGCAACAGGTTTTTCAGATATGCAGTCCCTTTCTTATTGAGTAGGACTACTGAGCTGTTAATGGTAACTTATAAATATGCATGTTATCTGGTAACAGTTGTGCTGTGTGTTTGTATTATTAAACAAAAGGGAGCAAATCCAGAGACATAAGTGAAAGCAAATAAGCAAACCAGAATGCCTAATTCATAAATGGCAGCTCTGATTTATCTGTTTAAACGTAGAAAATTCTTCATTTGGGGGGGTGAAGTAGGCCTGGAGGGTATATTTCACTAGTAAGGAATGTGTAAGCCATTCCCTGTATTAATTATTAGTATCTAGGGTGAAGGTTTGTTTTTTTTTTTTATTATTGTTGCCACTTTGAGTTGTAGTCCAGCTATTCACCTAACTTTTTAAAAAATAAAAATAGTTTTTAAAACATCCAAAGGTGAAATATAACCCTTCAGATAATTTTTTGGAAATAATTTAGAATTTAAAATAAAGGTGAAAGTATGTATTGCTAAAGAAATTATGTATAGCAGCAGTTGTTAGGAAAAAACACCTATGTGCTAATGTACTATGAATGAATGATGGCTCTGGTGGTTGGAGCCATTCATTGTTTCTAAGTCAGACACATCTCTGAGAGATGGTAAACTCTTGGGGGAAAGGGGGGTAGTGGACAAAATATTTTTGTGATCTTTCAGATATTCCTGCTTCCCATGTATCCCTCATGTCTTCTAATTTTGCAGTGTTTGGTAAATGGTTGCTAAAATGACAAGGTGCAAGCTGGGGAGGACTGTGTCTTAGTTTGTGTTCAAGACCTATGCAGCACGAAGGAAAAAATAAGTATGAGGTGTTCTTTTGTTTCTTTGGACTTTTACCTAAATGATGATCATGAATTCACCTCCTCCAAGCTCAGGAGTGATGCATCCCAACAAAGAGGAAGTCAGACAAAGACACCAGGAGACCTGTGTGGATGAACAAGAAGCTCCAGAACAGGTTCAAACACAAAAGGAAGCCTAGAAAGTGTGGAAGCAGGGGCAGGTAGCCTGGGGGAAATACAGAAAAATTGTGTGAGCAGCCAGGAACTGGGTTAGTAAAGCCAAAGCCCTGATGGAATTAAATCCAGCCAGGGATGTCAGCGGGCAACAAGGAAAGCTTCTATAGGTACCTCAGTTATAAAAGCAGGGCTCTCTCTGGAGATCTGGCTACCAGGACATGGAGAAGGCTGAGGTGCCTCTATTTTCACCAGTGTGCGCTCCAGCCACACTGTCCAGGTCACAGAAGGCAAAGGACTGAGAGAATTAAGAACAACCTGCTGTAGAAGATCATCAGGTTTGAGACTATTTAAGGAACCTGAAGGTGCACAAGTCCATAGGACCTGACACAATACCTCTAGTCCTGAGGGAACTGGCCAAGGAAGTGGAGAAAGCAACTATTCATCGTATTTAAGAGAGTGTAGTAGTCTGATGAAGTTCCCATTGATCCGAAGAGGGAAAACATAACCTCCATTTTGAAACAGGAAAATAAGGAAGACTATATGCCAGGGAACTATATGCCAGTCAGTCTCACTTCAGTGCCTGGCAAGATTATGGAACAGAGACTCCTGGAAATCATGCTAAGGTACATGGAAACTAAGGAAGTGATTGGTGACAGCCAATATAGCTCCAGTAAGGGCAAATCTTGTCCCTGACAAGTTTGGTGACCTATGATGGAGTTACAGGAGTGGTAGATGAGGGAAGAGCAATGAACATCAACTGCCTGAACTTGTACAAAACATTTTGCACTGTCCCACATGATATCCTTGTCTTTAAATTGGAGAGACATGGATTTAACAGATGCGCCACTTGATGGATAAGTAATTGGCTGGATGGTGCACACAAAGAGTTGCAGTCAATGCCTCAGTGTCTGAGTGGAGACCAGTGACGAGTGGCGTTCCTCAGGAGTCAGTACTGGGACCAGTGCTGCTTTAATCTTTGTTGGTGACGTGGACAGTGGGATCAATGGCACCCTCAGCAGGTTTGGTGGTGACACTAAGCTGAGTGATGCAGTTGACATGCTGCAGTTTCCATCCAGAGGGACCTTGACAGGCTTGAGAGGTGGGTCTGTCAAATGTCATGAAGGTCAACAAGAACAAGTGTAAGGTCCTGCACCTAGGCTGGGACAATCCCAAACACAAGGATGGGTTGAGTGGAGAATGGACTGAGAGCAGCCCTGACAAAAAGGAGTTGGGGTTGTTAATAGATGAGAACCTCAACATGACATAGCAATGTGCACATGCAGCCCAGACAAAAGATATCCTGGGCTGCATCAAAAGAGATGTGACCAGCAGGTCAAGGGAGGTGATTCTGCCCCTCTGTTCCACTCTGGTGAGACTGCACCTGGATTGCTGCATGGAGCTCTGGAGCCCCCAGTATAAGAAAGACATGGACTATTGGAACAAGTCCAGAGAGGAGTCATGAATATGCCCAGAGGGCTAGAACACCTCTCCTGTGGAGATAGGCTGAGGGAGCTGGGGCTGTTCAGCCTGCAGGAGAGGAGACTGGGGAAACCTTATAGCACCTTCCAGTATCTGATGGGGTCCTACAAGAAAGTTGGAGAGGGCCTTTTTACAAGGACATGCAGTGATAGGACAAGGGGGAATGACCTTAAGCTGACAGGTAGATTTAGATTAGATATTAGGAAGAAATTCTTTACTGTGAGGGTGGTGAGGCACTGGAACAGGTTGCCCATAGAAGTTGTGGATACCCCATCCCTGGAAGTGTTCAAGACCAGGTTCAATGGGGCTTTCAACAACGTGGTCTAGTGAAAGTGTCCCTGACCATGGAAGAGGGGTTGGAAATAAGTGGGTTTTAAGGTCCCTTCCAACACAAACCATTCTATGAGCGTGATTTTTTTTTTCTCTGTTCTCTTTCTTCATGAAAATACAAAGTGGCTACAACAAGGGCAAAGTGCAGTTGAGTTCTGAAGATAGTGGCACACAGAATTTGTTTATGCTGATCATAGGTCAATTTAGAAAACAATGGGATGGGATTAGTGGCCTTGAAGAGGGTTGGATATTTTCTTCAAAAAACGAAAACAAAAAATTAGAGCTTCTTGAGCTTCTATTAGCAATCCATGTGCAAGCTGCATTTCAAGGCATTTTCAGTTTCTTTGTTAAGTGAGGTACAGAATCCATTGGCTTGCTTTATTGCTGGATCTTCCAAGACTGCTGTTGGCATATAATTTTCTATGCCTTTCCCACAGCAATATTTTATGGCTCCTGTATGCCATAGCATCACTTCTGCTTTCGTTCCTCTTCCTTTTCACGTTCCATCTCTTCTCCCTTCCCATCACAAGAACATGTAGCCATACCTTTCTCTTCTGTTTCCATGATGCTCCATCAGGTTTGCCAGTCTTCATTTAAACCCTTTTTAAATACTAGTTTCTTTGTGGACTGGTATTGGTGTATATTTTAGGAAATACGTAGGCTTGTCCTGAAGACCATGCTACCTTTGAGCAAGGTTGATACTGTGGCTGCAAATGAAGATATTAACAACTCATGTTCAAAGCTACTCCTTTCATTCCAGTTTTAAAAGTAGTATCTATAAAAGTGACATCTTAGTGATACTGGACAACACAGTTTGACAAATGCTGCTGCATCCAGTTTACATGTGATTCTGCTGTGCCTGTTTTAGGGAAAGACAGTAGTACCTGGCAGTACTGATTAACTAGCTAACTTGCTATTGGCTTGTGTTTTGGATGAAGACATTGTAGTTGTATGATATGAGCAGAATTTGATCCTGTTTGCATGAGTGTGGATTCATTAACTTTCATTTTCATGCTAGAAAGAATATTCTTTTCTGCTTTTACCTGTTTTATGAATTGTTTCTTTCTGCATGATTTGTTAATGTATCTGCACCGCTTTGCATAAGCACAGACTTGTCTCTCCAGCTTTTTTTTTTTTTTTAAATTAAGAATAGAAACAAGATTATCAGCTTAATTAGTAAATTCACTATTCTTAATTATGCTGGATTTTCTTTTTTCAAAAATAAAATAAGATTCAAAAAATCTGTTGGTTTTCTAAAGCATTACCAACTAACCAACTCTTTCCTTACCAGGAAAGATTTTTCTCTGAATTACCTTCAGATTGAGGCATCTGATTACAAGACATTGCCTGTTTGTGATCAGTGTCTTCAAATACTGGGTGAAGATTTTCTGAGAGATATTTCTGGTTAGAGACTCAGGATTTTCCAGTTTCACTCTCTGTGTATCCTTCATACAGCCCTATCTAACTGCTGCAGATAAGGGCACCCAACGCCCAATAATAGTGTTGCCTCACTTGCTGTGGGCACCCCTGTTGATGCTCAAAGTGTCCATCTTTTGTAAAAGAGCTGTGGCTCTGATTGCCACAAGTCTCTGTGGGATTTCTAGGAAGTCTGAACTCAGTCTTTGTCTCAGGAGCTGCCCAGAGTTCAGTGTTCTTACAAGTGGTTTTCTAGCTGTTGTAGCACAGGTAATCATCTAGTATTGCTTTTTGATCTGCCAGAGAGGCAGACACCTTGCAAAAGGTGCATGTGGCAATGCTTCACAAAGCTTCCATGGTGGCTTTGTGTGTTTTATCTTAGAGCTGCATAAAATGCAGGCATGACCCTGAAAGATGAATAGAATCTAGTGTCACTCTCATTGCATCATTCTTGAACCCACCAGACTTGAGTTTTCTCTGGGTGAATGCACCTTCAATTTTTATCTGAGTAGGTGTGAAATGAGAGAGCTGTAAAAGAAAAAGAGGGTAGAGGTGGTCAGTGGCAGAGGATTATCCTAGTAAAAGTGAATAGTTGTTTTTTTCAAATATACTTAGGAAAAATGTGGTTTAGTCCTAGACAAATGTGAAGATTTTAGTGTCCGGAAATGCCTGGATGATTTTCAGAAACAGAAGTTTAGATTTACATACATGTGTTCTTCCAGACTACCATCAAAGTAATTTTTTCACTCCAAGGTTTCTCTCTTGCCATTTCTCTGAGTAAAATGCTAGAACTATGAGGATATATGCTTCAATTTCTGCCATTTATTAAATGTTCATCCTTTTTTTCCCCTTTCTTGTGGTGTTTGTGACTTGTGAGTAGTGCTATGATTGAGATTGTAGTTTTCGATAGCTAAGATGCCCATATCTGCACTCAATTTATATATTCCATCTTTATTAACTAAATTCAGTGTTAGTTTACTCAATTATCATCATCCCTCTGCACCTTTCCAAAGAACTTTAGTATTTCACCTTGGCCTCTTTTTCAGATAGTGAATTCACATTAACTTATCTGGATGCAGCCTAATTTATGATCATTTTAAACAGGAATGGGTAAACTGCTGACTGTGCAGTCAGAGTTCCTAATCAATAGACTATCCCCATTTCCATGCAGATCCTTCCTACTCCTTATGGCTTATCTTATCTGCTTCACTACTTAGTTTTAATTGCCCTTTCCAACTGGCTGCTGTTGTGGCAATGGGACTGCACCCTAGTAGCAATCCCAGATATTTCTGTGAAGAGGCTGCCCTTGTAACTTCTAAATAAATGCTCTGACTTTTCATGTCAAGATTGCCTAGTGTTTATAGGGGTCATAGGTAATCTGAGATCAAAGCATTTTTATTTAATTTGAAACAACTTTTTCTTCCTTACCTGAAAGAAAATCTGTTTCATATCGAATCAAATGGGGAAAAGAAAAAACTCAAATCTTTCTCACAGCAGTGCTCATAGCCATATTTTTTTAACATGAAAAGCAGTTTTCTTAATTTTCTGATTTTTGTTCCTCAGTAGTGAAGTATCTGACATTTTAAAGCCACAATAAACACCATTTATTGTCAAGCTATTTCAGAATCACTTTTCTGAGACTAACTCTGTGCTTTCTGTGGTCAAAGGCAGTTTACCCAATGCTAATTGTTTTAAAACACACAGCACAACTAATCATTTTACTAATGGCAACTTACTCTTAAGGACTTCCATCATGAATAAGAATGATGCAGAATTTTATGGATAGAAAATGTTCTATTAGATATTGGCCAACAGGTCTATGGTTTCAAAGCCTTTCAATGTGCTAGAAATGCTCAGCAGTTCCTGAGACCCTGCAGCAGTTTGGAAGATACAGTCTGATGTAGGCAAATACCTAAAACAAAAACCTTCCCAGTCATCCCTGGATCTCTGGTCAGCCTTAGAAAAGCATAACTTTGTTGTAGCTGCCCTCATATACCCCATGGGTCAGGATGTGTAAGGTATGTGTCTAACAGACCTAGATCTGACAGCACGAGCGTGTCACTCATATTGTTTGCACAAAAGATAATGTTCAAAACTGCCAGACTACTGGAACAAATGCATCTCTGTGATTTGGGAGTATAAATTGTGGTTGAACATATACATCAAAGAAGAACCTGTGTGAGAGTCCATGTATGTTGGCAGATCAAACTGCAGGCTGACACAATGTTTAGAGCCAAGTACCTCTGCAATAAGGCAATTGCTGGCTGGAACTCTGAGGGCTTTGGTATACAAAATAATTTGGTTCGTTTTAGATTGGTTGGTTTGGTGGTTTTTTGGTGGTTTGGTTTTGGTTTTATCACATAAGGTTAAACATCTGAGATCACGTCTTTAGGGACTTTCTCTGGATCTGTGGACTAAAGGTTGTTATTGCAGAACATCCAAGGGCTAGGGAAAGAGGGCATGTCACTGGAGTGCTTCTCTTGGTCCCTGTATTCTGGAAAATAGAAAAAGGGTCTGTTGTTTTTTCATGGGGTACACCTGACTAAAATCAATGCTAGGAATCAGCTATTACCATGTAACCTGTTTAGGGTAAATCACATCCATTTGTATTGGGGTTTTTTGTATTCAGATTGACTATAAAATTAACAGGAGACATTTGTGTAGGTACATTTATTTCTCCAGGAATGGATTCCATATTTCCCAAGCAATCAATGTACTTGCCTAACTTGCATCCTATCGGTTTAGAAGTAGCTTCCAAATTCAAGCTCCTACAGCAACTTTGGAAGAGAATCAAAGGTGTTTTTCAAGAGTAAGTGTGCTACTAGAGAGAGATCTCAAACACTTTCACAAAAGTATCTTTGAATATTCTAATAAAATGGACAGTCCATCTGTTATCACCAAAATTATAATGATCAAGGTGATGTAGGAACCTAACAAGTAAATGATCACTCAGTATTTGCCTTGCCCTGCCTTGCATGTGCCATAGGGTAAGTTTTCAAACCTCCCTGGCTACTGCTGTTAGGACACAGGACTTTCAGGGTGTTTTCCAGGCTAAAATAACATAAACCTTCTGAATGCTATTTATTTGTTCAGCAACACCCCGCCTCTACCTTTTTTCCTCACTTGATTCCTTCTTTGGGTAAAAGAATACATCTTGATTCTTTCTTGTATGCTTTCCTTTGCTATGGTTTTGACTCCTACAGTCAGATGTGCCATCAGTCAATCCTGATGGTAGATAGAGAGGATGTGAGGAATGTCCTCATCTGATAAGATGCAAAGCTTACAAACTTGGAGGAGTCTCTCATTACTTGGTGGGGATAATGGTCCCCAAGACAAAATAAAAATTGTCTTTCTGCCCAGGAGGGAAGCTCAATGGAAAAGACTTAAGTTCTCTTCACAGCAATTAAGTTTCTATGAAACACATACTGCCCCATGTCTTATGTTTTGTATGTCATTTTCCTGCTGTGAAAAACTAGCAGTGCCAATGAAACAAGGACATCTCATAATATTTTACTTCCCTTGGAGATAATAGTGTTTGGAAAAAAACCAGAGGATTTCTCAGGAACTCTCCATCTGGGAATATGTAGAAGATAAATTATACAGTGCAAGCGAATACTTTATGTATAAATTTATGCCATATGTATAAAATCATTCTTTAGATGTGGGAGATGTGGCTCTAAAATATTTAGTCTATGGAATTAGTAAGAGGAGAATGGGGAAATGCCAGCTAAGTCAGTAGTTCCTTTGTTACCAAGTAATGTCTCATTGTCCCTGATTTGGAAAGCAAAAGTCATCAGTGTTATTTATGGCCTTTCATGTGCCATGGAGTCACATCTCCCTGGGGTTCTGTTTATGCTGAGGTCTCCATCTATAGTAACTATTACAGTAAAAACTACTCTGGTTTGATAGGAGATAATGGGACATAAATATGAACGAGTTAACATACTTGTGGGATGTTTAGATTTGCAAAAGGTCTTTAATGAAGTTCCATATGTGAAAATATTCAGGAAGAAATTACACAACCCTGGTGGTAAAGGCCAAGTTCTGTGATGGATCAGACTCTAGCTTAGGGAGAATAGAGGCACCGATTCCCACCTAATGAAAATCAAAGGAGTAAATCAATTGATTTTCAGTGGAAGTATGATCATTTAAAGCTTGTTATATATTGAAAAAATATTGATTTTTTTTTTTAATAAAAGTTAGAAACCATGCATACAGGCTATACTAGATATTATTTCAAGATTATTACAGAAGAAAAAAGTTAGTCAATGAAGAATTTTAAAAACCCCCATAATACATGCTTCCTTTGACAGGCAATGAAAAAAAAAAAAAAAGGAAAAATGAAAGGTATAAAAAACCCCTAAAAGGTATTCTAAAATACAAGCATTTAGCCCCCCCAAATGTTTACATTTCTGAAATTCAAAAGATAATTTGTTTGTACAGTTTATGTGCGTTTTTTTTTTTTAGAATGAGAGTTTTTGTAAAATCTTCATTAGCTTAAACAATATTTTTATCAGTCAAAGAATTTTTCGTTCACACCCCAAAGTTAAAAAAAACAACTTACTCTGTTGGATAGAAATCATAACAGTAAAAGCAAAGCTGATCTATAAAAGATAATATACATGGGTGAGATAATTTGAATTTCATAGAAAATATTTTTAATTGGTTGCACTTGCTCAAGACAAAGGTTTAATGCTGCAGACAGATCATGAATTATTTTCATTATCAGTCAAAAACCAAGCAACTTCTGAGAATGTTTATAATACTACAGAAAATATTAATGGAACTGTATTTAAGTCAATGGCTCACTTTTCCTCTAAAGGAGGATAGGTTTTTTTTCCAATTCGCATTTCTTTTTTTTCTCCATGTGTATTTAAGAGTTATGTTAGTGATAGATGAGATTAAGAAATGAGTAAGAAAACTCTATTGGGTGACGTCTGCTCCTTTGTGTAAGTGTTTCTTAGAAGGTAACTTAGCAGAAAAGTCTTGACCTTAAGAAATTTTCTTTTGCTTTCAGTTCAAACACTTTTCAGTTCATCCCACTTTATTCTTGTCTTTTCACACAATAGTCTTCTCATTTCTCTGTTCATCATAATAGCTTTTCTTTTGATGCTTTGTTTTGTTTTGTTTTTCAATAGCACATGTATTTGAAAATGGACAATAGTGAGAACACTAGGACCTCGTGCAAAGACATATGAAGACATTAATGCTGACAGTCATCTGTGCATTCTAAGATCTTAAGTTTCTTTTTCATACTTCAGAACTGAAAAGCCAAATATCATTCTGCAGCTGACTACCTATTGAATGTGTTTCCTCATGAATTCTCTCTCACAGTATCCTGGTTTATCACAAGAACTGGTGTGACTGATCCTATATCTTAAGTGTGTGACCTGCACTTACAAGTATAAGCTTTAGTGTAACTGCTTTTAACTCAGAAGGGCTCTGTTCCTCTTGGCTGATATCTGCAGCCTCTTCAGCATTACCAATATGTCTACTTTGATGTCACCTACACATTTCATTGTGTGGTCGATGTTTTGTACTGAGATTAGTGAAGAAAATAGCAAAGATGATTGATTCTGGAACTCATCTTGAGTGCTTTCTTAGGAGTTCCACACGGTTAGTTCTTATGCAGGAAAACCACTGGTTCTCCTTATATGCATATCTCCTGTGGCCTCTGTGGTAGCTCCTATGGCACAGTCTAATGCAGTTTTGGAATTCACCATGATATTCATCTTGATAAACTAAGTGCTGGGTTCTATATTATCATGCTTGCTTCAATTAAGCAGACATATATCTTCCACTCATTCAACTAGATGGCATCAGCTCTCCAAAATACTTGCAGAGCTTTGGTAGATCTGATCAACCTGCTATTTCTTGAGAATTTTTATTCTTCAAATATAGGTAATATAGTGGGGAACATGAGGATGAGAATATGGTATAGTTGACACATTGGCAGGTCTGAATGTGACAAGCAATGACTGTTTATCATCTGTGTGAATGATTCACCAAGGAGCTAAAGAAGACACTGTAATGAAGTGGGAGTATTAGGGAGACATAGATTCCAATGCACTAGCTAGTTCCTGAAAGGGGCTTATATCTTGGGAAGATGGGCACCGTGACCTAAGCAAAGCAGCCTTTTTATTCAGAAGGCTGTCAATAGCTACAGAAGCAGGATATCAGGCTATGGTCTCTACATGAGAGAGAGGAAGGAGGAGAGAAACAAAAAAATCCTTGTTTGATGCTACCCCTTGTTGGTGTTTTTTATTCAGCTCTTTACCATACAATTTTTGCACTCTATTTTTAACACAGTTAATCAATGATGGCATCATATCGAATGCTTTACTGAAATCCAGGTAAATTAGATATTCTCCATTTCCTTAATTTAGAAAATCACTTATCGAATATAGCTATTAGATTAGTCTAACATGATTTGGTAAAGTTTTGCATTTTATCCCGTTTTCTAATCACTTCCATGTCTGTAGTTCTTTCCTTTCGGGTTTGTTCTAAAGCATCGTGTATGGCTAAGGCCAGACTAAATAGTTTGACTGGGTGGCTTTTTAATTCTTCTCATGTAGAGTTATTAAACTTTCTGTTCAAGAAGTATCATGCCCCATTGAATACTTGTATTTAAAAACTCCTGGCTTGTTATTTTTAAGTTTTGGAATAGAAATCATCTTCCTCACTTTCTGACCCCACAAGGTTATTAGGAATATGTACATTGCTTTCTTTTGAGCTGTGGAGATATATATTTTCATAGACATATGCCTGTTAGCCAGTTCCCTCTGCTGCCTTGGAACATCATTAATCATACTACAAAGTGACTCTTCTTGACTCTGTGATCTCTTTTTGTTTATAGCACTTAAAAATCTCAGCTTTAAAATTGATTTCATTTCCTTTTCTTTGGAAGGTACTCTGAGCTTCAGTTTTAGTTACTTTACTTATGTATATATTTATTTTTCTAATTATGAAATTCACTCTTTCTTTGCTGAGCAAGTCTGGGGTTTTAACCTCCTACACTATAATCTATGATAGTGTAGTTTTTCAGTCTAGTAGGACTCCCCTTGTATATTCTTAACCTTGCAGGTGCAAGTTCAAAATCAAAAAATATATATATTATTTTAATACCTTACCTTATAGAATTTCCAAGTGTTGTTCCTGGCTGAATCCAGCCCCTCATATTGATTACACAATCTGATTTCCTTCACCTGATCAGATTTTGTTCTTTTGAAATCAAGAATCTGATTTACAGGCTTATTTTTAGTTGTCCTTGTATTAATTTGAGTCAACTCATGATCACTCAATCAAAAAATGTTTCCTACAATTAACTGTTCTATGATGTTTTTCTTACTTATCCAAAGCAAAGCTGAAATAGCATTATTTTTGGTTTGTTTCATCTGTTTCATCTTCAATGAATGTTCTAGAAAGCTAATATTTACCTATACTCATACTGTTATGTTCAGTTATAACCTGAATAAAAGAAGGCAATATACTAGTGTGTAAAATAATGGAATGGAGAATTAAAAAGTAAGACAAGGAAATATTTGAAACTCCATTGCACAAATTCTCCAGAGTAAAGTAAGATGGAAGAAACTATGTTGGAAGAAGCAGGAATCAAAATACATGAAAAATTAATCTTAGTTGCTGAGACACAAACCAGCAGTAAAGTGATGGATGTAACTAGGCCAGTGTGCTACCTTACCTTTGCCAACATGTAATTGCACAACTGATTTCTTACATGTTTTTCTGATTCATACTGCTCTGACTGCTGCTTGGTTATGATTAAATGTATTTTTTCAGCATGTATCCAGGTCTCACTTTTCATATAATTTTATTGTTCATGTGAAAGATTGATGTTAACAAAAATGGCAATTTATTTTCCCATTCTCTGTGTGTGAACCTCCATTGTAGCTTACCCAAAGTCAATGAATTATTTTTAAAAAAAACCACTGCTGCCCTTTGAGAGATTATGAAATTGGTCTATCCTGCTGTCATCTTTAAATAAAAAGCCTAGGTGATACCCAAACAAGGCACTACAGTAAGTCTCTTTTCAAAGAGTGGTTTCAGTAAAGTTTCCCAAATCAGATTTTTAATTTGACAGCTTATCAGGTCTTTCTGTCAGCTAATGCTATATAATAATGCTTCTTTAAGCCTGCAGACAGGTGGGGTTTTTTTCCCGTTATTTTTCATCTTGGATATCCTGATGAATACAAAAGCTCATCTCTTCTTAGGCTTCACAGATCCTGTAATTAAATTCAGATCTTGATAAAATGTGTGGCACAGTTGTCATTCCTTGATCACAGAAGGTATAACACCTTTCTGTTAAATACAGTAAGGTGGCATAATAGAAGGAGAACAAAAATGTCAAATGAGCAATGATTCAGAAAAAATGGTATTCTAAAATACTGAAAGAAAAAGGTATGTGCTCTTTTTGTGTCTTGAGGCAGAGGATGGGCACCTGCTTACCATAACTAGGCACTGAGTGATATAGAAAAGGAATTTCTGAAGAAGACCAGAAGCTTTAGGAATTAAAATTAGAGGAATAAAGTGGGAATGAAAACAGATCTTAGAATGAGGAATGGCAAATCTGTCTCAGCTGGTCCTTATGCCTCTTTAGGAAGGCCATTATCTATTAACAATCCCCAAAAGTCAGATCACAAAAGATGAAATATTGTCAATACTTATGGATTATTTTACACATTTTCATTTGTCTTGACACAGGTTTTCTGTGTGACTTGCAGTATGACAACTTATCCAATCTAGTAGGGTAAGTTAGAAATGGAGGATTAACATGTTGTTGGTTAAGAAGAGAACAACTCAATCAGATTCTTTCCCCAGGAATTTTAGCTACTTTGTTTCCTTACTGCTTTATACTGCTGGTATCTTTGATAGGATTGATGACTTAAAAGATAATTGTCATTCTCCTTTTCTTTCCCAGTGGCAGGACCATGTTGTCAATGCAAAGCTTTGAACACTAGACTCCTTTATTCATCTTTCCTTTCAATCTTCAGGGGGTTCATAACTATCTCGTTACACAGGACTTCATATAATGTTTCACTCACTAAGCCAAACCAATAACTCAATCACCTCAGTAAAATGGCTTTTGTGTAACACTGAAGTTGGTATGGGTGTCATGGTGCCCCTTACCTGATGTGCATACACGGTGTTTGCTCTAAGGCTGATATTAAAGCTCCCAGTGGCTGGTAGAGCATGCAAGATCAGAGTATGCCAGTGTTCTTCTGCTGTGTGCTCCTTCTGCAGTGCAGTTTGTTTCCATTAGCTTCTGGGGCAGCCCTGAAGTCAGTCTGAAATGGGAGCCTTTCTCAGATCAGAACAAATCAATGTGGCGTTGAGCCTTCCAACCAGACAATCTATCATATGGAAAACAAAATTAATTTCTCTGCAGTGCTATTGTGTTTTAGGTGCTCTTGGAAGATGAGGTATTTTTTTTTTATTTGGGGCACATTTGTGCATGTGTCCCCAATATATTTTACTGGTGTCATGAGGTGTGACAGCAGAACAGTACTTTATGTCTTCAGGATAAGAACTTCCATTAAACTAACTAATTCAGAAACAGTCACTATAATTCATACTGCAGCACGGAAAACAGCACCCTGCGCTGTCCTAGATATATTTTCCAGAGACCAAACTGCATTAAGCAGGCATCCAGAAGGACACAAATCATTGCTGTTTGGAATGTGTGTGTATGTACGTTCTCTAGAGTGTCTGTCTCCCCTTGCTACTGTGTGCATACAGGAGAGAAGCTGTACACCCCTCTCTTCATCCCATGGCATGATTAGCTTTCTTCACTCTTAAGCCCTGTTACTTAAAAGAAAGAAAGCATCTTGCAACTGCAGCATCCAAACTGTCAAAATAACTTTTTCTTTAATACTTTGGATTTGAGATTAAAGACACTTTGGTTGCAACCAATTCCACAGGACGGTTGTATTATATCATGCATTTAAAATTAAGTTTAGAGTGTTCCAAGAGTGTTCAAAGAGCTACCTTGACCCTAGCAAAGTATAGTAAAGTCAGAGGATCCTTTTTTTTTTTTTTCAGTCTATGCTACCTGTCAAAAAAAACCCAAAAAACAAAAAACAAAAAAACCCCCACACCTTGTATTGTTTATGTAACCTAGAACACTTATGAGCTTCACAAGGGTCAGATTTTGTAGTATACACCATTTCAAATAAATCTGAAGCAGAAATTGAATATCTCTCAGTGAATCAGAAGCATGAAACATTGTAAAGAGCATCCTGATTTCAACCCCTTACATGCAGAAGTTAGCTGAACTAAAGGCAGTGAAATTATGCTTTTACAAATTGGTCTAATTGAGATGTGAATGGTTTATTTTCCTCAGTGGACTATTTATAAGTAGTTCAATGGCTTTTCTGGTGCAGCATCAGGCTTAGTGGACATTAAAAAATGAATGAAACATAATATTGTCAGGGTTAAGTATATATAAAGATAGTTTTGATATTCCTGTTTTACAGAACTGATGGGCATTAATAGAACACTGGTTTAAAATTTTAAAATTAAGGTTGCACAATAGGGCGATAAGAATAAATACGTCTTTTTCAAAAGAATAAATGGTGCTAAAAATGTAACTGTAGCTGGGTATAGGGCTAAATCTTGAAAGTATCATCTCATTTTCAAAGCATGGCAATTACCTCACACCAATTTTCAACCAAAGGATTCTTGAGCATCTCACTTTAGGCTCCTAGTCCTGTAGTTCTCTCTCCGGCAAATTCATGTGTGTTTTTGTCTGAACTAGAATACACACTCCAGCTGAAGACAGTGCTATGGCTGCAGTATCAGTTCCAGAAAGGTGTGGTAAGATGTGCTACACATGAAGGATTTGGACAGAGAAGTTTCAGGCTCAATTACATGGTCCCTCTTCCCCTTTTTAACTTCTCTGGTGCTCATAATTATCCTGTGTGCAAAAATCATCCTATAAGAGCCAAATTACAACCCGTAGAGCACACTGCAGTCTGTGGTGTGGCAGTGACTTTGGGGGAGACATATCACAGCCACACCTCTCACTGTCAGTCTCAAAGCTGATGGATGCTCTTCATAAAAGCAATGAGCAGTGAATATAGTTAATTTTTTCATTAATCAGCTTGAGCTTATAAGATCAGTATTGCATACAACTGATGGTCCTCAGCAAGGAGCATTCACTGACCAGAGACATACCAACTGGCATTCTCTACTGGGCTGTAAAATACCTAGCACTTTTATAAGTGACCTGGCAGTCTGTCATTGCTGATGATGTGTGATTGTTATAAAGACAAGAAAGTGGTAAATAATAGAGAGGACAGGGAAAATGCAATGTGTTGACATGATTGGTTGGGAAACCAGGAGGATTTGAAGAAAGTTGCAGAAAGCTTTGTAGCAGTGCTGAATGCCAAGGCGAAGGAGGAAAGGTTATGGCAATGCAGACAATGTCCTGGGAAAAAAGCATCATTCCAAGAAGACACTTGTGGGAGTCTCATCTTCCAGGTTGCTCTGTATAAAACATTATGTGATGCTGTGACAAAGGAGTTTATGGAAATTGCTTTGTGAGCACAAAAGGCTAAAATATTAAGAATTGGGGAAGATTTTAATACCCTTTACAGCACTTTGAAACCAGCTCTGAAACAGTTATCAGAGTCTGTACCTGGGGCCTGTGGTTTTGTGGAAAAACACAAATTGGTACGTGTGTAAAAAGATCTCCAAAGATGCACCATCTCAAGTGATTTAGAGTGTCAAACAGAAAACTATGCAGTGACTTGATTACAGTATAAGTGCTTTCAGGAGGAGAAAACAATAGATGTTTAAAGTGGTCTTTAGCTGTTCCTAGAAAGCTGTAATCAAAATTAAAAAATACATGGAAAATACAGAGCACATGATTTCAACAGCGAGCCTGGGAATTCACTGCTGAGAGATTTTCTTCTATGGTGTGTCATCACATTAGGAGAAGATATTTTCCTGGAAATCCTGTTTGAGCCCGTTACAGGTTATCAATTAACCAAAGAATAGTTTTATGGCTGAAGACAGGATCTGGTGGGTCAATAGTCATATCCTGTGATGTGCAGA
Organism: Xenops minutus; assembly: GCA_035221455.1. Lineage (NCBI taxonomy): Eukaryota > Metazoa > Chordata > Aves > Passeriformes > Furnariidae > Xenops > Xenops minutus. The sequence continues at coordinate 11,809,684 of JAWWEE010000105.1, forward strand.
TCAGATTACACCTTTGTCTTTATTAGGAGTGTATTATCAATATAAGAATAATGTTCTGGTAGCAGTGTGTTCATAATGCAGATATAACTATAACTTTCCAGGAACTAACCAAGTCAGACCAGAAAAAATAATATTTCCAGGTATAATTTCTATATCCAGAAACATTACTGTGCTAAACAGCAGCTATACAATATCTTAAACATGTCAGTCCTATTGCGTTAAACTGAGAATGTACTTGCAAAACAGCAGAAAAAGAATACTGAAAATGTTACTCAAATAATAAGGTATCATTTATCTTCCTCTTTCTCAGTTTCATATATTTATACATCCATAAATCCTGGTAGCTAGAAAAATTATTTGTTCTTAGCTGCTTGCTCATCCATTCTGTCTGATAGCTCCCAGTTTGTTTCATGTAATTTTTCCAGTAGCTGACTTTACTTAAAGAGCATTCTGCTTTTCCAGCTGAGCTGAAGGGATGAGCCATGTTGCAAGACTGTGTCAAAAATAATCTGCTGCCTTGAGACTTCCCTTATCTGTCATTGCTCTGTGGATGTAAGCACATGGGTGTTCTGTTTAGAAAACAAAATGGGATGTGACTCCAAGCTTTGTCCAAATTGTCTTTTAGCCTTGCACTTTACTGATGGTAACAATCCATCCTGGCAGTTAGACATATATTGGTGTTAATTGAATATACCTCAGCCAAGAAAGTTTGTTTATAAGTTTTAGTGCTCTACTTTAGAAGCAGTGGCAAATCTGAGCATATATTAATAAAAGCAGGGATGGTAGGCCGTTTCCGTTTCCCATCTAATCTATTGAGTCCATGGCCATACTTTTGTGGGCGATGATGAACAGTAGATTGATGGACTGATGTAGTCCTTCTGCTTAAAGTCCTGAATTTTGTCTTGAAATATGCTTATTAAACTGGAATGCATTAATATTTTACTAGTAAGTCATCTTCATGTTTTAGCTGTTAGCATATTATCTGCTTAGAATTAGATGCTTATTTAATACTTCACCTTTCTCAGTACCATCATTTAGAAGTAAAAATAATTTAAATAGCATATTACATTACGTTTTAATAATGCATTAGTGCTTCGTGTTAGAGAAGTTACAAGAGTTCATAAAGCTGTAAAGATGATAATATCCTTATTTAATTTCTACATAGTGAGTTTCAGTATGTTTTTAAAAGGTCAAGTGGTTTCCTGAGAAAAAGAAGATGTGTAAATTTTGCTAGCAGGGCTATTTTCTTTCAAAAGTTATTCTTTTTCCCATTTAACATTTTGTAAGTGTTTCAAAGTAGAAGTCAAGTCTACTTTTTTGATATTTCATCAGCAAATAGATTGTTATAAAATGAAATGAAAAATTAAACATATTGACAGTTGACTAGTGACTACATATTTCCTTGCAAATTCATGTATGCTTAAATAGTTCACTATGGATTGTTTCTTCATTCTGGTATTTCAACTCAGATTTACTCTGCAAATCAGGCCAATAAATGTAGACCTACATCAAAGTTTGCTGCCAGCTTTGCACTGCCAATCCAAAACGTTGCCTTGTTAACTTTAAAACAGGGCAGCTTCTCATATACTGGAAAAGAGCTTAAAGAATTGACATATCTTGATTTAGCTGGTGTGGGTCAGATCCATATGTGTTAGGTCTGGCATTGAAGTCGGTGGCTTTCTCTTGCAGTTACTCAAGGCTACCCTGACACCATCTGAAAATATCCAAGAACAGATCTGTAGCTTCAAGGACATTTTCAGGCCTTGATTTAGTAAGGCCCTTAAGAATTGTTCTGTGGTCAATTCTCAGTGTCAATTCTATTTTGCAGAATAGGGTGCACTGAAATGGCCTTTCTATGGGAGTGGCTTGTGACAACACTGGCAGCCTTTCTCCCAGCTTCCCACAGGCTTGTTACTCAGCAGTGGGTCTTTCTCCCATTTTTAGACAGAGAATACAAGGAGTAATGAAGCACAGATTTCAGGAAAGTGATAAATGTGTTATAGAAATCGTATTTTCCCTTTTTGAGAACTTCCTAAATCGTACAAGAAGGAAACTGTAGAATGGTTTTGAACATAGAAATCCATAGTGAGCAATGCAGTTTTCAATTATCTTCAAAATCATAATTTCAAAACAAAATCAAACATTCCACAACATTGCTCAGTATTCTATGTTATCCTAAAAAAAAAAAAAAAAAAAAAAAAAAAAAAAAAAAGAGAGGCAAAACATAATCACAAGGGGAAAATACTTAACAAATGGGAAACACTGCAGATTTTAAAACATGGGCTATATTTCGTGAAAAGTTACAGTGATATGCTAGGTAACACAGATTAATTTAAAAGGGGAAATATTAGTGAAACTTTTATTTTAAATTCATAAATTAGAATCAGTTGATTTCAACTTTAAGAGATGAAATTAAATCACTACTGGGAGTCTACCCACGGCCACTATGCTATTGAATGGTGGACTGCTCATTATAGTTGTTCAGTCCTAAAGCACTCCTCTGCTTTTATCTCAGTGAGCATCTGTTTCTATTATTTACAGTTTCTGTTTCTATGTTTTGCCAAAAGCATTAAAAACCCCTATATGTACAAGTTTAAACCTTTCCATTTGAAATAGATTATTCTTTTATAGTAAAATGTCTGCAAGGCTTAAATACACAAATTGAAATACCACTTTTAGACAGAACTGAAAGTCTGGAGCTTACTTTGGCCAACGGCTACTTTTTTTTTTTTTTTATTTCCCTGCACTGCTGACATAGAAGAGACTTTTATCTTTTAAATGCCATTTTCTATCTGTATGGGTGCATTTGGTTTCTTCTGCTTGGCATAGTCTTGTCCAAATAATGACCTCGATTTTGTTTCCTTAGGCTGGTGTGTAATTATGCTTGTCCCTAGGAAAATGAGCTGGCACAGCCTGGGCAGGTGTAGTGAGAGTGACAAAGTACCTGTATGATCCAAGACTTTGGGACATAGTGGGGGTTAACTTTAGTATTTTCATGCCTTGTGAAAGAACATGAAACTCAACTTTTTTAAAATTTACAGTTACAGTCAGGTTAGTTTTTGTGCTGTTGATGAGGGTTATTGCTAACTGCTTTGGATTTCTTATGTTTTTTATGAATATGGTCATGTAATGAGCATGACATTATCTCCTCTGCCCCTGCATTGCCGCTGCACAGTCTGCTAGAGCTGTCCAATTGCAGTAGCTTTGGTGATCACAACTGAAGGCCAATACTCCATTTTCTCTTATCAACCACATAACCAAGAGCAGAATTTAGCCTCAGAAGATTTTTTTAAATTGTTTCAGAAAACTTTTCATGTTGCAGAATGTCCACAGATAACATATGGAAAAAATAGATTTTCCCAAAGCTTTTCACTAACTACAATAAAACACACAATATGAGCAATGACCTTTTGACAGTTTGTCCTATTCCAACACTGGAACTTAGAGGGTGATTAAACTTAATTGGGAGGCTTACCACACAGTTAATAAGATCTTTCTTATTGATGGCTTCTACCTGAATACTAGATACTCATGGCATTACATCCCAATAGGAATTTAAAATGAGATTTGAGCACAGTGTTTCCCATTTGCCATTGTTCATTTAGATAATGTGAGTATTATTTCTGTCAAGAGACATTTTATTTAGCACTTCTTTGCTAACATGAATTGAAGATCATCCAGATTGCTACCTGGGCAAAAGTCACTATCTCAGATCTAGCTAATTTTAGATGCACTAGGGTTGAAATATTGTCCATTTTCCAGCTGTTGAAAATCTACTGAATAAGAAACCACTTACAGTCAACTTCTGGTAAAATTTCTATAGGAAAAGTAACCTTAAATGCTGTGACATTATGATTTAGAAACAGTTCAGAGTCCTTTTACTGTGGAGAACTACAAAATGTCACTTGCGGAGTGATGTGGGGCATGGTACTGTAGTTTTAACAATTTATTTTTTATACTTTAATCTTCCTCTTTAATGATTTCTATCAATTTTCCTGCCTATTTTAGCAGCAGCCATACAATATTAGCTCCTTAAAGACTGCAAAGGCAGTACACAAAGGATCTTTTTAAAACTCCTGATAACAAAGTATGACCTTTAATTTTTCAGACAAGTCTTATGTTTTCTTATCTGCTTCTTGTTGCTTTTCATCTTCTCTTGCTTGTTTTTGATATAATACACCAATCTCTCAAAGTAAGGGATCCAGTACTGCACAAACTCAGGCAGATACTGCATTATAGTGAGGAAGTAAGAGTCAAGAACATAGTCTTCTTTTAATTACTAATTAATCCAGTGGAAAAAAAAAATCAAAAACAAAACAGGGCAGAAGGCAGTTGAAATGAAAGTTTAGCTCTCTCTGAAAGGTTAATGGGGGTTCTCAGTTTTATTCCGTAGAAAGCTGCAAAATTATTATTTAGTTTGTTTAATATGCAAGCATGAAACAAGGAGCTTATAGGTGAATATAAGAAGTTTTGGTACAGTCTGTGGGTTAAGTGGAATGGGAATCAACTTACACATTCATCTTTAAACAAATGTGATAATTGTATTCTTCTTAAGGCAACTTAAGTTTTGCTTTGTTTTTAGCTGTGTTAGAGGCCACCAGTGAGAGATTTTACTCTTCTATGAAGACTGCTATCAGTCATTCTGGTAGAAAATAGTCTCTTTGGATGCTTAAAATTCATTATAATGAATTTGAGAGTGCCTGTAGGATGAAAAGGATCATATTATATGATGGTCATTTAATATGATCTTACCAGGCTTGACAACTTCAAAGTTTGAAGCAGTTATACCTCATGGTGGTTTCTCTTTTCATAGGTTAAATTTCCTCAAAAAGGTAAGGCATTAAAGAGCTGCATTCTTACTTGTTTGCTGCATGTTCTTTCTCTAACTTGAGAGTTTCTTTCCACTTTTATCTTCTCACCAAGCTGATGGTAAGGTTTATTCAAAATGTTTGTATCCTGCAACTGTGTGTGTACCTTCCCTTTGAACACTGGAGGAGGCTCAAAACAGCCTTCTGGATATGGAGCTCCTTGTACAGTCTCTGAGGCTGATCGCTGTATCCTTCTCTCTCTCTCATCATCTACACATTATAAAAAGTAAAGCTGACATCTTTTAGCAACAGAAAAAGACTTACAGCTTCATCTGATCTGGCTAGAGCTCATTCCTGGATCAAACACCAGACAGACAACTCTGTAAGCACTCAGCAAAAATAGAGGTCAGAACAGTGTCCCCCACAAACACAGTGATTTCCTGAAGTGAGCCTGGACCTCTTCACCTCTACCCCATACAACCCAGTCTCAAGCATGTGTGCACAGTAATAGTAATAGATGATTCAACACTTTAGTATGGGCCATTACTGAGATTATTCCAAGCCTGGCCACATGAGACAGGACGTGGACTATTTTCTCCTGTGTCACAGAGCTGCCATGGCTCCCTCTCATGCCATGCAGGTGACACTTCAGTCAGGGTTCATCCCTAACTACATATGGAGTAATGATATGGGTCTCTGTCTCCCTCTTGCAGATACCATGATTCAGAAATGGCAGTGTCAAGATCATAATGAGCAAAACTAAGGAGAGAGGGTTGTTTATAAATGGAGATAGATCTGGGTTTCATAATTTTCTTATTTATTTCCCTAACAGATCACTGGGACTAACAGTGTGAATTTGTATTCTGCTAAAGGGTTTGTTTCAAAGAAAATATTCTCTAGTCTAAGTTGTTCTTCACAGACTTTTGGTTTTCAACCTTCTTACTTATTCTCTTTCAAGGATGCTGCTATTTCACATCAATAACTGACACCTTTATTTCAGAGCACAAAATAGAATTACACTCCAGCCCTGACAATATGATAAATCAGGAGGGATAAAATACATATTAGTGAAGTTCACATAGTTGGTTTGTCCCAGCTGACCTATAGATATAAAGCTATGATTAAAGGGGTTTTTGGACTGTTTCTTCTCAATCGTAACACAAGATTTAGCTTCGACTCAAAGATTTGACCTTTGCTTCTCCTCTCTGCCTACCTTGATTCTTTGGAATTATTGTTATTCCCTTGAAGACTTTCTGCCCGTGCAAAATTAACAGTCTGTTGTGACAAAATATTATCTATTTGGCAGAAGAATGAAGCCACCTAGAACTCAATTAGGTTGGACAATGTCATGGTGCACATCCTGAGTGAATCATTTCTACCCAGCATTTTTAATCAAAGAAGTCTCAGCCGTATAACCAAGTAATGCTGGATAGTCACATCACTGTCTACAATTAAAGTTTAGGTATATTGGTTGTTCTTTATGAATTATGGTTGAAAGCATCCTTGCCAGGGCACTTAATCTTTCAGATGGGTAACAGAAATAAAATCTCAAAGCCACAGGTTTATTTAGAGTATGAAAAGATTTATTAACTTTCCTGTAAGTGTTTTTACTGAAGAAGTTCCTCCTGGTTCACCATATTTGTAAAACCAAGCATAAATAAAGAAAGGTAGAAAAACATGCACTGAATACTCTTGAGAAAATCAATCTGTGGTATTTATGATTTCTCCACTGGAAATGAGATTACAAGATGAAGGATATGCAAACAGTTTTCTCAATTCAGTGAGGCTACCTAGATTCATTGTAACTGAGCGTATGACTCAAACCGACTGTTTGAGAAGAAGCAATTATTGAAAAAATGCTTGTTTTTCATGATGTAGTAATAGGACGTTTGTTGCTTTTAATGTTGTTACTGTTATTTTCAATGCTACATACAATTTTTTTAATGTAGTTGTTAAGTTACTTACGTGTCTACTACTTTGATCATTACTAAACCTATGAGTTCCCCTTGAAACTAAATCTGGGTAAGTTCCACACCATTTCCCCTTAGCCTTTCCATTTATATTATACACTAGAAGAATTTAAGCTAATGTAATAGTGTCAAATTGATATGCAGTTTTCCTCTGATGAGGAATGGGCTAATGTAATCAGCAATTATTTTTTGTGTGACCTTTACAAATCAAATTGTTATTTCCTTGCTTTTCATTTGAATTTTGCTCCCAGTGGTGCAAGACTGCTGCAGTTAGTATGAAACATAATTTATTGATAGAATCACATTATAATAGGGTGCAATATTCTCAAAAAACATACATACTGTATGTTTTAATGAAATAATTCAAAGAAATGTATAAGCTGGCCGAGACTAAATTTATGCTGTTAACTCTGAGAGGAGTTTTCACGATTCCCATAGAGATGTTCTGGAGTAGCTGCCAAGTAGTGAGAGTGGAGGCAGCAATAAACCTTGTCTAGGACAAATCCCATGTTAGTAATGGAATTACCACAGAGAGGTGCAAGACTATTAAGGACCCAATCTGGTGACTGCAGAGGGTCCTTCTACCAAATGCACCTGATTTACACCTACTGGTTGAATAACAACAAAGTTTAATGCCTTCCCAATATACACAACGGTGAACACTGTTTCACTTTGACATAACTGCTCTTCTGAGTTTTAGAGAGCATTTGTTCATGAAAGGCATCCAGTGAGTAACCGTGTGTGAAGTTGATGAGTGAATGATGATGTCTATCCATGGGACTTATTTCCATTATGTTAATAGATTCCTTATTCCCCGCAAACCTCTTCTGAACAACTCAGCTTTTTTCTTATAAATGACATAGAAGAATTTCACCCACTCCACCTTTTTTTTTTTTCAAATATAGATAACAAAAAAAAAAAAAAAAAAAAAAAAAAAAAAAGTACCCATCAGCAACTAAACTATATGATTAGTTTGTTTTAAGTTAAGGAAACCTTTGGAAATAGGACATTCTCTCATTCACTCAGTGACTCAATTGATAATGCCTCAATTAAAATTGTAGAAACATCTTATTGGGAAAAAAACAACAAACAAACAAACAAACCCCCCCCATACCTAAATGTGCTAAAAGTAATTGCCTGTCAGGGAAAATAAATTATTAACTCACTGGTTTAGGTGTACATATATATGCACATATTTTAATTGAAGATACAAATTCAGAGCAGAAACATGGAGAATCATAACATTTATTTTTGTTCCTGTACTGGTCATGTGACACTTCTTATGTTTTTTTCTGGTACTTCTCAAATTTTCACTTAGTCACGGAAAGCTTTTTGTAAGAGAAAGAGCCTAGGATGAAGAAAAGTAGTTTTAAAAATCACAACAGGAAAAAAAATTAAGACTTTCTGGATTCTCACATCATCACAGTAGTGTTCTGAAGTGTTTTACTCTAAATGTTCAGATTCTTAGAGAATTAGGAAAGAGGACGTTTCAGTAGAATATAGTTTTACAGAAAATGTTTTTGAAAGTTGAGAACAGAGGAAAATGTGCATATGAAAAAAGGTATATATTTTATATACATATACATGTCAATGCACTTTTTAATATTGCCATACATATGGAAGGTTGCATAGCATATTTAGCCAGAGACATTGTGGAAACAGCTTCTGTGGTTGTCCAAAGAATTTGTGATGCCCCATCATTGGAATGGTTCAAGGTCATGTTGAATGGGCTTTGAGCAACCTGATCTAGTGAAAGATGTCTTTGCCCATGGCAGGAGGTTTGGACTCGATGATTTTCAAATATCCCTTACAACCCAAACAGTTTTATGATTCTGTATTGGAAAGTGAATAGAGAGAGGCCATACTCTCTCTCTGCTTCTGGCATAGTGAATTATGTCCATGCTAAACCACATGAAGGATGTGGTTTCCATGGAACATGGAAAATAGAAGTTTCGTGTCAGTGCAGAGTAAGTATCTGCATAAAACCACCATGTATTTTGGCACAGAAGCGGTTTGTTTTGCAATTTTGAGAGGCTCTTGTACTACATGCCTGTTACGGCTTGCAATTGTCTGTCAAACTAGAACATTGATCTCCTAAATTTGTACAATACTTTTATTTGGTGACTAGAAGTAGGATCCTTCTAGCTCAGGAACATGCCTTTCTGAACACTACACTTACTGCATCATGTGCTTACATTTCCACTGCAGACACAGGTCTTGGTTCATTGATGGGTTTGCTGGGTTGTGAAGTCAAAGACAATAATTGACTTTGGATTTGGATGTGAATTATGAATGACTGCTTTTTACTCATCTGGCTCTTATCTCTCGGATTCGTTACTAATATGAACCAATACAATGAAAGAAAAAGGTATTGTTGGTCTAAAACTCTACTGACACCAAAAGCCTATACATTGAAGGAAGTGTACGATGTGCCATTCTCCTAAGTAGAAGACAAGGTTTGCTGAGGGATGACACCTATATCAAATGAAAAAGAACTATAATTAGAAATCAATATTTAAAGTGTTTTGCTAATTATTCCTCATCTGCTATTTCTCTGACTGTACCAGCATAATTTTATCTCACTGTTTTAGTTAAAGAAATTAAAGATCTCTGCACAGACTGAGAAAAGATATGGTTTGCAAATATGACAGGTTTGCCCTTTGCATTGCCAAGTTCTGGTTAGTTCTTAATTTATGAAACCTCACTACAGATGGCTTCTTGCTAAATTCTAAAGCGCATCCATGTTTCAGAACCAGGCTACTTTTCATCAAGCCACTTTTGTCAAAGCCTTGGTGTTCCTTCAAGACATTGTCAGTGAGTCCTAAGAGAACATACAAACTGTGAATACCCTGGTCTGTTCTGTACCATATATTTGAATCTCTGGTTTTTATTTAAATGAAGCAAAGAAGTATGTATTTTTTTTCTGCTTAGGAATAAGTTTCAGCAGGACTATTACTAGACGGCAGAAGTAAGTGTGCCTTAGATGGTGATTAAGAGTTTTGTTCTTCTTTAAATGACTAACCTGGAGTGAGAGGTTGGATGTCTTTTGAAAACTTAAACCTGTTTCACCTGAACATGTTTAACTAGTTAATAAGAAACATCAAAAAAGACAAAACCCTGAGGTCAACTATCATTTTCTTGTAAAGCCATTCGATGATGTTTAAATTTGTTTTTTGGGTCTGTCTATAACATAAGTTTAATAACCTAGCTCAAATGCAGATTTCTAATTTTCAATTAACATAGGAATAATTTTGTTTGCTAAAATAAAATAAATGAATGAATGAAAAGTCTGAACCATGAAATGTTCTAGGTAGCACTTTTTAAAATTCCAAATTTCAAAAAATCATGTGGCAACTGTATAGCTCAAGATTTAAGTATTAACTTTTAACCTTTGACCTTACAGATTTTAACCAATGAAATGTCTCTTTAAACTTTAAAGGAAACAATGATAACGAGCGCCTGGCGATTGCTAGACAGCGAATTCCATATCGACTTGGTCGAGTAGTTGATGAATGGCTACTCGACAAAGGTAAAAAACATTGATTAAAACTTCAAATAAAAAAATAATTTGAACATAACCAAGTAGTACTTCATTGTAACACTAATAAACATAAAAAATAAATTTCAGTAAAACTAAATTAAAACAAATTTTAAAAAGTAAAATATAGAGTAATATTTGCATACCTTGTATAATAATTTCTATACATTTCTAGAAGTACCAGCTGTTTAATAATCTTACCCTGTTAACTTAAGGTTAAAGGGACTGTTAAATATAATCCACTAACTCAATCTATGAAGGTACTCATAGCAAACATTAACCAAAAATTATAAATCATTCATAGATTATATTACATGTTCCAGCATCTAAATTATTAACTAAAAATATGTGTAGTTACGATATCTTCATTATGGTCCTGAAAAAAAATTTGTTTAAACTGTAGGTATCTTAAATAGTGGGCAATATGAATTGCCAATCAAAATGAAGTCCCTTTAACGTTTGCAACCTTCTAAGGGGATTTTGGAACAAACACTAATTAAAACAGAACTTAAAGTTGTGTGCATGCTTTTTGTGAGCAGAAACCAATCTGCTAAAGTGACTATTCTATTTACTAAGAGTGGTACTGTTGCTGAGGATTTCTCTGTTTAATGGAAATGTGCCATGATTTCTCCATCGGTATGTGTATCATTTCTGAAGCCGCTTTTACATCTAAAATCTTTTATTTTAATTGATAGCCTTGCTGAAAGCCAATCAGACATCTATTTTTGAATCTGCCTCTGAGATACTCAGTGCAAACCATGTGTTTCTTTTCAGTGTGTATGTTGAAGGAAAATAAACATTTAAATACAAAAAGGAAATCTTTAACTCAAAATGTAAATATATACTTATATAGAGATGTGACAGATTATTGCATAAATTCCTTAAAATTCACTCGACCTAATGACTTGTTGGCATATATATAAACTTTGTCTGTGTGTATATACATATTTGTATATGTCTATACATACATAAACTCACATGTACATAAAGCTATAGGCTATATGCTGCATTGCGTGGTAAAAAAACCCACAACTTTTAAATGTTGGCAGACTTGAAGAAAAAGTTATCTTAAGGAATTAGAAACCTGGCAGTCTTGAGATACACCAAAAGGCTAACACTGCTGTCAGGCAAAAGGGAGAGGGGTATCACATGTAGTGCTGAACACATTTGCAAATATATTTGATTGGCCTTTTAGCAAAAAACATATAAATCCCAAAACGTTGTAAATTAAGAAAAACGCAAATGCTCTCAAAAGTTATGCATTTCATGGACACCTCATTAAAAAGCAATGAATTATGAGTCAAATACTTTTCTTATAGTTTATTGCTCTCATTTTTCACCCCATGACAATCTGTTATCACTCGTGTAGAGTATAGTGTTCACAGTCAACATTTTTGCATGTATATAATATTATCTTCACAGGGCGTCAGCTCACAATCTTCAATAGCCAAGCAACCATAAAAATTGGAGGCAAGGAACGTGGCCACCCTTTCCAAGGCCAGCTCTCTGGTCTTTACTACAATGGCTTGAAAGTTCTGAACATGGCAGCAGAAAATGATGCCAACATCGTGATAGAAGGAAATGTGAGACTTGTTGGTGAAGTGCCTTCCTCTATGACAACCGAGTCCACAGCTACAGCAATGCAGTCTGAGATGTCCACGTCAGTCATGGAAACAACCACTACTTTGGCCACAAGCACTGCTAGAAGAGGAAAGGCCCCGACAAAAGAACCGATTGGTCAGGTTAGTCGACTTCCTCACTGTTTGCAAATATTTTCCCATCTTTGAGTGTGGCTTCCTATATCACTTTCACTCTGTAGATAAAATTGTTCCTGTTCAAGAAAAGCATGAATTACAGTTAAAGGTTTTTTACCATATATGACTCATGGATGTGATGTTGATCAGTATTTAGAGGGAAAGTAAGGGCTTTGCTGTTCTTCTAAATCAGGCAAACTTACCAGTTCAGATTGTTCTTGGGCTGAGTTTTATTGCCCTGTCATCCATCTTCATAGTTCTGCATATTTTTAAATATTCTTTCTTCCTTTGATGGCTTACATTGATTATTTTCAGTGTAGGAATGCAGGATGTCTGGAATTAGAGATAATGAAATGAAGTGGTGACTTTATCCATGAGAAAGAAAAGAGGCCCAGTTTTAAGAGAGAACAGGAAGAAGGTGTGAAGACAAAAAGTTGTAAGAGGCTGGAAAAGAGGGAATTAGCACTTTCTCTAAGTCTCATATCTTCTACAACTGATCATCTTCTCTGGCAGAATTCCTGATAAGACGCACTGGCAGCAGAGGGAATTAAGAGCACTCTGCACCATGGGAGATCCAGGCTCCAAGTCAGAGGCTGTTGTTTTCTGTTTGTTGAGGTCATTTGCATCTCATGAATTTAGTAATATATTTAGTTGCTTTCAGGTTTTTTCAGGATCTATGTATAATATGTGGGGAAATTACATTATTGGGAAAAGGAGGGGGAAAAACAGGTGAGTGAATTAAGTACTTTCTTCTTGTGGATGCCCTGAGTTACAACATACAGACATTGTGCTTTAAAACCCTAAAACTTATCAAGGCATTTCTGTGGCAGGGAAGATTCATTTATATTTATTCTGTCTTTAAAAAAAATCTACAAAACCCACAAAAAAACCCAAACCCCAACCCAAACTAAAAGGTACACTGCTAAAAGCTTTTCTTATGATCATTTAGTTCACATGCTTGCTTGTGTGCCCACTGTGCCATCAAGCCATGAAAGCTACACTCCTGAGATCCAAAAGTAGGACATAAGCTGTAGGGAGGGACAGGAGCATTGTGTAGTGAATGAGGTTAATTTTCTCAAGAATGAAGGAGAACATCCTGATTAGACTGGTAGGCTCAGGTCAAGTTGTCTGTTTTCTGTGTGAAAACTGAACTCACATACTGAATTTGACTGGGGCATCAAATTTGACACTTCAGCTTTTCTGTCCGTAGTATCTTTTTTATGCTTTATACTATGGATCAGAAACTACAATTAAATAAAAGTAAAAATTGTTCTTTAACAAACTGAAGCAGTACATTTAAGTTAAAAGTGAGGTTTAAAAACATCACTTTGACTTGCAGGATGTAGGGGGTTTTTAATGATCTTTGTAGTAAGCTGCAGTCATTTTATTAGACAGGCAATAAATTTCCTTTGTTATTAATTGTCTTAAATAGTATCTCACACTGTATTATCCAACTAGTCTGATCTCAGTCAGCAGCAAAATCTAAGACATCAAATTTATTGAGAGGAAGATCTGCATCTAGAAGTTCAGGACAACCCTACAGCGTGGAAAAGCTTGGGTTAAATTAATCTTACTAAATTAAAATTAAACTTGTCAATTCTGTCAGTTCCCAGCATACTTTTGGACTCTGCCCCTCTCTCAAGTAACTCCCAGCCACAATTTGGCAGGTAGAATATCACAAGGACCATTCCCATTTGGCACCTTGCATGATCTCTGGACAGTGGGAGTTTACTGATATAGTTGCTTTGTCAGTTGGCCTGAATTTCTGGGAGTATTTCTCGGTATGATTTAAACACTATTTGCATGACTAGACACTAAGATTTTTTTTTCTGAGGCGTTCCAATGGCATATTTTTGGAAGAAAATTTTCTTAAGCTAACAACTACGGTGATGTGTAGATTTTTCTGAAGAGGGGAAACAGTCAATTAGAGAAAATGACCTTCTAAAGAAGATCTGTGTCTGGGCTGTGGTGCCTGAAATAAGATGTGGCTCTTATTGACTCTATCAGAGCATCTACTGAGTGTTTTAGAGCACCTTGTTGCCACTGGAGCTGAGTGACCTCAAAGCAGCTGTGCCATTTGCTCATCTCTTTCTGACTGTAGAGGCTATGTCAAAATACCATGAGCATTTACTCTTTGATATCCCACCATCATGAGCTTCCAGCAGGCTCCAGGAGTATCCAGTGGTGTGCGGCATCTTGCCAAAGCACATTCAGGGTGAAGGTTTCCATCAGCCTCTCTCCCTTGTTAGCCTGGCTGGCACAAGTGCTTCATACAGCCCATGGGAAACTGCATCTGTGAGCCTAAAATCAACATTTTTGAGGAAAGCATTTGATGTAACATCACTACAGCACATGGCATCCTGAGTATATAACTGAGCCCTTCTTGACTTCAGCTTCAATGTCCTGCCCAGTAGAATCTCTGTTGTAGTTGTGACTATACAATTATTAGTCAGGGACTGCACTGGAACACAGTTTGCAACCAGGTCTATGATTTAAAGAGATTGATGACATCCCAAAGTCAGAGCTGAATTTTGTCTGCAAAACTATTCATGCAACAAAGACCTAGGAAGCTACTGAATCAAATTAAGGATAGAATTTCTTCTCTTCATTAATACCTGTTTTCTTATTCTACCAGCATGTAATAATTTCTGAGCTAGTGACCCATTGGACTCCCGTGGGTCTGTCCTGCAGGGTGCTGAGTAATCACTTTCCATCTTGGTGTCACTGGAGATGAAGGCACTCACCATCTCATGAAAATTCTACTTTGAATTTCTTCATTCCTTTTCATTTTTCTCCTTTTATTTTTTCCCCTGATTTTTACTTATATATAACCTCTGCAAGCGTGACAACTACATTGACATAGTGTAACCTCTGCAGGGGTGTCAATTACATTGACATACGGTAATGCACAAGAAGAAAAGTTACATTTTTAGCATTAATTAGGCTACTGAAGAAAATAGGCAGCTGAACTGCAATTGCTAATGAAAAAAAGCTTCCATTACTGCAAACCAGTGCATGTCTGAAATACAATAGAAGCAAATGATCTAATCAGTCAGAGGTTGTTTGCTCTATTTGCTGAGGTATTGAATTCAATTAATATCACAATAGTTAAAGAAGATCATTTAAGTATTTATAGGAAATGTTCTTTTAAAAAACCTACTATATTTAATTGGTGAAGTGCATGCTTCTTCATAGATATCTAACCATTGCAATATATAAATAGACATGGGACTTCCAGAAAGTGTGCTGAATACTGTTGTGCATGATTTTAGACATGAAGTCTTAGTACTTTTGAGAAAAAAAAGCTTTTTTTAGCAACTCTGCTCTAAACGAAGGCTTTTCCTACTTGGACACTATGTCATATTTTAACAATGAATGTTTTGGTGTTGACAGACATCTTAATAATAGCACTTGGAAATGCAAATTTTTCAAAGGGGAGAAATGTACTCAAAGCTCATTGAATGTCAATGGTAGGTGAATGCCTCGTTTTCCTTAGTGCCTTAAAATCCTCCCCGATGCCCCCTCACTTTGATTATAATGGCATCTTGAGCTGTCAGCTTTCATGCACGGCACTGTGTAAACACATAGGAAGTGAAAATCCCTGCCTTCAATATCTTACAGAATAACCAAAAAGGCATCAGGTAAGGAGGGGGGTGGGGAAGGAAATTAGGAGGTGGAAGGAAAAGGGAAATGAAGAAAGCATTGGATTGTTTCAATGTTAACAAGTGATATGTGGATTTGCAGCCACTGTGGGAGGGACTGTTTACTGCCTGTGGGTTTTTTTGATCCAGGCTCTCCAGCTAGCAGATCCCGAGGTACATCTGTCCTGTGGGATCACCACATGGCTTACAGTAGACTGGAGCAGGCAATTTAAGGACTGAGCTGCCTGGTCAGGCAGTTGGTGCAAAACTGGCACAGTTGGGTGGTCAGTGAGAAGTTTTCTCTGCTTTGCTTCTCACTTTGCCATTGGCACTTGAGGGAAGCCATGGCCACTGGAATGGGAACTGAGGGTTGCAGGAGAGGTCCTTTGCTTTCCCCACACTGCATGGGAGAAGGTTCAAAATTTTACATACCTTTATGAATAGAAATCCTCAAAGTTAAGTGTTGTAAGAATTTCTGTTAAGTGAAAATATGCAGCTATGTGTTGCTAACTTTTGGTGAGCCATAAGTATGCACTAGGACTCAGAAGTCATGAATTTGGTCTAAGAATATCACCCTCTTTACAAAGTTATTCAGCAAAATCATACAGTTAAGTTCTTCCTTCTTTTTCTCTTTTATTTTTAACATTTTTTTAAAGTCTCATTTGCAAATTTTTCTGTTCAGTTATGAAGGTGATAAAACATCTTTTAACACTGAAAATATTCACAGTTGTAGAACTCTAGGAGCTGGAATGTTAAGCAAAACATCAAGTACTGCAAGGCTTGCAATAAAAATTGCAAGAGTTGGCAGAAGCCTGAAAGGCTTCTAAAGGACTGAGAGAATGGGTTTTTCTTGAATTAGGAAAGCCCAATCAGGCCTTTAGTATCTCTTTGGCATAGCTTTGTGAATCTGTATCAACTGGAAATCATAAATGAAGTGATAGTAAATCAAGAATAATATGCTCACTTCTCATCCCTTTCTAAGGATTTGATTATGACAGCCCATCCACAGAGCAACCCCTGCTCTCATGCATTGGAAACTGTTTCTGAAAATTGTGTGCAAAATAGGGTTTTTTATTTTCTATATGGGATTCTAGCAATCATCTTCTTTCTCATCAGAGTGAGTTCTTATCAATAACACTAAGCCACTTAACCAGCAATTGCAATATACTGTGAGATGATTACATGTTAGAACAATGGGCACTGATTTTTGGTCAAGCAGAATTAAATCAGTGAACTGAAATTTGGTCAGTTGCCTTAGAGGGCATACATCAAGTGAAGGTTATGTTTCTTTACATATATTGAAGCAGCATATTTAAATGGTATTCATTTTTGCAGGGACAATGACAGGTTTGGCTCAACATCTTCACCTGCCAAATAAAAAGAAGCATTTGAGAAAACAGAGGTGTTTTATATGGAAAGAGTTCTTTTTTAAGAATGGTAGTCAAATACATGACCTCTACAAAGGACAGCAAATGTGAACATATTTTATGGAGGCAGACTGATCATTAAATCAATGCAGTTAATATTAACAGGAGGATGAGTATTTTCAACCCATTTTGGTTTAAAATTATGTATTGTGTGGTTTGCAATGTCTTGTTTGTATGTACAGGGGTACTGTTCTTTCCATGTATCCACACTGCTTCCCCTTGTTTCTCTGCACAGTCACACCAACTTGACCACAGTTCATGGGTCCCAGTAGGCAATGCTCTTCCCCAGGGATCTGGCAAATCAGAAGGATTTGACTCAACAGATTCTCACTAGTATAACAGGAGTTCTATAACTTCCAGCATCACAGTGCTCAGTGCCCATACATGTTCATTAGATGACAGAACCTGGGGAATTCTAGTGTTAAGGACAAGTTTCATTTGCAGTATGACCTCTGTGCAAATATAGTAGCTGTGAAGCACTCATGTTTTAATTGCAGGTTTACAGAAATCCAGCTAGGTGAAAGAAATCCATGCTGGGTTTTTTTGGTTTTGTTTTATGTTTGGTTTATGTCAACATAACTGACACTCAAGATCTCTAAAAAATTGAAAATAAGATACAGTGAACATTAAAATTCTCAGTCTTTGTTTTAATATTTGCAACCTGACTACATCTGACTTTCTCATTTTCCTGAAAAATAATTGCATATTTAATATTGGCTCTTCAGCTGCATTACTGAAGTTGTATAAATAAGGTGGTTTTAGAAAAGTAGCATTCAACACACTTGCCTGTTGAATTGGCTCATTGGTTTGTTGTTTTCAAGCATGACTTATGTGATCTCATGGCTGGCTCACTGTCCCTCTTAATAAATACTGAATCCTTTGACCAATTGAGTCAAATCTGTCTTTGGCATAAAGATTTCAAAGACATTAAACTCCCAGAGAAGCCAAGATGTGTCAGTTCTGGTGCCCAGTCTGGTCTCCTGTGGTGTATTTTAGAGCCAGGTTTACCCCTGGTTTGTGTTTAAAAAGCAAAGATTAATAAGAAAAACAAAGCGTATATGTGCTTAGAATGAGGTTTTCAAAAGTTCCTCAGACTCATTAGTGTTTCCATATTACATCAGTGGTTTTGAAAATCTAATCCTAGGACACTTTTTTGTACAGGTACTGCAACAGTGTCCTTAATGTGTTAAGTTAGCTCCTTAAGAAATACAGGCTTTCGTGCATGTGGCCTTGCCACCGAGCTTCTAAATAATAGTGATTGTTGTTAGCTCTGTGGTCTATAGAGAACTTTACCTCTGGAGCCAGAGCTTTGTGCCAAGCTCAGAGGATAAGATTTGCTGTTAGTTGTTGTTAGCATTTGTTGGAGAGGAATGGTTCATACAGGCACTTTGCAGCACACTGAACCACTAAAGCAAATCTTATCCAGTTGCTGGGAAAACAACAGACACAAAAACAACTGGACCTGATCAGCAATGCTACTTAATTTCTACTGCACTATGCAGTCCAGAGAAGATTGGTTTCTGCTTTGTCTTTGGCTCTGCCGTGGATTAGCTTCAAGAGGCACTGTCCAGGTGGGATAGGTTTCCAGCCCCTCAAAAAGGAAGCCAAACCATGCAACTTCCATTAAGCCAGTGGGATATGTCTAATACCTTGAGCACTGCTTTCAAACTACACCCTACAGTGTGTATGTATGGGGAAAAAAATGCTTTTAAATGAAACTGCAGCAGTGTTAGTATTCAAAGAATACTATGCAAAACATCTGCATAAATTGTTGATGAATTAGTTGTAAATAAAAGTTTCTTTTTAAGTTCCAGTTTGGGACAAAAGGACCTGTCACTTTGATTTTTTTGTTCTTTCATGTCTAAATGATCACACTCATTTATTACAATTTGCTTTATTATGTAGAGTTTTTTTTAAACCAAGCTTGGTCTTATCCGATCTTAAATTCTGACACATTATCATTTTTAAATATGGTGAAATTTAGCTTTCAAGTAGAACAAACATTATCTTGGTACCAATGCTTTTTCATAGCATGTTGCCTTTCTTTACTCCTAATAATTTGCTTAGGTCATGTTAGGACTGTAATATTTCTAAAATATCCATTTGCGTAACATGAACAAAGTCATACCCAAAGTTATCCAGTGATTTGTTGTTGGAGAAATATTTCCCTCACATTCACAGCTCTTTTTTCCAACCTCTTTCTTAGGAACGTTCCTCTCTTATGAATGAGTGCTTGGTTCTCTCTTATACTCTCTATCGGTCCCTTGTTTCTTCTGAGTGCCGGCCAGCACGCTAAACATCATTACATCAGGATTATACAGAAATAGGATTGTTTCACCCGGGTGGAACAAGAGGTTTTGCAGAGGTGGTGACCAATAGCCATAGAGTCATATAGCTGTAATGCACTTTTCTGTGTTTGGGATGGCTGGAAAGGGCTGGGTTTTACAGTCACTGCTGATTCTCAGAAGCCTGGCAGGATAGAAATCCTTGTATTGTGTCTGAGAGTTGCTGTTCTCCCATGAAAAGAAGGTGATAGTCGTTCAGTCCCCTTATCGCTCCCTGGAGCTGTGGTAAGCTTGAAGATCTTGTTCACTCTTTCCTTTGCTGAATTTCTATGATTGAAGTATTATGTGTTTTACAAACTTGGCTCACACAATTTCCTTTCAGGAAGCACAATGTAATACATTCTATTTCTTTTGTGTATGATTCCTCAAAATTGAGGGAAAGAAAAGCAAATTGCCTTGTGGTGTGACTCTCCTCTCCCAGCAGGGAGAGCCCAAGGAAGGCACCCAGCTCTCATAAAGCTTCAATGCACTGCTGCACTTGCAGCCCCCACAGTTTACTGCACCAGAGTATCAGTCCTGCTGCTGCAGCTAGCCATGATGGCAAGTTTCCATGGCACATGGAGCTGGTGGGAAATGAATTTTCTTTCCTTATATAATTAATCAGATTAATTGCAGTGTTCAACCTGCTTTTATGTTTGTCTGGAAAGGACGTGTCTACAACAGTCTGTTGTTTGATGTTTTGTTGAACATCAAGAATGTATCAGAACTCTTCAAAATTTAGGTAATACAAGTGTATTATGTACTGGAGGCTTCCTCTAAGCGTGATGCTGACAGTGATGTCTGAAGCACTTCTGCTCACTTGCTGCTATTAAGACCAAAGCTTCATTCACAGGCACACCTGCTTCACAGACTGCAGATCATTTTCTTTAATCAAACAATTCTTGGGACTATTTTCAGTTAATAAATTAGAATAGAAGGTTTCTTAAAAAAAAATTATTTTTCCCCTGTGGGTAGTACCAACATCCTATGTCTGTCTTGAATAAATCAATAAATTTTTTATTATTTATTGATTTATTTAATCTGCTAGCTAAGTTTGTCTCCAATTATTTCTTTTCATTTAGTATCCAGCAGTTGATCTGAATAGTTGACACTTACATTTTTTTAATACGCTGGCATTACTTCAGAGTTAGATACTTTCTAATAGTTGTCTCCACGCTCTTTACCTAGAAGATCTGCAATTCTGTTACAAATACTTTTGCATGCAGCCAGTTTATTATTTATTTGTATGTTTTTCTTTCTCTTAAAGACTGTTGAAATATCTCTTTTTTGCACTGTGGTTTTGCAAGCACACACACACTTAAAAAAGCCAGATGCAGTTATTAGATTGGAATTTTTTTAATGTGAAGGTGAACAGTAAAGTCTCTAAAGGGACTTAAGGATGAAACCTGTGAGTTTCTCCAAAGATGAAACATAAATGATGGGCAGGGGCATCTGTGTTAAGGAAGAAAACTGAAGCTGTTCCATGAATCTAACTACACCACTCTCTCCTAGAAGTGCATAGAAACACAGACCATAGGAACCATTTCCTTAAAACCCACTCCAGAGCATGGAATGATCTAATGACCAATTAAACAGAAACCAAATACATAGGTCTCTATTCTGACCTAGGGGAAATGATACCATCTGCCTCCAGTTCATTTTCATTAATAAATAACTGAGTACGTCCCTGCTGTGAGATGACAATGGGGTGAGGATGAAATCCATTATTGGCTTGATGTGTTCAGATACATCATTAAGGATTGTGTCTGTACCTAGAAACAAAGTGGTGGAAGTACCAGGTTTTAGGAGAACATGCAGCAGGTAAATTAGAAGTAGTTCTGGAAAGAGTAGAAATGCTGTGGGAGGAAGCCCAAGTGAAGAGATTGCATGGTGCTGACACACCCTCAGATTCTGGAAGAAAGAGGCTTGCATGGGGAACAAAACATTTGAAGCTATAATGCACTATATGATTTTGCTACATCTTTAAATCTAGCCACATATTAAATGTTTGGGATTTTATGGGTGGATTCTGTCGAGATGAAAGACTAAAGAGGTTGACAGGTCTTTTTAAATGCCCATCATCTTGCATGTGGTTTTTCTCGGCTCCAAGCATAACACTATAAATATAGAGAACACATTTATTCTGACATTTTCATGAATTAAATAAAGGAGGACGAGGCAAGAATAAGTGGCCTTAGACATATCTTAAAGGACACTTGCATGTTATTTTCAGGTTTTCAAAGGAGGAAATTAGTATCTGTGCTGATTAGATACTGTGAAGATGATGGGAACAGCAAAAGTGAAATTCTGATGTCCAGGTAGCCATAGGTGACTCCACTGACTAACAGATCATTTGCTTTTCTTTCCTATACAGAATCTCTCGTGATTTTCACAAATGTGCTGGCATTAATGAAGTCCAAGGGAATATTTCCCCCTTCCTTCTGTCTATCTCAGGTTATATTTTGGGAAAACAAGTGTAGATTCTCTCTCCATGTTTCATGAGGCCACAAATTCACTAAAATAAAGTCTCTGGGAGTTTTACCGAATTTAGCGACATCCATCTAGACTGAATGTGTTCAGTAAAGTTGATAATTCCTTACATTTATACTAAGACTTAGTTGCTTAATTCCAGGCTTACAGAGGTATTGAATATGATAGTCTGAATACATTTCCTGTAGGTGTGATGGACTTGCTAATTAACTGATTTAATCCATACCAAAGTATTATCAATATCTTTGTATATCATGCCACAGTGTAGGATAGCAGTGATAGCCAGGTGTGTATTGCCTTCTAAAAATTAAAGTATTTGCATATGTATTTGTGTGTATAAACTTTTTTTTTCTTAATTCATATTTTTGTGGTGATGTCCAATTGCAACTAGGATAGTGTAAACACCTAAAATATTTCCCTGATAATGCCCATTGACATTTCCACTCTTTTATGGTAGCTTGAATCACAGGAATAGTCTAAGAAATAATATGCAGGAGAGGAAGGGTCAGCATGAAATTATTTTCTCCAATGATGGAAGGAAGAATCATTTTTGATGACCTAAAATAGTTTTTCAGTTTTTATCAGTAACATATCAAGAACAAAAGAAAAGAAAATCTTTTGTTCAAACCTATTTCTCTGTCATTTTTAAAATTGTTATTCTTTATTGTTAAGTTCAGGCAAATTTGAAAAAAAAAATTCAAAATGAAAATTCAAACAAGACCAATTTTTTAAAAATGTTTTGAGTGTATTATATTCATCTAATTAGACATAAATCTGTAAATGGCTGAGATCAGCACCAATGTTTTCAAACAACTGTTTGAAAAGCTTCACAAATCTGTTATGGCAGTGCTTCCTCTGCAATCTTAACTGACCTTAATATTCAAACTTTTGCAATAGTTTTCATAGTGCTATGAGTCCCCATAGAGATAGAGACCATTTTCTGTGTTTTTAGTGCTATACAGGTAAGCCTCTAAAGAAAAGCCTACAATTAATTTAGTCTTCCACTTAATTCAATATCTTCATGTAATAAATATCTTTAATATTCAGAATAGCTATCAGCTCGCTTGCTCTGTGAATAGATTGAAGTGGTTTGTTTTTCCGTAAGAGGGAGGTAACAGATGTCTGACATGATAATTCCACCATATGGCAATTTCATTTTCTTTCTAGTGCAATATTAAAATAATAACGATGAACATTGTCAATCTTAGTAGGTGGAATTTCAGCAACGTTGTGAAGCAGCAAGAGTTGATTTTAACTTAGTATTGAACATCAGAAGAAGTATTGTGGTTTTCCCTCTGTACTCCTGGGTTGATGGTAAAATGAGCTGGATCACCTAACAAGACTCCACTGCTTGTGAATTTCATGATGCTGAGGAATGCAGCCCTGTTGAAGGGGTGCTGGTGAAGTTCATGGGGTAAATACTCTCTTTTCTGGTAACATTAAGCAGGAGAGCTAATGCATTGCCTACATGTTTGTTTCACATTATTTCTATTTATCAACAGTCACTAGAGAACTCTCAACATCAAAGCATACCATTTCTCTTATTTAAAGTTTATTCCTTTGTGCTGGTGATGTATGAAAAGTCTTGGATTTGCCAGACGAGAGGTCTGAGCTCATTGAAGGTTAGGATTCTAGGAAGGTATTAGCTTCCCTTGCTGTATTCCTATACTCTTCCCAAGGCATCTGCTATTAACCGTTTTGAGGAAATAACACCAGGCTAGATAAACGCCCAAACTGGACAGGTATGGCTGGTTTTATAACACAGTGTAGCTCTTTGGTTTTTTAGGGTTTTTTTGCTTTTCTGCAGGAAGCGTATTCAGGTTTCTAAGTCAGGTAACAAGGAGAGTCCATACGCCCATGGAATAAAATAGTATTTTAGAGTAAAACTCCTAGTTGACGTTCCCTTGATCAAAGAAGAGAAAAATGCAGTGGCAGGGGTGAAAGTCACAGCATGAGAACAATTTTATTTACAAATGCTAACAGTATTGGCTGCAATAGTTAATATTGCTTTATTTTCTTTCAGTAGTGTAAAAAGAAATTTTGTAAAATGTATTGCTGATGAATAAGGTATGTGAGATTTTTCAGATCATGCATGTGGGCCTAGTCAAGATAAATAAGTATTTAAGTATATGTGTTTTATTTAAACATGTGATTAATGCTGGAATTGGAAGGGATTTAAACATGTGCTTTCAAGTCTTTTCTTGAAATTAGAAGTAATAATGCCCATTCTGGTGCCATCTTAACCTTAGTTTAAACTAAAGGTAAAATCTGAATCCATCCTCATTCCTTCTCTACAGGAGTTCTGTTTTCTTTCATTTTTCTAGTTAAGATGTGACATGAGGTGTCATTCCAATATCTGACACTGTTTTGTTATGAAAATTTTAAATGAATGGGTTTATTTCTGTCCAGGTAGAGCATCTTTGAACTACATTCTACAAAACCTCACCCACAGGTGACAGGGCATGTAAAATGTACTCTGATTTGCTCATTTTAAATAGCTCATTAATCATGAGTGCTAGCATTCTCTTAATTGTGGTTCTTTGTGACCGGCAGAGCATTTACTGGTGATCTGCAGAGAAGATGGCTCATAACTTTGTCAGCTCTCTTCCATTTTTTCCAGTTGCTGTACCACTCTACTGACAGTTAAAAATACATGAATAATTGACAGATTGTTTTCCTACATACTCTGCTGTCATATTTGCCACAAGAGCCTGTATTTAACTTCCTGTGGGAGGGAAGTTATCTGTGGGATCTTGAATAGAAGGTATTAAGGGGCTGAGAAGCTCTTCTTTGTAAAGATGAAGTTTGGACAATGAAGACATTTTGAGAAGTTAGATAGGGTAAATTAAACTTCTTAGAATATCCCATACTTATAAGAGTTTTGGTGAAGCCTGAAAAGTTACAAAGGTGCTAGCAAATAAAACGTGAATACATATAACCATAAATAAAAGCAGATCTCAGATCTGTCAATAGTATGGGAAGTTATGCTGTAATATAAATTTTAGTGTAACTTTCTCCAGTACAAACTTCAATGATTCTCTCCAAGTTCCTATCTCTGATAAAGACCTGGGATAAATGGAGCTGATTCTGCTACTGATGTCAGTTCTTTCTGCCAAGGCTGGCAGCAAAGCTCACATTTAATGCTGGAAGAGGCAGGTTTTTCATTTTTGCTCTGAGAACTCGAGTGAAAACACCCACTGAAAGCACAGAGGGCAACAAGCAGACGTTGCATGGAATACCTTGCAGCCAGTGTTGACCAAGAGGAAACTGCAAATAGTGGGCTAGAGAGGATGAATATCTTGCAAATTCCCTGGGCCATGCTGACAAGTTTCTTAGTACTGTCAGAAGTACATTTTTTTTTTTCTCTGAGAGGAATTGTTTCTTAAAGAAGAAGAAAAAGCCATCAGTACAATTGAAAGCCGCTAAATAGTTAATTCTTTTTTCTTTTCTTTTCTTTTTTTTTTTAAGTTACAAATAAATATGTTCTCAGAATTGGATCAGAAATGTGTATTATTCTGGTACCAGACATGGAAAGAAAGGGGTAAGACATCCTTAACTTTGGCAAATAAAGAAAACTTTAATAATCATATATCAAGCCAAATTCTTAGTCACAGTGGTACAACTCTATTGACTTCAGTTATGGGCATCAGTGTAGCTGAGGGGAGAATATGAATTACAAAATTCTAATTTTCTTGCTGTGCATAAAAAGAAGAATCCAGGTGCTGTTGAGCTGAGAATTTCAAATGAAAAAATGTGCAGAGTGAAAGTGAACCACCTAGGTTTGCAGTCAAACCTTAACCACCAGCTACTCAGGTAAATGTCCATATCATATGCTATGGCATCTGCAAATGATCAAAGGTTTAGGTCCAAAGGCAATGTTCATTTACACAAGACAAATTAAGAGCAATAGATTTGTGCTGGGATAAGACTCTCTTTCCATGAATATTATCCTGTCATTTCAGGCAGTATATTTAATTTGCTCTCCAATTTTCTGACTCGGACATTGCCAGTACTTGAATATTGCCTGAAGTGATACAGGACTCGATAATTGCCTACACAGAGATGTCCAATGCCATTTTGGATGCCCTGGGTTATTTTGGACTGGCAGAGGAGCTGCACATGTGACACGGGGCTTGCAGAAGCCCTTTGTCCTTCTGCAGGGGTGGGTAAAGGACATCCATCACTCCCTGGGATACCAAAGGTGAGAACACCACCAGTAAGCCATGCCCTAATCATTAAAGGAGCTTCTGTGGTTAGAAGAGGATCCTCCCTCCAAATTTTCTGTTCTTTTACTTAAAAAAGGTTCATACTCCTAACAAAGTAATGTCAAGAATACTAATATTCGACTTCCAACACATTCTTTCCAGTCTGTGTCTCTGGGGCTTTTGCTAAGGGGATGGGATTGCTCTGCTTATTTTGCAGAGACAAAGAAGACAAAGTGACTAGTTCAAAATCAGCAATCAGCAGAGACAGGGCATGGGAGAGCTTGGTTCTTCTGCTTCATAGTTAAAAACTGTGTTTGACCCAGGTGAATTTCACCATAGATAATAAGTCAGTAAATAGTTAGAGATGTACAACATACACAGCCCTGAACTGCATTAATCAGGCTTGTCATGTTTTTAAAATCATATAGCTGAACAGAAGAAACTGCTTCAAGTTAAGCTGCAGTTCCAGTTTTCAAACAAACAGGGTTTTTTCTTCTCTCATATAAGGGGGTAAAAAAGGTGATTGTATTTTATATGGTGATAGAGAATTTGTGCTGGTTTCAACCAGCTGCTGAAATCACTGATAACAGTCACTGGCCTCCCCCACTCCTGCCGGATAAAGAGCTGCTGCTGAGTCTATTTCTCAAGCTTAAGCCAAATTGCTTTGAAGGCTTGTGAAATTCAATTTGCAAGAGAATGGAGTATCCTCTCCATGTAATTTCAAAATGTGAAAAATAGTAATTGCTTTTACTTCATTCAGCGTATCTGTGTAGGTAAAGCGGCCGCAATCCTTTGGATGCCAGCCGACTCTGCCGCTGGAGCTGGGAAGAGGTTGAACCCACACCCAGCTGCGAGTGATGCTGGACCCCACAGCTTTTTGTCATGTCCATTCCTTTTGGCAGGTGGGCACATCTGCTCAGTGGCCAGTGCCGTGTCTTCCTATCTGCTGAAGGCACTGCTTTGTATCTCAACAAATTACATGAAAAGGTTTCATTACAATAACTTTCTTTTTAATTGACTGCATTTCTATTTTTTTCTTCAACATTGAAGATAATCCTGTATATGAATAGTCTGGCTTGATCTCAGATTTATAAGGTGTTTAGATTTTTTCCGTTCAGTAAAGAACATAAGTATTAGCGGATTTTTTACAAGCCTCCTGTTAGAAGCCGTCCTTGATCCTATGGCTGGCTTGTCTGCTGGTAATCTTTTTCTGTGCTTGAAGAGCTGACAAAAGCATCTGGGTCTCCCTGGCAGTAATTAGGGCAAGCTAACTGCCTGCTGTGCTGAAAAGTAGCTCTGAGATTTGAGGAAATGCAAATGTAAACTTCAGACTGGCTAGTGTGCCCATATCTTGTTTCATTTATACCCAGGAAACACTGCATTCCATTGCATTTAACTGAGACTAGTATCTATTGGGGGGGCGGTGGGCGGTGCTGGTGTTTAACTCAGAAGTTCTGCTGGACTCTGGTGTTACCTTGAGAACTCCAAGCTCAGAGTGAGGGTTTGGGGCTTTTTTTCCCCCACTGTTGCACAGCTGTAAATCCTGAATTGCCTTTACAAATTAATCAAAAGCTTCAGTTTTCAGGCACTGAACTTCAAAAGGCTAATGGAGGAGCCTTCCTCTATGCAAAAACACTTCGTAAGACTTACAACAGCAATTCCTTAGTCACTCTCTTGATGTCAAGTCATTGGGTATTGATGAAGTTTCATCCAAAGTGAAACAAACATGCATAAACCCGCAGGTGGAAAATAGATAACCTCGGGCTGCAATCTAGTAATTTTGTGCCCAGGAAGCTTACCTCCTCTAAAAGTCACGGAACAGGAACATGAGAAAAGGGGCTGCTTATAGCATGTATTTTACTAACACTTGCAGCAGCCACTGTGCACTTTTGCTCGTGGAGTTGAACAGCTTTGCTGACTAGGGAGATGATTTGCAAGCTGAGGATGTAAGTAGCATGTTGTGGATGACCACAGCCCAAGCAAAAAGTTGTGAGGAGCAGCAGCTACTTCTGGAAATTTATCTGTTTACACTTAGAGGTGTGTGCGTTTGTGGTGTATTTTATTTGTGGGTTTGTGATGGGTTTTGGTTGTTGGTTTGGTTTGGTTTGGTGTGTTTGTATTTGGTGGTGGGTTTTGTTTCATTTGGATTTTATTTTTTTGGGGGGGAGGGAGGGGTGTTGGGTTTTGGGAGTTTTTTCCTGTGGGAAGAGAATAATGGTTTAATTTGCGAGCAAAATCCTGTGTGGCCCAAGTAACTTAGGGCAAAGCAGACCTTTCAGGGTCTGAAGATGCCCCAAGATCCTGCTTCCTCTACAGTTCTGTCTCTGTGGCAGATGTTTACTGGTCCTGACACGCCTTTCTTTGATATTCATTACAGTGCCATTACAAGGGTTCTGTTCTATTCCTAAACACTAGAGCAGCATCTTCTGATTTAAATTATCAGAAATAGAAATCTGGTATTATACAATAAGAGGCTTTGTTTTCTGTAAATCACCTGAAGACTTTAAATGTGTCTTCTTCCTCTATGACTACCTGATTATCAGATCAGCTTCTTGCATTGCTTCTCGTATTTGTAGCATGATGATGCTACACCATTTCTTTGATCTCTGCAGGAAGCAAAGTGTCCCCTCCCTCATTATAACCTGGACATTATCAGTGTTCCAGCATAGGCTGACTGAGAGCAGGTGCTGTTAAGTCCTGCAGTTATTTTTCTTTCTCTTTTCAGAGGTAATTATCAAAAAAATATTTTTTTTTTAAAAGATCATAAATGCATTTGCCACAGCACTGCACCTTTGCTGTCACTCATGCTCAGTTACACCATGGTGTGCCCTGAATCTGTTTTGTGATACATGACACAGTTATATCTCAGGAAGATTTGTTCTTCCCTTCCCTATGTAGTATGATTAATTTATATGCAGTCAGTCCATGCTCAGAATGAAATAAGTTTTTCATCTCTCTGCCTTTCTTCACATTTTTGTGCTCAGGGGGGTTGTTTTGTGGTTTTGGGGTTTTTTTTGTTTTGTTTTGGTTTGGTTTTTTTTGTTTGTTTTGTTTCGAGAGGGAGGTTTCTGCAAAGCAGTTTTGGCATTTATTTTCACTGAGAAGCTTAGTTAAATAATTGAAACAGCCAAAAAATTGCTTAAAAAGGGGGCAAAATGTATTTTCTTGTTTTGCTTTATGAACAGCTGAGTTTGAATACAGATGCAGACACTAAAGTAAATTAGATTATCTCAGTTCAGTATTCAACACCACAGTTCCAATCCCTATCATTGTCCCAATCCCCAAATAATCCCCATATCTATGAGAAGGAAAGATTAAGTAATAATGAAGACATGCCACTGCACCTGCTTTCATGGTATCAAGCTACATACAGTAAATCCGCCCCTAGTTTTGTTTTTCCCCCTCTGGCATTATCTGTTGGTCACAGTTCCCAGATGAGGGATCTAGATCTCCACAGACTCTAATAACACATTTCCAATTGTTGCCTGTTCACATTTGCCTACAGATTTTGAAAACAAGCTGCTTTTAAAGGTCTCTCTGCATAAACTGTAAGCATCTGAGTTGATGTGTAGCTTCATTTGTTAGAACACCACTTAACTAGAACACTGGTTACGTGTTGAACATCTGGCACACAAGGCAGTTTAGTGGCTACAGCATTGTGACTGACACAGGCATGTTTTCAAAGGGCATTATAGAAAAGGTAAGGGTTCACCAAAATAAGGTTTTCAGACCTGTGTGTAGCCTCTGAGTCCCCAAGAGATGCCCCACAACAGCTTGTGTCCTACCCCATGCAGGTTGCTCGGCAGCTTCTGGATTTGTCTTTGCCCATCCAGCTCAGCACAGCCCTTAGCTCCTGCTGGCACAGCTTTGACTTCTCAAATAGCTTCTAAGGATAATACAGATGACATGAACATACGGTGTGTGGTGTGATAACAGAGCAAATAAACCCATGAAAGGATTCAGAGTCCAGAAAAAGGGATCAAACTCTTATCCCTTACGTTGTTATGCTCCCTGAATAAATTACAGCCATGTCAAAGCTGTGTTTTGGTTTGGCACTGGCATGGCCTTCGACTTTCAGTCTCTTTCTCTATTCCAACTTTTTTTTTTTTTTTCCCTTCTCTAAATTCCTTCTTCTCTATCAGCAAGCATTGTTGATGTAAGAATTACACTTTAAATTTTTTTTTTTCTGTTTCACAATTATGCACTATAATGATGTTCCCCTTTACTATCCTCCAGCTGTTTCGATTTTGGTGTGTTTGGTTTTGGTTTTTTTGTGGGTTTTTTTAATGTCAAATGCCTCCTTGCTTTTAAGGTCATGTACCTTCATCCTCACTAGAGAGTCTGAGTTCCATGGCAGCCATATAATTGACTTGGTATCATCTCACTGAAAGGTCACAGTGTGCTTTGGAGGGTTCTTCTCCCTTGTCTTAGAAGTATTTGGGGTAAGTTATTAGGTTTCATGCAACTCCAGACTCTTGGTTTAAATTTACAGTTTTTCTTATTCTGTAAATGGAAATTATATTTCATATTAAGCAAAATTTATTGTACTCAACAGCTGCTGTTATGATGCATCAAAAATGGCCTGTCATGATTGATATGTTTACACTGAACCACAGCATCTGGAATAATTTCCCCATATATTTCTATCCTCATCTGTCCAGGTCTGATGCTCTAGGAAACTAAGCCACGTGAAATGAGGAGTTAGGGAATAAGAGGGAAGAATCCTACAGACCCTGTAGCATTTCCTGGCTTCTGCTGATACTTTTACTGATACAAGGAGAGTTTTGCAGAGGAATATCAGGGCAGGATGTGTCTGGAGATTAAAATTCCACCTGAGTGCTGAAAACTACTCTTGTTCCTTGTTCTGCAGTGGCCTAGACGCAGTTATCCTTCAGCTTGGTGCTGACTTGCGCAGTTGCAGAAGTGAGGATGTTTCCTGTTGTTTCCAGAAAAGGACCAAATGTCAGCCATTCTCTGTGTATCAGTAGCCCAGGCATTGATTCACTCCTCGTTCTTCTGCAGCAAGTCCCTGTCTTTTTAGGTGATGTAACAAAAACACAAGTAATAGAAGCACTCCAAGATAAATGCTATTAAAAACTAAGCACAACCCTTGTAGTATTGCCATAATGATAAATTGTTTATTTTGTTGGGTTTTTTTTATTATTTTCTTCATAGTCTCAGTTCATACTCTGCAGACGAAAGAGCTAGAAAATCATCTTTTTAAAAACTGAAATGAAATTATATATACACATTTGCAAAAGCTGGAGTTAGAGAAGAGTGCCAGATACCATAAGACATGAAAGACTTACATAAAAACTGGACATGAGTATGTGCCAGAGAAGACTAGAATAATAGTTTCACAGGAGTGTCACTGTAACATTTTATTAATACTCTAATAAACCTAAGGTTCGGAAATGGCTGGTACTTTCATCTAGAATAATTATGGTAATAGAAGACTTCCTGGGTCATTTTTATTGCTCTCCAGTGAGGCTGAAGGTGATCTGGTATAACAGAGTTTGCATATTCAAGACACTTTAAGACCTATGAGAAGGTCATTTGTTAGTAACAAATGGTGAGTCTGAACAACACTGCTAGTCTCTGTTTTATAGCTTGTCTTTGGACATAAATGTAAGCTTCAAAAGAATAATAACACCCAAGCTGGTAAATAATATATGTCACACTCGCTAACCTAGAAAAACTGTGCATGCCAGTTCAGTCTATAGATATTAACTCCCTTCATTGTCTGAACAGAGACCTTTGTAAATCACTTGCCTCATTTAATAGATTATGAATCAATTGCTGTGAATTGGGGAGTTCTGGTGACTTCTGTTTTATTGGATGTAATCTTTCTCCTGTCATGGGTGTTCCAGGGAATCAGGTCTATTCGTTATGGCCCACTGTTGATGGCAGACATGTTATTCCCTTGCAGGAAAGCTTCTACTGCAAGCTGTAAATTGAAGTTGAGAACTAAATTTATTCTTTCTAATACCTCATGCTGAATAGCTGAACTTCAAACTAGTCCCATAGTATCAGTCTGACAATGTTGTATTTCCAGCATTTATCTGAGTTACATAATTTAGTGCAAAATATTGCAACTGTTTTTCTACATGTACTGCGCTTTAAATAATACTTCTCTCATTCACATATTTTGTTAACTATCAAGTAGTTTGTATGCCAGTTGGTGTTTTGAGGTTTGCCCAACATATTTTGTGGTTGTATTGTACTGGATTTGAGTATCTGCACCTTGCTGATGCTCCATCTTTTACATAGGCCTAACAATGTGGTATACTTATGACTCAAGATGTGATATTTGATATTATTTCATTTTTCTGGGCTATCATTTTCAGACAATACCAAAAAGTGTCTTGATTTTGTCAAAGAAGAAAAGTGCATTTCAATAATAATCAGATCAAGAAATGAGAAAAACCTGAATTTAGCAACCCCAGGCAATTAAACAGCTTCACCTAATCATTTTTAACCTTTCAATAATGCCTTACAGTTTTTGCAGATGACAGTGAAATCCAGTAAGTTTACATTCTAAGAAGACTTAAGTGACTTGGCAGGTTTTATTCTTTTGTCTTTGGGGTTGATTTTTTTTGTTGTTTTGGGTTTTTTTTGTTTTTTTTTTTTACAGATTTGGGGTTGTAGACCGTTCTTGTCAGAAGAGCAGATGTCCTCATCTTTACAACACAAAATGCAGATGGGAAATCAATATCTTTTTTTGATGTAGCTAGCTCAGTTTGATGTATATTAATATATATTGATATCAATGGTTGTAGACACTGAAAGTGCTTTGACATGGGAGGTTGCAAAGAGCCATCCTGTCTGTAGGTTCAAGTGGGATTGTGACTCAAGCCTGATTTCCAGTAATTCCTACTTCTGTTTCTTGAAAAGTAAGCACTCTCAGAATCACATGGGACCAGATTCTAACTGTTGAATCACAGTGCTGTAATTTTGAGTAGCCATGTACATAGGCATCTGGAATAAAACTACATGGGAAAAATGCAAGCAGAAATTTTGGTCTGTCTCCTTAGTTATGTGAAGATCAAAACTTGCCATTGAAAGTCCTTTTATGCATGTTAGCCACTTCACAAGAGACTTCTGACGGTTTGGGGTTTTTTTAATTTCCCTTTGACTTTTACTATGTATTTCTGCTCTCAGAATCAAGCATTTCTCTTGTCTCTGGCCTCTCTTTGACAAGACTATTCTTCTAACCAACTGTGTCAGGCTTCAGAGATGTTTTTAGAAACACCTGTCCTGTGGTATAGAGGTTTGACAGTCATTCAATTTATACCCTTTAACAGTTAAATTCGTGAGATTCAAGTGTAGGGTCAAAGTCAAAATCTTCCTTAATTTTTTTCTAGCAATGCTGCCAATCAGTGTTAAAATAGACACATTCTCTAAGAGTATTAAAATTAGTGCACAGTGAGGCATACTAATTGTGCAGAAAGATGAAATATGAACCCTTCACCTCCTATCACCATTTTTCTCCTGTGCCCAGCTGCTAAACCTTTTCATTTCTGTGCATCTTTAGCTCTTCATGGTAACTTTCCATGGGACTTATAACAGCACAGTGTACTTCTCCCAGGTGCTAGTTCAACCCCAATGCATCAACCCAACTAATGAATGATCTTGACTGTCCTTTGGTCTGCCTCTCAAATAGTTTATTTTTATCCCACATGTATGAGAAGAATTACCTTCACAGAACATAGGACTTAAAGTATTTTTTTTTGTTTGTTTTTTGTTCACAACCTGCAATGAGATTTTGAGTTCTAGAGATACCAAAGAGATGGCTCTTAGGAACAAAGCCATCAATGTGCTGATGCCATGACTGGGTCAGCAGGTGATCAAAGCTGCCCTGCAGTCCATACCCACATGAACCACTAGCCACAAGATCTCTAATCACTCAACTACTGCAGGAGGGCAGATGTTCTCCATTGCAAATTATCCACAAAGCATAGATCTCATTTTTCAGTGTCCTGTCCCTCAATTGGGAAAGAGATGTAATTTTTATTTCTCTGTATCAGTGATGCTTAAAAGGTTTTGGGAACATGTAAAATATAATTTTTTTTTGCTTGATTGTTGGGGTTTTTTTCTCTTAAAATATCCTAGGGCTAGTATTCTCTGTGATCCCTTAAATTGTAACCATATAAGTTCCCTTTTAGCCTCCACATGAAGCAAATGAGATGGAAGCAGGATTATTTGAGAAGAAACTTTTTTAAAGTCAGCCTAAAGAAAACAGTACTTTCCACTTTTCCGTCTGAGAGGAAAAAGTGGTGGAAGTTTGGGAAAATTGGCCTGAAATGCTTCACTCATTTTCTCTGTCTAGATAAGAAGGATCACTGTATCATAGACAGATGTCTTGTGATTGTCTTTCCATTACAAAATAATGCAATAAAATAACACTGAAAATGAAACAGAAAATGAAAAATTTGACACTGTATGGGGAAAAGGGCTCTTAATGTTTAATAGGCTCTGCTAAAGACCCTAATTCAAGCTACCAGTTCTTATGCTTCTGTAAGATAAGGTGTCAAACATTATTTAAAACATACGTGCTGTGAGGTTGGACTGTGCTTTGTGTTTCATGATTGATAAAGTATTGTTCCTAAATAAATCTTGCAATTCCAGCTGCAGTGATACAAATAATAGAACATGAAGGTGTGAAAGAAAGTGGCCAGTTTGAGTGATATGAAAAGAAGCTATGCTTCATTTAGTCTTAGAAAATAAGGCACAGTGAAGATATGATTGCCTTTCTTGAATGGGTTTACAGGATTTCTACCATATAAACCTCTCCCCGCTTACATTTTTGAGTGACTCAATGATTTGTGTATGTTGTGCAGTTTATTTTTTTGGTTTTGAGAGACGTGTTAAGTAATGATTCTGTAAAATTTTAAATGTTGGAAATATACAGCTCGTTTTGTCATCAGATTCTGATTTGTTTGCAAATTATGTATTGATGTGTAATGCTGAAAAAAACAGGTAGAACACTGATCCTGAGAAAGACCACAGCTAACAAAAGTAGTTGTCATTTTATTTTTCTAATGGTCTGTTTTTAATAGCCAAGCTTCCAGCACCTGGAACTTAGGGGAAATTTATTTTTCTATGTTTGAAAAGTAATATAAGCCTGTTACACCTTCTGGACCTCTCATACTCTTTAGCTTTTTTGCTGTCTGATGCTATTTATACTTGAAGATGATTTTCAACCTTTAGCCTAATGAAAGGAAAAATATGCTTGTTTCTTTATAGCAAATATGTAAGTGGCTAACAGATTAAAAATTACATTTACAAACAAAATGTAGCCTGACTTCATAAGCAAGTCAGACTGACAAATACCATTGGCTTCTTGTGTTCATTTCAAGTTGGATTTAGCTAAAGCCTGCGTGGTTATAATCTCTCTGAGGTTACTTTATTACTCAGAACACATGTTTTGAAGTGGCAGTCAAAAAGATGAGGGCTTGAGGTTAAAAGACTTTGAGACATAATAATTCTTAATCAAAATCTCATTTGGAAAAAAAATGGCACCTGGATTCAGTAAAGCAGTAAAGTACCATGAGTCTTCCAGGGAGTACAGCAGCCTGTCTTGACAGTGATTTATGTTCTTTTTTGCCTACCGTGCCCAAGTATATTATCTAGGTTGACATGCATATGTACATATATCAAGCAAGGTCTCGGCACTTGCTACAATGCCCGTTCTGAATTTATCCTTGTTGATACCTCTGAATATTGGTGGAGAACGAAGGACACAGTCCCTTGACACATATCAGCTAGATATGGCACAACATGATTTCAGCACAAGCTGGTCATATATTTACACTCTGCAGCAGAAGTAATTAAGAGTGGAGTTTGATTGTCATCTGGCCTTGCAGTTGTTCTTGCCATGAGAGTCTGGCAACCTGTAATCTTACAAGTCAACAAGCAACCACCTAGCTTCCATATCCTTTGACATTTCAGGGACTAATTCTGTGTAGACATGAAGCAAGCACTCTCTGGGAAAAATATCACAATAATAGATGTGACTCCTGAAACCTTGACAAGTGCAGAATAATTTAGATTGTTCTGCAAATCCTATGAATACATTTTCCTAAATTAAAATGTGCTGTACTATTTGAAAAATATGGAGCCTGAGTATTGCGGCCTTAAGCATCACTATATAATTTACTAGAAAATTATAACCTTCCAATAGGTTTTGAACCATCCTGTAAAATTTAATACAAATACAGCATTCTGGCTTGGAGTTTTCTGAGGCACAACTGAAACAAAACAAAAACATATTTCCAAATTAAATTTTGTAGAATATGTTTATATAATCTTTGGATATCACTAGTACTATATGAAATGGGATTTATTCACAGAAGTTACTTATGCACTAGTTTGTCTTTTCCTTATCTCTTCCTTTCCCCGTACCCTCAGTGTACAGGCTCTTTTTTCTATATGAATCATTATTACCTTTTTTATTTGCATTTGCCTAATCTTCTAAGTAGACTCTTTAAAATTATTTCAGTTACTTTAATATTGAGCAGACTATGACAAACAAATGCAGATCCTCTTAAAACTTCTAAAAACCATGCAAGCTAACAGCATGCTTTAAGGGATATAGGGAAAAAGCCATAGAGAATTCCAACAGAATGTAATAGAATCACAGAATGGCTTGAGCTGAAACTGACCTTAAAGATCATTTAGTTCCAACGCCCCTGCCATGGACAGGGATATTTCCACTAGACCACGTTGCTCAAAACCCCATCCAGACTGGCCTTGAACACTTCCAGGGAATGGGTTATCCTCAAGTTCTCTGGGCAATCTGTTCCAGTGCCTCATCACCCTCACAGTAAAGAATTTTTTCATAATACCTACTCCAAATCTGCCCTCTTTCAGATTGAAAACATTCCCCTTTGTCCTATCACTGTATCATCCTGCAAAAAAACCCTCCCCATCTTTCTTGTAGGCTCCCTTCAGGTACTGGAAGGCCACAATAAGATCTTCTTGGAGCCTTCTGTTCTCCAGGCTGAATAAACCAAATTGTCTCAGCCTTTTCTCATAGGAGAGGTGCTCCAGCCCTCTGGTCATCTTTGTGGCCCTCCACTGGACATCCAACAGGTTGTCATTCTTCTTCTGTTGGAGGCTTCAGAACTGGACACAGCACTCCCAGCAGGGTCTCACCAAAGCAAGGTAGGGGGGCAGAACTGCCTCCTTTGAGCTGCTGGCATTGCTTCTTTTGATGCAGCCCAGGATCTGGTTGTCTTTCTGGGCTACAAGTGCAGGTTGCTGGGTCATACCAAGTTTCTCATCAGACAGCATTTCCAAGTTCTTCTTGGCAGGGCAGCTCTCAATCCATTCTGTGCTCAGCCTGTATTTGTGCTTGGGATTGCCCCAGCACATGTGTAGGACCTTGCACTTGGCCTTGAACTTCATGAAGTCTGCATGGGCACACCTCTCAAGCCTGTCCAGGTCCCTCTGGATGGCATCCCTTCCCTCCAGGCTGTTGACTGCACCACACAATTTGGTGTTATTAGCACACTTGCGGAGGGTGCCCTCGATCCCACTGTCCATGTTGCTAACAAAGTTGTTGAACAAAATGTAGGGAATTAATTTTTTTTTTTTTTTAAAGAATCCAGAGCTCCTTTACTTGAAAAAGCTTTTGGGCACCTAAATGAATTTTTCTTTGAAATCTGGGTGGCAGAATTCTTTAGCTAGCAGTTTTCCCTGTCGAACAGACATGACGTTAAGCTGCATCTGAATAGTTTCAACAACTCTCCACAACAGAGGTTGTTTTTTCCAGATCGCATCTGAACCTTCTGTCACTGAAGAGTTTATTCATAATTTCCTTCTGATAGTATAGTGTAGCTTTGTAACTTTAAACAATTTCTGAATTTATATGTGAGTTGTCAGATTTCAGCCCTGCAACAGTGCACCAGAAAGAGTAGATTTCACATAGGTCTTATTCTCTGCCTTATTCAGTGGAATCATCAAGTAATAGTCATCTAATTATTACATGGAACACTTAATGGAATATGTGTTATAATTATGACTTTGACCAGGACACATTAAGGAAAAATCTTAGCATTTCATCAAGTGAATGGATCATACTTCAGAAGATGTGTGAGGTTATTTTCAGGAGTAATTTGCAGAAGTGAAGATTTCAGCCTTGATTTATGAAATGCACAAGGCACATTATAAAGCAAATTTGAAGGGCAGTATTCTAAAGTGATGAGGACATCTGGGAGACGTTCAGCAGTGAAAGACAGTGGCATAAATCACAAATGGGCTGATCTTTGGTCAAAGATGTATATTAGTGGGAAGGCTATGAAACTTGCATTTGATTCTGGTTCAGGTTAAGTAGCTCCATGGCAAACCTCGAAACACAGGCATACTACTGTGATCATCTTTTACACTCTGCCACAGTGAATACCCCCAAAACAGTTTTTTTAGTGGGGAAAGCAGAGGTTTGAATACATCTGTGCTTATAGTGTTGAATATATTTATTTTAATGCAGTGAAGAGACCTGACTCCATTAAAACATCCTTTGAATCTCAGAAAGAGAAGTAAACTGCAACAGTTTATAACTAAAACTCTTTTTTCAATCAGTGTAACTGTATTATTTGGTGAAAAGTATATTTTACAAAGAAAATATGTAAATAAATAAGGAAATTTACAATCTGAAGCTTGTCTTCAAAAGAATTGTAGGCTAGGAGCTACAGAGATGATAGAGAATACTTTCAAAGAAGGTATTTTGTTCTTTTGCATAATTCACTGATTAAACAATATGTAGAGTTTCCATTTTCCTCTGATTGCTTAAAACCCACTGTAGAAATGTGTGCATATATCTGGGGGTGATTAGGAAAGAGATGATTCTCAATGTTTTGTCTCCCTGAGCTTCTGCTATGAAGAGGTAGGTGAACAGAATGCTTTTAACAAATACAAACAAATGCACTTGAAGACACAGTCAGCTGTGCATGACATTGTCTCTGATGGTTCTCTGGCTAGAGAAGAGTTTTGTTGTCTGCAATGGAAAAGACAATGAGAAGAAATGTGACTGTGCACACCAGGGATTAAAAAAAAAAAAAAAAAAAAAAAAAAACACAACAAAAAAACACCCCCACCAAACAGATGAGGTAATGTTTTGCAAGAGTTTGAAAAACAAAGGGACATGGGGAAATAAGAAGCTTTAGTAGCATATTATAGCTGACATTGTTGTCTTTCTCTGTGTTCACTCTCACCCACACAACAGATCGTTTCTTCATTTTTCCATATGTGTTTCCTTTGTATTTTTCATTAATTGTCCTATTTTTTATAATTAGTTGTATATTTCTAAATTTGTTCCTCTACTGAAAAATTTTGGTTGCTTGCTCTCTGTACCCTTCCTCCCTTTTGTTTACTTTATTTAATCATTATTATCTTTCCCTCTCAAAACCTATTGCCTTTTTTTTTTTTTTCTGAAGCAACATTTCTCAAGTTGCCATTTATCATTGAACTTTAGCAGCATCTTTGCAACTGCTGATTCCCCATGGCTGTTGTTCTCTTGCAGCCCTTTTTTTTTTTTTTTTTCCCTTCCTGGGAACACTGTGGTGACTCAATTTGGCAGTTAAACTGGCAAAAAAATTTTCTAAGCCAGCACATGTGGAATTAGGATGTTCCTGTCCATTCTCTAAGTAGCTGTGTTTTAAAATGGACTTTAATATGGTACATGGAAGCCTGGGTGCAGGGGAAGGCTTTATTGCTTTGTGCAGAACATGTGTTCCATGAGCAAGTCCACATCAGCACCCTAACAGTGCAAACTGTATTCTCTGTTCACCTGCTGCTAATCCACTCATGTGGGCTGAGACTCCAGTCTAGTTAGGTTGGTGATTTGATAAGCCTTTCTTTGATTGCCAGGGAAAGGGAGGAAAGACCTCAGAGAGGCTTAGTGTGTAGTTTTCCTGTGAAAGCAAATTTAAATGGAACCTGTCCTCTTTTGTATTTGTCCATCTATTTCTGCTTTCAGTGGATTTTTAATCTGCAGTGTCATTTTTTCCCAAAATTATGTAAACTCTGTGTTTCATTCTTCCCTTTGTTTGCTTTTATTTCTTTTACCTGTTTAAAAAAAAAAAGAGAAAGGGATCAAGAATAGAGGAGATGAAAAACTTTTGAGTGAAAGCAAACACAAAATGCTCACTTACTTAAAAGAATCACAAAGATCATACTCTGTCTCAGTGTAAAGTTGGGGCTTTGCATGAGTTTTCCTGTGCTTTAGTCACCTGTCAGAGGAACCAGATTTGCTTAGGAGTTTTGTTTGGGAGAGGTGTTTTTAATTTTCAGAAAACCCAAATCCCTGAAGGCTTCTAATTATGGAGAGAAGGAAAGGCACCAGGTACCATTTCTTGTTGATATCATAGGTGGAATTACACATCCCAGATTTAGGATAGGTGGGTTAATTTCTGGCTTTTAACTCACCCCTCAGTCACTTAGTTGCAACACTGGTCTGCCATGAAATAAAAACAAGGTGTGGTCTTTAGAAAGCAAGATGTAGTAATAGCCTCTGAAAAAGGTGCTTTCTTCTTTGTAGCAAAGAGTGTGTTCCATGTGTCAGATTTCAACACTGGGAATATAAGTGCTTGAGGTATGTATTTCTTGGGTTTCAGCTGTAAAAGTGTCCCTGAGAAGCCACCACTTGTACAAGGAAAAGACGCATGAACATAGCCACCAGTGCCACTATAAAATTACCTTTCTTTTGTTTCTTAGGCTGAAATAGGCCTATTTTGAGGGCTCTTATGATAGGAATTTCCTAGGAGAACAAGATGTTTAACCGCATATACTTTTACTGGCTGCATAACCTCTCAAATAGTTCATCTTAACTCCTTGGGAGCTTACTCATTAACTGTGGCTCTTGTATTTTGTCCACCTATCAGGGAGTGTTGCTATTTCATCTGCAAATGTTGTGTGCAGTGCTTTTGAAAGAACATTATTTTGTTGCAGAAGTTACAGGTTTTTATGTAACAAAACAATGACAGTACTGTGTATTTATGTAGCCCTTTCCTAGCAGAAGATTTCTGTTGTCAAGAAGGGCATGATCATTTTATCATATGCTGGACTTTATCTTCATAGCCTGTCCTTGTCAGAGGATAAATGATATAGGAATGATCATCCTATGCTTGAAAGGTTAGAACTCCCACAAATGTATGAGGTCATGATCCTTAGTGTTGTCTAATTCATTGATCTCAGTGAAATTATGGGCAGAAGTTTTCTGACCAAAGTGGGTTGGACCATTGCCCCAACTTACTGCAGGTCTTGTCCTGAGTCAAATTGCTGAATATGTCCAGAGCTTCTTTGACCAAGTTTCACAGTCCTTTTGGAATTCAGTGTTCTTAGGGCCAGGAATTAACTCTTCTAAAGGTATCTGAGCAGAGACAGTCTTTAACAAGCAGAAATTGTCCCCCTCAATGCAAGCAGAGAAAAGAAACTTATCTGCAAATACTTACAGTTACAAAAGCAAAACCCCTTACTCAGAAGTTGCTTTTCTGGCTCTTTGTGTGAGCACATGTTTAGGCATCTGTGTGCAATGATTTGCCAGTAGACTTTTAGCCACAGTACATCCTGTTAGGAAAGGCTCTGGGAGTTATAATTTTTTTTGTATTTTCAAAACAATTGATCAGAATAGGAAGAGGATTTTATTACTTCTAGGCTGCTTTTATTGGGATTGGAGGTGTGAGGAGAGGCTGGCAACATGAGGCAGACCAATCTAAGAAATGGTAAACTGTTTTTGCAATCAATATAAGTTGTTTTAAAAATTTCACCCTTCAGTTCCCTACTTGCTTCTAGCTACTAAATCCCATGAAAAAGATATATCTTATCCTCTGCTCCACCAGTTCAGATGTTCAGAGCCCTTGATAAATTAACAGACTGGTTACTGAGAAAAATAAAATTACACTTCTGGATTGGATTTATGATTCTTATGCAAATGTAACTGCCACATTCTGTGGAGAAAACACATTTACACATTTAAAAGCATGAAAATAGCAACAATCCTGTTCAGAAGCTACTCCAGTTAATACTTTCCTATATAGATTTGAGTATTCATTAATAACTTCTGGATTGGTATTAGACTTGTTTTATTATAACATGTAATTTGCTTGAACTGACTACGTCTTTCTCAAAATGGTTTTAATTACAGAAATAAATGACAAAGCTTGGTGGAGATGCTTATACAACAGTGCAGTCATTTTCTGTATGCCAACTGGAAACTCATTTTTAACAGATGGAATTCACCAGTCTTCAAAAAATGAATACAAGGCCTTAAAACTTTACTTAATCTGTCTGAGAAAATATGAATGTGGTGTCACACATACTATTTCTTCTTGGCTTCTACACTATTAACCAATTATCTGTCACAACTGCAGAAAAACACTAGAGTTGTTCATTCTACTGAGGATGTATTTGGCTATTAGGATCAATTTTGTATGTCAGCAAGATGTACCATTGTGGGCTAGAATAAAGGTATGACTCCAAATATTTTCTTTTCTCTATAGGGACTCATACATTTATCCTTCTTTCTTCTGCTGGTGTGGGCAGTACTATTGCAGATTCTTGGCCCTCTCCTCTCTTTTTTGTTAGCATTCTTCCTGACTCTGCTCTTGCAGCTCTTTTTTGCTCTATAAATCAGTAGGTAAGACCTTCCAAATTCTGGCTGTAGATAGCCATAAGATGAAGGAAGAAAGGAGTTAAGATGCAACCTATCAGGAATAGAAAACCAGTATTTTGCTCCTAGTTGATGAGCTGGTTGATTGCAAGTCTTGTCTCTTCTTTTGAGACTCACTAATGAACAGCAGCAAAAATGTAGCCCAGGAGTAGCTCAAAAAACAGAGGTGCACTGATTAGGCGTGCCAAAATGAAAGCAGGCACTGACAACATGAAGAAAATGAGGGTGTTGGGCTGAATAACCCTGTGGACTGTGGTAGAAGAGAGATGAATTCATTAGTATCAAGTGTGAAATTACATTCTTCAAAATAACAAGATATTGAGCTACAAGTTAATTGTTCATCAGTTAGAAATGAAAGAGAAAAAGCTAAATGACAACAGCATGAGTAAGCCAGTGTTGTGGCTGTGGAAAAGGCAATTGTACTGCTGACCCCTATGAAGAAAGGGAGAACTGGCAAAGATGCTGTCCTAAAAGGTAAAAAAATGGGTATTGTTCCACCAACAGTTATCCCAGCTTTATGTGGCGCTTGCAACACACCAGTACTCTGCATCCACAGGAAATGGGTATGTCTTCATCCAGTGTACTTCAAAAACACACACTAATGTAGTTACTGTAGAGTGCAAGAACAGCCAAGACTTCACATCCTTTCTCACCTGATGTGATCTCATTCACATTTTCATCTTCTAAAAGAACTTGGCTTGTTTTAACACAGCAAAAACAGGAATACTGCATCCAGCTCTGGGGTCCCCAGTTGGTGCGAGTCCAGAGGAGGCCATCAAGTTGATCAGAGGGATGGAACAATTCTCTATGAGAAAAGGCTGAGAAAATTGCATTTGTCCAGCCTGGAAAAGAGAAGGGTTTGGAGCAACCTAATGGCGACTTTCCAGTACCTAAAAGGAGCCTACAAGATGGAGAGGGACTTTTTAAAAAAGCATATAGTGACAGGACAAGAGGCAATGGCTTCAAATTGAAAGAGGGTAGGTTTAGAGTACATATTAGGAAGAAATCCTTTACTGTGAGGATGGTGAGGTACTGGAACAGGTTGCCCAGAGAAGTTAAGGATGTTTCAGTCCTGAAAGTGTTTAAGGCCAGGTTGGATGGAGCTCTGAGCAACCTGGTCTAGTGTCCATGGCAGAGGGGTTGGAACTAGATGATTTTTAAGGCTGCTTCCATCCCAGACTATTCTATGAAAGCAATGACTAGAAATGAATATAAATTAGTCAGTGAGGGGAAAGGACTATTTATGCCAAAGTATTGAAGTGACGTGAGACGAACTCGTCACAGATAAACTTAGGTTGGAGACAATTAAGAGGATGTTGAGGGAGTGGTGTTCCAGTAGGAACACTCAAGATGCTTGGTGTCAAACAGTCAAAAGTGTGATTGGTTGGTAAAAGGA
Source organism: Xenops minutus (assembly GCA_035221455.1). NCBI lineage: Eukaryota > Metazoa > Chordata > Aves > Passeriformes > Furnariidae > Xenops > Xenops minutus. Next base: position 11,853,906 of record JAWWEE010000105.1, read on the forward strand.
TCTTGTGCTGGTTATGATGAGGATGAGGATGTAGCTCTGTTGAACCAAAGAATTTCTCCAGCTCTGCCTTCCTTTCCTGTGTGGAAGGGGCTTGAGGAGGTCTCTGGTCCAACCTCTCTTGCGTAGAGGGAATGGTCCTAGTGAGAGCTGGACCCAAACAAGAATGACCTGCCATGGCATCTGGCAAAAAATAGGTAAGGAAGATTTTACAAAGAAATAAATGTTAGGCCAGTAAGCTGGACTCAGAGATTTTTTTCTCCTAGTGGCATTCTGACTTTGAAGGGCTGTTTGAGCCTTTTCTTTGGATTGTGGACACCAGAAATCTCTCAGTCACGTGTGCCTGTTAGACCTCAGGTTCCTCAGAGCTGATGCTGTGCTTAAACTTTGCACTAATGAAACATTCAGAAACAATTTCATAAATGAAATAAATTGGATTACCAGTCATGGACTCCAAGGTAAAAAAAGTTGAATGTGGAAATTAAATCAATTAGAAGTGTAGTGACTTCTGACTTTTTATTACCTAAACACAAACATTTGCATCTATATCCTGTATTCTTTTTAAGTCTGCTTCCATCCTTTCCTGTCTTATTCATTTGATGATTTATGCATTTGCTACAACAATATTTTGTTATATATTGAAAATTCTGTGATTTAAACCTGAGTGTGATTTGAGTTGCAAATATTTTTTATGGACCTAAAGGCTTAAATTTAATATTAGGCTGATTTTATTTATTTTTATTGTTTTAATCTTGTAGCAAGACCAAGCAAGGATATACTTAGTTCATTAACAATAAATGAGGAAATAGCACAGCTATGCTGTCAAGGAAATGAAAGCGCATAGAAAATACGTTCAGGACCATTTAATTAATGGTTTTACACTGCATTGTCCTACTTTTATTCTGTAGTCTTTTTTAAAGCACAGAAAACATTTTTGATAGACAAAGAATAATTATCCTGGTTTCTTTCAATTAAATAAATATACACATCTAGAATGACAAATAAAATTCAATTATATTGGTTGAAAAAAAATAGAGGGAGGGAAGTCTGAGCAGATAATAATTTCTGTAATCTGTGAATATATGGATAATGTGATGGACAGTACATTCCTGCTTCTTTACTGTAGGGTGTTTCCAACACATAGGGGTGTACATGCTTGTGTGTGGCCTTGTACATGAATATTGTAATTTCCAGTTTATCATCATGAGCTTTTTTATTTGACTGCTTACAGAACTGTGACCTGCACAAGCAAACTGTTTGACAGATAATCAACAAAAAAATACAACTTTTTAATTTTTTTTTCTCTGCAGTACCCTGCATAGGCACTGGAAGAATAACATCATGATGAGCAGTATGTTGTTGATTTTTCATTTCTTGTCATAATTACATGAAAGTTATGGCTAATTTGTGTTTTAACTAGGTATGTAGTAACAGAAATGAATATAAATAGTGTGTCAGAGTTTTACCTTGAATGGTAAACACCACTAATTAGTGAAACCTTTCTGCCTTCATCACATGCCTCCATACTGGTTCAACATATCAAATTACCTCTGGTCTTCTATAGAAATAATACATAGTATGTATTATTCCTTCAAAACAGTTTCTCTAACAATATGTGCTTTAAAGCTGTGTGTGGAATTTTTAAGGATGCAGATTGTCAAATCTACAAGCCTTGTCTAGGAGTAGAGTAAAGCTGACATCCTCTCCTCCTTCTGTATCAATGAATGGTGAGGTGATGGCAACACTGCTTGTGAGAGGACTTCTCACTTCTGCTTATAGGAGACTGTGGTTCCCTGAGAGGTATGAAAGCAGAAGACAGACTAAGGGATGTTTTGAAAAATAAGGATTAAAATCCTGGTGGGATTGCTGTTGATTTCTGAAGGACTGGGGTTTTTCACCAGCCCTATAATGCCTTTTTCATGATCCACAAAACTCAATTCTGTGCATTTCTATGGGCTGTGTGTGCCTGCCTTCCCCACCCCATCTCTTTCTTCAAATGCTATTAACTTCAAATGAAAAAACAACTAATACTGCCTCCCCCAACTCTCTATAGTTCTGGCCCATGGCAAAATGGCTGAACCAAAGCAGTACTTTAATTAGTGTGAAAATCATGTAATTCTCATGAAATGTTAAATTATGGTTTTGGTGGGGTTTTTTTACTTTGTTAGCTATGTCTAAGTATCAAGGGCTCAGTTTCATCTTGTTATGCACTTTTAAGAGAATAAGTTTCTCATTCAGAAATGAAGTAGTTCCCATTGCTTTTAGTTCTGTCTGTGGGTTGATCAGATGTGGTGTAATTTGCATAGCTCTTCTAGTTTGTTTGGTTTTCCTCCCCAGTAAAAACCCTTTCTTTTCAAACCTGGATGCTAGGAGAGAGGCAGATGAGCAGCCCTGTGCTTTATAATGCAAGTAGTCTTGTCAGTCCATCAGTCTCCTCATTTCCCATCACCTGAAGGTTGATGTCAAAGCGAGATATTCTCTGCTAAATGTGAATTTCTTCATTAGCTTTGCAGTCTTCCTCTAGGCTTGCAATTTAGAGTCCTCCTGGTAACCAGCACACAACTGAACCCATTAATTGCCTCTTCCATTGAAGGTTTCTTTGTTGGTGTTTCCATCCTTGTCAGCTTACAGCAGGCTCAGCTGCCTTCAGCTACTGCTTGAATCTGTTATCCACGTCAATCATCCTTCCCGTAAAAGCTCAACATAGAGGCTCAAGGAAGCCCTGAGCATCACTGGGACCACAGGAAAGCCACCCTTTTTGCACAGGGAAGCACTGAGCTGAGTGAACAGCCAATCTCACATTGTGTGCTTTTGTGAGTGTCTGTGTAGTTATTCAATAGCTACTTTATTTTTCCATGGAGCACACAAAAGAGATACGGCCCAGGCTCTGCTGCTTACCTGATGTAAGAGTCAAAACAGTCTTCTGAATAAAAAGCCAGCAGCAGGCACCCAGTCTCTGCGGGCTTCTCCATGTTAGGGGATAATGGAAGCATTTACTAACAGCCTAAGAAATTATTTATTAGGATATGAAACCTTTAATTTAGAAGGGAGGTTTCACAATCTCTTTTTTTCCCTTACACTCCCACTCTGCAAAATGTAGCAAGGCCAAAATTTAATGCATTTGCACATCTATTTCTAAGCTATGTGGGTGTCTCTGAAAAGGTATGATTTTGAAGTAGAACAAACAATATATTCATAGCAATCTTTGAACCAACAAGGTTTTAGAAACTCAAAGATCCAGATCAATCAAACCAAGTATATTACGTTCTCTGCTCTGTTAGTTTTAGATTTAAACTGTTTTATAGATGTTGAAATTGCAACAAGGATTCCCCCAGCTGCTAAAAATGGTTCTGATGGAGCAGGGCAAAGTCATACCTGGAGAAACTAGACTAAAAACTGAGACTTCATCTTTCTTTCTGCTCCCCTAACTACCTGGCACAACAGGTTTCTTTCTTATGGCATAGATTTCATCATCCTGTGTACATTTTGGTGGAGGCAGTTGCCCCTGTTATCCATACAGGAGGCTGACACAAATGGGTAAAACCTTTCCTGACCCTGCCAAAGGTGATGAGAGAATTACTTTGAATCTAAAAATTTGTGAAATACATGGTATAAATAGCTTTATTGTTTACAGAATATCCTTGACTGCAGTTGCTCCCAGTTTATTTATTTGTACACACACAGATGCGCATTATGTACCCAGGAGGAAAAAAACAAAGAATTTGATTTTTATTTCTTTTTCTCATTCTTATATGGGGAAAGAAAATGTGACCCCTGACATGCTCTCTCAGAACAGAGCAAAAAACAGATGTGCACCACTCTCTCCTGATACTCCCTCCTCCCAAATTCTGTTTCACTTTTACAACTTTTTGTGTTTCTCCTGGAAAACACGTCTTGTTGGTGTGCTGCTGCAGGTGGAGTTCTTTCTCCCCTCTCCTCTGGATCCTGTTGCTGTTTGCAGCAGGAGAAAAACCTTTAGGTAATTTAGAAGTTTTCTCTCAACTGTGCCAAGTTCAATCCTGTTCCCCACGCTCATCCAAATGCCGTGGGCTCATCAACACTGCTGAGCCTCTGGAGATAGTTCACGTTCCCTAATAAGGCTCCTGTGCCTGAGCTGACACTCACTGAAGCGAGAATAACACCTGTAAAATCACTGTTTGTTTAAAATAACAAATCCATTGTTGCTCTATGTTCCCTTTGCCCCCCTACAAAAGAAGCAGGGTCCTATGTGAATCACCAGTGAGGATTAGGGCTAGTTTATTTAGGACTTTGTGACCTGTACAGAGGTGCACTTGGTGCAGAAATCAAGGCAAATGATCTCTTTAAAAGTCTTTTAGACAGTGGACAGTCAGGTGTAAGTTATCTTCAGTACCTCCTAGACTGAAAGACCACTTTTCCCAGCCAGCATAGTATAGCAAGGGTGAACACATTCTGCATGTCACACCTGGTATCCTTTGTGCGGCAATAGAGACAAAATGGCTCCTTGTGAATAATTTGACATTGTAAATCTGGATTATTTTTAATTAGAAAAGTGTGGACATCATACCTCCAAAATTTCAGAATATTGCTCTGTGTTATCTTTGATTATTTTGTTCCCACAGAAGGGTATCATACACTGTTTCTTTGTGTTTGCTTTAAGTAGGTAGGATCAGGCTAGGAGCAAAATTTCTTCCTTCAGCTTTAAATACGCTTCCACCAATGTTTAATTTTGCAGCTGTTCACTTCTAATCATCCTTGGCAAGATTTCCATACAAGTAGCTGACTTCTTTCCCCTTCCTAAATCTGTACTTATTTATCTTTCCATGTAACTTGTCCCTTGCACTCTAGAAAAGGCAATGAGTACTTATGACTAAACCAGATAGGTGTGAACAATCAGGTAGTGTTAATATTTGCATGGGTAAGAAACATAATTTATGAAGACAACTGAGACCAAATAAAGGTGGTCTATATAATTAGCATAATAGCTGCACGTCATCATTTTCCCTGTGTATTATTATGGCTCTGTTGAATAACCAGGTGTAAAAGGATTTGGAAAACCCAAAAAAAACACAGTTAGGAAATGGTAAGTAGGAGGCAAGAGGAAGCAGAGAATGAAAATACGTATGTGCCCAGCACAAAGAGTACATTTAATCTGTTTCTTGACAGTACAGAATTGGGAACTAAAGTCTGAGGGCTGCTGTTAGTTCCAAACAGGTAGGATTGATTTAAATTATGGTTTCCTGAGAGAGTAATTTTTTCCGGTGAGTTTTTCTGCTTCCATTTGCTTAAATAAGGAGGATCTTGACCTTTTAAGCAGTGGAAAGCAGTTCTTTTGAAGATTTTCATCACTGTCAAGCTTTTTTACTGTGATCCATGAGAATGGAGGTACCTGCAAGCCTGCCTGATGGGTGCAGTTTGGCTGACAGCGTGATGGGAGAGTTCAGACCTCCGGGAAGGAGATCACAGACTTCCTGTCAGAAGGGGGTAATTTTGTCACAGGTGCAAGTACACTAAGTGTTCCAGAGATGACAGAGAGGTGTTGCCACTGATACTTACTGCACAGAGTTTGGTAGTTTAGCGAGGTGGAATATTGCAGAAATCTCCAGGGCAAAAGTGAAGATGTCACATTGATGACATCCCAAATACTGTCTCAGTTCTCCCACAAAAACAGTAAGGCTACCTCCTTAATACCCGCTCTCTCTGGATAGGAAATACTTTGAGATATATGTGGGTTTGCTGTCTACAATAAGTTTTGATAATTACTCATACACAAAGTTGTTAAATACATTTCCCAAGCACAACAGTAGGGGGTTTTCAGGTGACTGAGCATCAGCGGGGGCCCACCTGACCATGAGAGATGTGACTCTCAAGCTGAAATGACAATTTAGTCCCTAAGGACACATGGGCATTTATATTTAAAACTCACATAACTTCCATGTTCATTAAGCATGTTAAAAGTGGTGGATAATATATAAAATATCTCATTCTCATCTCAAACAGCTTAATTTGTTCTTGCCCTTAGGCTGAAGTGTAAGAACTGAAGGCTTCCACCTGTCTCTGAACTGTAGATGCAATTTTTTTTTGACAAAATGGTACCTAAAAGAAACAATATAACAAAAATGGTAGCTTTTTTGCTCTTTTGCCTAGATAAATTACAATAATTTTATAAAACTGCCTGCTCACTGCAATAGCAAGGATTTTAATGATGATATGTCTGCACAGTTCCTGTCTAGTTAATGAAATATGTATTATATTTAGATTTAAATCAAACCTCAAGTTTGGCTTCTTCTGTTCTCAGTGGTGTATGGTGGGTTTTATGTAACTTTTTTGTGTATGTTTCTTAAGCATAATGCTGTTTCTGCATTTTAGTAACTATATAGATTTGTCTTTGTGATATTTAATACACTGTCTCTTGCTATGAAATATATGCTATACAACTCATTTCCCTCACTGCATTGACAAGCAGGTTTTTAAGTTATATTTAGTATATATTTGGCAAATACATACATTCAGCAAAACTCTCATGTAAAATGTAAACTCAGGCGTATTTCTAACTGCTTTGCTGTACTAAGCCTGTAACACTTACAGTGCCATCACATCCTCTGGGTAAAATTTATCCTTACTACATCATTTATTGTATTTCCATATCACACCACAGCACATCATATATGATGCACATACAGCTGCATCTCCATCAAAGGCAAAAAAAACCCTGAACCTGGCTAGATGGAGGGTTATTCTCCAGCAGAAGGAATTCCATTGCAAGCTGGTTTTTCCTGGACACCCAGAATCTGTAGGATATACCTTCCTGACCTAGCATTGTTCATAGCAAGATGTGCTCTGCAGCATTTCTCCAAGGACTTCAAGGCAAGGCTTCTCCAATAGCATTCCATTCTCACAGACATCTGCTCAGCATTTGAGAAGAGTCAGGATCTTCCATCCATCTTTATCACACTCCTATTATTGCCGCATTAGTTAGTCCCTTAAATAACAGCATACAGGACAGATGACAGTCCATTACAGTTAATGGTGCTATTGTAGAATCACACTTCCAAAAAATACTGCCTCAAGCAAAATATTGTAGATTATTTAGTACTGTCTTTACAGGAAGTGCATGCTTGGGATTAATGCAAGTTTGTCTTAGTGAATGTGAAAGGAATCCCTTGTTTGAACCACTTGAAATAGTATTTAATATTCTCAGATAATTTTCTTAATGAAAATAGGAGTATTTTTCTTATTTTCTTCACCCCCAGATGAACTCCTTTCACTGAGGACACAGCCCAGACAGGGGTTATTGTCAGGCAAACCAGAAAATCAATGTTGGTGTCAGAAGGGCAATCAGAGCACCGATGCCAACCATGAGCATTGCCTTTCCTGTCCTCTCTTCTGGTCCCTGAGAAGGAATGTGCAAAAAAGGCTCAAAACTTTAACCATTGCAGCCTAGACAGCAAAACACATGATAAGCAACCACATAATTATGGCCTGATGGTGTTCTCTGCCATCTTCATGAAGAGAAAAGGTACAGTCAAGATCTTAAGATTTCTAGGGTGCTCTTCAGGCCATTAATTGCTCTGGATGAAAATGCTGACAGATTTACAACTGTGAGAGCTATCAAAATATAGTGTTCAGCTCTAGGAGACCTTTTAATTTTTCTGGCTTATGCTTAGAAAACAATGTGTAGAACAAGTGAGTGGAGTGCTTTCTGCGCCATCCACATTGTCTTAAAGTTTGCCAGCTTCAGGGTCAAGAGTCAGGTTCCACCACAAGGCAGGTCTAAGAGCCTCAGGGCAATGAATTTTCTCTAATTAGTGCCACTTCACACAGACAGTAGCACTACTTCCAACAAGCCGTGCAGTGTTTCTTTCACCATTAACTATCTTTGTTGCGACTGAATTGCAGCTAAATGAATGTATGAAGAGAGCACCCGTGTCCACAAAGCAGCCTTGCTGCTGTCTGTGGGCTGCTATTTTTCAGTTCATCGGGAAAGGAACACCTGTTACACATGCTCATAATTTAATAACTATTAAAAATCTAGGCAGTACTATGCAAATCTACCAAATACACAGAGCCACAGACCCTAGGGTCGAACCTGGCTCTGTTGAGAGGCAAATGTTTTTCATACAGAGGAGGTCTTATTTCAATTTATTTTTCATGATGAAGTGTATCAAGGCACTGCATTGCATTAGCTTTGTTTTACTGCCACGTGGTTTGGCCATTAGCACTAACTTACATGCAGAAGTGTTTTTCAAACGGTGCTGCAAGTTCAAAATGCCGTCAGAAACAGGCAAGAAGCTTCCACTGAAATGGGTGAGGGTGCAGCATGTCAGAGAAACCTTATCATCTCTGAGATCCTGTCAGGGGAGCTGCTAAGGTAGTTTCACTCGACTTTTTCATCTCTCACTTGTCATTTTCCTCAGCGTAGACATCCATTATTCAAAGTGTTTTGGAGGGCTTCTGGAAAAGCCCTACGAGAGAGTAAGGCAGGTGCTTAGGAACTCTTGCAACTGTTGGGATTCATGAAAACAGGGGTAAAGAAAAACAAAAATAAATTCTCCCTGGGGCAAATCAAAGTAAAATGCCGTTGTTTTAAAAGGTGTATGTTGGCTGGACGTTGTGGCTGGATTTTGGCAAGCTCTGATACCCGTTTGCGGCGGTCGCTTGGTCGGGGTTGCTCCAGCACCTGCGCAGCGCCGGGCGCCTGACCTGGCCCTGGCCCTGGTCCTGGTTCTGGTTCCGGCCCCGGACAGCAGCCGTGCACCGCAGGTTCCCTTCTGGCAGCCCAGATGGGCTGGGCATTCTTCCCACAGCACCTTGTCCATGGCGCGGGCGGGGGCGGCGCGCAGGGGGCTTCCCCTTCCCGGCCCTGTGGCACGGCCCGCTGGGCCCCCCTGCCCTATTGCCGCGCTAGGGCTGCCGAGGAGCCAGGCTGCTGCCGCACACCCCCTCACCCCCGCACGACGGGATGCACCCCGTCCCACCCGGCCTCTTCCCGCGCCCCGCCCTCTCCGCGTCCGTCCCGCTCCGCAGCGCTGTGCCCATGGGATTCCCCGCCGCGCTCCCGGCTCCTGGGCGCACTTCCCGGGCGCGCTCCCGGGTCCCGGGTGCGTTCCTGGTCCCGCGTACAGTCCCGGGTCCCGGCTGCCGTTCCCGGTTCCCGTTCCGCATTCCCGGTTCCCGGTTCCCGTTCCCCGTTCCCGTTCCGCGCTCCCGGCTCGGCGGCGGGCGGCGGCTCCGCGCGCCACCCCGGGTGTCCCCGCGCGGGCTGCGGGCGCGGCCATTGGCTGTGCGGCGGCACGTGGCGGCGCGCGGCGAGCGGCGCGCGCTGATAGGCCGGCGGGATGCGCAGGCAGTTCATCAGCGTTGGGTCCCGCGGAGCGCCGGGCGCGCCTGTCACCAGTATTGATTTCAGAGGATGGACTCAATTTCCTAGGATTTCCATTAAGAATTAAGGGCGGGAGGGGTGGGGTGGGGGGGGAGGGGCGGAAGGAGAGGGACGGAACGAAAAAAAAAAAAAAAAAAGCTGTAAGCACGCAGGGTAGCCAGGCAGACATGGATATGAGATGGCACTGTGAAAACTCTCAGGTAGCTTCTTCTCTCCCAGCCGATGCAGCGCACAGGCGAAGCACTGCCGCATGCAGGGTTTAAGATGCGTTTAGGCTGACAGCAAGGCGGAGAAAGGAAAAAAAAAAAAAAAAAGGCATTTGCACCGATTTACTGAAAATGACTTTTTTTTTTTTTTTTAATCAGAATACGTCTCCTTGGAGATTGCATGTCATTAATATTAAGATCAATTTTCTGCACGATATCTGTTTTAAATCTAGAAAAGCTTTTAATTTTTTTTTTCTTTTCTGCTCCAAGAGAATAACAATTTAGTACCCAGAGCATGGATGCTGCTGGCTCTTTTCTCTTCTGCTTTTTTTAAACAATAGAGCCTTTTATTTTATTTATTTTTTTAGCATGTTTTCTACAAATTGTCTAAAGGAAGAGAAAATTGAGAAGAATCAAATAAAAGCATGAATAAAACCTGCTTCAAATAGTTGCCAAGCTGCTTTCTTTTTAATAATCTAGCAATTATTTTGGCTTAAATGATGCTTAAACCCTAACCATGCATGCTTTCATCTTGGCTTAGAATATGTGTGTACGTGTGTGTACGTATGTGTGTACTTGTTTTGATTTGATTTTTTTTCAGTGAGCATTTGCACAATGGGAATTCCTGTGAGTTATATGCATGTTTTGATAAGAAAAATTGCGTATAAATGAATGACTGTATCTGATTGACTAATATTTGGTGATATATAATGGAAAGTAGCTTCATTTTTAAATGAGTTCCTTCTAATCTTTCAGGGGAGGGTAAATCGCTGCATGTTTATGACAATGAAAGTGTTTGTGTATTTTTTAAAGGTTGGTTGTTTATTTCCGTGTTTACAACATCGAAGAGCAAGGGGGGGGAGAGTCCATTTATTTATTTATTTATTTTGTTGTTTTGTTATTTATTTTTAAATAACGAACCTCCAAGGCATCTAATTTAAAAGATCATCAGTTACAAAGCTTTCCATATTACCAAAAAACGATGAGAAAGGTATGTGTTTGTGTGAGAGTGCTCAGCTCCTCTGGGGAGCTTTGTGATCTTTTCAGCTCCTTATTCTTGCCAAGAAGAGTTAAAATGCCGTGGCACTGTCGCGCCTGTGTGCACCATGGGAATTCTGCTGGCAAAACCAGAGCTGGCTTCAAGTGGGCAGGTGTATCGTGATAGTGGGCAAAGACGGAGGTGAGGGCAAAGGTTGCCAAAGGAGGTTAAAGGGCTTTTAAAGTAAGGAAGCAGCAGCTTCCATCCTTACATAAACATCTCATTTTCCCTCATTACCTAGAAAGGGGGAAAGGTTTCTTTGGTACATTAGTTTTCTTTCAAATGAATCAGAGGATAATAAAGTGGGGGAGACAGTTGTTCAATTTTATCCCGGTTTGCAGGTTATAACCATTGTGTTGGGAGGACTTATGGTTTGGGGGGGGGGGGCTTTTTCCATGATTGTGAAAAGGTTACCTGCTGAACTGGATCTATGCTATCTTACTTCTTTTCTATTTATTGCTGCAGTTGCAGGGCTGAGGATCAAACCTTCTTACCTTTGGCGTACTGGGTATATTGTGTAATGCTGCTTGCATTTGTTAGCTGAGCTTCCTCTGAGTCCTGCCATTAAGCCTTTTGGGGGTTGTTTATTGTATGCATTTAAATTGCTTAACATGCCATTCCATAGAGCAGCTCTTCTCTTACTGCTTTGGGCTAATCCATACCTGATTTTGCTCTTCACATAGCATCTTACCCCAAAGGAAAAATATTTGGGGTGTCTTTTAGAGTTTTCCCATGCCAAATGGTTCTGGCCTGTTGGTATCTTAGGCCACTATTCAAGTTCAGGCTGAAAACTTTGTAAATTGAGTTTACCATTCCCAGTTCTCTTCCTAATAGTCCTCCACATCACCTAGGAATCATATATAATTTGACACAGCTGACAGCATCCACTTAGAAGAAGCTTAAGGCTGAGCCAGAATGGAAATTGAATTGCATCTCAACTCCCTAATATTAATGATCCTTCCAGGTCAGCAGAGGAGTAATTGCCAGGGCAGCCTGAGGAATTGTCCATTAAACCTGCCTAGATGGTAGCTCACCTGTGGAGAGATGCATCTAGATAGTGCGTACAAAATGAATTCCATTTGCTTAATATAAGGTCTGCTAGAGTTATGAATATATCAAAAGCCAACATGTGGTCTCAAGTTTAATACCAAGTAATTTTTCTGGTATTTTAAGATTACCTATAACTAAGGCTTAACAGAACTGCCTTAGATGTATCTGAAAAAGAAATTCACAGAAAAGTCTGGTTGGTGGTTGTATCTTGAAGGGCACGCCTGTATTTCCGTGAAGATACAGTTTGATCTAAAACCTTGTGGCATAAAGCAAGAGAAGAAAAGTTCACATTGTCCATGTTATTTAGTCCTTGAGGTAGCTGAGCATTTAAAATAACCCATTAATCAGTCAAAGTTTGTATACGTGACCTGATTAGGTGGGCAGCTGGACCTTTAAATCCAAAATCAATATTCAACAGGAATTCAGAGGAGACAAACAGCCTAAGGACGATGCTAAGAAACTCAACTGTGCTTTATATCTTGGAGTAATGCTGATTTAGCAAGAAAACCCAGTCACAGTGCGAGAAGATTTATTTTTTGACCTTGTGCATTTGAGATGACATAGAAAGTTAAGAGTTGTCAGCATGGCTTAACTGCCATGAGGAGAAAATGCAGAGGAGGTTCAGCCATCCTCAGTTGCCATTATGGAAGGTACCCACGTGGAGTACCAGAGAACAGGAATGCAGAGAAAAGAATAAGATACAGATGCTTCAAAATCAAAATCATGTTTTTCTGGACTTGCTTCTGTGCCAGGTTGATGATTTAACAAGAGTACCACCATGAGGATAGTTTGGTGACACAAATGAGGAAACAATCCAACCTGCTGCAATCCAAATGGGGTCTATCCTCCAGGAGATCTGGGACCACTAACTGTTCATCTGTCCTCTCTCTCTTCCCAGCTACTGAAAAATCATGGTGTTTTGTTTTGTTTTGTTTTTCATCGGCCATGTATAGCAGCTGCATGCTGTAAAGGGATTTCCCACTCTGCTGACACCCTTCTGCCTTGAGTCTCCCATTGCCACTGTTTAGAGAAGTAGTTTCCTCTCCTTAGAGCTCTTTATGTCTTCACACTTTTAGAAATGGTGTCACAGCTTGGTTCTGTGTATATACACAAAAAGAAAAAAAAAGCCTTTCTGAGCCTTTTGAGATAAATCATTGGAGAAAACACCAAATTTAATCTTAGCCAAGGAGAAGCTTGACAGGCAGAACTTGTTGGTGACCAATAAATGATTTTCATAACTTCTTGGTTGACATCTTCAGTAGCTTGAAATATTTTACAGTTAGTTGTATGTATTGCTATAAAGTTTAGTCATTCTATGTTTCATGTTACAAACTCTTACAAATTAGCTGGTTCTTTTAGTAACTAAACAGCTTTTCTGATGCAAAAGTTAATTTTACAGTTGTTTTGTATATCAGTCGGTAGTAACTTTGGATTTCTGGATTTATTGCTCTCTGTTGCTTAGATTTCTGATGTGGTTTTTCAATCCCCAGGGTGTTTTGTCCTGCTCTTGCAAGCTGCTCTGACCCGCAGATCCAGGGAAAGTCTGATAAAAGTATGAGAAGTTGCTCTTGTGGAGTAGCTTGAATGATTACAGTCTTTACTATGCTGTTCTGCAGTGGCTTTCTCTTTTTATCTTTGTCTACATCTTAACAGTACTTTATTTTTGCTAGCAGGATGCATAATTAGATTTAGCTATATTATCACATGCAGTTAAATAGGGCTAAGCCTTTTTTTTCAGATCATATCTTCCAATCCCTTTTAGGTGAAACTTCAGGTAGTGCCTCCAATCTAAGTACCATATCAAGAAAAGACAGAGTAAAGGCTGAGGGCAAAACTTAGTCAAGAACTTTTTGAAATTATGTGGGGTGATTGTATATCAACAGACAGCCAATGAAACCCTTGCAGTTCTTCTCCAGAAGTACTTGTTGGGACTGTTTCTGTGCAGCCCATATGCAGTGGCTGGTTAGTTTTTATGGGATGCTGCAAGGCAAGTCAGATTATTGTTCTGTGCCCATACATCCAGATTGCTATTAGCAAGAAATGCTGCTTTGTTTTTCCCCCTCTAATAATGCATTTGGCTGTATTACTGGAGAATGGTAATTCTAGAGAATGCACTTCTCAACTAGGGAAGGAAAAAAATGTGTGCAACCCTTAAAAAAAAAAGGCGGAAAGACCAGGGATTGAAAAGTGTGTTCTGTATGTGCAGGAAATCTGAGCATTGTGGACACATTGTAGCACTGCGGCTGGGATCCAAAAAGGGTGTATTTAGGGTGAAATTCTACAGCCCTTAAGGGCAGTGGGAGTTTTGTTATTGACTTCAGTGTCACTGACATGTTATCCCTGGCAGAAGTCTGAATAGCAGAGAGGATAAAGTCTTGGTATGTAAATATGTATGAATTGATTGTTGCTAAAAGTATATCAGAAGTGGGAAATGAGCAAGATGGTATTTTCACCAAAATGGTTTAAGTTCCATCTCATGAACTCAGTGATTCCTTGCCAGTAAAGAGCTGGGAAGCTTTCAGGTGGTAAGGCATTTCTCACACTGAGAGTCTGTAATGGTTAGGACCTTGGAACACCTGGTTTGAGTCTAGCCATGTGTTTTTGGCACAAGTCCAGAAACGAATATAGTGAGTTGTGGACTTCAGCACAGAGTAAATTGCATTTCTTGGCCACAATAATGTTAGTATCTTGTTCCCTGGTTTCTCTAAATTGTCTGTGGTATGGCTGCAAACCAATAAAAACAAAATTACATGAAGTACAGACTTGAATTATTTTCCTTAAGTTTTTACAGGTTTTGTGATGGTTTATTTTCTTTCTTTAGTTTTTCTGATTTCTTTTATTCCCTTTCCTATCTATTTCAAAACTCCCTCTCTAGTTCCCACCCATTGTGAAGCTGTATCATCATATATGCTCTTGTTACATTTTTCCATACTGGAGCCTGAGAGAAGTGCTTTGCTTTTTTATGCTGGTGTTTGGTGCTGTTGCACCTGAATCATTCAGGGTTTTTGTTGTATTTTTCAGAATTTTTCTATCGAGTTATTTGAACTGTTAACCAAACACATTAAGTTAGAAAAGTTGGTGAACAAATTCAGTATCAGAAAAAAGGTGGTTAGTCTGGGGCTGTTTCTCTGCACTATGACTACTACCAATTTTTGCAGCTTTCCTCAAAGCAGAATGTACACCTGGGGCACAGCTGCACTGAAGAGGTAGAGAATGGCTTTTGGTTTTCACCTGTTTTATCGTGTGTGACCGCAGGATCTTTAAGAAAGGTGGTGCCCAGAGAGTACATAGAAGTGAGCAAATCTACATTATTTGCATAGAGTATGTTGTACAGTAGAAGCAAAAATGAAGTTTATATGGCCCTTAGGAGTAGAGCATATTTTTGAATTCCTCATTCATGTTACATTTGCTTAATAAAAGCGATATGACAGTGAATGGAAAGTCACTATTTTAGTTTACATATAACACAGGTATATGAAATACTGGTATTAAGTAACATTAACGCACCAACGTTGGGAAAGCTGAGGAATGAGTACATAGGCAAAGTACAAACCTCTGCCATGTTTTATAGCAGCGAGGTAGCAGTGAGGAAAGGGTGGGAGATGGCTCAGCCAAAATCACAGTGGGCCAGTAAAAATATCCCTTCTGGTAAGCTCCACTGCCAAATGCAAATATATTCAGTGAGGTTGATGTCAACGTCGACCACTATATCCTGGGCAAGCTCACTTCCCCGGGCCCATGCCAGCTCACGGTGGTTTGCAAAGCCAGGCTAAAAAATGTAGCCTGTGATTTCATAGAGGATGTCCATCTGCACCGAACAGCCTGAGCAGCCCCGGGCCCTCGCCGACAACTGCGTCTGCGGAACTGCCGCATTGCACACGAGCACCAGTGACCGATTTCAGCACACGGTGCATCAGTGCCAGAAATAACTCTCCTCTTGTCCTAGGCATAAAGGGCACAATGCTAGGGTACTACACCCTTATTCATCTTTAAGCTTAGCCCCGAGAAACACAGTTTGCATCCCTTAAATGAGTTTAAACTCAGTCTGGACCAGCAGAATATCTCTGCAGGAGTCCCCTGGCATGTTCAGTGCGTGTTGGATTATTGTTGCCTTATTCAGTTTTGGTTAGGAAGAGACTTTACAGGAGAGCCTTTATGTTACTCCTCTTCCTATTTATTGAATTTATTCCAGCTATCTTACCAAACAGTAAGATGTTTCTGCTAACTCTTGCAGGGATCAGGGTACATGAAATGGCTAAGAGAGAATCAGCATAATTACCTTCTGCCTGTATCTTAAGTGCTAGATTGCCAGTTGCACCATTTTTACCTAGAGGCATGAACAAAGTAAGACATCACATTTTTTTCCATAAGCTTCAGTGACAATTGTCATCTTTACCAGTCCCGACTCTTTCCTTTGCAGCTTTACCTGTGGAGCAAATTTCTATTGCTACATATTTCCCCTTTCTACTGGGGATATATAGGGAATAATATAAGAAAAGTGGTAGCAGAGACATCTGAAAAGGCTGAAAAGGCAACCTTTGCAAAATACTCCTTCAGGGTTACTGGGGAGGACTTGTGAGGCAGAAAGGATACAGACTGACATTCAAATCTCACTGTTTTAGTGCACCAGACGGTTACAAAGGAAATAATAGCAACTTTTAAGCCCATAGGAATGTATCTGTCACTTTGTCTAATCTTTGCATTCTGGCAGCCTAAAATAGGCAACTGAGATGATAACCTAGTCCTGAAAAAGTCTGAGACAGTTTCCTTGTGTCCAAACCGTCTGTAATACCTCTTCCCCATTGCTACGTAGTGACATGTCTGAACCAGGACTGGGCAGCAGCTTTTAAGATAGTAGGACCATTCTTCCAGTGTGCAGCCACTGCAGGATGGGGAGCTCTAGCAGCTGATCCGTGACCCTTGCTCCTGCCTTGCGTTGTGCCAGGACTGACTTGACTGCTCTAGTAGACTTTGTGTTATTCTTTTATAGCCTGGTATCCAGACAACTTCAAGTATTAAATTCAGCTTTTCAACTTCAGGTATTGTTGTACTTTGAAATAGGAAAACTGAATGTAACCTGAGTAAATAATCTAAAAATATAGTGGGGAAGTGACTAATTCCCATTGGAAGCCTACCTCAACTGTAATTCACTTCAATTCCTGGAGAAGATTTTCATTTAGTAGTGATTGATTAGACAGAACCATCTTGAGATTACTAAATAATAAGATGACTGGAAAATAACATTATTCCCCTTGAATGAACTATAAGCAGCTTCAGTTATTTATCAGAGTATCAGTGCATGGCATATGCCTGTGCTACTACTAAGCAATAGCAGAATGGAAAGACGATGCTCTAGCCATGTTGATAACTAGAGTAAGAGCAGATAAAGCTGTGAAAAATGTCAGTTAAACAATGTTCTCACAATGTGGAAACTGATGTTATTCAGAGCCTGACTAGACTCTGCATCTCTCTTAGCTAAGGGCTTGGCACTGTGGGTCCTGTTCTTTCCAGCCCCACTTCCTTGCCCAGTCAGTCTGCAAATGCAGGATTATCTGCATTTACACCTTAAATGCATAAAATCCCATTCCTTTCTGTATTTCTGGGAAGTTATGTTCCGCATTCATTTATGTATATGCCAGGTAATTTCTAGGTTTTAACTGAATTTGAGGATCCAAGCAAAAATTGAACAAAACACATTATTCTGCCATTTTGGAGAAAGTTTGTGTCACTAAAACTAAAGCGCATTCAATTCATGGGGAGCTTTGCACTTCACATGGTCTTACACTAAACCATTAGGGCCATTATTTGTATTGGGCTTTTCCTCCAGCGTCAGTGTCCCACAACAGGACATGTCTCTAATGGAGGGCACTGGGAATGACAAATAAATCATGTCTTGAGTTGAAATTATCCTGAATGCTGAAGTTGGCTGTCTAATAATTATGTTATAAAAAGTGTAATCATGCTTGCATTTTCCAGGTGCAATTTGAGTTACTCAGGATTCCGTGTATTGCATATATGTGTATGACTTGAAATAAGCCAATGATTTATTAAGATATTGTTTGGGGTCAGGTGGACTTCTTCCTCTAGTGAATGTTTGTTGATTTGGAGGTGACATTTCTTCCTTCTGAGCATGATTTTGCATGGATGTATGCTTAATTGTATTAGTGCTGATAAGTGGGAGGGAGAAGGATATTCTTCAAAGATAGGAAAGGCAGGAATATCCTGTGACCCTCGCAAAATAATTGGAAGTGGGAGTTAAGGAAATTACCACATGTTCTATATATGCTGTGTTTTGTCTCTGCCCTCAGAGGGTGAGTTAGACATGGGTACCAAATATGGTCCTCAGAACTGTGGCAATTTGTGAGCTCAGAAGTCAAAAGAAGCCTGCGGTGTTTTTCTTCATCTTTGTAAATTCATGTTGACCTATTGGAAATGTTAGTAGCTGCATAAATTGCTGGATCTGATTTCTATGTAAGGTGTTCTGGTTCTGAAATACTGGAAAGGATGCAGGCACTCTCCGTTTCTGAAAAACAAAGAGGAACTTCAGCGGTGAACACTATGATTGCACATGCACAGGGTTTGTCACCTGCAATCAAACCTCTTCCTTGTGCTGGTGGCCTGATTTTGGGATTTCAGCACTGTGTGTGTGCCCAGTCCATGATCTCTCCATCTGAGGAAACCAGCCAGGTCTGAGTACTGAATGAAGCAAAACATTGGCTTCATTCCAAAGATCTCTAATTTTATTAGATTGTCTATATGAAGCAGGTGGCTGACTGAGTACCACATACATTTTAAGAGTTGAGACTGTAGTCTTTATCAGGGAAGTTTTATTTCACTCTGCAGAGGTCAGATCAGGGGAAACAGTAGTGCTCTCCTTACCATCAATTTCATGCCAATTAAAATCTCAAAATAAGAGTCTTGTAACTGGCTCTGCTGCCCTTGTTAGTACAATCTCTTCTTCATTTTATTTTTTAACCTCATTTACAGTGGAAGTTTGAGTGTTATACTCTCATTTCAGACCCAGCACCCCCTTGAAATTTCCGGGATCAATACTTGCTTGTTATATCTGTTGTTTCTTTCTGGCTGAAAATTCATCTGAGGTTCATTGCAGCTGCCCTTGCTCCATACCTGGTCCTCTGGCGTTGCCCATTGTGCCAGGAGCTTGCATGCAGTAGCCCCACTTAGAGCTATATTGGTTTAAAGGGAAAGGGAACTCAGTGCAAGAGCTTTCTTTAGGTATATTTTTAAAACAGAGCAGCCAATACTCTATATATACATCTGCCTGCCACCAGGATCTTGCAAGCCTGCCAACTTTGATTCCTCCCTTTGCATGCCATGCCCATGGAGAAGACAACCTTCCCAAGGTCACACACCAGTGTGCTTTTATGCTCAGAAAACTGATGAAGGGTTATTCAGAACAACAAAATGAAAAGTCTCTAAAAGGATTCATCCCTCAGTAGGTACTTTGAATCTTGCATGCAGCTGTGGGCTACAGCTGTGGAAGTCACAGAGTTATGAATTAGCCTTGTGGGGACAGCTAATTGGCAGCTTCTCCTTCAAAACAAGACCCTTTTGTGCAGTGAGTATGTGTGTGCGTATTTTCATACTCAGGTGGAGTTGTAAAAATATTTGATACATGATTTCTCATTTTTCCTGCAGTGATTCAGCTGTGGAGGACAGCTTATGTATTTGAGAATGATCACAGAGCTTTCAGCCCTGATACAGAGGGAGAACACTGCATTGTAGTAATCTGATTTCAGGCAGAGAATCTTCTTTGGACAAATGTGCTACCCCAAACTTCTCAATTGATACCATTTTCCAGGGCACTTGAGCATAGTAAACACTGATTAGTGAAGTGGAGGTGGTGGAAGAAAGGATTCATTAAACTGGAGAACATTATGATGTTTATTATATGAGCTGGTGATCGAGAAACCAGTGTTGGAAACTCCTGTAGCCCCTTTAAAAAAACCAACCTAAGAAGACTAGGGCATCTTAACCTTCCAGAAAGAGAAAACAAATCTCTTCAGACACTTTACATTTTATCCTTGTGGTATTCTGAGACATGAGAAGGATACGGAAATACCACTGCCAAAGAGTGAGATGGATGCACACTGAGAGGATTCAGGCTGCCGTGGGCAACTGGGAAGTTTTATTTTCTTCTTGTTCTTCACTTATAAAAAATTCAATTCCAGCAAGTCCTGAATAGAGGGTAAATGCAGCCAGGCACTGACCCCATGGATTACAGCACACGTTCCTTGATGTTTACTGTCCATCTCCATATCACAGTGAGATTTGCCAAAATGCAGAATTAAACAAAGAAGCAGTTTGTAGCAATCTGCAAAGTCCCAGAGCAGCATGTTTATCCCCAGGAAGGGCTGTAGTGATGCTGGAGAAGATTGTTAAATACTGTGTGTGTTTTCCTAAAGCTATAACAAGAAATAACATAAGCAAGTGTGAATTGGGCTGGTCTGGGGAGGAGTGAGAGCAGCCTGGAGAGCTGGTAAGTAGCTGAATCTGCAGCTGGTTGATGCCAAAGTTCACCAGAGAACACAGAGGCAGGGCAACGTGGGATTGTTTCAGCTGACGCTCATGAGACATCTGGCATTTATGTGTCAGGTGCTGTTGTGCTGCTGGAAGCTATCAAGTAGCAAAGATGCTTGATGGGGTATTTAAAAAAAATGAAGTTTCCTGCCTGTGAGCAAAGGGGCAGCAGAAGAGGATCGTTTGCTATCAGACCTGGGCATGGAAAAGCATGAGGAATATCAAGCTTAAAGTAAAGCAGCTAAGATCCAAAATTTTCAATCAAGAGATCCATTTAGTCAGAGAATTGAAAAGGTGCTGCTCATTAAAAGTAGTTGCTTTTACTTGTACATGTATTTCAGCCAACCTTTAGAAGATGTTTTAGATGTATTAGAAACTTCTCTGTGTATGGCTTTTGAGATGCATCAATTAACATAAGGCATTGGGAGACAAAGGGTTTGGGGATTTTGACATGAAGTCAAGTTTTAATCAGGCTTAATAAAATAGATTTTTTTAAAAAAAATCACTTTCACTTTGCTCACCCACTGTAGCTGTTAGGAGCTGTTTATAATAAATGTGAAAATTACGTTATAGAACCTGAAATGTGCCCCTAAACTGTTGGCTTAATTTCATAAAGCCCATTTTCCATGTCCAAAGTAACATTGCAAAGGAAATGATGCATGGTAGACTTTTATAGGTTAGCAAGGTCTTCAAAATCTTTTGATAGAACACTTTGTGGAAAAAGAAGAAATGGGCTGAAAAACTTAACACTCTGGGGATTGGTTTTTCTGGATGTGAAGGAGAATAGAAAGTCGGAATGTTTGCAAAAGAGCCTCTGATACTCTGTGATTAAAGAGCACTTTTCAAGTGTTGCCCGAAAAGAAAAGGAGGAAACTGGAAAAGAATAAGGTCTGGGCCAGTTGTACTGCAGACCATCAGCTGCAAACAAGTTTATGGTTGGGACAGCCTCTGGGAATTGTACATCTGTGAGAGTACCTGTGGGAGGTCACATTTTGAGGTGTGTATTGGTAAGATGGTCAGGCACAATGCCACAAAAAAAAGAATCTGCCAGAAAGAGGAGGGGGTCTTGGAATGTGTTCTGGCATCCAGCTCCATGCTAAACCAACAGCAGCATTCAAGTTAAACTGGGAGGGAGTTACGGGTGCAATCTGGAGAGCCTCCAGCATCAATGTGGCATTACATACCAAAATCCTGTGCTGAGAAGAAAAAGCCTCTTCCCACTCTAGCCTTGGGGAAGTTACAGGTGAGCATTTGCTTGCCTAGGTCAGTGCTTGCATTTTTTATTGTCAGCTTGCTTTTGGGGAGAGAGAAGGTCTTATTAGGTACAAGTACTGGACATCAAACAAATGTAGCCTTGCTATTTCTAAACCAGAAAGAAATTACTTTGTTGAATCTCCCAATATATAGAAAGAGTCTCCACCCATCATTGGCATGGGAGAAATGTCAGAGCCTTTTCCAGCTAGCAGTAGTTCAATGCAGTTGAGAGACATCTCTGACTGAAAGCAGGGAAGTCTAGAAGTCAGGAAGACACAAATTTTATAGAAAAACTCATAGTGCTTCATTCACCCACACAGGAACTTACTCATAGTTACCTAAGTTGAGAACATACGATTGAAAAAAATATTGTAAATCCAGTCTGTTTCCAAAGTTCTTCTCTAGTATTACAGTTTTAGATGGACCTTTCTAGCAGTAAAAATGTATTAGATGGCTTTAGGCAGAAAAAATGCCCAGCGCTGCAAATTTGGGCCTTTAAATTAGTTGTTTCGGAATGTTGAACAGTGAACATATTTTTCTGTTTTATTTTCCTGTCATTTCACTAAGCATTGTTTTAATATAGAAAGAGCTGAACAAATTACAAGTCCAAAACATAAGCATAAACATAGTTATATACTATAATGAGAACTTGCATTACTAGTTCCTGACAGAGTCTAAAGTAGATTATTGTTATTGGACATTTTTCAGATGTTCTTTCCTTACACCAGCAGTTTTCAGGTCACTGATCGTTCTTCAGCATTGGTGTTTTTTAAAAGTCATCATCATTTTGTTATAATAAGGAGAGCAAAATATTGGGGGTGGGGGAAGGGAGTTAAAAAGACTACATGATGCATTCTGATTCTACATCTATGTTTCAAAATGTTTACAAAGAATGTTTGACCCTAGCAGTGTCTCCTGACCTCTGGGCTGGCCTTTCACAGTCATCCTAAGGAAGACTTCCATTAGCTGAGAAATATTTCTGTACATGAACCAAAGTAGCCTGTTAGCAACAGTGCATTTACTTAAGGAGACATCTCAGTAATAGTGGAACACCTGACCAAATAGACCTAATCCAGGGGCTCCTCTTAATGCTCTAAACTTCTGCAGAACCTTTGGCAAAACCATAGAGGCTGGTAGATACACTGGTCTTTACCCAAGCAAAATTCCCTCTGGTAGCAGTGGGGGTAATGCCTGTAAGACCTAAAGATTTATTTAGTGTAATTACAGCAGAGGACTTCATCTTTGCTTATGAAAACTTCTACTAAATCCAGTTGACAGTATGGGAGGGTAGCAGAAGTGGGAGATGAATTAAAAGATTAGTTAGGGGAAGAATTTGCTTGCAAAGCAGTTCTGTCTTTTCTGTTTGATTTTGAAAATATTTTAATTATCTTTCATTTAAGAATGTTGAACCTTTAATGCAAACAAAAAATTAGATGCTGTCATTAGAGGAGAGAGTGCACTCATTGCAAAGAGCAGGCTTGGATGCAGGAGTTGGTGCACAATGCTGACGCCATTTTTGTCATTCAAGGAGTTGATTAAAGTGGTACTTGCATTTGTGAACATCTGTGCATTTTATTCTTTCATCTCCTTTCTTTTTTGAATATCCTTGTGCTTTAGTATCTCTTCTGTGATGAACAGCAAAGGTGGTGTAGGCCAAATATAGGAATTCCTATTTTGTTAAAACCCATAATCTCTTTAATGCTCGGTATAGTTTAGCCCCCAACAGGTATGGCTATAGGTGTTGGCACTACTGAAGCTTCACTGGATGTGTGTGGGAGAGAAGTCAAAAACCACAACGAAATGAAAGTTCCTCTTTTATCTAAATGTCTTTATACTTTGGCTCTCCACAGGATAAATAATGGCATGAAATATTGATTTGTTGCAAGACATGGTTCCACAGCTTATTTGCTTAACTTCTGCAATATTCTAATGAAAATCCAATTTGATTTTGACAGGTTAGGGCTGTACTTTTAAAGGCAAAGTGGCAGATTTGTAGATAGTGATTCCTTGAAGAGTGATAGACAGTTGATTATATAATTACCGCATTATATGTATGTTACCAGTGCTACATGACATGAAAATCACTTGTTAATCCATTCGTATTATCCCCAGTAGCTAAAAACTCTGGAAATGAGAAAAGTGGAGCAACCACCATGAGAAATAGGATGAGTTCTCAAAGGAGATCCTGATTGCTTAAGAAAATGAGGTACCATGTCTGATAAGGTTGTGTGCATGTATTTTGGAGATTCTGTCATTCCACTTTGTAGATAATTTTCTTATCTACAGTAATTAGGGCTATTTGTTGCTTGCATGGTTCTATATGTTAATGCTGAGCAGCTGCTACTGTCACAGAAGTACTTTTTCTCTTGGGTATACCCAGTGCTGGCCCCAGCTCTTAGCTGTTCACTGAAGCATTGCAGCTCTTGCTTCTCTAAGCTAAAGTGTCTCTCTTATTAGATCAGGCAGAGCAGGAGGGGCTAAAAATAAAGGCTCTTGGAGGTCATGGGTGATTGCCTATGGAAAAAGAATCAGTAAATTAGTTTTATTTTGTAAAACATAAGTATGCATAAATGGGAGGGAGTTGATCTAAATGCTTGGACTCACGACAGAAATAATGAGTTTCCTGACTCTCTAGTGCTTCTAAATGTGTAGTTCTTTGCAAGTAAAAGTGGGAATGTTAAAACCATTGTATGTAATGCTTGGCATCTCCAGAACTATATCCTTCTTGTTAGGGGAAAGGCGGTGCTGACTTTGAAGGTAGGACCTTATCTGAAGCGGAATACAACTATTCACCATTCTTAGTATTGACACTTTAATGCAGTTTTGAGTCATATGGCAGTGACCTACATGCAAACAGCTGCGAAACAATGATTGTATCTCTCTTAACATTATGAACTGCATGGATTGAACAGAATCTCCACCAAACACACCCATACATGCTCAGTCTGCCTATTTTCTAGTTCACTGTGTAGGAGAGAAGAATTAAATATTTAGTGATTTTCCTCATCTCTAGATAAAATTGCACTTTTTTTTAAATTATTCTTTTTTAATTAGTGGTTCAGGTGCTGGAAGAAACACAGTGAGTTCAAAGCTTTATCTGCAAGGCTAAGCATTTGCTGTGCTGGCAAATGCTGTCGCTTGGACAGGTTATTGTTTAAACTGAGCAAGTTTCAACCGCTGTTAATTAGCTTTTAAATTTTTTTTTTTGCTTGTTTGTTTAGTTGGGTTTTTTTGTTTTTCTTTGTTTCACAGTAGTTTCTCTGGTGTTTACTCTGTGCTTAACCAGGTAAAGCAAACACTAAATCTCAATTAAGATTTCTATATTCATAAAGCAGAAATTCTCAGTTGTATTCAGTTACATTGCTTCTGGGAAAGCAAAGCTGTTGTTTTGCATGAGGTGGATGCATTATATGCCTACAGATAGTGGACAGTAGGCTTTTGTCTAGTCTCTTGAATACGGTGAAATATGCTGCAACAGATGTGCTTGTGAATAAAATATTCTAGTGAACTGACTGCAAGTGTGCTCAGGTTAGGTGTGTTGTGTGATGTCAAGGCATGTCATTAATATATGGAGCATGTTTTCTGGAAAGTATAGTACAGCCTGAGAAATGGTGTAGAGCCAGACTTGGCCTACTGCAGCCTAGATGCAGTAACAGCTGGTACCTTGGTGTGTTTCATATGAACTCCACTGAGAGTGAAAAACCTGAGTGCTGGGAGAGGATCTCTGTATCATGTATCATGTAAAATAAAAAGGTACAATTCTGGAAAAAGAAGGGTTTGTAACTTGAATAAATTACAGAGAAGGATGAACCCCTCAGCATTCATAATAAAAGAACTGGGGATTGTAGTGATCCTGCTCTTGCAAGCAAGGGTTCCCAAACAGCAGACACTTGTGGCAGCGAGGGGGAGCACTGCTGTCAGTGCCCTCTCCTCCCATTATGGTGTTGAAGTGCTGGCTCTTGTTTACCATCTGCAGTTGGGGAATCCAGTTGGATAAAAATGTGTGGAAGTAGTGGGTTATCTCTTGGTGCTCCACTGGAAGCACACCCAGTGACTGTAGTCGTGGCAGGGGCCAGTCTGACAGTGGCGGTTGGATAGGACAGTGGTTGTGTGTGTCTCTGCCCATCTCTGTGTTGCTGGTGCAAAACCTGATGCCACATTTCCCTGGAGAATTCATGTATCTCTGAGTGCGGTGAGAAAGTGTTTGTCACTGCCTTAATTTGCCAGGAAAGAGGGCTGCCTTGCCATTTGCATTACGGAGAAGAGCCCTGGCTCATTTATATGCAGGCAGCCAAGCCCAGGGAGTTTCAGCATTCCATGAAGTTGCACTGGGGGATGCCTGGCCCAAAACATTATCTCTGCATTTCATGCCAAAGCTTGACCAGAAATATGCAATGTGTGCCACAAAAAGAGTAATTAAATTTGTTTTCAAATACAAGATAAATAGACAGAAAGACACAGACTTGTTCACCTAGGTCCTATGAATATTTTGGAGCACAGCTTTTCCTGTGGAACTGTGAAGAAGTAAGAAATTATATAATTTTGTCTGTTCAGTGAGCTGAATTATTCATTTGAAATGAAAATATTTTATAATCATATGTCAGAAAATAAGTGTGATTTCTAGGCAACTATGCCTAATAAGAACCCTGTGGTGTGAAATCTAGTCTATGGCTGCTAAATAGTTCTCCATCTTAAAGCTGTGCTGGGCTATGTGTATTTTTAGGCATCCTATCAATAAATATTTTATAAAGTGCTGCAGACAGTCAAGGGAGGAAATGTTCTTTTGCAGAGGAATCCAATTTCAGGTTCCTCATAAAATGATGTGCTTTATAGGGTTTGATATCAGATACAAAAACAAGGATGTTGTATAAAATGCATCAGATGTTATCACTGAAGAAACCCCGCAGTGTTGTGAATAATTTGTGATCCTTCAAAGAAAACCAGAAGGGCTCTAAGCAGACCATGTAGTGATAAATATCAATCTACATGTGTTCCTGTATTGATGAAGAAAGCTATTCCTTACTTTTATTAACAACAAGGTCGGATTGGTAGTAAAGGAAGGGAAGACAAATGATCTTTATTGATACTTACGCTACATGTTTAATGGAGAATAAATTTTGCAAGTGCTCACTATGACTACATATGCCATTGAGAGAAGTCTGCCATCTCCAAGTCAGCATTTGGGGATTATAATCACTTCTTGGAGGCTTTGCTTCGGCATTTCCAGAACTCCTGATTTGCAGCATCATGCGGTGGTGGCACTTGCTGTATGTACATTTTCTATGTACATGAGAACCGCTTAATGCTCAGTCTGCTCCTGTTAAATTGATGCAGGGAATAACAGCCTTTCTGAAGTACAAATTGACGCGTATGGCTGAGATTTAGCTATTAGCATAATCTTATAATGGCAGATTTAACTTTCAGAGCAGAATTACTGTAAACACCCCTTCTGCCAGCATTTCACAGCCCCATTAGGCTGAAGAAACAGCTGGTCATGGCGGAGAGATGGCAGTAGGTGCGGTGGAGCGGTGGTGTCATGCTTCATGCTCACTGGCAGATGGGAGCCACTGGCTGGGAGCCCTGCCCTGCCTATAGGAAGCAAAATACTTACTCTTCTCTACTTACACACTTGGAGACTATCAGCCATCCCTTTATTCATGGTGGGTTAGTGCCCACCTTGTCCTTGAAGTGCTTTCCAGGTAAAACCATCTTGATGTTGTTCAATCAAAATTGAGCCAGGAGTGCGGAAGGTTTTAGGGGGAAGAAACTAGGCATTCACTCTTTGTCCTGTTGTTTTAATGGAAAGCCGTTGCCTAAAGCTGAAAGTGCAGAGCTATGCACGCCAAGGTGGTAATTTCTTCTGAAGGAAATCCTTAACCACAAAGGGATTTAAGACTGCAGGGAAGGCTTTCATTTCCTTTGCTCTTCCAGTGCTAAATCCCATATGAATTAGGAAAATAGCAGCCATCTAGTAGAAAATGTGTGTTTCCCGTTGCCATCCCAGAAAACAGGGATTTTCTGAGTTCTGTGTTGTTTTAATATGCTAGGACTGGGAGCATTTGAGAGAGGGCATGACAGCAAGCTTTTGCTTGGGTCTACAGCACTACAGCTGCTTGGCACTGTGGTTAATAAAATGGGAGCCAAGCTTCAAGATTGTAGAAGAAGAAAGAACCACTCAGTATCAGGATGTCCTGTCAGTACAGGATGGGAGTTACAGGTGAGTTTCCTAGACATCTTTTCCACAGTCAGTATAGCCCCTGGGACTACAGATGTCCACATTTCTGTCACCTATCAAGAGAATTATACTTTAAATGTCAATCTCATTCCCTCCTCATCTATTTTTAATGTGGAGAATTGGGTAGAGAAGCTAAAGAGCACCTCTATACACATCTTCTAATTATTGAAATCAGTTACCACTTTTTTTATTATTTGGAGTTTTGAAAAAGAAAAAATAAAAAAAAAGCCAAGAGTTGACAGCCTCTATGCTCTGAAAACAAAGCAGGTACTTCCAAATCGAGCATTAGCATGTGTGAAGTGTATTTTAGAAAATGCCTTTGCTACATTACCTGTAAAAATGCTACAGCGAATGACTAGCCTGCTTCACACGTTGATGGATAAGGTTAAGAAGTGTGGCTTTCACATGTTCAAAAGGGCTCATGAATTTTATTTCAAGAAAAAAAAAAAAGATTAAATGATTGCCTTGCTCAAAAAAGCACTCAGACATGTTTTTTTCCTAGGATATTCATCCTCCCAAATATCTGAGTGTCATTTGCATAAATAGATGTTTCAGACCTACTTTAATTCAGACGTTGCTGCAGAAGAAGGCTAGAAAGAACAAAGGAGGGAGGCTGCAACATTTTCAATATGCTGAAGCAAAATATTAAGACATGCTGAAATATGTGTATGTTAAGTCGACAGGCTGCAGATACTGGGAAGAAAATCTTAAGGAACTGTCTCACTGTGTATCTGATAGAGTTTAGTAAGAATCTGTCATCTGGGTAAACAAATGCCGAACACAGCCAGGTGTTCCGTGGCCTTGTTTTATGTAGGGCACTCACTTTGTACCATGACGGATCTTTCATTACCAAAGACTTCATTGTGAAATTAAGCATCATGACCTCCTAGAACCCATCCTGTTCTGGCTTCTGAAGGAGTTTTAAAGTATAAGATCAATTAATAAAATTAATTGGGGATTAAAGAACTGTACATTGAAGAAAACACTTATAGTTGGCTGAGTGTATGACTTGAGCACCCCAGAGGGTCTGCTCTGCCGAGGTAGTTTGTCCATTATCTCTCAGTTTTATGTCCACAGATTGCTTTGCTAAACTGAACTAGCTTCAAACCTAAACCCTCCCAAAGTATGGGATCCTTTGGCTCTGAGGTTTTGGAGCTGCCTGTTGGTATCACAAACGTTGCACACAATATCACAAACATTGCACAATTGCATTTCTTTTAATGAGTATAGCCATGAATATTTCGTTTAGCTGAGCAGTGAAGTATTATTAAATGGACAAAATACATGCAAGGGTGATTCAGATGCTTCTGCTTTATCTGCTGCTCAGGCTTTTGAGAACACTTGGACATTGCATTTTCACACCCGCAGTTTATGCTGAATTGTTATAAAATTTTGTCTTG
Organism: Xenops minutus; assembly: GCA_035221455.1. Lineage (NCBI taxonomy): Eukaryota > Metazoa > Chordata > Aves > Passeriformes > Furnariidae > Xenops > Xenops minutus. The sequence goes on from JAWWEE010000105.1 coordinate 11,882,989, forward strand.
ATCTAAGTTTTTCTTCCTTTGCTTCCAAATATTAATCTGATCTTAAATAACCACTATTCAAAGCAGACATCATTTGAATAATATACTATGCACAGTAATTCAGGAACTGTAATTGATTGCTTTTAGAATATATTTATATGACTTTGACTTCATGGAAAAGAGCAGTTGAAATACCTAACTGAATGCATAATTATAAAGGGTTTTTCTGAACATGATTAAATATTAGTAACAAAACTATTCTTCCGTTCCTAGTTGTTGGAAGTATATCATTGTAAGAAATTTACAAATCTTATTAGGATACAATAAGTGCCAGATAGTTTATATTCTGGTTATGAACAGCATGCATGAGCTGAGCAGTAGCCTTGAGAGCTAAGCTGCGACTGATGCACGTTCCCACAAATAATTGCTATAGCAACATTGTCATAATGTCTAAGATCTGCCTCCCTTGGGTTCACACATGAAGTTTTCTTTATGGTGAAACAAAATGCCTTCTCAAGTTGAAAATACTGTGTAATGGCGAGGGTATTGATGGCTTTTCCTTTTTTTATTTTTTCTTCAAGTAATTAAATTTCAAATGTTGAGAAGCATAATGGAACATTAGGGGAAATTGTTTGCTGTCATAATGTCCATTTATCATGAAATTTGTGACATTATGTGACTCCTGCCATACAATTAATCTCTGCAAATTGGTGTGATCAGGTGGAGAAATTCTCTATGGGCAGTCTCACCTAACTTGTGGAGTTTTTTCTTTGCCTGAGTACTTAGAGGTTACATTTATGTCCTGTAAAAGCCAATCAAAAAAAAGTTTCAGAGTTGCTATTTCTTTCATTTCAAATTGCTGCCCATTGTGATGTAGGTTGAGTCTCTGTGTATTAGGAACTCTTTGACTTAAAGCACTTAAATACAGTATTGCATTTGCACCAGCTTCCTTGGAGGACCCTAATAATAAAACTTGCATTTATGCAATGTTTTTTGGCCAAATTCTGGATCCCAATTCCTGCTTTGTGTTGGATAAAACTAGCAAGAGATGCCCCAAATGGCAAAGGGTGCATCACAGAGTAGCCAGGGAGTACTCGCCTGTTTGGTGTCATAGTGTAAAATGTCTGTGTGTGTCTGAGGACTATTTTTTCTGCTTGATAGCTGATCCAGGAGTAGAGGGGTTGAGCAGTGCTTTGCAGGCAGCTACTGCACTCCTGTCCCTTCCAAGCAGCTCAAAATCTGTTCCTCTGTGTTGAAGTTTATTACAGATATTAAAGTTCATGATACATTGGTAACATTAAGTGAAGTGTTACTCCATTATCATTATGATGAACAGAGTGCAACAGTTGAAATAATTTCACCCGTGGTCCTAGACTGATGCAGTGAAGTCTGAACAATGACTGCAAAAGCTAGAGGACTGAGGGCAACAGAGGACTTCGATCATCTGAGCAGACTAATTAGAAATCTTTGAGCAGAGAGACAAAGGTGAGCAGAGGTTATAAAAAATAGATTTTGCAGTGATATTAGGGAGAAAAGAGACGTCCCACGCTCCAAAGGACAGACCTCAGGTGAACAGCAGGGGAGGAGGAGGTTAGTTCTCTTGTGTGAGACCACAGAATACTAAAGACATGAGAAATCAATGATGGGTGATGTGTGAAGGTAATTTTATAGCTATGTTCAGATCTAAGGAATCTGGGGAATCTAACATACATATCTGGAGAGTCTAGTGATTGCATATTTTTGTAAAGATGTTTAAACAAAACAAAAAAAAAAAAAAAAGAAGAAGAAAGGAAAAAACACCTCTATATTAAGGTGTTGTGCTACACTGCCAAAGGGAGACCTTATCTACGCTTCCTCAGACTCATGAAAGCTAAAGAGACTTGAATGTGACCCTTTAATGGCTGTCCAACAGGAGAAACTTAAGGCATGCTGACAGTGCTAAAGTGCCTGAATACCTGATGTTGAAGCAGTGGGAGAAGGACTAAATAGTCTTCTTTAATTCAGATTTTCTCACATTAGTCTGCATTGTTTTCATTACACAGTACATAGTTGTTAGAGGGAAGAGATCTAAATCTGAAGAGTTAAGGCGTAGTGGGGTTTGCTATGCAGGCAGACACGTGGCACATATCCATGTGAGGGTAACAGCTTGTTCCGTGAGGGTCTGGCACATCATGCTGCTGCCATTACACGAGTAGAGATGAACCCCGTGCGCTTTGATTGTTCCGCCTCCTCCTATGGGTACGCAGAGCAAAACTATGGGCTCGCTGGAGGGAGTTTACACTGCCCTCCAAAGCTAGACAGAAAATGTCTGGTCTTTTTCCCCAGCATAAATTTATGCACCTGAGAGTTATAACAGTTTTAATTAACTTCATTTGTATCATAGTAACAGTCCCATATAGACAAGACTGACAGACATGGGGAGTTTAATTATAGCCTGTCCTGACATAGCATGCCTATTTAGGGAGCCAACTGAGTGTTTTAGTTGCACCAGCAAGAGCTTCTTTCAGACTCCCATCTGAGTTTGCACTTGGGTCTTATGAAATCCTTTTTACTTTAAAAGAGGAATCTTACTCTATCTTGCTCTTAATACTTCAATCAAAATGAAATTTCCTTGCTTTTGTGCTGTATTTCAACAAATATAAGATGTTTTGAAAAGAAATCTTAACAGATAACTTACAGGTTCCTGCCAGGGAATGGAAAGACCTTGTCAAAATACAGTGCCACACTGAATAACTGGGGTGTGCATGGATGGTTAATTTCTCACTTTACATTCTACTTTAAATTCTCTGCCATATTCCTAGTTATTGCTCATAATGTAATAATGAAGGTCGAAAATCCAGACTTCATGTGTCTTCGTAATTTTAACTCAGGTTTTTTTAGGATTACCTCACAGCTAAAGTGTCATTGAGGTTTGTCTGAGAAGCATGCTATGTTGCAGTTAGAACAGCGATTAGTACATAGCCTTAGGCATATTCAAGTTTAGGATAATTCCCTATAGGTTTGGGCTTTCAGTTTTAAACGATATCACAAGAAATGGTGCGCCAAATGCACAACTGAAGTATGAACGTTTTGTTTCTCTGGAACTGTAAAGCTTTATACCAGCTGACATTCAAATATGTTGTTATTAATCTGTACCAGCATGTTATTAAAGTTGGCATGTGAATTAAAGCTTCATGTCAGACTTGAGTTCTGGCATCCCCTAACTGTTGGTCTTTCATTCTCTTTCACACTTAAAATTTTCCAAATCAAATGTTTTGCATTTGGTTTTCTGAGTTCCTTTAAAAACAAACAGCAGAAACCTATTCCACTATGCACTATCAAATTGACACCCTGAAAGAGACTGCTGGCATGGCTGGAGCCTGTCGATTTACCTTGCAGATTTGCTTAGACTTGGGTCCTTTAAGATGATACATCCCAACAGGCAAGACATCTGCAGAAAAGTTGAAGTCTTTGCTAGAGTGATTAGCAGATTATGTCTGACAGTGAATGGAAAGCTGAAATCTTGGTGCCTGTTATGATGGCTACAAATCTGTAGTTTTTCCTACTAATGACTGGCCCAGCAGCCTTTCCTTATCCCAAGACTCCCCATGCTCATTGTTCTCCATAGCTTTCCATGTGCTGCTTTGCTGATTTACTCTAACTTTTTCCCACCATCCTCTCTTCCCTTTGTAATGGTCTGTGTCCCCCTAGCCTTACAGTAAACACAGTGTTTCATTTCTCTTCCCAAATCCTCCAGCAGCTTAACTCAGTTACCTTTCACACATTTCTGGCCCCTTGTCTTGGTATCCTGTCTTGCTATCATTCTGAGCCTGATTTCTGTCTCCTTCCTACTCAAATCTGGCCTGTTCCTCCACATCACCCAAGTGCCATCAGCAGCAATATGAGCAGCACAGGAGAAACTATTTCCCAGGTCTCAGTTCCTCTCTTTGGTACTGGAAAACCACTACATATCCTCTAAAGTAAGACCATATTCACCCAAATGAATGGGTGAATATGGCTCTGTGTGAGCTGCAGTTTTTCTTAGCCTGCTGCCCTTGGGTACATTTTCATACATGTGATGAAAAAGGTAGCTTCCTAGTCAACAACACAGTTGTAAACAACATGTGCATGTCAATAATATTTCTGCCTGTCTTCCTTTTTTTGTTTTGTTTTTGGTCTATGAAGTTATGGAACTGTTTCATTACAACTGTAAGTGCATGCATGTAGACTTAGGTTTTGATACAGCTAGGCTCGAAACAATGCCAGCAGGGGTTTAATTAGCTAATTTGATAAAACTAAGAGCAGTTGCAAACAAGATCTTCAAAATGGAAAACACTGAAACCTAAGGGTAGTTCTGTACTATTCTGTGACAGATATTGAATTGACAGCACTGACAGAGATAAAAGCTTTTGTATCCAAATAGCATGGGTTTAAACGTTCTCTGGTTTTTGTTGAAGGTGATTACTTAAGAAAATTAAAACCTGGAAACAATTAATGTTACATAGGTTCTTGAAGGCTAAATGATGCCATCTGCAGCATGTGTTGCTTCCACAACAATCACCTGGAGCATCTCCTAGGCATGCAAAGTGTCCCTGCTTTCCTGCAGTGTTTCTCACCTGAATTTTGAGTGCCCTTTGTTAGACAGTTATGAAATAAAGGCATCATTAACAAACCGAAATACCTCTCTGACAAATGTACACTTTCAGAAACTATATAATTAGCAGTATCTTTGAAACAATGGCTTTAACAAAACACTTATTTTAATTGAAAGGCATTTAGGCATTGTCTCCTTCCATTGCATGTGTAGTTAGCTAACTCTTGTTAGTATTACCAAGTTGGTACTCGTACAATTAAGCTCTGCTGTAGGACGTTTCTCAGCCCTGTGAAACTAGTTAGGTTATTTTCTCAGTATTTTTCCTGTTCCTGGCATTCTTGTTTGAATTTTTTAATTAAAACATTGAGATAAGGAAATGTGGGAATTTTTTAATAGTAGAAGTAACTGCTTAATATTTAAAAGGGCTCTGTTTCAAAGTCAGATTTGTGGGACACAAGCTTCAGTTTTGCTTTCCCTGCTTTGGATAAACCTGTGTAACTTGGTGATACTGGGGGACAAAATGTGACAAAAAATCTAATATCCCTCAAAAACTTTACATTTCAATCTTTACTATAAAACTCAGTGAAGGAAAGTGTTGGCAGAGGGACTTGTGCTCATTTTCCTTCAGAGGAAAACTGTCTTTGGGAGAGGGATACCAGCAGATGCTCACCTACTCTGACTGACTTAAGCTAATTTGTCTTGAGCCAAAGACATGCTTAAATTAACTTGAAGATCACAGTATAGGTAGGTCAGTATTAAACAGAAGATCCAATGTTTTCTTTTTACTGTCTCTGTCTCTCGCTTGTCTTTCTCTCGAGCAAGATGAGAAGGCTGGTTTACCTAAATGGCTAAAAAGCACTCTAACAGTTTATGCAGTTTCTACATTTCTTCTAAAATTAGTATTTTGTGTTCTGTGTTTTGAAACAAGAGAAGAAAGTTTTTTCCACCCTGAAAATATGCTAAGTGAGAACACAGACTGCATGTTAGTTTCAGGAAGGACTTTTCTTGTCTTTCACTCATTTAAGACCAGTAAAAAAATTCCCATGGGTATCAGTAGAACAAGATATTCTGTGTGGCATCATTTAATAGTCAGGGATACTCAGAGTAAAACTGTTGGTACTGTAATTGTATAAATTGTATAAAGTGTAGTTCAAAGTTAGTACCTTTCTAACTTTGCTGTGTAAGGGGGATTTTCATAGCTAAATGAATCACAGAATACCATGTTGAAAAGGACCTCAAAGATCAGCTGGTCCAGTGAAATCTTAAAAGTGTCCAACATTGGTTCCAGTCTTTTCTCTAACTTTAATTTTTGCTAAGGCTGGTCTTAAACCATGTGATTAAGTTGCAAAAAACCAAACACCTATGCTAGCAACTCAATGGCCAATTAAAAGCAGCTCCTCTTCCCCAAAAAACCCTCAAATAGTCAGTTTTCTGAGATTAATACAAATGCAGTATTATATTCCAAAAATTTGACAATCTCTGTACTTGTGATTGGTAATACAGGAATATAAATTAAAAGATTTGCTATCCCTGTTATAATGTTGCCATTTAATAAGCACAGTCTTACTCTTGAGCTAAAAAGAAAAAGAATCTGCAGAACTGTCCACTGTGTGTTTTGTGAGTTCAGAATTAATGGAGACCAAAATGTTTACTTCAGCAAAAGAGATTGCTAAAAATAAAATGATACCATAAAATACAAGCATGATGCCCAGAAACATTTCTCTCATACTTAGAGGCAAAATAATTTTCTTGCCTAGGAAAAAATAATAGGATTGCATTTCATCAATCACATTCCATTCCATATATTTTAGGCTCAGTGTAAATGTAAAAACAAAACAAAAATCAAACTGCATTTCAGTTGTTCTATAATGAAGTGTAGTGTTTATGGGAAAGAAATATAGATGTTCTGAAAAGAATCTCAAATATAAAGCATAAATGACTTTTAAAGAGTTCACAGATTACCCATTCCTCATTTTCAACCTATTTTTGTTACCTGGGGGAAATAAGGTAAGTTGAAGAGAAGCACAGCTTCTTCTGATCAGTATAATCTGTGGCAGAACTATTTGTAATCACAGAATGAAAATCAGCCAACAAAATTATTTCTGGAAACAGAAATGTTACACCACTGCGAATCTAAAAGTTAGATGAGAAAGAAGTAATATGGTGATTCATTTGTTCTTCATCCAAGCACCCATGACTGCTTTAATAAATGGCACAGTATAAATAATATAGTAGGCATTATGCAATTAGGTGCCAGTGATTTGTTTGCTGGCATGTAGCATATCAATATCTACATTCAAGGGATAATGTTCAGGTTTCTGCCATATCTCTTCCTCGGTGTTTTTTTTTTTTAATCCTGCAAGAGAAACCATTGGGCTAGTTGTGCCTGCAACCTCATGTGGATTGCTGGGGGTTCTGGGGCAGACCGAGCTGAGGAGTCAGCCAGCAGTTCCCAAGAACACTAAGAGAGGAGTCCTGAGGGCAGGGATGTAAGCTCCCCTTTTCATCAGCCCCGCTGCTGAAGGGAGGGAGAGAGCAGGATAGAGCAAAGGGAACAATGTACATATGGTACAGAGATCATACATTTCTTGTTCCTCACTAGCCACCCATCCACAATGTTTCCAATAGGAGGGATAGAAGCAGTTTGTTCTTTTTGCTGCACCTATAGTTCCACATCAGTCAGAAGCAAGATGATGTCATACCATTTTCAAGAAAGAAGTCAAATGCTGGTCCATTCCTCTGGCATTGCAAAACAAATTTGGGTCTTAATCAATGCAAAAATGTGCATGATGCTGACATGGCTCCTCATGCCAAACATGCCATCATGTTTTTATGACATGACTTGGCATTGACAAAGGGTGTGAAAGATGGACAATTCACCCTTCATTGCTGTTAAAGCATTAGTCCAGCATTCATGGTAAACATCAGTTACTCCTTCTATAAACACGAAACCCCATGCTATAACTTAAGACTTGTATCGAGTAACAAAGTAATTACCCAAACAAATAAACCACCTTCTTCCCATTGAACGCTGACAAACAGTAATTCCCATTCTTGGTACTCTGTCACTGTGTGATTACTGCTTGCTCTGCCTTCAACCACAGCTAGTGCAGGATCAGCTTGTTTCAAGAAGTCCAAAATAGCCCCTGCTATTATGCAGTGAGTGCTCTGATAATATCTCCTTGCAAGGCCTTTAAATATTGAAGAGTGGCCAGTGAAAAATGTATTAGCAGAAATGTGTGCATTTTCATTAGTTGCCCAGCAGGGAGAGAAATAGGGAGGAAGAACAGTGGGATAATTTTCCAGACAGCAGCTCCAAAAAGGTTTCACAAGGGGGCAAGAAAAGTGACATTCATAAATAAAATGTAGATAGAAATTGGTTTTGGTCTATATCTGTGAAACTAATGTTATCCATTTGTTGCAGCAAGTAAGGGACATGACCTGATAGGAAAATATTTAGATTATTTTCTTACTTTTATTTAGTAATACTATTATTTTTAAAGATTAGTGCAAAGTGCTGCCTGTCTAGCTGTCCAGGTAAAATGTTTTGCCAGCATGTGGATTTTCTCAGCTCTGCTTCTGCTTCTTTCCAGATGAGATTAGTGACTCCAAGACTTTGATGAAAACAATTAACTTCAAATTCAGAGCTTAAGGGAAAGGCTCATGGGGGTTTTGACTTAATTTTACTATAAATCCTTTTCTCAAATATATTTCCACTATTTGTGGTAATTTTGCCCATGATAATTTAGGTGTTTGGGTGGAGGAGGGGAGCTGGAGAAGTAATACAAATGGTGTTTTGCATGGACTTAACACACAAATTTTTAAGTTGTTATGTGGAAAGATAGGCTTTGTCTATCTCTGTCATATCTCTGTATTTAGAGAGGTAGAAGCCAGAAATGAGGTTATTCTGCCTTGCTGAATGGGGCAGGTGTACTCCCATCACTGCTGTGGTTTGGGGACAGAGACTGAAGGTGGCCTGCAGGGCAACCAAGGTATCATCTTGAGCTTTTTACTTACACTTCAGCATTTAATTTGTACAACACTCATTTCACTAACCAACAATCCTTATTATGTTTGGTTGCTATATCCTTGAGATTTCGTTTTTTCTCTTTTTAATGTGAGAGGAACATATTAATCAAGGCTTTTCCTTTCTCCTAAGTGTCAAATACTGATCAATTCAAGAAATAATATGATAGTATTAATTAGATGAGAGCCAGTTTTGAGAAAGTGTTCAGATTTTCAGTGTACCATATTTTCACATTACAGGGTAATAATCTGTCAGCAGTTAGCAAAAGATATAATAAATATTGTGTGCATGCTTGCTTGAAATATTAGAGTTTTAACACACATGTCTGGAAATAACGTTTTTCAGTAGCATGATACAGAGAAATACTTTTTGTATGTGGGTGGATGAGCAGAAATTGATGCACATGTACGTGTTTGACCTGTACCAGGTTAAATATAACATTAGAGGCAGTTGTCTAAACAGCATGTCACCTAGAGCTGATATTACTGTGAGATTGCTATTGCATCTTTATCAGCAAACTGCCTCATGCAATGGGAGGTTATTAACACCAGGGCAAAGTTAGCTGAGGAGTACACTTGATTCATGTGACATCCTCAAGGATCTTTTTATAACCGTCTCAATAACCAGTCATTGAGATCTGCATCATACACCAAAAATTAGATTCAAATTATGTGAAAATTGTGCAGTTAATACCGTCTCAAAAAAAATGAAATTTGATTTTTTCCACATGAAGTCTTTTGTGATTTTTTTATGCCCTTTTGATTTCTACCAGCATTCCCATTGTTTTATGTTACTTTAGTCTGCCCTTTAAAGGCAAAAGAAGGGGGGGAAGTAATCTATTCAAGGGATTAGTTTTTGGGAAAGTCCCTCACTACCTCAGAAGTTAATGTGTCCAGTGCAAAACTACAAAATGACTGCTCTACGCTCCTTTCTGTAAATATTTCATGAACCTTATTTTCCAAGGAAAGTTTGTCACATCTACTGAAGAAGACAGTAGTATATATCTATTGGGTTTCCAAAACCTTTGTTTATATCATGGCTCTGGCTATGTACCCTTGTGCTAAGCTGAACCAGATCTCTATGTTTAAATATCAGTTGTAGCTGATTCTCTCTGAACTAAACTGCAAGCATTTGAATAAGCTTTGTTTTCAGGAGGAAAAATGAAATAATTTAAGCAGCAGTGATAACTAAGCATCACAGAAAAGGGGAAAAGGAGAATTGGAGGTTTCATTTCCTAGTCCTATATATGAAAGTACATTTTCAAAGAGTTATTTGCTAATATTCATTGAATTCTTTCCTATTAATCTTGGCATAATCAAGTTGCTTGATATCAACTCCCTTGGATCCCGGCCTTCCCTTTTTACTGCCTTATCCCCTTTGCTCCCATGACCTTACCATTAATTTCTTACTTTCTTTTTTACTTCTCCTCTCAACACAGCCTTGCCTTAACCATCCTCCCCATGCCTTAATCATCAGATGTTGGTCCTGTCTGCCTCTTCCATTGTTTTCATCTCTGTGCTCATGAGACAGTTTTAAACACACCGAATTTCCTCAGAGAGGCTTCCAGCCTCAGCAGTGCTCTCCAGGCACCATCTGTTCTCTTTGGATAGTCATGGACTCCTGACTGGCTTTCCTCTGCCTACTTTCTTTCTGACCTTCCTTCCTGCTGTATGGGAGCATAATTTTGGAAAATGTTCTAGATCAGAGCATGCGTAACCACTAGTGCCTATCAATAGCATCCTCACCTGACCCTTTTCATCCTCTGCTCTCTCCCACACTCATTTGTTGCATCTGGTTTAAAATCAAACTATAGGCTCCTCAGAGCAGAGCTCTTGCCTTCCAGATGCCTGTAGCACCAATCAAAATAGTGCCTGCTTCTGGTATCATTCAGTGCCCAAGCTGTACAAATAAATAAGAGTAGTTCTGAATTACACAGTTGAAGTTCTCATCTAAAATAATTTAAACACTAGTCACAAGCAGTTGTAATGGTTATAATTCATATAATAATTTAGGACTGCTAGTTTTTAACTATTGTGTAATTTAGATTTACTTGCAGTTCTCATGGGATAAAGTATATTATTGAACAAGAAAGGAATACACTATATTCAGAGTAGCTGTGGGGTGCTATGATTTAAAGGAGAGCTGGTGGAATACTATAAGAGAAAATATGCAGGATCCATTATACTGTTAATGATTGCACAACTGAAATTGGTGATTTAATTTTTAGATCATATTTCTCTCGTACCCTCAGGTATAGCAGACTTCATACATAAAAACTGAATAAGATGGTGTGTATTTATGCTGTCATTCAAAAAATGAGCAATAATAAAAAATTCCTTTCCTGTATTGTTTATGCATTTGCAATTATGTCTTTTAATGACATAGCATTCAAAGAGCACTATTAGAAGGGCACAACCGTATTTCCTGGTACTAGTTGCGAACCCATGGTAGTAACCTTTGAGACAGCTTGATATTTATTCATAGCCACAGACTGACACTGTATTTAAGCCATGACTACAGCATCATTTTTCCATCTGGCCAGGAGTTTTCTTGAAATAGTCGCCATTTTCTTCCTCAGGCAAGGTGGCAGGTTGGTGATATTTTAAACTGTCTCTTGGCTGAGACAAATCCCATTTTTTTTATTTTTGCAAGCAGACCTGGCTGATGTAAGCAACACCTATTCCTGCAGGGTCCCCACCCCTGAATAGTTGCTAGAGCCAATATTATGCATTGACTTCTGCTTTTACTAAATATGGCATTTTTGGGTCCATTTTTTTTTCATATTGGTGTGTTAATTGTAAGCTTTTTCTACCATCCTTTTTCTGAAACATGTACAGATGTCCATCTTTTTAAGAATCCCCATTTTACAGTAGACTGCATTTTAAATCACACAACCATATCTGCAAATTGAATCTGAAAAATCTTTGAAAATACACAAAGAAAAGATGAAATCAAAAGAAATTGTGCCTGGCCTTTCAGGTTGTACACCTGCTATTTTAATTTTTATTTTTTTTAATCTCTTACAACTGGAGTATCACTTCTTAAATGAATTTGAACAATTCACCCAAGAGACATTCTAAATTCAATAGTGTATTATGATAATACCAGTTGGATGTTATCCTGTTAGGCACTCACTGTAAATAAGGGATTTTCCACTGACTTTTAAATCCTTGATTAATGAGAATGCTTGAAGCAGTGTCCTGTAAATTAGCCATAGTGCTAGCAACAATGGCAATTCACTTAGGAGAACTGATTTGTTTTAAATCTTCCCATCCAAATTAAAAAGCATTAGGAAAAGATAATGTGCAGTAAGTAAAACATATTACTCCATATTACTCTATTATTGATTTGCACCCTGTGGCTGTCTAAATACTTTTCTCTCCTCAGGTAAATTTTTGTCAGTTAGAGCTCTTCTGGATAAACAACTCTAGTAGTCAGCCCATAGTATTTCATTTATATATTTATATTCTCAAGTGTTTTAGCTACTTTTGAATACCATTTTAAATTTTTATAACCAGACCAATTTGTAGTTTGGTCACTGCCATCTCACTTGCCTTTCATAGCTCCTTTGCCTTTTATTTCTGGTAAAATTATGTAAGAATAGCAGCAAAGAGGTATTTGGGTTTGGGGAAAGGGGACAGTAGGGGGACGTTGTGACACATCCATTAACTGATACTTAAACTGGAATTCTTCCTGACACTTTTTTCTCAAGAAAAACACTTTTCATGTCATCTTAGCACTTAACTTCTTATTCAACTATTGATACTTGATTTATTGCTTGCAAGAAAATTAGTTTTATATCAGGTATTGACTTTGAAACATACATTACTTCCTTTAATATTCTCAGACATTAATGAGATCTTTCTTGACGTGCTACATTCACATTTATTTAAGGTGTTATTAATTTCTGTACCCATAATATACATGCACTTTTATCATTCAAGAACATCCCTTTCTTCTTGTAGAAGTATGAATACTCCTTCCATAGACTGGAATTAGTGTCACTTTATAAAGACAGTTTTGACACTCTTGTATAAGTAACTGAGCAAAGTATCTCTCAGACATTAAGATACTTAGAATGTATTATTTTTCCAGTAATTTTTAATTACCAGAATTTTGAATATACTGCAAACTGTACAAAAAAGTGGAGTTACTTGAAGTCTTACCATGCTATCCTATTTCAGGAATAATCAAAGACACTGCAATAATTCTATAAATCTGTCTGATCATTTCTTCTTAGGTCACTCAAGTTACAAGGGTGACTCATCTGTGCATGTACCAAAATACCCTTAAACAAAATTCCAGTTAGACCAGTAGATCTCACAGGTCATCATTTCTTGCTGTGACTATTGCTTATGCATGGGACCCTCTCTGTTTAATGGTATTTGTGTAGAATTCCTCAGTGACCCAGTGGTAAATGTTCAGAATTCTGGCTGCTAGTCATAAAAGTATAGTCTTCTCCAGTGTTGTGGGTAGAAGGAAAACATGGCACTGTGGCTTCACTGGCCAAATCGAAACTGTTTGGGAGATGCATGATACTTTATGTACTTATTAGTACTTTTCTACACTGAATAGTTGTAGGTTTTACAGTAGAGATATTTTTTTAAGTGCAGGCTTTATTGGTTACCTGGTATTTTTTCTTTATACTTAAAGAAAAACATAGGTACTTCTCCACAAAAAGACTAAGATATTGGGTTTCAAGCTTAAATGTTTGTGATCTGGGGAAAAGACATGGACATTAGAAATTCAAGAGGATGTTTGCATCAGGTTTTTGTTAAAACTTTGGGGTTTTACGTGGTAGAAAGAATGGACACCTAGAGTGTTGTGGTTTTTTGTCCTTTTATATTTTGCAAATCTGCCAGCTAATTTTGGCAGCATTACAGATTTACAGAGTTGTTTCCCCCGGCTACAAATTTTCTCAGTCATAAGAAAAGATAATTTTTGTGATTATGGTATCTAAACATAGCTGTTGTCTATAGCCTTTTTTGGTTACTTTCAGCAAGTTACTTCATTTTCTTATGCCCCGGTCTTCTGCCAATAAAATATATTATAATAATAGGCTTTTCTTTGTTATATCTCACATATTAATGAATGTATCACTTTCCTACTTCACAGAAGTGCTAAAAGCATATATTCATTAATATTCTTGAAGCATGACAAAGTGAAACCTATTACTGTAATATGTTTTGCTTTAAAACTCCGGTTAGAATAATAATGATAAACAGCATTGGTTAGCCTTTGCCCCTACTGCACAGAAATAAAATTTTTACATGTTCAGATTTAAACTGATGAAGGAAAACTTTCATGTGTTTTATGTCCCTCCTCTATACTCATGGAGAGATTCAATGAAATGGGTTGGATCTCCTCATTGTCATGTATGACATACAGGAATCCAAGAACGTCTTTTTGCCTGCTATGTCCTTAGCCTCTTGTTTCAAGATGATATAGTATTTTATTCTCTCCATGTATTTCCTTCAGTGAGGTGAACAGAAAGTTGAAATGGACAGTTATGACATGTCTTGCCCATAGGAAAAGCTTCTTCCTAACCTCATTAGTAATTGCTTGAGAAATGACCAGGTGCATGACAGTTTATATTTCCCTACTATTATTTCCCTGAATAACTGGATGTTCTTATTACATATCTAAATGACTGTTCTCAGAGGTGGCTTGAAAAGGTATTTTATTTTTTCAGGTTCAGATTGATTGCCTCAGTGTTTCCTTTACTATCTCCTTGTTCTTGCACTGTAAAAAGAAGTAGATCGGAATTCCACAGTTCCTTTTATTTATGGTGTGTTGTATCATACAACCCCAGTTTTGTCTCCTTTGTCTTGATTATTTGATTTCTTTATATAAGGAACTGTCCACATGCATTCTGGGCAGATGTTCCTAGAACCCTTTGGACCTAAACATAGCACTTGGGCAATACTTCACTTTTTTTAAGAAAAGAAGATGCTTTCACTTATTTAAGAAAACAGCATGATAATTTTTACATTGTATATTATTGTTCATTTCTTTCCTTGACTTTCTTTTCATTAAATAGTTTTCAGCTCAGTAAGAGACATGTTTGCTTCTTTTCCTTTTTTTCTTTTTTTGGCTCTACATCTGAGAAAGAAAGTGAAGTTAATGGAGAAAGCGTCACTACATTTGTAATAGTTTTAACAGCTGCAGACAGTTCATTATTTTGACTTGTTTTTAAATGCCCTCAGTGTTTTCAGTAATATCTTAACAGAGATTTTGGAGATAAAGATGGAAGACCAGCAGCCCCAATATACGTATTTGTCCTTCTACTTTCTGTCCTTACTGCAAAAAAAATAATAAAACGTTTAAGTGCCTACACTGGATATCTAACACAATTCTAAAAACTGACAAGTGCAAATTGAAAAGCAAAGTCCCATTAATACAGAGTTGGAGAGCGTCACTGCGCCATTACACGTTAATTCTGGAATGCTCTGGGCCTTGCATAATCCGAGCAAAAGAAGAAATGCTAGTGAGATGTCTTAAACATGTTCAGTCAGTTTATCTATTTGACTTTTATTTTCTTTGCAGACTACAGATGACATCCTGGTGGCCTCAGCTGAATGTCCTAGCGATGATGAGGACATCGATCCCTGTGAGCCAAGCTCAGGTGGGTTAGGTTAGTCAACTTTTTTTATTACTTTCTTTTATTTCATATTTGCATGCTTCGGTCCCCCAGAGTCCCATCTAACAGGACAATCCTTTCTTACATAGCAAGGAGAGGTTGAACTGGGGCCTTTTTACACCTGTCAGAGAGAGAGAGTTTGCCATCTGTTTCTCAAAGACAAGGACGGGAGCACACTAATAGTCATGATCTGAGCAATCTTATGACTTGACTGAGCACTTGAGGATGAACTGGGAAGGGCCCTTGCAACTATGTTATTGTGGTAAAGAAGGTACAACCTCATTTAGCAGAAAGATGATGCAATTGTTTGTGCTTTAAGCATTTCCCCTAGATAAGATAAAAGTACCATATTTAAAATGTTGTGTTATGTCATAGAATCATAGAATGGCCTGGGATGGAAGGGACCTTAAAGATCATCTAGTTCCAACCCCCCTGTCATGGACAGTGACTAGACCAAGTTACTCAAAGTCTCATCTAATCTGGTCTTGAACACTTCCAGAGATGGGGAATCCACATAGTAAAGAATATTTTCCTGATAGGTGATCTAAACCTACTCTCAGTTTGAATCCATTCCATCTTGTCCTATCACTACATGCTCTTGTAAAAAGTCCCTCTCCATCTTTCTTATAGGCTTCCTTTAAGTACTGGAAGTTAGAGTTGACTTCATGTTGAGTTACTGTTTGTGGTATGAAATACTGTATAGGTAGATAAAACCTGAAGACATAGAATACAACAGTCTCAAATTTCAAATTGTTGTATGGCTTTTTTCCGAGTCCAAACTATTCAGAGTGTATGTTTTAGTTCTGATTAGAAAAAAAAAAAAAAGACGACGACATTTTAGTATTTTCCATGGAAGAAAAACTTTGTAGTATTTTGGCCATGTCTTTCTTATACCCACTGAATAGTGGAGTTCTTCTTTGTGATATAATAGAATGGTTTGACTTGGAAGGGACCTTTAATTATCATCTAGTTCCAACAGCCCTGCCATGAGCAGGGACACTGTTCACTAGATCAGGATGCGCAAAGCCCCATCCAACCTCACCTTGAACATCTCCAGGGATGGGACATTCATAACTTCTGTGTGCAATATGTTTCAGAAGGTTCCTTTATATTCAGTTATGTTCAATTAAATATTACATACCTTCTCTGAAAATCTGAACGTTTATCACAGAGGTGAAGGGACTAAAACTCATTAATATCACTCTGAACAGTTATGTTACTCTATAACCTTTAAAAATATCCCAGATAGTCCAATGGATTACTTCTGCTTTCTTTGTTGGCTTGGTTTAGCTTTTACATCTCCTGAGTGAACAGCTCATGGTACCATATAGATATATCTCAATTTCTCTTATTCCTTTGAATTCTGTCCTATTTGGTATCACACCTGCTGCTAGTTGTTTTAGCTAATTTGGTAATCTTTGGTGCTTGCTATAACACTTAATAGTAGAAAAATTAAGATCTATCTGTAGTTCAGTAATATACTTAAGTACAAATCAATTTAATTTGAGATTAATATATTAATGCAAAATCACAACTAAGAGCCATCTTAGTATACCACCAAAATCTGGGGCAAGCTACATAGCCTTAAGACAAATGAAATTTTGCTTCAAATGCAATGTCTGGTTCCTCTTTCAAGTCAGCCTGATACCCACATTCAAGAATTATTTACTTAAACTGAAGTAAAGGCAGAGACATTTATGACTTGTCTCAGTGTCTGATGGGCCTGAGGGATGACATTTGAGCTCTTCCAGGAACGAAGATATTTACAGATTTGATGACAATACTTTGAGATTGGTTTCTTTTGCTTTCCAATAAAAGGATTTCAGAGTAGTTTTCTAAATTCCAGGTGATGGAATGATCATTCTTAAACTGAGCAGCAATGGGTACATTCACCTTACACAGTTTTCTATCTCTCAGGAAGACATTTAACTTGCCAGACATCATGATCAAGATATTCAGGAATTGTGATAGGAATTCTTTTTTAAGTTTGAGAATTAATTTCCAGGATATTTTTTCTACTCTTTCACTCTCATTTACAAATTCTTGTGTTTAACAAGACTGTCCTGTCCAATATGAGTCATTGCAGTAGCTCATATGGCTCTGAGATAATTTATGCCATTTGTTTCCTTGCTTTAGTTAATTCAGGCAGTGCTGTTCAATAGATAAATTGGCATTTAGCTTGGATGATTTTATTTTATAAGGTAATTGTAAAGCAATATATTGCTTACCTGGCACTAAATAATTTCCCAAATCCTCTGAGAATGCATCTTTGGTATTAAAGATGCATTTGTATTTTCTCAGCCTTACAGCTCACTGAAAGCCAGTGAGATTTCAGAATAATTCTTCACTGTTTCCGATTAGGGGCTGCAGTGCTTTGTAGTCCTGAGCCATGCACAGTCCTTTAGCTAGTGGGTGCCGGTACGGGAGGGGTGAAATCAAGCTTTCTGACAGGTTATTGTTTCTGTCCAAACTATGGTTCAGATGAGGAATGTGAATGTTAGTCTTCCAGGAAAACACTGTCATTAGCTTTACATCCCACTGTTTAGCTTTCCTATTTTAGCTTATCATTCATCACCCAGCTACACTTCTAATTTTTGTTTATTTGAGAATGGGTTTACTGTTTCATTTTTTGCATCCCAACTGCTACTGCTTTTTTTATAAAGCGTGGATTGGCACAGGAATTATGTTCTGCATAATCCCAATTGTCTGGATCTCTTTATCTGTCATTCTTCTCATCAAAATGTCATTCATCCTCCCACACCCAACTTTTAAAAGCTGTTAATTTGCCTTCATCAGCCTTGCCCTTTTATCATATTTGAAACAGCCTGAACCAAAGAGGTTACTGAAATCATATCTTCTAGTATATCTGTTTGTCTGCAAGCTGTTTTAGTCTTAGTCACTTAGTGTTATGAATAAGCTTTCATCGTGAATAGTCAGGTAGGCACTACTCCATTACAGTAACACTGCAGTCTCCGTGTGGATTTGAGCTACTCCTAACAGTACACTGGAACTTAAAGGAGAGAAGCATAATATTTTTGGCAGTGAGAGATTATTGACAATTTTTTTTCTTTTCATTTGGGATAGGAGATACAAAAGGATATGTTCCTTCATTTAAATTCTTCCTATGGTTCAGTTCAACTTTTTCCCCTTAACCCTTTTCACAAACCAGAGTTGCTTCTCCACAGCTTCTCCTCAATATCTTTACTAATGGTGTTGGAGATTATGTTTGCTAACAAGTAATTCTAGGAGACCAAATATATGATGGTTAGGGCAACTTTACTTTTATGTTTTCACTTCAGAGGCTGTATTCTGGGATCCTGACTGTCAGTCAGCAAAGGAATCCACCTCGTGTAAAGAGATGATGCTCTAAGGGCTCTGAGGTCAGCATTTTTCTAGCTAGAATACAATCAAGGAATGGCCAAAGCCCTTGAAGTTTTATTGGCAGAGCCATACATTTCCATGATAATTGCCCATAATATGCCTATTTCTAACCAAATTTCTCAGCTCAAAATGACAGTCTATTCAACAAATAGTTTGAAGATGGAGTGCCTGTATATCACAGGAAATGCTGCTTATGTGAATTTTACTAATTAGTGAGATTTATGCATAAAATAGGGTTTCTTTTCTATTGCAGATATGTTGCAGTTTCTAGTGGCTAACAAGTCCCGATCTGCCACCACCAGCTTTGCTTTCTGTGCACCTGTCTTCTAAATAATAAATGGAAAGATGCAATTTGCAACAAATTTCATATGGGACATAAAAATGTAAACCAGATTAGGAGCTGCTGAGCAGCAAACCCATCATCTTGTCTGGAACATAAAGTCACAAAAATTATAATTGCAGATTTCATTGTGGTATACAAACTGCTAAATGTGCCATAATTGGATGAAGTCATAACAAATTTATTAGCATGCAAAACTTAGTCAACATATTTTGTTTGCATTATGTCTTGTGTAGTAAGGCAGCAAGTATTGCTTTCATGGTCTCTCCACCTTTCCCTCTCCCACTCTAAATACTAATAATAAAAGAAAAATAATAGTTTATATGTGCTCAACTTCATGTCATAGAGGAAATAATAAAGCCTTCTAATTTTGAACACAAGTTACGAAAAATGTTAGAACCTATCCTAAAAAAAGAACCTGGAATAATTGACTGATTTTACATGAAGAGTTATAAAACTGCAGGTGGACAAATTGCCGTTCTGCACATCAGGACTGCTGTTCCAGCCATTGCTGAGCTCTATAGAGAGCTCCGATTTCTGCTGAGTTTCAGTGAGCATTTGTGCTACACAGCTTATTTGCTCCAGTTACTCTGGGCTGGTATTTTATTTGTTAGTTATTATCTAGCCACTCCTGTAGCTATTGAAATGTTCCAAAAGGCAGAAAAGTCCAAACTGGGTCAAATGAAGTGAATCACTGAGGTTATCACTGGCAGGGAAATCTCAACCATAGAAAAAGTCTTACAGTTTTAGGCATAGAAACAAAGACTTCTTTTCCTGCAAATGACAATTCTTTCTCCAGTTTGGGACTCAAGAAAGGTTTAAGCTCAAAAGTAGGTTGAAAACTTCTCCTGACAGCCCCAGCAGAAATGGGGTGGATAGAGGGTGTGGCAGCTTTTGGGTTCTATTTCTCAGGACAGTGTTTAATTGATATCAGATCTTGTCCTATACTAGTTCTGTAGGTAAAAAAAAATAAGAATAATCAGGACAGATTTCCGTGGTGTATAGCAAATGGTAGCACTGGTTACCTTTCTTAGCCCTGATTCTTGATTCAGAGCAAGAAATGGGATCAGTTATTTCCCTATATTATTAAGTAAGGATAATTAAAAGGATAGAGGGTTATGGACTGATCTTCGAGCATGTTTTTAATTTCCCTACATCTTTGCCACGCTCATTGCATTTCAGAAAACAGCTGGTGACTGTCAGAAATCTCCAAAGCATCAGTTTAGCCAAGAGAGCAAACAAGCCACTGCCTAAGGTGACTCTTCAGTCACTGCTCTGGGGAAGGCTTTGTCCTGTGAGCAGAACAGTACAAGGCTGTGCGTGCAAACTGCTCTCTGCACATGTACGCCCTCTGCTCTGTGATAGCATGTGTTGGATAGGTGGAGATGGCTCAGAATGGTATGTTCTCAGACACCTTGTGATAGTTTAGGTTTGGTCCCAGCACTGGTACCTGTTTTTCTAACAGGCAGAGCTGTGAAATATAGACTATGAGTGATTTATGATCATTACTTGAAGCTTTGCTTTTCTTTTCCTGTCACAAATTACTGCAATGTATTCCTGGTGCATCTGGCAGCAAGATAACATTGCAGTAGGAGGTGAAGTGACTCCTAAAATTTATACATCACTGCAAGTGCCCTATTTAATGCTCTTCATGGAATTCATTGTGCAAGAAGCTGAAACAAAGAAAAATAAAATTACAGTTAGTTCATAGGGCTACTGTGTTCATTATGGCTTGAGATATAAAGGGAATATTTGTGCCTCAGTCCAATTATCCTGTAGTTCTATATGCATTTCCAGTACTAGAAAGATCGCTTAGTTGTCTTGAATCAGACTTCTGAAATGCTTAGCTAAAATACACATAGATATCTCTGCATTAGCTACTACAGGGTGAAAATTATTCTTTATTTACAAAATTTCCAAGTGTTACCTCTTACCATGACTATACATAAAGGAACTGAGGGCACTAAGATAAAGATTAATTTTCCTATAATTGAAGTTAAAATACTTGTTAAGCTTATTTCTTTTTAAGAAATCATAAAGCCCTTCCAAAAGAAACAGAATGAAAATGTTGCATTTTCCCATATGGTTTCATTGTGAACTGAACTAATTCTTTGTCAACAGGCTAAGGTCTTAGTGTCTGTCACAGTGAATTACAAATAAGGCATTTCTAATTTGAATTTGATCAAACAGATTTTTTTTCCTAAATTATCTTTAAAAATTAGGTTAAAAATTATTGTTGATCCATTGCACAAGTACTGATCTCTACTCTTTGCCAGCCATGCCATTGAAACATGGGAATACTGAGTAAACTGTAGGTTTCTAGCCAGCCCCTAGGATTTTCACATTCCCACTGTCAGAAAGAAGAATATAGATGGATACTGGGGAGCTGGCTTTTTTTCTGGAACACAATAGTTTTCTATCAATGTAATATCACCAGCTCACTATGCTCTATGACTGGTAAGAAATATTGACATCAGATTGCTACAAATCATACAAAGATCTCTGTACGCATGCACAAGACCTTCTCTACTGGTGTGTAAATGATGAACAGTTTTCCTTCTGTGTGAACTTTGAGGGTACATTCATATTCCACATGTGTTCTTGCTGGAATTGGATGTTCTCACTTCTATAATGAGTATTAGAATTGTATAAGAATGGCTGCCATGGTTAAATCCCAGCTGGCAAACACTCACAGTGTAAATACTGCAGTTATTATTTATATGGCAGTACCTAAAGCTTTACTTCATGCTTCAGACATACATAGACAACATGGAAAGACATTTCTTGTGCAGAGAAATTTAGTGAGTTATTAGTACTGTTGTTACATGTTCACTGGTTTGAAGTTAGACATCTCCACAGCATAGACAAAAACAGATGGTAATGTTTTGAGTAGTTTGAAGAATTGTACTCATTTTATAAACAATAATTCAAGAAAAATGGGCACATTACTCAGTGCTCCTGAAGGAGTGGCCCAAGAAAGAAGGGTCTGTTATTTTTCTTTCTTTTAAAGACCGTTAGTGATTCAGTTCTGAAGATTCTTAGAGGCAAAGCTGAAGCACAAGATCCTGCTATGATAACCAGGACTGGGATGTGCATGCAGGGAAGCAAACCAGGCCCTCCACATCACTCATTCACAGATGCATGTGGGTATGTGTCATACCCACTAACTTCAGAGGAACTCCCTAGACTTTTCAGTACTTGTCTGGATTGTGAACAGCGAAGTGTCTATGAACTGTCCTTTAATTCAGGCCTAGAAGTGATATGTTACTCAGTCAGAGGCAAGTGTGCAATCCCTGCATGAGATAATGGGAGTGAAAGGAAGCGCGTGCAGACAAGGATAGAGGGGGAGGAATATGGTCTTGTTTCCTTGTTGAAGCTATTTGGGGAAAACCATTTGTCTCACAATCCATTTAATATCGATTATCTCTTGTTTTCTCTCTCCCTTCCCACAAGTACATGCATATGTTCTTGAGGACTTTCCTGGTTTTCCCTAGAAAAAGCTGTTGATTGCATATGAGCAGTTGCATGACCTATTCTTTTTGGTATTCCTAGACAAAGAACCTGCCTACAGATAAGGTATTACATTGACCTTAAAGAATTAATTATCTGTGAATGCAGTGGCTTTGTCAGACCCCAAAAAAATTAAATTAGATCTATGTCCATTCTCTCTTAAACAAAGCAGTCATGGTTTTCAAGACTGATACTCAAAATTTTCAGTAGAACAACTTAGTAAGCCCCAGTTTCTGTGCATGTATCATTAATACAGGAAAATAGGTTTTAGGCAGTTGTAAATATGTTGTGATTGTTAGTTGTTAGCCAAAAAATAAAGATGTGTGTTCTTTGACAGCCTTCATTCTGAGATGTTTCCATCATTTTCAAAAAATGTGTAGATCTTTTTTTATTCTGGAACCAAAGACCCACTTACCTGGAGGATAGGCCATAAAACACATTAGATTTACTGAAACCAATGAAATAAGGCCAAACAAAGATTACGTGGACTATCAAAACATTTTCTGTAGATGGACTTCACATTCTGACATTGGTTGAAAAATGCAGAAAATTAGTAAATTAGTAGTTGGAAATCTGAGGTTTTCAAAAACAGTTAATTTACTGACTTGACTGAGACTTTTTTTCTGATTAAATTAGGATAGGCAGAGGATTTACTTGTCTAAGGGTGAAGTAAAGAAATTGCTGAATCTGGAACAGATTCCAGTAATTTTCATGTCAATATGCTTAAAAATCCTATATTAAAGTGTATAATCCAAATGGTCTTTTAAATCAGGCTTAAACTTAGAATCAAGATTGCACATAGATTGTTGAATAGAGTGAGTTGTTCTAGTTTCTTTGAAATTAGACTATGTGTTACTGGGGACTTGACTGATGCAACCACATTGTTTTCCTTGAGCAACACTTCATTCTGGCTTAATTTGCTACATCTAGTGCATATATCTTCTTGCATACTGTATTGTGGACACTAGCAATACTGAAACTGTTTCTTGTAGCGTTGTAGCTCGCATGCATTGAATATCTTCTTTTTGTGAAAAAAGCCACTTTTCCTCAGGACTGTTTATCGTCCTTGTTTTGATGAACACAGCAGAAGAAGAAAGACAATATTTTGCAATTATATGAGAAGGTTTAAAGCCAAAATACTGGCCTGAATTAACATTTTGTTGCTCAATTTCTATGTCAAGGCTTTCTGAGACCAAATTTGGTCAATGTGATGTGAAAGCAGGTCCTTAAAATTCTGCAGGAAATTTTCTTCACCCCCACTGCTATTTGGACCAGACAGAAAGATGGGAAACTGAGCAGACACCCCTAGCAAACAGTTTTGCTAAGGAAGTGGGAAACTGGCTGCACTGCAGGCAGGACACAGGACAGAGGCCAGGGCTTTGTCTCTCTGGGTTGAATGACACAGGGCACTGTGTATTCCAGCACTCCTTTGCAGCTCAGTTTTTCTGCATTCAAACAGGGTAATTAGAGGTGTGCAAGCAGGCCATTCTGCTTCCAGCTAACCATTTCCAATACCTGATAAATTCAATTAATATGGTGTTATAAAGTAGTTGGTGTATGCCAGAGGCAGTTTATCAAACCAGTAACCATGCTAACAGACTGAACAGCAGTGAACGGGGTTGCTGAACCTGCTGCCACATAAAGGGCATAAGAGCAAACTGTAAACTTCTTGCTGCTGTTTTCTAGCAATCAGTCCAGTGTGACTTCTCATTATCTCTTGCATACCTAGTACTAAGACTTGCTACTAATTTTCAACCACTTGCTAACATCCAATTTAAACCTATGCAGAAACACTGGGGTATTGTAGTGTGTGACTAGTCATTTGAGAGCCTGCAAAGTGGCAGGTGAATGCTGACAAGTTTGAGAACTAGGTATTCTCTAAGGATATTGCTCATAAATGGAAGCAGGAAAAAACTGGAGGCAAAAGTAACCTATAATGAGGATGCATGTACCTGAAATAGTCTAACCTTAGGCTATCTCCTTCTAACTATGTAAAGACCTGAATGAAACTGTGTTCTGCTGTGTTGACATGCGATTCTGTCCTACAGGTTTCAAAACAAGTACTTCTGCTGAGGTTAAGAGCTATGGTCTAGATCTGGGACTTTGATGGTATAAACATGAGCTTGTTTAAACAGTAAATTCAGGTCCAGATACAGCACATGTTGTGAAAGTACCCTTTAAAAAGTTGCAGAAAAGGGATAAATGAAAGATGAAAGCAGTGAGAACATAAGAATTATATTCTGAAATAAAGCTTTATAGATATCTCAAACTTTTCTCCTTGTGCTAACATCAGAGACAACAGAATTGTTTTATAGAGTATGATGAGAGAAACAAAGAAATACAAGGCGGTCTTATTAATTTTAATAATTTTATCAGGAGAAAAAGGACATTAATTACATCAAATGTAGTTCATATTGTGGAGGTTTGAGTTGGCACCCTGCCAACTCCAACTGCTGGCCACACGGATTCCCCCTCCCTCCCCGAGAAAGAAGGGAAAAAAGTACCAAAAAGACAATTGTATTAAAAGTATATATATATATATATATTCACATATA
>JAWWEE010000105.1:11908093-11948422 GCA_035221455.1 Xenops minutus
GAATACTTCCTTAGTTATGACATTGTTACCAAGGAAGGCCTAAACCAAAACCAAGAAAACTAAACCACCACACATATCAATCCTGAATTCCATTTGTCTTTGTCTTCCCACTCCCAGAGAAGCATATAAGGTTTTGGCAGTAATAGGATTCAGGCTGAACAAGTGTAGCTGTATCTGCAAGTTGTATCTGAGCCTTTGGTTAGAGGGTGTAGTTCAGTATTTATAGCAGTTGCATTTCCAATGTGTGTGCATATATATTCTAGATGTCTTGAAAGCCTGGGCCCTTCTTTTCCCAGGCACATTATCAACTTTGTCAGTAATGGATCTGACTTGATGACAGTATTTGGAACAAATTGAATGCAGTGTGCTTTCAGCTCCAACATTCAAGCCATATATATATAATATTTGTGGCGTAGACATTTAACTCATCATGTAGTAACTGCTTAGTGAAGGAAGACAGTCAAGGAATCACCCACAGCTGTGAAGATGAATGTGGGTGTCTGCACCTCCAGCTCATTTCATGAGCAAGAATCATTTGGTGCTCTGCAGGCCAAGCCATCCAATTCCTCACTCTTTACAACTACATTTTGGCATTCTCCTGCTGAAAACTGTTTCCTAGATAAGGTAGTTTGGAATTTTTTGCCTCTTTCTTTAATGAGATGAGAAGGATAAAAATAGTAAGCAGTGAAACTTTGATCGTGCAAAACTCATAGCAAACTTTTCCTAAGGCCAGTGGGCCCTGAATGTCCCTGTCACTGAGACTGTAAGTTTTCATACGATGAAGCTAATCTTACAGTTAGCTGCCATCAAAACTTTATGCTTCCCATCTCCCTGCTCATTTTGGCTTTAACACTAGTACTCCTCTGAGTCTTCAGGGAGCTACAGCTGCAGGCAACTTACCGAGCAAATGACACCAGCTTAGCTATCTGAACTGGTTGCCCACAATTACAGCAGCTTAGCTCTAGCTTGAACACATGCTGTCAGCAGTGTAATATTTGTGTTTTGTCTTTCTTATGTTATCTTATTTGCAAAAGCATTATTTCCCATTTAGGAATACTTCAATTTAAAATGTAGAATACCTACTGACTCTGATGATTAGTCAAAATTTCTGAAACAAAGTGCCGAATTTCCAAAGATTTCTCAGAACATGCACAAAACCAGGAAAATTACTTCACACAGAAAATACAGAAGCTGAAGTGCAAAGGTGAAGGATAAATGTAGAAGTGGGGAAAGGTAGGACAGCTGAACTGGTAAAAGGGAAAGAATCCTTGTTGGAGGGAAGGAATAATAAAAGAGAAGCAATGAAATTGAAAATGTTAAAATACATTGCTAAAATGGGTAAGACCACAGGGAAAAAGACTGCTAAAACATTAAATGATATATTGGTTTATATTTTCCATTTTGGCTAAAATTAAATTTAGCTTTCTGAAAAATATTTTCACAAAAGCTTCTTATAAAACTCTTTGAAATATTCCACTCAGCTCTGAAGAGCATAGTAACTTACAAACTCCATTGATTCAGTATGCTCTATCAATTGGCACTGTACTACCAACTAACCTATCTCCCTTTAGACTTATGTTGACATTTTAAAAGGTTGAGAAAACAACCTTCCACCTCTCAGCCGCAGGGGAAAAGAAGTTACTTGCAAAACCTGCAGTCCTAAGGAGTTGATAGGATTTGTAAATGATTTGTAAATAATTTGAAGTCAATATATTACAAATCATTGGACTTGGAAATAAGCATTCTGCTCTGTGCAGAGAGAATGTTTAGCTTCTTAGCAAAACAAGCTTTTTAGCTGTGGATGGTGTTTCACTACTAGACTATTTTTATAACTAGCTATGTTAGTTAACATCACTTTAGAGATATTTTAATGCATCATAGCTTTCCTTCTGAGAACCTTCAAACTCTGAATTTCAAGGAAGTAAGGAACCTGGGTTTGTACACCAAAGAGCACAAATATAGATACTTTAATAATTTTCCTGTAAACACTTTCTCTGAAAATAGGTTATTGTTTTGTTCCCTCAAACTCAGTAAGCATCTGACAGATTTCTTGGAACAAATGTAATGGTGTGATTTCGAGATGGCAAATGTAGCTACCCTGTTCATTAGCACCACACCTTTCCACCACATCACAGTGTGTTGTGTGTGCTGGTCTCAGTTCCTGTTCTTGTTGAATTATGATGCCATTATGACCATAGAGCACCGAGAGTGTTTGGAAATGCAGCTCATTTTGTGGTACCTGTCTCATGTAGATTAGATCCCGGCTTTGGATATACACTGTTCCAAGTCAGATGAAAGTTTGTCACTGAGCTAAAGCGGCCACATGTAGAACCACCTGATAGTGCTTCTGTCCCATGGCAGTTCAATCACTGATGAATATCCCCCAGGAAGCCAGTTCTTGCCTCCCCTGGAGAGCCAGTTGAAGCTGAGTAGGAAGGGAGCAGGCTGAGATACCCCTGTATTCAGACCAGGGTATGTTTGAGCAGAGTCTCTTGCACAAATTTAAAGCAGATCTTCGTCCTGGTTTTGAAACTGGCTGCAACTATCCCACCCGTTCTGCAGAGGAAGCGCTGAGGTTTGTTTTTCAGATGTATTTGTTGTAATGAGGTGTTGAAATTGTAGTGAGCTCAGAAACCAGTTCACCAGAATCCAACAATGCTACAGAAAATCGACCACAAACAGGTTTACAATGATAGCACACAGAGTGAAAATTAATATGTGTCCTGTAAATAATTGCCTTCATGCCTCATTGCAAATGCAGTAGTTAAACATTTCTGTCTTGTGAGTAATTTCCTATTCACAGTTTGTGGGAAGTCATAAATGTAAAGAAAACAGGTTTGGGGTCCTTTTGTTGTTTTTTTTTTGTTTTGTTTTTAAGTCTGCTAATTTCAATTCACAAACACCATGGGAGCCTGCAATTCCAATTTTCTTTTCACAGTATTAATGAAAACTAGGCACTGAAAATAGTTAGATTTTTCCCTCTAAATTTTAAACCACTTGGAAATGCAGTCAAGAATAATAACTTTTTAATCCATTATTACACAATGTAAAACTGTGCTCAATTGCTATTATTTCATGCAAAATTTTTCATAAGTGGTAGAAGAGGCTTTTAAAAATCAGTCTCTTCTAAGCTGGTCTTTGAGGCAATCCAAAAAGGCTGCTATGCTGTGTTGAGAGGAAGAGCTGTTCATCAGAGAATTTGTTTTAAGAAGGAATCATTGCACCACAAGATGACTTTTGTTTCCTCTCATTGTTATGGCAAGTTGAGCATATTTAGTGACTTTATGATTTTGTCTTGTCAAACCATCCTCAATTTATTGTTTCAATATTCAGGCTTTGGTGTTTTGTTGTGATGATTTTTTTATTATTTAAAACCAGAGTAATTTTTTAAGGACATTTAATCTTAACATTCACCTGTAAGGTATTCCACTTCTCATTTACAGTAAGAAACTTTGTCCAGGATGAAGTTTGTATCTTTTTCATCCTGCAAGCACTAGTAGTGAATGCAACCAAGTAGCAGGCAAGGTTATCCATAGACACCTCTGCTCTTGTGCCAGGAGCCAATGAATGCCTACCAGCCGGGTAGCTGCCTGGTTCAGCTACCAAGATGCTGGGAAGAAACCTGCATTCTGTTTCCCCAAGAGTTGGGAAGCAAAGAGCTAAACCTTATAACTTTCACTTGCTCTCCATTAAGATCAGCTACTGTCCCTTGCAATAGTTCCTGTCTTGCAGGGGGGAAAAAAAGAATCCAGGGAAATTTCCCTTGGGTACTCCAGTCTTAGTCAAACAAAGGTCTTGCTTTAATAGAAGGCATCTGTTTCAGCAATGTTATGGATCGGGATTTATTTATTTATATAGATTTCTGAAGAAGTTTAGGCTGGCCTTCTTCCAGTGGCCCTTTCCTCCCTGTCTCAGAATAGGACAATTACTTCAGTGTGTACTCCATTAGTTGTCCCCATCCAAAATGCTCACAGATAAACCCATGTGCTTTGTAAAACCATCCTGTTTTCTCCTCCTTAATTTGTCTTGAGAGGCTCTGCTAGGTTAAAAGCATATTTTAATGTAAATGGAAGAAAAATAGCAAGAAGTCATTTCCCTGCCTGAGCTGCTCCTTTTACAGAAGTCCAAACAAATGTAACAACAGATGCTTTGAAATGTTATAAGTTTAAATAACATTAATGTAGTGGTTGAATATTTCTCAGACAGATGGGATAAATGAGATAATTGCAAAAACATTCTTAAAATAAAAGGAAGCCATCAGGTGAAAGGCAGGAGTTTAGGTAATGTTGAAAAAAATACCTTAAATGTTTTTTTAGGTTCCGGTGTTAGAAAATGTTTTCCTCTGAGCAAGCTGTTGTGTCATTTAGTAGACATTAATTGTAAAGTGAATTGATGCTATTTGTCCCAAATGTCTATATTTTAAAGAAAAAGAGTGGCTGTCAGTCCATCAGGTATTGACAGAGTTCATTAAGTTGCTTCTGTTATTTCTCAGACAGAAATTAATTTCCTGAAATCGCATACAGTAAGATAAGACTTTGTCTCATTTTTATTCATTATGGAAATACTCAGTCTTTGTTCTGCAACAATGCATTGTCTCTTGTAAAACAATAAATGACACCCTATGTGTAAAAGAATTTTCATTTTTTACAATAGCTATAATGAAGAACCAGATCTAAACCAGTCACTGACTTTGGAACAGACCACCTTTCTTAGTAGAGTGGCATCTACCTTGAAATGATTAAAAAATCTTAAAATATTCTGAACCAAAACTTCAAGATCTCATGTGTAGTCATAGAAAATACCAATTGTACTTACTCATAACAACTAAGAACTTTCAGAGGGAGAAAAAAAAAGTTAAAAAAATACTTTATGTGAATTACAGGCATTTTTTGAGTCTTACAGTGGTGCCTCTGTTCTTTCAGCCAAATAAAATGTCAACTTCTTTAAATCTATTTGGGATAACGGCCAGGAAGTGGTGTTTCAGGAGTAAGAACACAAATCATCAATAAATAAATGATGAGTAATACCAAGGAACTTATTTCTTTTTGGGGTTTGTGGCTTTTTTACTACATTTATTATTCATAGCCCATTTGTAGATGTCTGTAGCTGGTGGCTGCTTTCAATTTTGGTTGTCCAAACTTGTTGCAATTTTTTGACCAGTGCTGATAGTTTGGCTGGCATTTTCTTTAATGTAGCATCCTTAAAATCATCATCTTCCTTTTATGTCTTTACAGGGGAAAGAAAAAAAAAAAAAGTGACTATGGGGCATGGTGTGCTTTGTGGACTTTGAGCAACACACTTCTCTAATACACTTCCATAAAATGCTACCTGTAGGCAAGGCCTGATGAAGCTAACATTATGAATATATTGTAAAACTAGTGTTTAATAGTACTCTTAGTTAACATTTATATTTTAGTGATCGAATTTTTAGCCATGCATAATGATAATGATAATGATTTAATTTTTAATGATTTAAAATGCAGTTTCTATAAGCCAGCCTGGATGCTTAATGAGAGTGTTCAGCACTGCTCAGTGGGAAACCCTGGTTCACTCATTACTTTTGCTCTCCTGAGCTCTGCCAAGGCTGGCATTGCTGAGGGTGCAAAGCCTCTCAGAAGTTTGGAAATGCTGGTATAATCAAAGGAATATTGCATAGACCAAGGTCATTTCATTTCTGTCCATGACACTTGCTAAGTTAGAGAAGATCCTTCTCTCCTTCTCAGCTATTGCCACTTAAAGCAATTCTATACAAAGATATGCCTCTCCTCCTGCTGCAAAATGCAATAAAGAAAGGAGATCACAGGAAACGCATAAGCATTGTGTGTGCTGTGAGCATTTAAACTAGAAATTTCTCCTGGAATTAGGGTTTCATTTCACATGGCTGTGTAAGGGACAAAATGTGCCAGACAACACAATAGTTCCTATCAAGAAGACTTTATAGTGTGAAGACATAGGTCAGTTCCATTCATATCACAACTGGCCTGAGCAGTGGGTTCTTAGGAGGCTGAGTCCTTGCTCTGTGCAATTTGAGAGTTTTCTTTGGGGTATAAAGCATTCCTTGAAGGAATGTCTGATAATAGCATCAGTGATAAAAATGGGGAATGGGGGACGTTGAATGAAAAAGCGCCTCAAAGTGTAGTCATGTTCAAGGAGGACTCTGAAAAGAGAAGGTAGGGTTGGACAGCTTTCTAAAAGTAATAAAAGTAAATATAATTAGTTGGGGCAAAAGAGAAAGAAAATATTAGGAGAAAAGGAGAACTGAGGGAAATGTAAGGGAGAGCTGAGGATACCTTATTTGTAGCCAACTTATTGGCTGCTATCAGATATTTTCATTTTTTCCCCCATTCTGTCTGCCTGTCCTATCATCACTATATACTCAATAACTACTCTAGTGTGACTTTTTGTTCATCACAGAAGGAGGGAAAGAGAGAGGGAGAGAGGAAGGGAGGGAGGGAGGGAGGGAGGGAGGGAAGTTCTTTCCTCTGAGATGTTCATGTCCCTGCATACAAATCGTGACACACTTATTTCAGATTATTTAGGCAGTCTTTCCTTAATAACACATTTGGACAAACTATACCTTTGAAGGCTAAAATGAGATGTTTTCTGCTGTCCTTTTCCTTGTTTAAAAGTCTGTGTGCTTGTGCTGACAGACATGAGAATGGAATGGGCTGCAAACTGAGCTGTTTCTGGACTGGTAGAGTTTGGGTACATTGAGAGGCAGTCCTGACCCAGTGAGTGCAATTAGAAAGGTGCATGACTGTAGCAGGTAGATATGAATGTGTAAACTCAATGTGTAAACTCAATAATAACCTCTCCCTTATTTCATTATCTACCTACAGCAAATCCTACCAGAGCAGGAGGAGGAAGGGAGTATCCTGGCTCGTCCGAGGTGATTCGTGAATCTAGCAGCACAACAGGCATGGTGGTTGGGATCGTGGCGGCAGCAGCGCTGTGTATCCTCATTCTCCTGTATGCCATGTACAAGTACAGGAATCGAGATGAAGGATCATACCACGTGGATGAGAGTCGAAACTACATCAGTAACTCAGCACAATCCAATGGGGCTGTGATCAAGGAAAAACAGCCCAACAGCGCTAAAAGTTCCAACAAAAACAAGAAAAATAAGGATAAGGAGTACTATGTCTGATCTCAACATCTAAAAGAACGCTTGTATAGAAATAGTCTTCATTTTATCTGAGACATAATACAAACTTATTTACTTTACTTTTTATGAAGCACATTCAAAAACAAACAAAAAAGACAGGGAATGCAATCAGAAAGGAAAGACTGTTTTTAAAAACAAGCATTTCATGCTCTTGTTTTTCAGAAACAGGAGCTGATAAATTCCCTAACATCCACAGTGTTTTCATTTACTCTGCCTGTCTTTATGTTGCTGGAACGTTTCTGAAAGACAATGATGATACCACGCATTCATAAAGCAAGGAGTATTACTACAACATCAAGGCACAATATGAAACAAAACAAATTAAAAAAAAACAAACAAAAAACAAAAACAAAACAGGAAAAAAAAAAGAAAAAAGAAGCTACCTATGATTCTGGATTTAGCCAAAGTGCTAGCGCTTTCTTGAGAAGTAAGTTAGTCTTATTGTCAGAGAAGACTGTCATTATATATGGTGACTCAACAAGCAAACATAGTTTGCCGTCTGGTGCAGTGAAGCAGTGATTGGAAACTTGCATTTGAAACAAAGTGCTGGCTTTTCTGAAGACTTATGTAGAAATACTTTCAAAAAGCCCCTTTCTGGTTGTGAGGAAAATAGTATGGAGGCCTTATTTTCAAAAATAAAAACAAAAATCTGGAATATAAGGCACATTTCCACAAAAAAAAAAAAAAAAAAAAAAGAAAAACAAGAGGGCATAGATGCAATCATTGGGAAATTTTCATGCACGCTTAATATGTTATTACATATGTTTATATAAAAACACATCTATATGTGCTTTCTGGACTGTGATAAGTGATGTTTTATAGCCTGTTGTATAGAAAATGCAAACTATATCTGCTCTTCAGCCATTTTTGGTAAACTCAATGTTATAAGTGTTGCTAGGTATAGAGAGTTTTATGACATCTGGAGCAACAGACATACTTCAGTTTTTTTGCAGCCATTATAAATTGTCCCAGATTTTTTCCCCTTTTTTTTTTTTATTTTTAATTTACAGTGTAGTGGTTATACAAAGGGGGATGTGTATGAATGTATATAAGAGTCAGCTAATTTTTTTCTTACCTGTACAGCCTCTATTACGTTGCAATTAAGTTTCAGTAGTTTGTATGAAAGACGTGGACTAGAAAGCAAAAATATATCTCTACTGTAATTTGTCTTCTCCCTCCTATTCCCATCTCTTGCTCCTGATATGCATCAATGAAGTTGATCAGAATGGCCAATTTTCCTAAAAATAACATTCATTAATTAGCTAAATATTTAGTGACTTAAACTGGCCTTTGGCTTCCAGTCAAAGCTTCACTATTGGAGAGCATGGTTTGCCTTACAGAAACCTTGTTCTTAGAAATTAGGAGAATGATGAGTTTCTTGAGAATCTTAGGAAGTATCATATAGTGTTTATCTGGCATTCAGTATGACAGCTACTACAGTACTGGGTGGCAAAAGATCTAAAAATACCCATTTTAATTATCCAGGCTGATTCTACTGCAGAATTTATCCCTTTCTCCAAAAAGGAAATAGTCTTGACGTGCACAATAGTATTTTTTAATGGTGGGCATTTTGACATATAAAAAAGTATTTTTAGCTAAGTTGATTGTGTAGTATTGCAGGACATCATAACCAGACAAGTTCATCATGTTTTAAAGGGACACAGCTTATCTTGCATATATAAAACATTAATGCATTTTAGTTGAACATATTAAATATAATGCTGTAATTTACATATTAAGTTTGGTTTTTTTCTAGTAATATTTCATTAGTTTCACAGCAATAAATCATAGCATAACATTTTATTTACATGGAAGTTCAAAGGGAATACATTAGAAGAAAGAGGGTAGTTCAACAGAAATCAACCAAATCATCAGAAGGCCTCCTGGGCAGGATATAGATATTCACACTTTACAGACAGGGAGGAATTCAAAACTACTTTCAACAGGAGACAAGACATTTTGTTGTATGTTATTCACTGTAGCTGATGAAAAAAGTTGGAAACTAGTACAGCTATCTATCTGGGAGTCAAAGCACTTTAAAAACACACGTAGCTGACATGAAAACACCTCTCTTGAAGTTTGCCAACCACATTAAGGTGTGTCATGTTGCATTTATAAAACAATTTTTTATTTTCATTAGCATTTACGCAAAAATGAGTACAAGTTCACAAAATCCATCTGATGTTCATTTCGTAGACTGTGTGGCATTCCTAGTTTCTCCCACCTTTACAAGACAGCTGTACTCAGGGAGTGGCAGGGGCAGGTATACTGGAGGTCATTGCTGGAAGCAAGAGACTTCTGCTGGAGAGGGGAAAGAAGTTGTAAGCCAGGTGGTGTTCAGATTTCAGTGGTTGAAGATACATAGAAGAACAAGAATAATCTGTTGGCAGGAGACTGGACATGACAGAATATAGTTTGGGTGAGGTAAATGGTCTTTTCTGCTTGATATTGATTGCATTAATAAAATAGCATTGTCAGGCCAACTTCCAGGCAGTTTGGTAGGTCAATCTTTAACTAAATCCATACATCAAGGAAAAAAAGATCTGCTACTATTACAATAAGCAAACACAATTTTAACACTGTTTCTGAAGGTTCTCCTTTTTCCTCTTTAATTTCATAATTTAACAAAAAAACAATTATGGTTGTATCAGAAGTGCCAGCAAGTGGATTTAAAATTCCTTTTTGTTTAAAAACAGCAGCAACAACAAACAGACATAAACCAACTACCTAACATAAAATTGGATCTTTTCTCTATAATAACCTAATTTGTTTGACTGAGATGGCTTCATTTCTATGACTGTATTGTGTTGCCTTTTTTAACAAAACACTAAATAACATGTGAACTTTCAACCCTAAGACATCAAAGAGAGGCCCAATGCCCCTAACCTTATAGTGCTTTCTGTGATAGATATTTACAATTTTTTTATTTGTTGCAAGGCCAATTTATTCATTATTGGAAATGCTAAGCAAGTGGAATTTACTGTTTTGTTAATAAAAATGTTTCTTAATACAAATGCTGACTTGTTTCTTCTCTTACTCTTAGATTAGGAGTACCTGTTCATCTTGAAGCTGTGAAAAAAATTGGTACATTGGTATGAAGTTGCAGACATTCATGTCAGGAAAGAGTGACCTCAGAACTCTTTGTACACCTACGTGAAAACCTTCTACAAGTCTTGAGGTCAACTGGCCCAGTTAGAAAAGTATGAATGACATCAATGCAAAATTGTTTTTTTCACAGACTTGCTTAATTTGAAATTTTCATGGTTTTTTTATCAAAAACTTAAAACTTGATGTCCCACACATATATGAAAAAAAGAAATCCCTTCTTTTTTTGCCACTTTTTGATTTCTATGGTAGAAATAAGATGGAATAGGGTAATAGGATGAAAAGTTAAAACTGAAAATATTTTTTCTTGTTTAGAAGATGGTTTAAAAAGTAATGGGAAAAGGAACATATTTCAGGTCCTTAAAACCATTCCTAGATAGTAATTACAGAATTTTGACCAGAGCTAATCCATTACATAAGTACTTTCCTACTTAGCATGACATTTAAATTCATGGGTAACTTCAAGCAAACATCTAATCCTATTGATTTAAGCAAGTGTCTAAATTTGCCTAAATGTGTTGCTGAATGGGGACGAAGTTAAGCTTTTGGATCTAAACTCCAAATAGAATTTAACTACATGTCTTCTTAAATCACATCAGTAGCTTTTTGACTTCAATAAGGTTTATTCATCTGCTTAATTACACATAGACTGAAGCATTTTAGGTAATTTAAGTTGCACAATATCTGGAGAAAATAGTCCCTTTCTTCCACTGATATAAAACAGTTTAAAAGTTCTAAACTGATTTATGTGTGCGTGTGTGCTTAAATACTGAATGTTCCATTTATACACATTTAAAGGAAATATAAGTTATTTTTGTTCTACTATTACACAAACAACAACAACAAAACAAACAAACAAACAAACCCCCTCACATGCATTTAATTATAAACTTTTTAATTTTACTCTGTATTTGTTCTTTTTTTTTTCTTACATCTATACTGTGCTCTTCCTTTTACCAAAATCCTAATGGCCTGTCAGTACCTGCATCATCCATCATCTAGTCACTATAAACAGCCAAGTAGCTAAAAAGCCTTCACAAGATGATGAAAAAAGAGAAAAAAACTAAACAACGCCCTTGAATTCAACTTAGGATAAAGGAAATAGGGCACACACTTAGTCTGTAAATGGCAATTGTGTTTGTTAATTCCTCCAAAATGACTTCTTTATAGTTCAACAAAACAGTTTTAAACTGGCCTTCTGGGTCTGATTTTCATAGGGATTATAGAAATTTGCTTCTAAGTTCACTACAGTCCTGTTTAGAGGTGCTTGGAAGTGTCATGGTAGATCAGCCACATTTTCAGTACAATTTTACTTGGAATGCAGGCTTTTGCTTTATTTTAAAGCCCCCACTTTGTTACAGTCTGTAAGTATTTCAGTGTTAAAATGTTTCTGACCCTCATAGTAGTGGGGAGAAAGAGAAATCCACAGTGCATTTACTTCAATTTATAAAAGAATGAATGCTTGGGGATGATAAAACTGCTTTTCTGCCAGCCTCTGATTTGTCTGGATGGTCTGCTCCTGCTTTAGTTGGTCACTGGTCGTCACGAAACCAGAAACATCCCCCAACGGGTTAAGCTTTGAGCTAGAAGTTCCAGAGAAGAAAAAAAAGTAAATGAGACAGATCAGCTCAGTTTTGTGAGGTGCAAGGACAGAACTCGCCCAGGGCTTTACCTCCTTACTTTGAAGGCTTCTTTCTACTGAAGGTCTTTGACGGACTTCAGCCATCAACTCTAGCATCTGGGAAAAAAGGTGTGGCCCCTCGCCTATCACAGTCACTCACTACTATGCAAGTATCTTCATTTCCTACAATAATAGAATCACAGAATATCCTGAGGAGGAAGGAATCCACAGGGATCATGGAGTCCCAACTCATGACCTTCCACAAGAGACCCCAGGAGTCACACTATGTGCCCGAGAGCATTGTCCAAATGCTCCTTGAACTCGGACAGGTTTGGTGCTGTGACCACTGCCCTGGCGAGCCTGTTCCAGTGCCCAACAACCTTCTGGGTGAAGAACCTTTTCCTAATATCCAAGCTAAACCTCCCCTGACACAACTTCAGGCCATTGCCTCGGATCCTATCTCTGGTCATCAGAAGAGATTGGTGCCTGCCCCTCTGCTTCCCCTTGTGAGAAAGCTGTAGACCACTCTGTTCAGAACACGCATGTTTCCATATGACCTTGCTCCTCCAGTGGGGCTGAATTGTGGAAGACTTTGTTTTTTTCTTAAAGAAAAAGAAGGTGACAAAGGCTAGAGTTATTTCCAAGGTTGTGAGATTCTCAGTGGGCAAATTGCCTTTAAGAACAGTAATTTCATGCTGGCATACACTTGAGAGGTTTGGAAATCCAGGTCAGTAATCCTCAACAACATCCTTTTGGTAAACAATAAAGACATGAGCTCGTTTGTCAGCGAGCCCAGGGACTGACAGCAAGGCTATCAAAATGTGAATGTGTCAGTCAGGTTGCAGCAAGTAACGCTGGAAAATGAAATTTGGGCAGCTAAAAATAACTGCTGGCGCGTTGACCAGACTCTTATGGGTGAGTCCGATTACAAGCCAGTAAGCACTTATTAGTCACAGTTTGGGATGCAGCTGACAGAACACAGGCATGGGCTGCATGGCCACACAGGCTTTTCCAGGAGCAGGGGCCAGAATGCTGTTCAGGCACCCTCCAGTCTGGGGGATTGGGCAGGCTTTACACAAACAGCTCCTGCACAACAGCCAATTGGCTGTTTCCAGATAAGCCTTCCTTTTCCCTTTGAAATTGAAATACATTTTCTAGGAAAAGTACAGCAGATTGTTTTGTGAGACACTTTAAGTGGCTCCCAAAACATGTTGCAACACAGGCAGCACCATATGAAAGAGAAGCCATAGCTGTAGGTCTGGCTGAGAAACCTCCACCCCGTTCAGGAGTGGCCCAGCCTTAGGACCCCTCGGGATGGGAAGGTGTGAGGAGAGCACACATGAAAGCTGCAGGTTCTGGTCTGGTGTGACAACAGAAATGCGGGGAAATTCAGCTGTGAGGGTCTCACAGCCACGACTGGGCAGGGAACTCACCCCAGGGTTTGTGGCTTGGCAGAGATGGAGCAGACACAGGTTTTCCTTAGTTACCAAAGGCCTCAAAGGAAAAAAGTTTCTCAAAAAGGTGATCGAATCAAGAGTTTAGGAGTTTCATCAGGAGTTACTTCATCTTTACCTGCCATACTTCACATCAGAGAGGAGAATCTCAGGCATACTGTGCCTGGGGAAGGAGACGCAGCAGCCAAAGCCTCCCACAGCCATTAAACTCACCCCACAGCAACACAGGGATCCC
The DNA here is from genome assembly GCA_035221455.1 of Xenops minutus. Classification (NCBI taxonomy): domain Eukaryota; kingdom Metazoa; phylum Chordata; class Aves; order Passeriformes; family Furnariidae; genus Xenops; species Xenops minutus. The sequence goes on from JAWWEE010000105.1 coordinate 11,921,674, forward strand.
AAACTTTCTGAGACACCAGATCTTAAAGGCTTGGACCAAAAAACTGACTCAGGATGAGATCCAGGAATGCACTCTCTTAAACTGTATAGAAAGGGACAAGTTTCAGCAAAAGGAGACGTAAAAAAGATAAAATAGCAATGCAAACAGTCCTTCCTGGGAAATCCTACCCCATATGCCACTGTCTTCTGCTCAGCTTTTCAGGTTCACAGGTAGGTTTTATTCCTTGCTGATTACATCTGGAGAGGTAGCAGGCTTGTTACATCAGTCCACCTGGCAGAAGGGTTGTCATGATAGCAAGTTCAGAGCTTGCTTTAGTTACTGGACCCTCACTTCATGTGTGAGCTAATTGTGCAGGGATTTTCCTTTAGATTCCAGTACTGCTGGCAACCAATAAAATTAAGGGTATTTACTGACTTTTGTTTGATTTATGAGGAGGTCCAAGGAGCAGAAACTCCAGTGAGAAAAATGAAGGAAAAAGAAAAACAAACAAACAAAAACAAGCAGGTTTGTCTCATACTGACCAGCAAGTCTCCATGTAACAAGCAGAAGGAATTCAGGTAATTAATTTAAATCTTGGTTTTGTAGATGGGTGGTGCTTGGGAAAGGGAAGTCTATGCTCAGCTTTCCTGGAAGCTAAATTTGTTTGGGAGCTCATTTATACCTGTCTTCAGGCTCTTTTTAGGGAAGTCTTTCACATGTTGATAGCACAAATATAACAGTGATTACCTAAACCGGTTTCTTATCTATTTTAAGAGTTTTGTCTAAGGATTGCAGGATTTGACTCATAAGGTAGAGTACATCTGCATGAGCAAGTATAGCCCAGTAAAAATAAATTTATATGGCATGGCAATTGGTGCTGCAGACCTGACTTCCATTGATATCTCAGGATTTTCTTTGAACTGGCTGTAGTCAGGTCCCCCAGACTGAGTGCCAGTTAGAGGTTAGGTAGCATTAGGTGTGGTAATACCATTCATCGTATTTAACCTGCAAAGTGTCCAGTCCTTGATGCAGCGTGCTGTGTGAAGTTAATTGCAGTAAGTGGGAACAGCTGGAGCTCCTTCAGAACTGTACTCCTGATCTTCAATAAAACTTTCCTGTTGAAACAGCCTTTGTGCATTAGTATATGCCAGTGTGCTCGTAACAATTCATTGTAAGAAAAGTAGGGTGTTGTTAGTATGAAGTACTCAGCCTCAAATGAACATTGCTGTTACACATAAAGATCTTCCTGATATTTTTACAGGACTTGGTGTCTTTGCAATTCTGGCTCTTATCTTCCCCTTTAACTACCACCTATGCTACCTAGCAACCCACCAACCCTTTTCATTAAACCTAAAGAAAAAATGGTTTAAAAGACTTGTTTTCTTTGAACAGGTTGAGGTAAATAGGGAAGTATTGTTGGATATGTGCTGTATGAGGAAGCCATGTTACCAACACTGAGATCACCAACTCTGTGTGCAGTTGTAACTTGTAGAAACATTCCATAAGCAAAACTGGATCTGCTGCAGGAGGTGAACTCAAAGGAATGGCCGGGGAAGAGCTGGGTTTGACCACTGTTCAGGGGCAGAACTACACTGAGCAGCAGCAGTCTTTCGGAAACTCCACATCCAGATTTTGCAAGACAGATCTCCTTTTAGCTAAAGTTTTGACAGTCATCTCTAACCTACTTTGCACCAAAATAAATTCTTTGCTATATGGGAATTAATCGCAATAAGTTTCCTGATTTAGTCAGTATTAAAAATATCATGAGAAACCACAAGAGATTGGGCTACATTTTGAGATATTTGCTTGCATCTTCTGCAGACACGAAAACTGCCATTTCCATTAAGATTGAAATTTCATTGCTGCTTTTAACTGTGGAGTGATTATGCTTCCCTCTAGCACACTGCATATTATTATGAACACTTCATACAAGTATTCTGAATAGCCATCATTAATTCTTTTAGATTTCTAAGTGTTAGGCATCAAAAACTGATGATATAGACTGATGCTAAAGATTTTTAGATTTGAATTCTTGTAAATGACCGTATTTGTGTTTAAGTGGCTGCTTATAAGTTTTGCCTAAGTTCCAAAAATCATCTTGAGAAGTCTATTTTTATTATTACATTTTGGTAAAAGTTAATTGCTAATTATAGAAAGAAACATTCTCTGTTACCATAAGCTTTTTCAGAAACTGTTTTGAGACCAGTTCAATTCAGCAACAAGAATATGAATTTAGAGTTTTTAGACATATTAAGTGAGCTTTTGCTATTGTCTAAGCTAATTTAGAATTTTAGAGACTTTAGATTCCAAAATGAACTTAGAATTGTTGTTCATCTGATTCTTGATGGGAGTTACTGGGTGAATATTTCAGTACATTTGTGGCAGTAGTCTGGTGCCTGATCTCTCACACTGCCTTTCTGGAAGGCAGCTTCGCCAGACCTCCATGTGAGCAGTCTTTGCACGTTTGCTCTCCTCTCCACATGAGAACTTTCAGTGATTACCCATCCATGGGAACCATTGCACAGACACTGCTGCACACCAGCAAAGTCCCTGGCTCAAAAACCAAACTCGGCATTAATATGTGCTTTGAGGCAAAAGTCACATTAACTTCAGTGGAAGGAGGAATTTCTTCCTCAGTACATAGCACCTCAAATAAATTGTTATATTAGAAAATGCTACAGAGAGCTGACTGAGAGGAGGGGTATGTCCCTGAACAAACACACTGAATACAAAATATAGAACAGCCAATCCAAAGACCCTAAAACCAGTTTGATTTCCTAAGATGGACAATAAGCTAGTGTGGATACAGAACTTACTTTTGCAAATTCCTTAGTGGTGTTTCATAATCTGCTTTTGGTTCAGCAGGCTGGTGAGATGTGAAGGTCCTGAAGTTATAGCAATAAATAATGCAGCCTAACAAAACGGGGACTGTACAAACAGGACACTTCACTCTTCAAAATTGATTTCAAAAACTGTGCAGATGCTATGTAATAAAAGTGGAATAAAAATTCAACAGTGGAACTTTGTGATTATAGGATGGAACAGCAAAATGATGAACTACAGCCATGGTACTTGTAACTGCCTGGGAAAATCAAGAGGAAAGAAAAAGAAGGAAAGGCACCGAACACCTCTGAACTTCCCTGATCAACAACGAGATTTTTCTTTTGCTATACCCTTGTAACCACCTCTGTAAACATTCTGTAAGCATTTGGGGGATGTGTGCAATGCTCTGTTACGACTGCTAGGCAGGGAGCTAAGACAGCCTAGGATTTGTGGTGGGCCTGAGCTCATTGCAGCTTAGGTGATTCAGCAGCTGCCCAGCTTCCTTCACAGCTGTGGTGCTGCAGACACAGCCATCCTAAGCGGGCAAGTGTCACATCAGCTCGGTGTCTCTGTGCAAGCTGCAGTGCAGGCACTTGTGCCTCACTGCCAAGACAGGAGATGCACCAGGTCTGCCTAACCTGCCCTGTGGGATGCAGTCAGGGGCACAAGGATCTGCCACAGGGAGAAAGACCAATCTCCTCTGGAAGCAATGGCAAAGCAGTAGCAATTTCATTCCTATGTGGTATGTTCCATCTCCACTGCAGGGTGATCCCAGGGCTCTATTTGAATTTGATTCATGAAGTTTCATCTTCCTTCAGATGCTTACTGAACACTGTCAGCTGGAGCTTCTTCAGCGAACAGCCACGTCTTTAGTACTCCCACTACCATCCACCAGGAATTTCTGAAATCAGAGAAGTGCATGTATCACTGCATATGCTTTTCCCTTATGGGCTTTTTTTTTTTTTTTTTGCTTTGAATTTTTTTCTATGGCTGGAAAAGAGCAATTAAATGATAATCAATTTTGAGTTAAGTCATAATCATCTTTCAAACTCTTATATGATGCAAAACTCTTAGGTTTCCAGTAATTGAGCATCAGAATGGTAAGTCATTCTAACTGGAGTTTTAAATTAATTTGTGAAAATTTACAGAAAGGCCCATTAAAAAAACAAAGCCAACAAAAAACTCCATTAATGGTGTCCAGTCATTTTTTCTCTTGCTAGAGGGGTGACCGTTCTAAGTATTCAAAGTATATGAACCAGACTGCAAAGCCTAAAGCTTTCATTAAAATAACAATATTTACAACATGTGAAATGTTGCTGAGTAGGGGAGAGTCACTCTTGCAAGCTTTTTGCCCTAGTTTAAATCAAATAATTGTCTAGATTATATTTCACCAGTATATTATTGAGTATGATTCTGCCATGTAGAGAGCATTTATTCTCTTAATTTACCTACACCCAGGTAAGGATAAATGTGGAAAGAAGTTATATTTTCTAAAGCATCTACTGCTCAGACTGCTATTGCTGCCGGTGCTAGCATGTGTCTGTCTAAGCACATACACAACCACCTGTGCATAAAGGTGGAATTGTAGCCATGCTGGTATGTTCAGTGGGAGAAAGGACGGAGACAACCACACTATACTAATAGCTACTTAAAACTTAAGTTTGAATTTGTACGTTTCAAGAATAGGTGTCTTCTTTATTGTCCAGTTTTCCAGTGTATTCAGTAGGAAATTAAAGTAGGAATGAAAGGAAGATGTTCTTGATTAACAAGTCTCCTGCTATAAGAAAATGTTTTTATCCTCCACTGGACTGCTACCAAACATCATAGAAAGACAGGACCGTGTCAGGGTGGGCCAGAATATGTCTTCCATATTAGCCCACAGGTATGTAACAGCCAATGCAACTTCACAGAAGTTAGCTGGTTGTTTCCAGCCTTGCTCAGAGACATTTCATGTCAGCATAACTCTGTAGACTTCATTTTAATTTTTTGTGATTGTACCAATATGAAACTGAGCCCAGCAGTATATGTCTGTGTCACTGGGATTTAAAGTTGAGACATTCCTTCAACCTCATGCAATGGAGAAAGCCCTGCTTTCTTATATTTTTATTGCAGAGGGAACATTGTTACATTGCTACAGAACTGCAACACAAAGAATGATAGATATAATCAAAGAGTCTTTTATCTTCTTTTTTTCTTTGTCCTTATTAGAAAAATCAGCATTTCTGCAGCACTGATTCCTGGAGGTATATAGCACTACTTTGTTACTACAGCAACAGACAGCACTGACAGTACCAAGTTACAGATGAACTGGGTCCTTTTGCAAGACCAGATCAGAAATAAAATGGTTGTGATAAATCTCCTCTATGTAAAGTTAGTAGGATTAAAAGGTTAACAGGACAAATACAATATAGGAAAGTACCTTATTTTACAAAGAAGCTTCTGCAGTGGTATACAACCACTCAAGTCAAAATAGATATGTACCAAATCTTCAGCAATTAAATCAGTCATTCTAGTTTTGTTTTGCCCTGTTCTGCAAAGGGTTTGCCCCACCTTTTGTTTAGGGACCGAGGCAGATCTCCAAGCAAGGGGTAGCTGATTTTCTCACAGCTGTAAAAGGGCTGTGCCTAAGGGAAGGACAGAAATTTCCAAGGGGCTTGATGTAAAAAAGATGATGTAAACTGCCTCATCTTGGATCAGCTGCTTTTTGCCAAATCAGACTTGCTCTGCTTTTTTCTCCACCTCCTTTGGGGATATACATAAAAGACACAGAGTACATAGGGGAAATAGGGCAATCTCACCTTTCTTTTTCCTCCTTGCCCTTCATTCTTCTTCCTCCCTCTGTGAAAGACACAGGATCTCTATTCCTGCTAAAGCATCCTCAAAATAAATACTAGATTTGTTTCAAACCCTGAGCCCATAGACACTTTAATGCAGTCCAGTTTTCAAAACCACACAGTGATGGGAGCTATTATGTGCTGAGCTCTTTAGAAAGGCTGACTGTAAGTTGTATTTACTAGGACCCAGTCTGCATCATGGTTGTGATTCAGAAACACTTTCATAAATTGTGCCAACACATTTCCTAGCAGAGAAGCTGCTTATACTGGGCAAAATGTGCTTGTGGCAAGAGAGGTTAGAAAGAAATGAGGGATAAAATAACAAGCACAAAGCATTATGTTAGTGTAACTGTATCTAATTTAGCTCCAATTGCTGATATTGGGGCTTCTTCTTTCCTTCTGTCTTCTTCTGTACAGGGTGAGAAAGGAGTGGATCCCTAGAACAATACTGCTGTCAGTGACAGGTTCATGTTGGCTTTGCCTAATCAAAACCAGGATGAAAGCTAGCAGAGTGGCTGTGAAGAACCAAATTACTGAAGCACAATGCCAGTCTGAGTTGGAGTAAGGCCATAGGATGGGATTGAGTTACAAAGCTCTTTAAAGCTATTATATATTAACTGAGCCACTGTATCTACATGTGTGCGTGCTCTGAGATTGCCTGGAGAGCTGTATGTCTTAGCTTAAGCAATAATGAATGAGGCTGAGGCTCATGCATTTTCCCTTGACTTCAGGGGGTAAAAAAAAACTATGATGGAGAATGATGTCAGCTGAGGAGATGGGTGGTAACTTGTTAAGCCGTTCTGACTCATCTATGTTACATCTCCTGCCTGTACCCTTAGCTGCAGCTAACTAGACTTTTAGGCAGATAAAGAAAAAAATGCAGAGACTGAGAAAAAAATAGCTAGCTCTTCCAAACACACTTAGCTACTCAAAAACATGTCTGGAAAAAATGCTCGATTAAGAGAGACACCTAAATAATTCACCAACTTTTTAAAGTTTTACACTCTCTATCATTGATTTCTGGCTCTGGCATATTCATCATTACATGGCATGTTATTGAATTACTGATTCTTGCCAAACTGAAACAAACTAGTCGATTCTTTATGTTCTTAAGATCAACAGAAAAACAGAAAGAGGTTGATCTCTCCATTATCCCAGTCAGACAGATCAGCCATGCTTTTCTCATTCTACTAAACTGCTATTGAAATGACTATTCAGGTTTTGAATACCTCTAGTTTTCATTAAGGTGTCAGAGTACTGACATAGTTCAAGGTCTTTAAAAAATAGAAATAAACACAGAGATTCTTGGAAAGTAGAATAGGAGTCTTTTTACAGAAATTCACTGCATATTTAAATATCTCCACAATGAAAGTCCAATCTATTCTATTCTATAGAATAGATAGAAATCTGATAGAAATAAGCCCTTTCAAAAGGTAATATATAAATCATTTTAGAAGTTTGTGTTGAAAAAACCCAAATTTTGCTCTCCACTGCCTCTTGAGAGTCTAGATAGCTCACATAATAGAGTTTTTTGCTTCCTTTGAATTAAAAAGCCCTGCTTAAATTGTGAGGAGACTTTGCATATATTCATAATCTTCCATCTGGAAAGTCTTCCATGATTAATATATAACCCAAGCTGAAGCAGAAAAATAATTTGTCTCCTATTTTGAGGCACACCCTTTCTTGAAGATACACTGATCAAAGGGGCATTCCCTAAATGAAAATGCTAGCCCTGTGAATGTCCTCAACTCCCTGGTCACCCTATGTGACCAGAATGTGTTTCACTGGAGGATACTGCCTGATTCGATGCAAATTCTAAAGCCCCTCTCTGCACTGGTTCTGGTGGCTCCCTCTCCTTCCCATGTTCTAGTTCCTGGCCCCTTGCTGACCCTTTTACTCTCCAACCGTTTTTCCTTATTCACAATCTTTCATCAGAGATCTCTTGGTAGTGACTGAGGTTGGTGATGCTGCTGCTGGTTGCAGAAAGAAACCATGGAAAAAGAGTGCTTAAACCCAGAAAAAGTTGTCCACACAATGTCATTCTGTTCTGACTGAAGGAAGCCTTGTGCAAATGGTCATCACATGCAGGTTTCCTGAATCTTAATCTTAATTAAATCTTCCCCAATAAATACTGTTATGTGCAGAACAATGGCCAGTTTTCTCTTCTGAACAGTAGAGAGGCAACAAAAAAGCAAGTCTGTTTCTTGTGCATGGGAATTATAAACACACATACAGCCTGTAATGCCAAAATTTATTTAAACTGGCAAATTCATAACGCCTTGATCAAAAGTAACACCATTTCATTCATGGTGCAGCATCACTGGGATTCACTGAACTCCTATTTATCTGTTTATGGCAGCATCTGGATTAAACATTCTAGTCTTAGATTTAGGATGTTAGAGATGGGGGAAAAAAGCAGAGACAAGACCCAGTAGTATACAGAGTGCTGGAAAGCTTTTTGTATTTTCCTCTTTCCCCCTCTTTTTTAAAACTTCTTCCCTTCTGAGCTTAAAATATTAATTACTACAAGCTGTTCTGCATAAGAGGAAACCTGCAGACAGAAAACAATGTAGATATGCTTATGTCAGTTATACCTTGCTCCATTTAGTAACTACTGTTTTAAGCATACCCAGCTTAAATGTACCTGCAATAAACATTTTCATTATTTAGGTGTTTTTTTTTTCACTTGGTTTTAAGCATGCCCATATTATAGAGCAACCTTGTGTTTTTCTGTGCTTGAGTAAATACCTCATTCATGTCTTCACATGATCTATTACAGTTTAGCTCTTAAAGAAGGAAAATGGATCAGATCTAGTGAAATGTACAGTTGGAGGGTAAATAAACATTTATTGTGCGTTTCTTCCTCAAACTTTATGGGCTGCTTCAATGTAATTAGTACACAAGATAATTTTCAAGGTGTTGGTTTCAAAAAAATAAAAGCTTGACAGTTGCAAATAGCTCTTTTCAGAGAAAGATGAGAGTCATAATTTTTCCACAATGCCTTCCAATATTAAAATAAGCTATAGAGGGAAGTGTATCCAGCATTTACTGGTAGCATAATATGATTAGTAACATCTTTTAGACTTCCATACATAAAAAGCCTAGTGGGATAAGTGAATTCTCACAGTATTTCCTGGAGGAGAAAGTTCTTAGGGTCTCCCCTCCTAAATACAGAACACACAGCTCTAGTTTTAATTTCACACTGGTATACATGACCAGGTCATCTTTCTAAGGGAGCTCATTCTTACTTCTTTCAACATCCCTTGCCTTACTGGCCATTTCAAGCTCATTTGCCATTTCTGGATCCCCAGAAACCAGAGCTGTCTCCTCTGGTGCCCTAGCCACCTTGACCTCTCCTGTCCTGGTGTACCCCCTCTGCATCTGCTCTCATCCTAGTGCCCAGACAGCACTGCCCTCCTGCACCATACTCTCCCAAAACTTTTAACATACAGGAACTGCAGTGAAATAACTGAGTGATGGTGCTCAGCAAAAATACCTACCCAAAGAGTCCTAGAAATATGCATTTTTCCTCAGTACTCCAGAGGCTGTATCTGATTCAGCTGATGAAACTGCACAAGAACAAATGAGCTCACTATATTTTGAGACCAATTTTGGCTACAGTTCTCTCTGCAGCTTCTCATGGCTTGACGGATTGATTGATTGATTGAGTCATCATTAACAGCCTGAACCTCTGAATGAAACCAGTGGGAGTCTTGCCACTTTTACCAGCAAGAACAGGCTGCTGCACAATTTTCCCGCATGAAAGTACAATTCACTAACCTGTAAAACGGTAAAAAAAAGTCCAAAAGACTGACATCACAGCTTATAAGTCAGTTTAGTACAGAAATCTCGCACTAAGGCAAGTGAGTACAATAAAAAAAATCTGTGGATAGTCTTTATGTTTGTTTTATGCCCTGATTTCAGCTTGTCTGACTTCATCTTTTTGCTCAACAAGGTGTGTGTGGACATAGGCTGAGTGCCTTTGGTGTACCTTGAAAATTAACACATTCATCCATTTTTTATTTCCCTCCTTTCTCATCCCCCCCCACCCTCCCATGTGGCACAGTCATCCTTGGGATCACTGAGGATAGGACATCTTCCCAGGGAGCCATCAGCACTGTGATTTAATTGTCAGTCTGTGGGTATCTGTGGAGAGATGCGTGGTGTGTGGCAGCAAGCACTGGGTGATTTTCAGAATCACTGAAAATATAATCTGAACCTCCCACCTAGCACATAACGGACCTACCACTAGATTACTGAAGAAGGCTAACCAACTTTAGCATGATATATTTGTTTTAACCCCTAAAATTCCACTCTAGACTTGAACAGGGAAGAAGACTTTTACAAAGGCCCTTTGGAGTACCCTTGACCTCATATGTTGTGACCATCATGATTTTTTGGTCATAATGTCAAGGAAAGATATAATTAGATTTATATTTATGTGCTTTATGCAATATAGAGGGTTACTTTCTGTTTATGCTATTACTGCTTTGGGAGTACAAACAAAACTGATGAGCACATTATTATACCTTTATGAGGGCAAGTTATTCAATGCATGAATGCTAGTGACACTTTCAGTACTGTGCTCACGATGCTTATTCTGATCAGAATGGTTTAAATAATACATGAACTCATGCAAATATGTATTGCAGCTCATCTCTTTCATTAGGAGCCGTGCTAAATTGTCTCAGCTAGTCCTCTCAAGCATTCACATGTTTTCAGGGTGAAAGTCCTTTTATTTGTCACAGACAGGTTGCAAAATCTTGCTGAGATATCATTTTAAATTTGTTTGTCTGTGCAACCTAGTTTAACAAGGGCAACTTTCAGCCTTTGCTTTTCCTATTTTTCTTGGGGGTAAAAAAAAAAAAAAGCTTATGTGAAGTGTTTTAATGTATGAAGAAAAAACATATGAAAGGAGAGGTGGAAAATTGGATTTGGTAATTAAGATTTTGTGTTGGGACTGCAGTGCTCTCAGTTCAGTTCCCTGGAGTTTCTATATGACCTTGGGCTAGTCATGCTAATCTTCCTAAGTCTCTGAAAGTGGGGTAGCAGTTCCTTCTTTTCTTTCCCCTATGTCTTGTCTGTTTCATTCAGGTACAGATTCTCTTTCAATGTGTTTATACAGTGCCTGACTTCCATGGCTTCAAACGTATTCAGGAGAATTTTTTTTGTAAGGAAAATACTTTCAAATTTATACATTTGGTGCTCCAATTCAGGATAATAATTTTAAACAAATACATTGAAGGATGTATATTTATAGAGAAAGCTCCCACTTCCAGTGTTTTTGGGCAGAAAAGCAAGATTCTGTATTGAGACCAGAATGGGATCTGTGCATTAAATACAGCTGGCACAGAGGAATGAATCCATCTTTCATATCTGCTCTAGGCTCTGTGTACTCTGGAAGTGCTGCAAGAGAGTGAGGAGAAATTCTAGAGAGAGGCCTGATGTATGGCAACAGAGCAGGACTTGGAAGTGATAAGAGACAGAGAGGAATGCATACAGAGGATCCCTGCTGGGAAAAGAAGTTACAGCTGATTATGTGCCATATTTGTAAAGGGCTGCAGGCTTGTGTGGCTCTGGTTTTCAGGAGAGTACCTGCCATCAGCGTCTGCAGTGCTTCCTGCACTGAACTTAAATACACGGCTTTGCATTGGAATGGCTGTGAGGATTTCTCTGTCCTTCCTGCTATCCACTGCCTGCTATTTCTGCTGAGATAAAATGAAAGTGTCTGAAACAAACCAAACACTGCCCCCACCCCAGCCAAATCAAATTACTTTAATGAAATAGAATTTTAAATCATGAATCATACACCAGCATGTACCAGAGCAGGACATTGGGGCTTGCTAATGAAGTACTGCTGTTCATCACCTACTATACATGCCCAGCTCCTCCAGTTCAGGGTGGCCCATGCTCGTCACTTACACAGGTGCTGCTGTGATCTCAGAAGTCCCTCAGGGTCTGCAGCTGCACATGGGGTCATTCACAAACAGGCAACACAAGGCTGGGCTGTTTCTCTGCATTCTGCAATAAAAAGTCTATGCTGCTACTCTAAATCCACAAAGAGGACAGCACAGGGCACAACTGGGCATTGTGTTTATGAAAGTGTCCCTGGTTCATTAGCTCTGATTGCTATGTTAGATACACCTTCATCCCCACCTAGTCCTGACACCATCTATTAGGCCAGAGTGACTTCCCTGCTGGGCAGCAGTCATTAGTCACTCCGCTCTTAAGAGACGGGGATGATGCTTACTTGTCTGCTGAGCGATTTCTAACCTTTATGTAGTTCAGTATCATAAGCTGTGCCTTTCCTCAAGAATTTACTGCTTCAAAGCTACAGCATCTTGAGCAAAAATGAGGAGTAATCCTGCAACTAAGGAATTTCAATCTATTTGCTGTCACTGATCACCCTGTTGTAAACTGTACAAAATCTGAGGAAAAAGGTTAAAACATCTACCTTGCAGCTTCATGCAATTCTTTCCAGGTCGATGAGGTTTTTGTGTCTTAAGAGCATCACTGGCACTGAGACTTTGGTTAGAAAAGTTCCTGTATCCAATCTGTGCTCAGCATCCTGTTACACTGACATACCCCAGGAATAAAATGCAATCCTGTAATCTCTTATGTCAAGAGAATCTATGAAGCAGTGACTGCCTTAGGGCTCTGCTTGATGGCCGAAATGACCCAGTGTCTGGCCACTTGTAAGGTCCAGTGAGTTCAGGAGGACTCTAGAGCAGGATATGTTCCCTTGAGGGACTATATTTTAATTTATTTTCTTTAATCATGTGTATTGACCAAGAGAAGTTCACACAATTATGTACCTGCACATTAAAGTACTCCAAAGAGGTTCCAATAAAGCGTATTTCTGGAAATACTAAAAGAGCTGGAGAGGAAACATGAGAACTTTGCCCAGCACTGTTATGTTTAGCACTGGGAGACTGCTCTAGCTGTGAGAATTTCAGATTGTTTTTTGTTCAGAACAATCTGTCAGGGAGAGAGACAAAAATGATCAAAGGAAAAAAGCGAGGCAGTTGTTTGTAAGGAGTGACTGCTATCCTTCTTATCCTTGTTGGCTGTGGGTCTGGTTGTGCCACTATTGAAGTTGATAGCAAGGCTTGAATGACTTGAGTGGCAAAAAACCCTTAAGGAGAGTACCTGTCTCATATCTTTTTATCTTTGTAACTAATTATAAAATGCTTGAGGTAGATGATCACTCTGGGCTATTTTCTAGTTACCGTCCTACCTTCTACTCTACTCTTACTCTCCATTTTTTGTGTAAGTACTGTTCAGGAAGCTTGTTACAGGTGATGTAATGTAAGAGAGGCTCTGCCATCCAGTCTGTGGTTGCTGCATGTCATCCTCTTCAGGCTTCTTATGTTATAAACATTTTTTCTAATACCTCAAAGAGAAATACTCTAGTAATTATAGCAGCAATTTCCTTCCTTAGCTTTACTGTTTCTTCTCTCCTGTGCAGATTATTTCATTTAAGTTGATATCCTGAGCAATTACAGTACAACATCATTTGAGATGTAATCACCTCTGGCTAACCTCTTCAGGATCCCTTGGATATAAATGTGTTGATGTCTAAGCATCCCAGTGAGAACATTTTAGTGAGCAAAAAACAATATGAAATCTAATATTTCCCAGGAAACTTGGTCAGGAATAGAGCAGAACAAGTGCTCTCTGTTAGGGAGGGGCAAGGAATATCAGAAGAAGATATTGCATTGATTTTATGGTCAGAAAGAATAACTGTGATCATCTATTCCTATTGCCTGCAGAACACAGGCCAAGATTTTTGGCTGCAGACAGTAGTATTGGCTGTAATGAGCCACATCCAAAACCCTGTGCAGTCACTGGAAAAAATGTTATTGGCTTCAGTAAGAGCTTTGGATCACGATCAGTGTGAACAGAAGCCCAGCAGTGTAGCACAGCTGTGGGGAAATCCCTAGTACATATCGAGCAGTGATCATTTGCCAGTAAACAGGGAATATCAGTGACTTCCTAGAGGCAGGACATTGCCTCTTCCAGAATTTCTTCCTTGGCTCTCTCACTGGCTGTTCACTGTGCTCTCTCACCGTGGCTGTTCTCACTGGGGTGGGAAAGAAACTTGGGGAAAATAGGCAGGGAGGAACCACTTCTCTCTGCCTCCCTGCTCTGTCTGGAGCCACAGCCCCTGAGGCTGCTCTCAGCAGCAGTTCCTGTTGCTGCCGAACACCTGTGCAGAGTAACTTCTCTGTTCCCTATCGTCGAGGATACAACAAAGGCAGCTGGAGTCTGGTGTGCTCATCTAATGTTTTGGTTGGAAAAAAAAAAAAAAAGAGAGAGATTTAATATTTTTGTTTAGGAATAGCTTAATAAAAGTAGAGAAATTTAAAGGTGTTTGTGAAAGGGGATGTAGGTCGTTTGACAACAAAATCAACAGCAACAAATTGCTCCATCAGGAATGTATTAGATCTGTCTGGCTAGTCTTGGGGAAAAATACAAACAATCTAAAATAAAAAGAATGCTCAGAAATACTCCTCTGGGGCTCCTGTGGGTCTTCAAAGCACAGTAATTCAGAAATACTGCATTTTGTGACAAAACTGCAGTTTGCATTTTAGCAGTGCCAAAACTCAGTGTAAATGTATAATCAATGTTTCCCACTCCTAAAAAAAAAGGCAGAATCAGATTGTGAAGGAGATGATACAACAGGATAATTCCCACTAGTGACGTAAAACCTCTCTTTTCCACAGTTACGATCGCTCTGGTGTGCACGCTCCCAGCACTACTTCTCGCAGAAGCAGGGAAGGGGAGTGGAAAATACCACTTCAGGAATTGAATACAATTCAAATACAATTCAATACAAATACAATTCAGGAATTGCTATTTTGCATAAAAATCTTAATTTTCAGACTAAAGTTTAATTCCTTCCCAGGAAGCTAATAACGAAAAAGTGCTGGGTTGGGTGATACATAAGCCTGCTGAGTCCTGCTGCTGTCCCTGCTGTTTGTTGTGAACAAACTCACCAAACCAGGCCACCAGCTGACCCCTTCAGCAGAGGCAGCAGTTGTTGCAGTGGTCACTGAGTGCCAAAAGCTGTCACTTCTTCGAGGGTGCTCTCTCCAAGTAAGAGTTCCCACTCACTCACAGGAACACGTGCACTCCTCCCTGCACTGGCCTCTTGGATGAATATCTGCAGCTTCAACAAGGCTCAGTTAAAAAACAAGCTAAATAAAAGTGTCCTCTCTCCCTTCCCCTCAGTCTCTTTTTCCTTTCAAAATATGAACTTTTGCTGTAAGACTGTTAAGCAAGTTGGCCAAGGCAGGATTTAAAGTTTGAACTTCCATGGCTGAAATTACCTTGAGGACACTTACATCTGAAAACTTTCCATCACTGGGCAGCAGGTGCCTCAACACAAGTGTCTTGTACCATTTGAAATGCCCTCAGCACCCTGACTTCCAGATGCCTCTCTGCTACCAGGCTGAGATTTCCCTGTGTTATGTCTGTCCAGTGACAGATCCATACTTTTCTAGGAAGGCAAAGAGCAATCAGGTGAAAGACCCCGATAGCCTAAAAGGGATTTGGCTGCCTAAGGAACTTTGAGGGACACAGCAGGGCAATATAGGGAGACAAGAACCAGCTCTGCAAAAGCTGCTGCTGGGCTGTATTGCCATAGCATGCCAGCTGGGTTCATAAACCCTGATCTGCAGTTAGCACTGCCACTCAGCAGAGCAGCTTTTTGATGTAGCTGTTTTGTTCCTAATAACTCTATTTGTCCAGGGATAACTCTGTTATCCTTGCATAACACTTCATTACACCATGCAGACACCCCCTGAGGTACTGTTCTAAAGCCTTAGATAAAACAGGAGGTGAAAAACTCTGCACCGAAACTTGGAGCTCAGAGCTCCAAGAAATGACACTGAAAAGCACATACCACCTCTTAGGACTCACAGATGAGTTGAATATTTGGTCAAAACCTTTCTCATGGCTGTAGCAGGAGACAGATTTATATCAGTAGGGAATCCAGGACTTTGTTTTTCTGACTCAGATTGGACACTAAGGAGAGCATGTGCCAGGGAGGATGGGCCGGGTCAGGCCATATATAAAATCTGCTTCTTCTTAAGGGGAAGAAATATTGCTTGTCTACAGCTACTTGTTTCCCTTTATATGCACTCTCTTGCAGCAGCAGGAGGAAAGACAGCTCCTTTTGGACAGAAGTAGTGCCTGCTGCTCTTAGAAGCAGCTTGTGAGCTATCATTGGCATTTGGGGGCAGGTTTGCTTCTTTCTGATTGCTTTTGAACAAACACCAGTGTGGGGTTATTAGCAGCATCGCCATTATGTTTCTAATAGTCTTGTTAACACTGATGCTAGGAAATGTTAAGGAGCGCACAAAGGAAAGTTAGTGCAGTGTGCTTGGAGGCCCATCCAGATTTTGTCTGCAATAATTGCTCTTCTCCAAGGATCAGGAGTTTTTTGTTTGTCCTCAGCAAAACTGAGACAATAATTGACACTGCCTGAGCATTTTGCCTCTTGCTGTTATCTGTGGTCAAAATGTCTGTGCCCCAGCAACTGGGACCTTACAGTGTTTATTTTAGGAGCAGCATATTAGTATAGAAGTGAGGAATTGAAGGTATTCAAGAAAATTATTGGAGAAGCAGTGAAGAAAAGGTTCCAGTGGAAAATGAATTAATCTCACATTTTAGAAATGGTTTTCAACCCTTTTGACATTGCAGGTTTCCTCTAGGACTCCTCACTCAGTCATTTCACTGCTGCTTCCATGCTGTTCAATGCGGATACTAGTCGTCTGCAACACAAAAGGTACTCAGGTACAAGGTACTCAGGTTTTAAGGAGCTGAAAGCCACTCAAGTATACTAGTGAAGTTTACTCCTCTAGTTTGCATCCCAGTGCCTTTGGACTCACTCACAAAGGGCCTCCCCCCCTTTATTTTAACCTGGAAGATTCAGAAAGCATCTATGGCTTCTGGAAGGGAGAATTCCTCCTGCTTTATACATGGAGATTCATGCAGTGACATATCCAACACTGAACAGTAGAGTTCTTATATATATGCACTCAGTTCAGAAATATTAAGTACCACTTTCCCCAGCATTCCCAAGTAGAAGGTACCCATGATGCAGGTTTTCTGCATTTTCTGAGGATATAAAGGACCCTGAAATACCTTGGAGTAACACTGCAAAACCTCAAAGGAGTTATCTGTAACCTCCACTGTTAGCACTAAGAGAGGTAGAACTGAGGAAGGACAAAGCTCAGGTATGGATGTAGAGAGTGCACTGCTGGGTACATTGCTCCTCTCTTATTTTCCTTCCCCCACTGCTGTCTCATGGAACAATCACTTAATCTTTTATGCTGAAGAAAAGGAAACATGATGCTGTTGATCAGCACTGCTTCTGCCATTGCAATAAAATGAAATGAGATCCAATGTACTCAGCTGTTTCTTGAGCGAGTCAGACTTACTGACCTTCACTGTGACTATTAATGTGAAAAACTCTCTGTCTTCCAGCTGTAAAAACTGTCTCTCATTTCTGAAGTGTGAACAAGGAAAGCAAAAAAGACAGAAGGAAAGAATTTTACATGTATGACACCCCATCCCCTTTTTTTAATGAACAGTGAATATTTTATCTCAGTCATAAGTATTACCTAACTCATGACATTTTCCTATAGGATAAAGAAAGCCTTGCTGTTTGAACATGCAGTCTTAGTGTCCAAATAACTTTCAGACACTCAAAATATCTCTGTATTTTCAGTCAGAACCAATGTTTCTCTAACAACTAGAAATCATTCACGAGTTACCAGCCTGCCAGGTGGGATTTGCCCTGTGTTCATAGGGAACAAACCATTCTGTGGTGAAAGCATACAGTGGGATGAACAGCATTTGTGCTGGTAGGAGAAGCTGTCTAAATGGAGGCACTACTTGCTACACAACATCGTCATTTTCTCAGGGAGATGTTAATGAGGCTTGCTCACCATTTCATGAAAATTTCATTTGCAGCACACAGGGCTCCCTGACAGAAGGAGCTCTGGTGAATCTCACAGGGGTGGTTTAAGCCATTACAGCTTCCTGCCACGTGCTCTCTCTGTCCACGAAGTTTCTCATCCTTGTAGCTGCAGTAGCTGAATAAAAGAGGGGCCTGAACCTTGGTTGCAGCAGGTCCACGTCTGATATGTTATATTAAACTGTCAGTGAAGGTGACATGCACAGGGAGGGGGTCACACCATGTTCACACCCTGACTCTGCCAGAGTGCTCTGAGTCAAAGGGGAAAGGAAGGGGCTCCTCTTCCCTGAGACAAATGAAAATTGCTGCTGAGTCGGAACAACAAAAAACAAAAACTGAATTATTGTTTTTTTTGAAAGTGTTAATACTTTGAAAAGCATGTTCTTGTATGTGTTCAGGGAGACCTTGAAATGACAGAAAGGCTCATAGATCCCATAGATTCTCAATGAACTCCAAGGATAACATTTTAATAATTTCCTTGAAGACTAGAACTCCACTTCAATGTCAGAACCAGCCTGGGTGGCTCAGGTACCTCAGGGCTCATGCACATGATCCATTGCAGATATTGCATGTTAAGAGTGCCTGCCCAGTACAATACAGTTTCAGTTCACTGCCCAGATTAAGGTATGTGAACATGTCTAAGCTTCAGAACCCACCTTTGCTGCTGTGGGGTTAGAAGCTGACTGGGTGCCAAACATCTGGCTGAAAGCCAATTATTGAATCTGGAGCTCCTGCACAGATTCTAGCTGTGTGGTCCCACTTTAATATCAGTGTCTTAAGAGGACCAGCATCCTATGTAGGCATCCCTGCTAGACGGGACTAGTCTGCTAGGAGGGAGGGCTGAGAGCAGGAAACATTTCAGGTGTCTGATCCAGATCTGTCACATGACGTAGGGGCTCAGCTGGATGAACAGAGGTGACATCTTCAGGGACAGATGATAAGATCACTCTATGTAGTTTTATCCACTGAGAGAGCGAGACATTTGAACACCTGGGGAATAGCTCCTGAGCCACTGCAGTTCTCAGCATGGTGTTTCAAGAAAATCAAAGTCACTGATAGTTTCTGATAGATCACATGGTTGGAAGAGCTAATTGGTATCCAGTGGGGTTAATCACACCTAAATTCCAACAAGATGGCTCTCCTGGGCACTAGTAAGAGTGAAGCTGTGAGCTGTGTGGCTGGCAGTACAAGGCTGCCTGCACACTTACCTAGCCCTGAATGTAGTTATCTCCTTAGAAGTGAAATGAAAATGTCATTTAAGCTCTAACCAATTCCTTACAGAATTATGCCAAAAGTTATGTGTCAAGTTTATAATATCATATTAAAAGCATCCATATTGTGCTTTGTTCCTGCTTAACTATGTTGGTAACTGCTCTGGGAAAGTGGTGCAGTGTTGAATATCTTTCTGTAGTAATTACAATTGTGTATAAAAATGAGCTACAAAACAGAGAAGTGCTTTTATCCTGATTTCACAGATGGAGAGTTGAAGCACTAAAGGCCAAATCTAATAAAGAATTACAGTACTGCAGCACCTACCTTGTAGTCAGCTGGTGCCCATATGGGATGCTGAACACTGTTAGACACCTAGTCCCCATTTAGAGGAGCCTTTGTATATAGGACAGGCTCATCCTCTCTAAATGGGAATCAAAATAGACAACTTACTGAGAAAGAAGCTGCCTTAAATCAGTACTCATGTGTATTTCTCCTATCAAGCTAAGAAACATTATGAGCAAAGAGGGGTGTTAGACTGTACATCTTGATTACTTCATACAGGTTTTCAAGGAGTAGTTCTGGCTTTGAATCACTGGCCATGCTTTCTTCTAGATGGGCATACCAATGTATTCCCGGTGCTTGGTAGAGTTCACCCAGCTCTTTTAAAGTACTGGAGGAAAAGGAGACCTGTCCTTCCTCACACTGCATTAGTGGCCTGATGTATACTCACAAAGATTCAAGTTTAAACTCCCTTTCCCTTTCTTCTCATACAGAAGCTGTTCCGTGAATCAGAAATAATGTGAGAGCAAGACAAGCAGTAGGAGGGAGTTTAGCTTTGCCATGTGCACCTGGGGATTGTGTTTGGGGAATATAATGTACTCTGGCTATGAACCAGGACCAACTTTGGTGCATACTGATGAATTCCCCAGCTACAGTAGTATGGATACAGTCTCTCCTTACACACAATTTCTAAAATAATTTTTGCAGCATGATGCAGCTGTAACATAGCTGTGGAAATCCCCCTCTTCAGTCCCTCTGGTTAGATACAGCTCAGATGCTCCTGTGAGACAGCAGACATGTCTGAATCCCCTCAAGTAGGTGCAGGCACTGGACCTGGGAAGTTGGGTCCTTTAAGGACTGTTATTTTGGTGCCAGTCCAAGTCTGATAACAAGGAACTTGAAGTGCCTGTGTATAAGCTTTTTTTCAGATTATAGTTCTGCCTCCTTCTCTATGTAGTTACCTACATCTCATTTTGGATCCGACCTTGAGTACTTTATTTAGGTACCCACGCAGAGTTTGTGGCACAGCAAAGAGCTGAACCCACTCTCTGAAGTCCTGATGTATCTTTGTATCTGTCTTTCCCTTCAGCTAATTTAGATGAAGCCTTAGCTTTACTTACTTCTTGCCCAAGCAAAGCTTCTCTTGATGTTTAAACTCAATAATAATAACGGGCAAATAATAATTGGAGATCTAGAGGCAGAAAAACAGACACTACTCCTCCTAAGAGAAAACGAAAAGTACGTTAAGTGAAACCTTTCCACAAAAGAAGTTAGATGCTTTTGTTGTTTTTCTCCTCTCATGCCACAAATACAACAATGCCAGATCATAAGTCAGACACACAGAATAACAGCTGCCAGTTTTACTGGCTGATAAAGGCAGGATCAACACCTCAAAAGACAGACATTTAGATGGGGAAACCTCTGAAACAACAAATTCTGCAGGACACTGCAAAACAGGTGGGCACCCTCGGAGCCTCATTTAGCAGGTTTGCCCATCACTGAGAAAGTGCCCAGCCTACCAGTGGGTAAAATATTCCTGGCTGTATGCACAATATCAACATCACAAAGGTCTTAGAGCCAAATACAGCTTGAAATGATGATCCTTAGGGCTTTCCAGAAGAGAGACTGATTAAACCAGATGGGGTGTATTTAGCCACAGCAGGCCAGATTCTCAGCTAATGTAAATCAGCTTCACTCCATGGATGATTTACAGCAGCTGGAACCTGTACCTTCAAAGGATCAAGTTGCCGTCTCCTGAGCAATTGAGTCTGCATAGATTTTTACCAGTAAAATTAACAAAGCCGATTGGGGGTGGGGGGGGGAGAATTAATCCTTAATTTAACAGAAATTGCTGAGACTTAAATAGTAATTTCTCTAGTTATAGGCTCACCAGGCTTTTCTCTTAGCTTCTTCGACCTTTTTCATGAACCTCACAATATAATCAATAGAAAAATAACACATCTGAATGGCCTTGGATGGTAACAAGCCATAAAAACTTGTGAAGGCTATTAAAATTAAAATTTTCCTTTCTAAGTGGAAGGAGTTTCTAAAAACAAGGCAGCAGCTGCTTTGAAATGTCTGTGAATTCTTTTTCCTTGTAATTAGTTGCAAACAATAAAGGCCTCTTTTCAGAGCACTGATGGCACTTCCTTGGCTTTGGCAGCTTTTGTCTTCTCTAAATGATAACAACTGTGCGTGCTTTTTTCTGTTTAGTAGGGAATGTGTATCCCTGTAAAACACGCCTGTTCCACATGCTAGCTGTAGGCACGCTGTTCTGAGAAATGGTTTCCAGTCTGGACCTCTGCAATTAGTATTTTTACTGATACATAATACAAACCTAATAGAGCTGTTATGTCGAGATTACATGAAATTGGTAAGTACTGAAATCTCTTACTTGCCCAGCTGTTCAGCAGCTCTCTCAGTCCCCATGCCCTGCAGAGCTTTGTACTTCTACCAGGAATAAGAATTTTCTTTGTGTAAGCAAAGTAGAAGGACAGAGGAAAGGTTTGTTTGCCTGCTTTCAGTGATTTGTTCCTGTGTAAATGGTTTCAAGTCATGTTGAACTGAAAATCTGCAGTGAATTGGCTTGTATTCCCTTTGCTCTGGTTAACAGTTGGCAACTTAGAAAGCTGAAGACTGTCCCAAGCTCTGCCATGGACCCACTATAAGAGCTATCTGTTACCTGATAACGTTTTCGGCCAAAATCCTTTTCTTACTGAGCACAGTGCCTTGACTGTGTCAACAGGCTCAACTCTGAGCTGCAGCTGATAGATGTTAGTAAACTACAGAGTCCTGAGCTGGGAAACATGAGCTTAGGAACACCTAATCAATTTCAACTGTGCCTACTTTATTTCTGGCCTAGGAGTCTCTTTTGGAGGATCTTGCTAGTTGCTTTGTTCTTTGGGAATAGCTTCTATCATCTACAGATAGTGGAGGAGTCCCAGGAAGGTAAAACTAGACATTTCTTTTTATGTTCATGTTGTCCATTGAGTTTTCTTTGTTGGGTCTTGCTTTTTGAAAGTGAGATTCTTGGAACTGCAGAGGACTTAAGCTGGTCTCTGGAAATGCATTTCACATAAAAACCAGAGAGAGTCTTTAGCTTCTCCTTTAGCATTTCTATTTCTTTAGCATGTGAGGTTGAGAAGAATTTCTGCTTCAGAACTTGACTGCTGAAGGCTGAGTTTGTAGGGTTTGCTCTTCCCACTGTGCTCCAGCAGATGATGGTAAGTCTCTAGATGGAGGACGTTCCTGCTCTTCCAGGCAGTAATGGTGTACTTCTAGTCCTCAAGTAGCATTCAAGTATGTGATTCAGCTGTCTAAAATCATGAAACAGTTTTACATCTGAGGCTATATTTTTGTTGGGTTTGGGTCACATGTTCAAGTTTCATTGCTTACCATGAGGGCTAGAGATCTTCTAGAGCTTCTAGAAGCTCTTCTGAGATTTTTTGTTGTCCTTTGATTCTAGGAGGTGGGACTTTAATTAAAGGCATCAAGTGGTTAGAGATTCACACTAAAAGTGTGAGGTTACAACCTTGGACTTAAGGGAGAAGTAGAATTTTCTGGAGTGTATAAAGGCTACAAAGGTCACGCGTTCAATTTGGACAGGGTTGGGTTGGCTTTGTGGTGTTTTGTTTTTTTTCCAACTAGAATCTCATCTAGGAAACCTAAGGGAAACAGAGAAGTTGAAATGATTTGGAGATGGTCTGAAACAAAATCTGTGAAGAAAAACATCCATTTTAAGCACTTAGATGAAGATAGGAAATGTGTTCAGCTGATGAGTCTGAGCAAAGTACTTATTAAGGATAGAACAAGGCATAAAGGACTGCAGTTTGCAAAGAGAACACAGCAATGAAGGAAATGATGTGTTTCTCTACAAATTAGATTCCCATTTGTAAAGATGCATGTCATAAAACAATTGCAGAGCTGAGAATATGGTAGATATTCTCTCATCTGAAATATTCGTACCAAAAGCAAGCATCTTTTTGAAGGGTATGTTCCAGCTCAAGCAGAGATTGAGGCAGATACAAGTGAAATTCTCCATGCTGTGTTATGCAGAGGGTCAGACTTCATGTCTGTTATAGTCTTTTGGTTTTAACCTCTGTTAATCTGGTTCTGTGCACTTGCAATGCTATATGCACAAAATTTTCCTATCTCCTCAAGTAAACTAATCCAAGGGAGGGAGCCCAAATTTCCTCTGGTTACAGCCTGTGAACTGCTTTAGTTTTTAGTGAAAGCTTCCATCAAAATGTGTCTCATTCGCACAAGAAGCAGATGCTGCAAAGGGGTGAAGAGCACATATAAGAGGACAAAATAAAGGTTCTTGAGTGACTTTAAATACACATTTCTATGCAAATAGCTGTGTTTTGGCATTCTCGGTTTTCTTCCTGTTTTTGCTGTAATCTGAACTTTTAATTCCCAGGATTTTCTAATTTTTTTTTTTGAGAACACTCCAGTGTCCTCTTAAGGTTTTTCCCTTCTGCAATAAACAGCTGTTTAGAAGTTTGACTCCAGTTTAATGAAATTGGTTTTGCCTGGGAATTTTCTTTAGGCCTTGTTAACCAGTCTGCTGACAGCACAATTCAGCACAGACATTGAGAAAGGGAGGGATCATTCAATTTTTCAGATTTTTAGTGACTGCCATACTAGTGAGTGGGGTAAATTCCACTGTCAGCTACCCTGGTAACACCTCTGCTACTCAGAAATCTGTTTTGGAGTTTGCTCTGCAGTTCAGACAGAAACATGCCTCCAGTGTAGATAAACCACTTCTACTGGAGAAAAAAGCAGGGCTTTTTTCAGTGAGGGTGAAAGCAGCATTCAAAATCCATTTGGGCAACCACACCTTAATGCATGCCTTGTTTTCCAGTGACCAAGGCAGTGACCAAGGCAGCGTGAGCAGGCTCCGTAGCCTTTCCAAGAGCAATCACAGTGGAGACTGCAGAGTCCAGAGGGAACAGATGTGCTCTTTTTGGCTCCTCACCTTGGGGGGCAGATGCAGTTGCTAGCTCTTCTAGCCATGAAGATAAATCATAAAACAAAGGAGGGAAGGTTTGGGGGGGGGGGGTGGTCCTTTCCCCCCCAGCATAGCTGAATGACTTGCTCATCAGTATGCTGTATGAGGTGTACTTTCTCTTAGAAAAATGTGCTTGTTTCACTGTTCATTTATCATAAAAAATAACAGCACTCACATGCCAGTTTTCTTCTATCTGAACCTAATTTCATGACTCTCTGCAGAAAGCTAAATATACCTATTCAATTTGCACTTAGGAAGTATATCGCTGCATTTATAAATAATCTAGTCATTTCTCTGTAATAGTACAGATATTCTACTTCTGGAATTAACATTCATCCTAATATTTTATGTTTCACAAAACTTTGAGCATTCTTTTTGCTCTCAATAATGTCTTTTTCTATCTTAGTTTTAGGCTACAATCTGGACTGACTCTCAAGGATATTTCATGAGCCTGTTAAACTAACATGTACATACCTATATAATTTTTTCTATTTTTTTCTTAGTTGCCATTTCATTTCATCAATCTACCAAATGGCTGTTGTTCTTCCATATGATGACTCCTCAGCTTACCATTTTAGAGATACAAAAGAGAAACATGAGTTATTTAGGGATGTTTAGAAGCATGCAAGTAGCAGTGGGTAAAATGCTTCCTTGGGGGATGTCAGACAGAGGTGTAAAAAGGGATTTTTAGGCCCTCAAAAGGCAACTGTTTTTTCTAGGTCCTTTTTTTTCTTTTCTTGCCTAGAACGAATCAGTTTATCATACAGTTTTCAATATTCCAGGTAGCTCAGTAAAACCTTTCCATGAAAACCAGGAAAACAAACATCTTGTAATGTCATATATTATGTATGTATGTGTGTCTAATGTGCCACAGTGCACAAAGGAATTTTACTCTCATTTTTTATATTTTTTGCCTATCTTTTCTGCATGCCTGGATTTGCTTTTGTTCTCATGGTGTAATACAAGGATTGCTACTGCAGTGGAGGGTCAGTGCAATAAACTAAAGCCAGATCTGCTTAAGGCATCACTGTCCATTTTAGCTTTGTCCTATACTAAAAAGCCAGGTGCATGATCGTTGGAGAAGCATTGCAAAACTCATCTGCTCATTCGAGACAAGAATATTCAGCAAAGCCTAAATGAACTACTGTGATGGAAACTTGTGCTTTTTATTTTAAGTCCTGCAACACTGGTATTTTCCTTGTAATTTTAGCTCTTGGAGTCGGGTGATTTCAAAATTATTTTTCTGAACATAAAAATATATATGCTTGTGTGTTTGCTTGCTTTTCCATACTGGTGGAGAAAGTTATGAAGATATGATTAACTTACCAAAGTCTCAGAAGTGAAAAGGTAAGTAAGAATTCAAGCATTTTTGTTTTCATTTTTATTTTAAACAATGATTTCTTTTAGATATAGCTAGCTCCTGATTTATTTATTTTTTTAAGATCCATTTTTTGCCCTGTTAACATTCAGGGTTGGAAATACTGTGGCTTCATGTTGTTTCCAATTACATCTGTCCTATACACAGCAATCTGTTACACTGGCTTTTGATCTAGAGCAATACAACTGAGAGGAAAATTTTCCCTTCAAATGGACTTCATTTTCTCAAACCCTGGCAACACTTAAAAGTGATCTTCACCATCTCACTTTGCTTTATATTCAGTTCAATTTGAAGTGTTTATTTTCATCCACCCCTTTATTTTATTTACTGCTCTCTTGAACAAAGCAATACATATTTCTTTCTCAGCAGAGGAACAAACTGGGCTGATTTCCAAGGCATTTTTGGAGAGAATGCTTTCACCAGTACAGAAGAGACTCTCAGCTACACCCTTATCTGGAAAGGTTTGTGGTTTTTAACTTAAGGTGCATCAGTGACCTGCTTAATTGAGAAATTCAAAGGGGAGAAAAAACAGGCCCCTACTTCATTCATTCTGTAGTTTCATCCAATGAACAGTTTAGAAATAAACCCAGCATTGTCTGATGTTGTTGGTTTGCAGTTACTATGAATGCAGACAGGCATTGCTATGAATAATGTGCTCACTGGACAGGTATTGTTATGGGGAAGAAAAAGAATAGCATTATAGGAAGGAAAAAGGTGCTAACCTGCAAGTAATGACTTGTTATCTACAACTTAGTGCAAGTGTGGAAGAAAGTCTGGTTTTGGCCCAGGTAGAGAGCTTTGTTTAGAAATTTAACCATCAGCCTTTTGATGTACGTTGTATGCCTCTAGCAAGGCATTCTAGCATCCCATTTGCCTCCTTGTTAATGTAGCAGCATATCAGGTTGAATGCTTCAGGAGACTTTCTGAAATAACTACTAAATCTTTTTCTTGGACGTGCTGCTGTAACACCTCTCTATTTAGTGTATAATACCCACTTGGAGTCGTTGCTACAAGTCTCATTATTTTATAAGCTTTCACTGGCTATGTATGGCATTGCTTTAAGTAGGCGATGTTTCAGTAGTCTTTTCCTATGAGCTTTTTTCCCCTCTGCTGCATATAGCCTCTCTGTATAGTATATAAATGTAGATTATCACCGGCTTGTCTTTTTTGTCTGGGGGGGGGGGGGGGGGGGGGGGGGGGGGGGGGGGGGGGGGGGGGGGGGGGGGGGGGGGGGGGGGGGGGGGGGG
>JAWWEE010000105.1:11948522-12017537 GCA_035221455.1 Xenops minutus
CCCCCCCCCCCGCCCTCCACTCTTATCTGAACCATACAGCAGAAACAGAGGTGTCTGGAGAGCTAAAAACGATTAGAGGTATGGAAAAGACTTCCATAAGGTGACAGAGAGAAGATTAATACTGCTTAATGTAGAGACACAAGGCCATGCTATACATACACGAAATAATCACTGCTACAGGGAAGGCAAATTTTGTGCATTTTGCTTCTTTCTAAGTAAGAGCAAAAGGATTTAATACAACTGTCAAATTACAGTGTAATATATGTAAAAATGCAAGGCCATACCTTTACAAAGAATGTGAATCAGGGATACTTGTCACTGTGATGCAGCAATGACTCTGTCCTTCCCTCGTCTACATCATGCTGGGGGCCTGTTTTTTTGGAAAACAGATCCATCCTCAGGGCATGACCAGTTGTTTGGTACACCCTGGCAGTGTATATCCCATGATTTTCACCAATGTGAGGAGGTTGTTTCCCAATAACTCAAGCAAGACACCTGCAGCCCAGCTCTTTCCTGCCGAAAGCTCCAGCTCTGTCCAGAGAGTGTGTTTGCATCTGCCACCACAGAGGTGACCCTAAGGGATTGAAGCACTGCTGGCTGGCTCTTTCCAGAGGCTGGGACTTTGGTATAGGTGGATATAATCAGCAGTGACATGGTGGATATATTGGTCTGACATTTCTTCAGAAAACGCTAGAAAGAGGCATGAAGAAACCACAGATACCACTTCAGTATCAGGCTCATCTTGCTGTGACAGCCTGGCCCCACTGGAATTTCTTTGATGCATGTCTTCTGTCAGGGAAGAGGCAGGTTTCGGATTCCCTGGGGACAGCTATGTTCCTCTTGCTGAAAATCCTTTGATTCTAGAGTTATCCATCTTGCCACATTGCCTCCCTGGTTCTGGATGGGTGAGTTGAAATTCTTTTTTTTTGGAGATCTGGTGGCACATGGACTTTCTCCAGCTTTGTTTTATGTTGCTGCATTGTGATCTGCAATTATAACACAAGTCATTAATGTTGAGAGCTCTGGGTTGTCCTATTAGGTTTTTGCATGGTGAAGAATAAAAAATAAATAGAACATGAAGACAGGTTTTCTGTCACTTCCCAGGACTTATATGCTAGAACAGGGAGCCCATGTTGTGCAGTGTTTGCATTGAATTGAGGTCTCTTGAATGTAGAAACCTACAGAGACTTAGCTTTGGACATGAGGGGGAGGAATTAAAATGGCATGCAATCTTCAGGGTTTTCTTTCTCACTATTATCTAAATTAGCAGTTTACTGTTTTCTTTGTGTCTCTTTTATTATAGGCTTAAGTGCTTAATCTGAAGCTTAAGGGCCTTACTATGAACAAATTGAGAAAAGTCTATAAGGAAATACAGCTCTGGTTTCTAGAAAGGGGCAGTATTTAAAGGATCAAGCACCCAGACCTCCCACCCTGCGAGTTTCTGTCACAGGGAGGGCAGGTGGCCTGCACACGTGTGGCTCTGTGCTGTCAGCACTCCTGGCGAATTGCAAGGTGGGAAGTTTGCTGGGTAGAGGTCGCTCTGCTTAGAAAGCCTGGTGGTCTTGGGAGCTATGGGGAAAACAGGCCTCCCATGGATAATGGGGAGTTAAGTGGCTGCACTGGGCTTAGTTTAGGGGGCTTTGCCAGTCGTTCATATACAGCTCTCCCAGCTTTGTTAAATTCCTTGTTAAATCCAGAGGGATAACTTCACCCCACTCCAGAGCTGTAAATGCTGTGCACCGTAAGTACTCACCTGCAGAGCCCGAACAAATGCTGCTTTGCATTCCCTCTTCAGAAGAGGTTGTGGGCAGCCAGAGGACATAGAGGAGCCCCAACTCAGTGCCATTAGCCTATTAGAAACATTGCATGATTTTTGCCTTAGCAGAGCCTTAGCAGAGCCCAAGATACCTCATATCAATAGCCTCTAAGAAGACCTTTCTTTGTATTTTTCTTTTATTTTTTTCTTTTCTTTTTTTTTTTATTTCTTTTATTTTTTTTTTTGCTGCTGGCTCCTAGTCTTGATGAATAAGCAAAACGTTTTGTTTATTTCAACATTATCAGCTATTTTCTGGGGTTTTAAGGTGCATGAAGAGTTCTGCGTTTGGTCAGTCATTAATTATAATTTAGTTTAATTACTGCTTGAATCCCTGAGGAAATTGAATATAAACCACATGCGGCTTAGCTACAGAGCTGGCCTCAAATACATGGAAACTCAGGATGACAAATTTTGGGTTTGTGCTTCCTTCCTCTTGTTAGGTTTTCCTAGCTGAGCTCAATATATTCATGCACCAAGCACAGACTCAGGCAACGTATTAATGATGAGGTGGACAGAACATGCTTCTGGATCATCATTGCATATGTTGGTGGCATTTATTTGCCCAACAGTACCATGTAGTTATTTAAATAACATTGGGCCCTGGAGCTGTTCTGGCTAAAGAAGCTGCCCCAGGTCCAGCGGGCTATGGAGGTAGACCAAGGATGTGCTTCTGAGTCAACTCTGAGAGTCATGTGAGCCAGCTGAGCTATATTCCTATATTCCATGTGGTACACCACCTGCTTTGTATTCTTTAAGATGAGGAGTATTTGTAATGGCAGCATAGGTTAACTGTTTTTGGGGTCATGAAAGACATTTCAAAAAAAGTCTTTACCAAACAGTGTCAAACTGTGGAAACTGATCAAGTACAATGATAATGCTAATATCCATCAAAGGCAGAGCCTTAAGACATCAGTGGTGTGAGTAAAGTTTCCCAAAAGAGGAGTCATTTCCATTTTTCTGGAATTGATGCTCTAGGACTGTAAACAAGGGAGGAGGTTGGTATGCCTGTAGGGATTTATCCCTGATGCAGTAAGAGTGTGATATCAACACTACTGTCTGCTCAATGATGTTTTGTTACACAAGTTTGGTTGAAAGAAAGCATTATCTATTTATTGTAAAATGTGGCACTGTCTTAGCCTTTTTTTTTCATGTGGCTAAGGTGTGGGGTTTTTTGTGTTTTCAGTTTAAGCTTTGGAAAATAGCTATGCTTTCTAAAATGTCACACAATCCTCAATCAAAAAGTATTCTCTTTAGATCATATTGTACTTCAATTTTTCAAATATATATTGACCTGAAATTTATTGTCATTGAACATTTTAAATTCACTTCATGTAATAAGAAGTCTTTAGTCTTGAAATGAAATGTCTATAAAACAGTGAAAGTATAAGGTATAAAATAATCATTCCACAGTCAACCTGACCTTTTCTAGTAGCAAACAAACTTTTAAAATTTGAAGTTATGATGCCCCACATACTACAACTCCCAACAATGGAAAGGTTAGCACTAAGTGGTTAAATGATTT
This sequence comes from Xenops minutus, assembly GCA_035221455.1. Taxonomy (NCBI): domain Eukaryota; kingdom Metazoa; phylum Chordata; class Aves; order Passeriformes; family Furnariidae; genus Xenops; species Xenops minutus. The sequence continues at coordinate 11,951,861 of JAWWEE010000105.1, forward strand.
TTGGGTCAAAATTCTATTTGAGAACGCCCTTAGACCTGTCATTGACAAAAGACAGAAAAAGGAACAGAGTTGGAACAAGGAACAAAAGATGCTCTCGTCAAAAGACTATAGACACCTGTTGCCTAAGCCATTCTCATCTTCTTTTATTCTTGTATTATTATAAAAGAGAAGCATCTCAGATAGCAGGTCACTGTGGCCAACACCTAAACTGTAACACCACAATTGTATCTGGGTCAATCTGGGAGGGAAAAAAAAATTGCAAAAGAATTTTTTTTATGCTGCTGCTATGGGACCTTTAGTCCAGTGCTGGAGGTGTGAGAAGGTGACTGTCTAATCTTCTTTATCAAGTTTTATCAGCAGTATGAATTGGAAAGTACAGAAAGAGAAATGTTGCTTAGACAAATCAGTCAGAAATTGCACCACTTACTAGAGAAAGTCAGTGTCATAGACACTATGTATACTGAATGGCCATTTGAGATACTTGGGAAGAGTTTTCCAAAGGATTGTTGCTCAGAAGTTGAGCTAAGTGAAGAACCATTTCGTTAGCTGTGGTTAATGCTTATGGTGCCAAGCAGAAGGATAGAAGGCAAAGGGCAGAAACTGGAATGCAGGAAGTTCCACCTGAACATGAGGAAGAGCTTCTTTACTGTGAGAGTGACTGAGCACTGGAACAGTTTGCCCAGAGAGGCTGTGGAGTCTCTCTCTCTGGAGATGTTCAAAAGCCATCTGGACACAACCCTGAGTTACCTGCTCTAGGGGACACTGCTTTAGTAGGGAGGTTGGACTAGATGACTTCCAGTGGTCCCTTCCAACCTTAGCCAGTCTGTGATTCTGAGCTGCACTTCCTGTTTTGAGTGTCCCCATCTTTGGAGCAACACAAATACAGGATTTATGACGCCTGACCCCTAGAAATCACACACTCTCTTGGAGCTGCTGGAGTCCACAGCTTTGATGGAGGACTCTTTACTCATTGCTTCACATTCACAGGTGGCACCTCTAGCAGCACCTGTTGCAGGGTTGGGCCTGGTTTGTACTGGAGATTAGGAGAGGGTCAGGTGTCTTTGTACCAGTGCCCTGGGGATACTCATAGATCTCATTTATTTTGCTCATCAGGTACCCCCATCGACACGCCCACTGCCCATGAGCCAGGAACCCCAGGGGAGCCCAGCCCCAACTCTAAAACACACTGGGGAAACAATGTGAGGACCAGTTGCCAGCCTGGGTGCTATGAGATGGTACCCAAGCTGATGTGGGCCCTGCTCCATGCTGGGATCTCTTTGGTTCCCCACTCATCCCCTCTCATGAAACAGCCTGTTCCTGCTGCTCTCTGATTATCTGTTTTCATGACATCTTATAAAGCTGTATTTATAACATGAGTTAATGAGCCCATGCTCTTGATTTCTACTTCAGAAGAGCCATAGGCAGTTGAAAAGTCTTCAAAATCTGTTTCTTTCTCATTTTCTTTCTTCTGCATGCAAGATATGTAAAGAAACATATCTGGATATTATATCCACAGATAAGTTTAGAATAGATGTTAGGAGTTTGTAATTTTAGAGAAGTGAGATTTTTCTATCAGTCTGTTATTTCTCCAAACTTACCTGCTTCCAAGGCACAAGATAGAGAAATTTATGAAAAGGATTATACAGTATGATGCTGTGCGAAGGGGCTGATTCTCAAGAATTGTCATCCGTTTCTGTAAATCTCAGAATCTTTGTGTTACGGATTCTAGAGAAAATCTTTTTTGAAGAGTGCTTGCCTGTATGGGGAACTTCTGATTTTTGAGTCTTCTTCCATTGCATAAACTCCATTATTCCAGCACTCTCCTCTTCTGACAGTTTTTCTGTCCTATTGTTGCTTTTGTCCAGCATAAGAGGAGCTGCTCACTGTGCACATTACCCACCTATGCCAGAGTTGCATAGGAATTAGTCCTGTCCCAGGGGCTTTTACTGCTTCTGCAGCACAAGATAAACTCTCAGCTGGGGAGCAATGTGATTCCTCACAACCAAAAGCATGTGCTTTTCAGGCTAGGATCTAGCTTCTCAGTGAGACAGAATTTCCTTCAAGCCCGGGAAGGACTTAAAGCTTCACATTTCTGGCATCCTTATATATATAAAAGAGTTATTTTTTGTCAGTTTTAATGGCTTTCTATGATTCCCTCTGAGCTCTCCAGAGCTGGTAATTACACACCTGCTTTTGCAGGCCATGGGAATATGAATGAGCTTCAATATTTATTTTTTTAAACTCTTTTAAACTTCCACCAACAAATTGTGTGCATTTCTATTATTTCTTTATTTTTTTCAATGGGCATATATCTCCTCCAGAAAATACATGATTCTGGAGATGTTGAAGTAAAAATTTTTGGTGTTTTCTTTAGGTACCCTGCAAAATGCACCCCTAGACATAACAGGTTTTTCTCTATCAAAACCTTACCATAAGATTGTTTCATTCACAGTCACGTGCATTAATGAGGGTTGATATGATCATTATATCCCAGGTGAGCAAAGCCTTTCCAGATAGCACATCAGTGAGAAGAAACTAAGAAGGCAAGAAGGGAGCGGCTTTGAATAAGTTCTTGAATAAGTTATATAGTTTGAATAAGTTCTTGAATAAACACAGTTATACAGCTGTACTTATATTTAATATTAGAGGAGATGGAGCCTTTTTTGCCTTTGCTGTCTCTATCCAGGCACCACAGAGTGGTTTTTCTTCAGGTCTGGGCCTTTTCTTAAAACAAGACCCTCTGTGGTCTGTTCCTGGCTGCCTAGCTTGTCCAAATGTGTTACAGGCCTATGAATAAAAGGCAGACGAAAGAAGAAAATGTGCTTTCCTTCCCCTCCCTTCCCTTCCTTTCCTTTGTTTATGTCTGTAGACCCTTCTCTCTCTTCTGCTCTGCTTTCAAAAGTCATTTTGGGGAGACTATTAGGTGCGTGCAGGAGGCAACCTCATGCTGGGAATAGGATTTGGACTCAGTGATTCTTGTAGGTCCCTTCCAATTTGGCATATTCTGTGAATATATGAGGCTACTTTGAGTACAGCTTATGCTGTTGCTGTGGCATTATGTACCATACCATGCATGGGTGGGGTGAGGGGGTCTCTTATTGCTTGGAGTTTGGCAGGGTTAGTTCTCTCTGGAGTAGTAGCAATGTTAAAATTCAATAGAGAGGATAGCCAGTATATGCCTCTGGGTACACTGTATTTGTGCTCTGTGATATTTACTTTTTCAGGCTGTAATAAAAGATAATTTTTTTTCAACAGCTGAAGGATTTGTGACCATTTCCCCCATGATGTATTTAAAGAAAAAATTTAGCCACTACAAAGATATTTTCACATTGCCAACTTTGACTGAAATAGCATGTGCCTGATGAATTATCACTGGTTATCTTTCCCAAATTTTTTTTCCTACTGTCATGACTTTTTTTTGTACCTGTCCTTACGGGATGCACCTCCAGGGCTGACAGGGATAATGCAAAAGAGCTGGAAGTCAAATAAAAAGCAGAAGTGACTGGCAGGAACAGAAGCCGGTAAGTACTGCAATAAAAGTGCTATTTAACCTGCTGGCTAATACAAAAAGGTTATTTCTACAGCAACTCGTGGAACAATATATTTAGCAATTAAATTAATCCAAACAAATAGGAAATTTAACCCCATTGTCCTGGCTAAATTCCAGCTTAGGTAATTACATTCTGGCTACCTGCATTCCCTCTGGAGTTTCTGCTGGGTAAGTTACAGCTTACACTGTGTGTGCATGTGTCGCACTTGTTATGAACAGTTTTGTGGCATGTCAGCATCTGGTAAATCCTATCTAGGAAAAATACCACAGGTGAACCAATTTCAGTGCAAGTCAAGAGCAACTGCTCTGTCATATTTAACTTGTTAGTAGGATTTGTAGATGCAACAAACACTGCAACTGTCATGTTATAGTGATGCCCATAATATAAACAGGCAGTGGTTAGACAAACACAGACTGACAAACAAGCTGGATTAGCGTTTTCTCTCCTTCCCAGTCTTCCTGTGTTAGACTTTCTTGTGCTTGCTTCTGGAGCTGAACCTTTGTGTCAGAGCCAGCCTGAAGTGGCTGCCTATATTTTTAATGTCAGTTCTTCTTCCTTGTGCACAGAGTACTCAGATGAACAGATGCACAGGTGGAACTGAGAGGTGGCACTTGGAAGAGGAAAGGGACTGGGTAAACCAGTTTTGAAATGAAGCATTTCTTCCCAGTGGCACATGTGCTGCAGCCCTTTGGGAGACTCAGCTGTGGCTGGCACATTTCTAAAGCCCTTCTGGGGAAATGCAATGAAACACTGAATTCAGATCTAGCTTACATTTCCTACTGTATCTGATACAAACCAGTCTCTGCCTGTGGCCTTGATGCCATTTTGAAGGGTCAGGAATATCACAGTAATTTAATTCATTTTGTTGATTGCAAGCTTATTTGGAAAGGATCTTCCTGGTGAAGCTGAAATGTGAAAACATGACTCAAGGGTAATGTACTGTGTTATCCGTGATTCTCTGTTTTGTTTTCCTGCTCCATTTCAGAAAATATGGCACACTGTGAGCTGACAAGATGATTAAGCTGTAGGTAGCATACAGTGGATAGGTCAGGGAGTCCATCTGCCCCTCTGCTTTTTGATGGAGTTGTAAAGAAGCCTCATCTTTTCGAACATGAAGCACTAAGAATCTGTTCAGATCAGTCACGTATGAGATACAAGTATTTGTATCATACAGTCATGTATGAGATACTGGTATTTGGATATGGAGCCGCCAGGGAAATTCAGAACCACCACCATTTTAATTGTAGTTTTGGGACAGCTTTGTCAAAACACAGGCAGCCTGTTACAATAGATGTGAGAACTGTCTCTTCGTGGCACTACTTGTAAAAAGTGAGGACACATTTGTCTTCTGCTAAGAGCTGAAGTTACCCGAAGGTCTGGCACATGCAAACCACCTCACAAGGAATGTCTGAGGGCAGTCAGCTCATTGCTACCTGCAATAAAGTGAGTTGACAGGAATAACGTCTAGGGCAAAGAAGTGGTTCCTTTTACCTAAACAAATGTTTTAGCAGCTGTGCAAAACACATTCCTTGAGAAAATGAATTAATGGAAATGAACATTGGCAAGCAGATTGTAAGGAGAATTGCTTCTGATCACAAAGAGCTTTTGGTGATTAAATCCAAAATCTGCAAATTTTAAAAATTGTTTTTATTTATTTATCAAAGGAAAATATTTTGAGCAGGACAAACAAAAACAATTGTAGCAGCTTTACATTCCTCTTAACAAGTTTTATTTACTTCTCTTAAATGATTCAGCCATCACTATTTCTCTACAATAGGTATTTTGTTGGGGAAACTAATTTGAATGTGCATGATAGATGAACTGCATTGAAAATACCAATTTTTATCAGCTCTAACCCTTGATCTTAATTAACTTCACATCTGTTTCCACAGAAACCAACAATAAAATCAATAAAGTACTAGAGCTAGCTGCTTGTATTGAAGAAATCTGCAGAAAAAATATTTTCAATTATTTGCTTCTGGCCAATTTGTGGATACAGCAACAAGTGTGCTGTACTGCCCTCAAAAGCATTGCTAGGCTTGATCGAAGGCCTGATTCCTGCTTGAGAAAAGTGCATTACATAGTGAAATTCCCTCTGCTTCATGTATGGGTGAGAAAGATATGAAGTTAGTGTGGTGCCTTTCTTCTCACTGATTGACAGTGGTTCTGATGGGGGCAATGGAAGGAACCACTTCCAACTTTTTTTCATATAGAGAGGAGTCAGATCAATACCTATTCCATGGGAGAAACTCCCATGGCTTATCTTTTATCCACAGGAAAAGGTCAAGGCAAAGTGAAGGAGTATGGCTACAGTGTCCTTGGGAACACTTGGGTAATGTCCTCCTGCTGCTGGAGTACTTGTACTACCAGCACCAGCAACACTTTCTCTCTTTTGCAAAACCATATTTAGGAGTGCTGAGACCCCATGCTAAATTGTTTGAGAGATCAAAAGCAGCAAATCTTTGCCATCTAACTCCTGCAGAAATCCTTTGTAAGCCAGGTGTGTTGCTCTGCTGTGTAATTTTCAGCCTTCAGAGGAGTGCACTTAGAAGTCTGTTAGTGGCCACTCTGATGTATCTTGATATTGTTCATATCTAAGGTTGCAGAAATGTAGTTTAGCCTAAGTTAATCAGTGGTTAGGCCAATATATGTTTGGCTTTTGAAAAACAGTTTTTTAGAAAAGAGTTATGTATAAAGGAGCCATGTACTCTTCAGGTATGAAAGGCTGATGGGGCTTGGCACATTGACATGGTGGAATTTGGGATAAAGAGATAATTGAATCATTTAGTAACATATCTGAAATATATTCACCAAGTGGGCTGGGCCTGGAAAGCGGATAACAATTTTTATAGTAAGATTTCTGTTCGAAGACCCTTGTACATGACACCCTTGCCAGTCAAAGGCCCAGCCCAGTTTGGACCAGTGCCCAGGGGACAGGAATGCTTGTACTGACTGAATTGTTCAGGTCCTGGGTTGCAGCTCCTGCACACAGCATTCCCACATCCTTCTGAGCCTTCTGCATGGCATTGAGCATGCCATGGCACTTGTGGCTCCAAACTCATTAGGATCATATCTATTCCACTGTGGCTGGGGTTTTTTTTCAATCTAATTTCAGTCACATGGCCAGTACTGTACCATGTGTATTTTATCCATCTGTATTTTTGTTATAGTTTCAAAACCTCATTGGAATTCTTTTCAGAGATTGGAGCTAACGCCCCAGCATCCTGCTGGTAGCTAACAAAGGGGTGATGAATATTTGCATTCTGATTTAATGCCCGAGTGGAAACCCTTTTGTTCTTTTTTCCTGGGCTTCTAGAGGTGGGGGTGTGGGGGTATAGCCAATGAGAGAGTAGCTCTTTGGGGTTTTTTTGCTTCACCGCATTCCTCCAGTGCCTGGGACTTGGGGAGAGACTATTTTTTTTTCTTCCACCCAGTTTCCAGACAGAGCAAACAGCAGTAGGGAAGCTACTGCTGTTTCTGCCCTCTTGCCTGGCTCAACGCCTCTTCTGTCGAGCAGAGGACAGGAGGACTAGGGCTGTGTGGCCACTGCCTCCTCCTGCCTCCCTCCTGCCCGGCCGCTGCCTGTGGGGCCGGTCCCACTGCGGGAGCTGCCGCGAGGATGGGAACGCGCCTGCTCCGCACAACGGAGAGGTGACCGTCCTGTTGGCCCCCTGCCCATCGATCCTGCAGGAACTGAGTTGAGACTGCTGCGTCGGCCACTGGTAACTACAACCATTCTCTGCCCCACGACGGCGAGAGAGGGGTGATGGCCAGGCAGAGGAGCTGCAGCCAGCTGAGGCACGATGTCGCCACCTGCTCTCCGTAAATATAATTGCACCCTTAGGAGAGCAGAAAACTGACTTTGTTCAAAGGGTTATTACAAACTGTTTGTTTAGTCCTTTTTCTGGACATATATATATAGTTATATTGTGGTTAAGAACTGTTATCCTTTTCTATATATCTTTCTAATTAAAGGGTTTTTCTAAATTTAAAAGAGGGGGGCTATTTTTATTTTTTTGTCTGTCTTCTTCCCCTAAGAAGGCCTTTTCCTTTTTCTTTCAGCCAACATAAATATCTTGTTTCTCCTCTGAACTAAGACAATTTTAATACATTTTTTATAATAATCTGTTGATATGTTTTATGCAATTTTAATGCATTGAAATGCTACATGTTAAGAGATACGTAGTGCATCCTTGGACAGAAAGAACGTTTTACTACTCAAGAAGTTAACAATTGGCTTAGTCAGGCACAAAAAGTGGGCTGCATCCAACCTGTCAGACGTATGGTTGTTTCCAGAAAGGTGAGAGTAGTTAACAGTCTGATAAGAAATGTCAAATAATTCTCTGAAGAAGGATAGAGAAATAAGACTGAAACTCAGAAACTCACTGAATCCTCAAGGAAGCTCCCTTCTAGCAGGGCAAAACCCAGTCTATTTTCCTAGACCAAGAGTCTCTTCTATAGATGTAACTCCAAGGTAAAGCATTAATAGTGAACTGGAGCATGTGCTAGAAGTCTGAGAATGTCTAATAACCTGAAAATGTGAAAGCATAAGATTTTTTTTTTTTTGCCCTGACAAAATACATGTTTTTTATGTTTTGTACTTTTGTAAATTAATACTTACATTTGAAGTAATTTTAATCTGACTTTAGTTCTGAGGGGTTTCAAGCTTATTAGCATCAAAGTATCCCATTTCTGTTAGAAGGAAATCTTTACAGTCATCAGGATACTAGTTTGGTTTTGGTTGTGGGTTTTTTTGTTTGTTTTGTTTAGTTTTTGTTTGTTTGTGGGTATTTTTGGTTTGGGATTTTTTTTTTTTTTTTTTTTTAGTTTTTTTGGAGGAAGGTTGTTTTTTTGTTGTTTTGTTTGTTTGTTTTGTTTTGCTTTGCTTTGCTTTGTTCCAACAGTAATTCTCTTAAATTTCTCTGAGGTGACCAAGCAGAGTCAGCTCCAGGCTATAGGACTGCTTGGGATGCAGGGGCTGGGTGGAAGAAATGTCCAGTGGGTACTGCTGTTATTCAAGTAAGTATCCAGCTGTATAGAAAGATAATGTCAGAAGCCTGAGGGTCCTGAGAGAGTTTGACACTGATAGATATTGGGTTTGATCTCATCTGTGTGAAAAAGACCTAAACAACCAAAAAAACAAAACCCAACCCTCCAAAGAAATAAACAAGCAAACAAACCACTTTACTACAGGCACTGTGCTGTGTTGCCCTGGATGTTAGTGACAGAGTCCTGCAGCTCCCTACATGTCATCAGCACCATCTGGGTCTTTAACAACACTGATAGAATGTTAAATGTTATATTACTGTTAAATATTGTGACCCTATTACTATTAATAGTTGGGGTGGGGCATTCGGGAACACAGTTAAAGTGGCCGCAGAGGGTGCTGACAGATTTTAAGATGTGTATTGTAATTACCATAACAGTACCAGCAGCAAACACTCTTAGTGATGCAAGCATTTGGAAATGCAGCTCTACTGTAGTGCTGATAGTTTGTCCACCACTAACAAGAGCTAGCTCATTTTTTTTTGAGAGCTGTGAGAGGGCTCAATGTTTGGAATATGCATTCGAGAAGGGATGCAGTAAATTGCCTGGAAAATCAGGGAGTTTTCTGCTTTATATATTCTCCCTTATGGAATTCCCCTGGGTGTTTTTATTTAATTAAATGAAAGCTTAAAGACATTTGTATATGTTCATGTTTCTGTGAGTACACCTGTCTGTTTATTAGATTATTGTCTTTTTTTCTCCTTGTCATGGGGATGGGCACATAGACACAAGAAGTTTGTATGTAGATTCATATATTAGAGATAGAGCCGATAACAGTTTCTATAATTAAAGTTTTCAAGCACTTCCTATTACAAGAAACTCAAAATAGGGTGTTATAGCTCTTCAAAGCATTAATTTGGGGCCAGGGTCTTCTATAACAGGACTGTCCAAATTTTATTTATAAATATAAATTCTAACAAGAATGTTCAGTTGTTTTGCAACTGAAATATGACAAAACAGGTTTCCTCTTATTAAAAAAATTGAGTCATCAAAAGACCCGCCTGTTCATGCTTTCAGAATGAGACTTTGAAATGTGAATGGAGCAGGGAGTTTCTGTTAGGCATGTTCTTATAATGTCTATTAAAAAAAAGCTGTAAGTCTTTGCAAATATCTGATTTGCTGAAGTTCAACAAAACTCATAATTTTGACCACTAAGTTTTCCAAAGGTCCTGTTTGGACAGCACATGGTTTAGTACAGAACTGAAATAACCTGTCTGGTAATTACATATAATGTCATTGCTAGCAACAAAAAGGAAGAATTGTATTTCCTCTTTCAAAGAAGAAAAGTCCCTGCTGGGTACCAATACCAGAAATATGACCCCATCACAAAAATGAGAGCTGGAATTTGCTGAGGAGGCAGGTATGTGCTGGTGACAACATGAAAAGAGGGAAAAGGACAAAAGCTAGAAGTGTAGAGGTGGTGGAGGAAAAAGAGCAGAATAAAGTCTGAAAGCTGTGAAGTGAAAATTGTAGACCAGGGATGGTTCTGTCTCCTCACCTATGAAAAATGTTGGGAAGATAAGCAGCATTATGTTTGTGAAGCACTCACATTCACTAATGATGAGCACCACAGAAACACCCAGCAGTAAATTAATAAGTCTGTCTTCAAAGCCACATTTGTAAATGTGCAGTAAATAAGTCCTGGGGCAATACATTGAACAACAAGCAGAAAACAAAATATTGAATTGCTGCTCGTCTAGTGAGCATAGTCTATTCTATGCACAAAAGGAGGCAGGAAAAATGCTGTGGAAAAATATGCTTGTATCATCAAAGGGTATATCATAATTCACATAGAAAAGGGAATCTGAACTGGGGCAGCTCTAGCAACCTTAATTCTTTCTTCCTTTAAGAGAGTTTGTCTTTATGACCTTAATACAGTTCTTTTATTATTTTTGTGTTTGTGAAGCTGTAGATATGTAGCACAAAATGTTATCTCATGAAGCTTGAAAAGCACAGGAAAGCAATGGGGTTTAAAGAACAGATTTCTGTTCAAGTAGCACAAAAACAATTTCACTATTAGAATGAGATTTGAGATATGTAATTGCATGTTATCTGGCATGTGTATGCTTATAACTGTAATATAAATTCCTAATCTCACTTTTCATGCCCATCCAGCATTCTCTAGCATGCTATCCTATTGTGAATTTAAAAGCAGCTCTAACATGCTGGAAGGAATGAGGCAGGAATATTCATGACAATTGGGATGTTTTTTTCCTGCTAAGCTGTGTTTTGTTTTTAAGTAAACATGGAGTTGAAATGACCCCTTCTCTAGAAGTAGTGTTTGAAGTTCCACAGGTATTGACTTAGTAGCACTACATTGCCTCGCTGACTGAGCTGGATTCCTCTGAATAAGCATATGAAAAGTGTACCTAGTGTTCTAATTAAAGCCGAAGGCCATTCATCTCTCTAATTGCAACAATGCCCTCCAGGATAATTTCATCCCAAATGTACCATTCTTCTTTTGCCTGAACAAGTGACTTACAAACCATCTGAAGCCTTGCCAAGCACAAAGAGAAAAATTTACTGGCTGGGATATCAACCATGATGTTATAGTATTAAAAACTGAAGAGGTCAAGCAAGGTGCTGAGATTTTTCTGTCAGGCTTCTGGAAGTATTGACATCTAATGCCTGAACATTAGCGTCATGTTATCTAATATTTCCCACAAACTGGTAGGTGTCATCTGTTAATAAGTAAAGATTTTCTAAAATGCTGTGTTAACCTTGGGGGCTGCCAAGCTTTTTCTTCTTGAGGAAAAAAGGTGAGTGAATTAGGCCTGGGAGCAGGATGTACAATCAGAGAAAAGCTGCAGTGTGCAGGCAGTGGAGCTCTCTGAGCACGTATGATGAGCCTTAGGAAATGGGTTCCTTTTTAAACCAGCCAATTCAGTGAATGGGAGTCAGGATCATTTGGGATGGTTTTACAGACCTAGCGTACTCTCCAGACTTGGAATTTATTTGCACTTTGGACATAAAGTGAAAATTTTAAGAGGAAAAGTCTCCATTTCTTGATTCTTTACAGGTTGAGTTTCTCACTGTCAACAATATTTTACATGTCTGATTGATTTATTTTAGCCCTGCAGTACATACAATAGATTTTCACTGCTGACGATTAAGAACTAACACTAAATATCATTTACTTGGCCTAAGGCATTTTTTTTTTCAATGGGCAAGAATCACCCCATTAGCTTCAACATTTATTCACATATTCTCTGAAGCGAGATCTTGCCTTCTGTGGTCTACCACGTTATTAGAAACAGTGGATAAAACACTAGAAAGATTACTAGAACTAAAGAACTTTAAGACCTTAGTGAGGGAAACCACAGCTTGTAGAAGGTGAACCTGATGTTTCTCTGTCATGTACTTTTTGCCTTAACTGATCATGCACCTACTGCATGAACATGTGAAAGAGTTGATCTGAGGCACAAATCCTAAAGGATTGGTAATACCTCCCACCTAGTGATTTTACCAAGAAGTGGCAAATTATCACTCTTTGGGCAATGAGTTTTTTATTAATCACATCTACCTTTAAAATACTGAAAATGTCAGAATGCAAACACAGTATTTTTTGAGTTTTGATTAAAATAATAGAAAAAGAATGCTTGGTCCTCTGAATTCTGGCATTTCAAGGGAGTTTTTTCCTGTGAAAAGTCATAAATGGATCATATACTACCAGCAGCCAGATCTCCTCTTTCTCTTTCATAGAAATCATTTTGTGTTTCATGTCACCATATGACATGACAGACAGGACCAGACATAAATGAATGCAAACCCAGGTACATCTTCCCAAGATCTCTTTGTCCTCCTATCCTTTTCCCTCTCTTCTTCTTGTTTCCATTCCTTAAGAACTGAAGCTTGAAAAGCAGTTTTTAAACCAGACTTCCTTTTGCCTGAATACATTTAAAAAGCAGTTATCTCCATGGACCAACCTTGGGTACACCAGGAATGATTTGGTCTTGTTGTTGCTGAGACATGGAGATTTGGTGACTCTAAAAAAACACTGATATTTGGCAGGGGTTAAATTTCATGCTGCTTTTGGATTATTGTGAGTCCCCAGTACCCTGGGAGATACAGCTGGTAGCATTTCAAGTGTCCTTAGGCAACTACATGCCGGGTGGCATCCTGCTGGCTATTAGCAGTGACAAAGGTCTTGCAGTAATGGGTGTAACTTGGAATTTCACAATGTAAAGAAGGAGATGGTGGAATGATGGAGTAGGAGGTTCTGCACAAAATTGTAGTCACTGATGATCCCTGCCTTTGGTGAAGAAGGAAAAGAAGATTCTTCCAAAGGCAAGCTAAAATAGTGGGGAAATCAACTTTCTCAGCCTCCTAGTGAAGATTTTGCCTTGTATGGCAAAGAGTTTCTTTCCTATGTTTTTACCTGGACACTTACCCAGGAGTCAGATGTTGGTTCTGGTGGGACAAGTCATTCTTCCACTATGAGAGCATGTGTCCTTGTTCCATTGGGACAGGGTTAATCTCTGTAGTAGCCAGGATGGGGCATAGCCAGGACCTGGATGTTATTCCATGCCGCCTCATTTTCTGGGGATGGGCGATGCCCCTTCTGGCAGAGGGAGCAGTCAGATACAGCTGGTTCCCTCTGTTACTGATATTGTTGCAGTTATTGTTCATTTACTTGTTCCCTTAGTGTTTCCAGTAAATTTGTCTTATCTCAACCCATGATCTTTACCCTTTGTGCCTCCAATTCTCCACTCTATCCCTCTGCAGGGTAGTGGAAGGGGGGTGTGAGCAAGAAGCACGTGGTTTGGAGTGTTTCAGGGGGAACACTAATTTGGGGAATGTCATTACTAAACCATGACAGCGTACTGCTGACATTGATAGTATTTATACTCTTGTCAGTTTGAGAGATATGTATACCCTGATTCTGCAAGTACTTACTTGTGTCTAGTTTATATACCTGAGTTGCCCTATTATGATCAGGAAGTCTAGACATGTAAAATTAGACTCAATACTTTGCTGAACCAAAGTACTTAAGCAAAGGGAATGAAAACAACATTTGGCTTTAGAGTTGCTGATTTTTCAAAGCTTCAGTTAAGAAAAAATAGATTAGTAACATTTGTCTTGTTTCATTCTGCAGTGAACTATATAGCAAAAGTCTTAATGGCTACTGTATAATTCTGAACCAGATACAGGGCCCAGACTGCATTCACTGATACTCTCTGTACCGTGAATGTTTGCCAGTGAAATAGTAAAACTTTTGGAGCAAATTTCAAAAGCAAGCTTCAGGTAAAGTGGGTAAAGGGAAGTGTCTTTTTCTTTTAACGGAATGTATGACCTGTCTAGGAAGGTACCTGTGAGTCTGCAAAATGCAAGATGGAAAAACATGCAATTATAACTAGGTTTCCTTAAGACGCTGTTTCAGGGCTCTCATCTTCTGCTCAGACAGATGGAGGAAAAGCTTTAAGCCAAAGAAGTGGAAACAGCACTTTGTGAGTCAAACATGAGGGCAGGTGGGATCAGAGAATGGTTTACAGCTGGCAAAAAGCATTCACATTCTTTGCTGATGCCAACTCTGTTCCATTCCTCAGTGAATGTGTTGCTACGACTATTCCCACCATGATGTCTGGGGAAGGATTTTGTTCATATCTTGTTGATGAAACAGTAATCTTGTTAATGGTGATTTTTCCCTTGACTTGCTTTGTCATCAGCTTTCCTTTCAGTTGAGAGGAAAAGAAAGATGTTTGTTCTTGCCTCAGCCTTACCATGAATGAACTTGTTGCTGGATTCCACTTAGGATAATTTGATGCCATTCCCAGAGCATGCACTTGCAGTTTCCTAAAGTTCAAGAATAACTTGAATACAGTGTGTCATTTTTTCTAGAGAGTTAATGTGTTTGTAATTTCCTTTTTCTCTACTAAATGCATGAAGATAAGTGTGTTCTTTCCTTTTTGGTCTTGTATGACCTCCTGCTCTGCAAGGACAGAGATCACTTGTGTGTGAGAAAGAGAGAGCAATTGCTTACTGATGTGATGGAAGCAAATGAAAATAATGTAAAGGGCAGGTAAATGACAGCATGCTTCTGAAACATATGCAAAATCTCTCCTTCTTCTTTTGAGATACTTGCAAGTCTTGCCAGTTATTTCCCCTGAGGTGACTCTAAAATGCACCACTGGAATTAAAGTTTAGAATATGAGTAATTAAGGAAGTCCTTATCACTGTTCTCATTTCATGTCTCTTCTGTTTCAGTGGTGTTTGTTTCTTTTCCACAAAGACAACAACAGCTCTGAATGCTGATAAAACAAAGCTTGGCAGAGTCCCAAGCAAGGTATCTTGTTCTGGGACTGCTCTCAGCCTGAGCTTCTCACTTATCTGGCAGTTATGTCATGATTTTTCATAGTCTGGACTGGCCACCTCTGCTAATAAAAAACTGGGATTGCTAATTGTGATTGTGCTCATGGTTGGATACCAATATTAAATATATTTAAAAGGGCTTTTGTGGTCAGACATGAGCTCATTCTGCCTGTGCCCCAAGGCAACATATTAGTCTGTTATTGTAGGAAAAGTGTTTATTAGCTCAGGTTCGTGCTGTATGAACTGTGGCTAAAAGGTCTTAGGTTGGTGTGAAGTACACAGCAGATAAAGCCATCTGCTGCACAGCTGTAACCTTAAGTGCTCAGAGTCAGATCCTTCAGGATGACAGTTATCCACATGAGGAGGGAGTGACTTTGGATCATCTCCACATTTGTCTTGTCCCATTTTGAACCCAAGACGCTTGTGTGCTACTAGTCCCCAAATGTTGGTGCCTCCTGAAAAGAGATCTTTCTCCTCAGTCAGAGGACAGCCTTAGCCTGAGGTGCTCTTGAGCTCAGCCTAGCACTCTCAAATAGAGAAGTTGATAGATACACTTTGGGAGCAATTTGTGATTTTCTCAAATTGTCTCACTCCTGATAATGACTTATCATATTAGTTTTGGTGAGATATTTTTAATGGTTTGTAGCACATCTGAGAAAATTAATATTTGTTTGTATACAGGGCACCACAGTGGCAATTTTATAGCATATTTTATATAGAAATTTTTAAGAGAATATCAATAAGTACCTAATATGTAATGCCTTCTCCCACTCTAATATAATAAAACTCATCTGATATCTGACCCTTGTCATATATTATTGTATAGGACCTTGTTGTTCTACACTTAAAGGGCCAAAAAAAAAAAAAAAAGAGAATAAGAGGCCCATATCTAGTTCATGAGTCTAGATCTAAATAAACCAGACACTTGTAGGGTTGAGAAAGACTAGGCATTAAAGAAAAGTATCTAGAAGGCCTTGGAAGAATTTTGGCAAAGCAGGAAGTGAAATCCAGGCATCCCATGTCTAGTCCAGTATATTTTAGTTGAAATGAATACTGATACATTTTTTGTTGATATAGCCTATACTGCACTGTTTGTAATATGTTTCTGCATGAAGACTTACATGTGCTTTCCTCTACAACTTGTATATAAATCAGAATGGTCATGCCTTACATCCCTTCTGCCTTTCAAATCCATCTTTAGATATTCAGCAGAAATTCTTTGTAATTGTATTTTGACTTTTTTGCAAGTGTCCTCTAAGAAAGCACATGTCACTTAGAGGCATCCTGACAATGTCTGAATCATGCTCTGTCTCACATTGCACTGAATCATTTGTAAACTATCTCACAAGTCATTGCTTATTTTAAAAAGTTATTAAAAAACCCCAAACAAACAACAAAAACCAAAAACACCCCCCCCAAAAAAAAAAAACAAAAAAAACCAAAAAACCAACACACACCACCACCAAAAAAAAACTTAAAAAAAAGAACCAACCCAAAACAGTTTTGTGAAGCAGAGGGTATATCCAGTAATAGAAAACTGAAGTACTGGTGAAACCATTTGTGTATGATAATTGCAAGTTAAACCCAGACATTATTTTTCTTCTCATACATTTATTGCATGCAGAGTCTCTCTCTGATAGGTTTCTTTAGAATCAATATTTACAACAAAAGCTTATTCATGTGTTGTTTTCTAGTCCTTGACAGGATGACAAAAACATTTAAAATAAAGCATTAAGAAATTTCAAAGTGTCAGTGACTTTTTCAATCAATAAAATTTCTTGGTAAAATGCATTAATGCTTTGGGATGTGCTATCAAGCATTTGTGTGACATTCAGATAGTGTAACTCCAGTTGTGTTTACCAGCAAACTTGTGGAACATTTCTATTCCTCAAAAATATATTTTAAAAAAGAGAATCCAGGCCAGGTTGGGACACCTGGAATTTGGGGCACTCTGCATTACATAGAGGCTGCAAAGTCAAGGAATTTTATTACAGTACTTATACTGACACTTAAGCAGTGCCTTAAATTGTCCTTTCTGGTGGCTCTGGTTAAGATATCACAGAAAGCATGTGGTGCAAAAACTGGAGCAGACCAGAGCAGAATACACAATTCCAATATGATAGTCATGATTTGTCTCCAGATCACACTAATGCCTTCAGAGAATCAGTTAACAACTCCGTGCATCCTACATGCAAAGTACAATGATTATAAACCTAAAAAAACCAGAAAGACGGAAGCAGTCTTTCCTGCTGGATATTAAACTGGACTCTCACTACTTGGAAAATCTCTGTGCTCTAAATAGTGCACCGTCACCATGGCAATGTGCAGTTCAGTTTTTAACTTTTCAACACATCAAAATGGTAATTTATTTGTTTTAAGGACTCGCATGGTTATCATAGCCATGAAAGCCTCAGGATCGGGCACTTTCCGAGAGCAGTCGAGCTGCCAGGTTAAAGACTGGGTTAACTGCCAGGAAGTGTCCAAGCTGAAGGTCATTGTGCCTAATTATATTATTATTTCCTCTCAGTTCAGCTTATGAAGTGGCACTCAAAGAATTAGGCAGTCAGCACACTCAGAGCATTCACAGAAATTTTGTTTCTTTTGTTCTTGATGTTAAGGACTTCTTTGTAAATGAATGCAGCCTGTGATGAAGTAGAGGCATAATAAATCCTGTACCCAGAGTGCCTGACTTTCACAGCTGCTATGGTTACAACCTTTTTTTTATTTTTAATTTGTGATAAGGGTACACATTGTCATCTCCTTGAGGAAGCAAGGCACTAAGTTTGTATTTTCAGCATTCTTGCTGTATTGTTTAATCCTTTGATAGCTTGGCTGTCTGCTGTAAAAATCATTGGCCTTGAGACTGTCAGAGCCCTGCCTGGTGAAGTGCTAAGCATTTTGGTTTCAATCCAGAAGAGCACTCAGGCAGATGTTCAGCTTCAAGTATGCAGGTAATTTTTACTGGAGACTAGGAAAAAAAATCTCTTGTCCTAACCTCATAGCCCTCTGTGATTTTCTTAACTAGAACTGGAGCATTCAGTACCTATGGGATTTAACCTATGGATCAGCAATTCCTAAATTTTGAGCTCTGAACAGAGCTTGAAAGAAATTTAGCTTTGCTTGATATTTTTTCTAGTAATGGGGTTCTCAACCTTTACAAATAAATATTTTAGTACAACGGAAATTAGGATACTGCCATGATGCATAGTGCCATGGAGAAAAGGAAGTGGGAATGCTTATTGCAAATTCAGATAAACTTAGAACTAGTCTTTAAGATGTACAAATGGTGGATAAGAGGTTAGTTCATTCACACTAAAAGGATCTGCATCAACACAATACTTCTTACCACCTCCTTGAGTGGGGTGGGCTGATGCCCACTATATATTTAGACCATAACAGTGAATATATTCAAACCAAGTGGAAAGAGTGCAAAGAGCTTGAATCATCCTTACTTTTCTCCCTGGGTCCTACATAAATCCATGGATAGTGTAGAACCATGGCTTACTTTCAAAATGTAATCAAAAAGTTTGTAGATTATGGCAAGTTGCAAAGTATAGTTAAGAGAGGTTTAAAACTGAGATGGGAAAGCAATTATTTTGTCACCGGTTCCTACAATGTGCTTCGCTTTTCTGTGTATAGGATTCTCCAACTATGATTCACAGAACAGAACAGAAAATCTTCTCTGGTAGGCATAATTTGTTTAGAAAATTAAGATATGGGACAGTGAGATTAGGAAAGCATTGGTAGTAGTGTTGACTATTGGTACCAATAGCACCAACCATTATGAACCAGATTACAGAGTAAAGCACTGCGGAACGATTCACATCCATGGGGTTCAGTGATTCCCCATCCATGGCCATCACATTATGCACTGGTTTTTTATTCTCCTTTAAGCACTCAGTCTTCAAAAACCAAGAACATACATCTTTGGGAGATAAAGTCACAACAGAATTTTGAGTAAACTGAACCTGAAAATGCTTCTGGCTCAGCTAACAGAAGGATGTGGTGGCCTTGGAAAATGACACTGGGGGAAATGCAAATGCAGAATCAGAAGGCGTTTCCACATGTGTGAAAAATGATGGAGAAACAGCTTCAAGGTCCTTACTTGTCTTCTTCAAATCTTCATGCTGGACAACATGGATAAATATGTGCTATAAAAAAAGATATTTCCCAGAGAGTAAGTTTACATTTATTTTTATAATTAGTCTCCTTGGAGCACCAATCTAGGCACATATGTATTTGAAGGGAGACTTGGCATCATATCTGAGCAAAACAAGGATTCGGGTTTATTCCAATAGTTACTCATAATGCAAATCCCAGTATGGGTAGACAAAACCTATGGTAGGACTCATGGCTCAGCCTTGAGTCTTATTATTTGCATATGCAAAAAGAAACTCATTCCTCCTAAGCACGCACTATAAAATCTTCTCATAAGGCTGGATGGGGCATTTGCAGACCATTATCTTTTTCAATTAAGGAAAAACTGTCCAAAGCCACTACATTTACCAAATCCTTTTTTACAGTATTTATAAAGAAAGGCCATAAAAATTCTGGAATAAAATAACTGATCATGGATTCTATTGGAATGCTGATATTTTTTCTCTACTAGTTTGTTTGGGTTTTAAATGTTGATGTTGCCGCTATGTTCTCTGAGATGAGATATCCTGATTAATATTTTTCTTATTTTGCCAGCTTGTTCTATTAGTGAAAGTACTTAGAGAAAGTGGGACCATCCCTTTCTGTTCTCAAAGATTATGTTTTTCACTTTAGTTGCTACTACATCTGTTATAATGTTATGAAGCAAGTCTAAAGAGCTTTGTGAAGACATTAAAACTGGTAGAAGTCATTCTTTTGCCTATAATGAGATCAGAATCAGCCATTTAATCCATTGGAATACCATACACCATCAAAGAGCTTTCTGAATGCAAATGCTCTAATTGCTATCATTTACAAATAAATGAAGAAGAGGTCTGATCTTCTTTGTTGGATACATGCAGTGAAAGGACATAGATGCAAACATTTTAAAACAATATTAGAAAATTCAGAAACAGGCTTCATCTTTTAAAGCTATTCTCTGGATTTAAATGGTTTTGGATAGATCATATTAAGCATGGGCATGAACAGAATAGAGATGGATCCATATCAACACACAAAAATGTTTAGAACACTTTTTCATTGCAAGATAACATTCCCATACTTCCACTCCTCAGTGGTTCTGAGCAAAATTGGATTTCTATAGACATGGACATTACTTACAATTTAAGAAATTGCAAGGAAATGTGCATCTCTGGGGTGTTCACCATGTTTTCCACAGCCACACTGGTAGCTTTGTGTCTTGTATTCATGCACTAATTCATAATTAAATCTCATATATAGAATGGTAGAGGTAGGGAACCTAGTTTTTGGTTATCTGTCACTATTCCTCATATTACTTGGGGGAACATCTCTGTCATCCCTGTCTTCTCCCTCCCTTATCTAGTTTGCAATATGCATCCATATTCACAAAACAGAGAAACACTTGTGATGAGCTCATGCCAAGATGTCAGTCAAGGACCTGGGAAACTGGCCAAAACCCCTGTCCTTGTGTTAGGCTAATTAACTCTTGGCATATTTGTAATTGTTCCTATTAGTTAGGGGCACTTGTTAGGAGCAGCATTAAAAAGATGGTGGCAGTGAACCCGACGATAGGGAATTTTAGAGACTTCCTATATTTGAAAATGTAATAAAAAGTATTAACCAGAACTACAATAAACTTGGCAGAGCACTCAGCAGGGTCAAACCTGTGGTGGTAAGCATCACTTCAAGTTACTGCTATGTGTAAGATTGACCAGCTGGCAACACTGTGAATGTGACCGTCCCTCTTCTCACCCAGTGCTCTGTGAGGTGCCAGGTAGCATATGCTGTAACATCATGGGATTCCCCATGAAGACATGCCCTCAAGTTCTAGGCAACTGTTAGTGACAGTTGTAAAAAAAGGCATCATGATCAGTTTAGTGTCCTGACCTGGCACAAATGCTGATGGCAGATGCTGGTGGCCTCTGGTAAGGAAATAGCTGCTTTGGACAAATTTACTGGGAAAAAAAGGAGTATAAATTCATTTTCTACTGATGCGTGTGTGAATCAATTCCAATTTAAACAAAGCAAAAGGAAATGGGCTATGAACATGGTAGATGAGCATTTTAGTTTGTAAGACACCAAAATGATCAGAAGTCATTATCACTCCTTGCCCTTCATAATTACAGTTGTGAGTTTGATTCCAATCCCAGTAAAGTCAAAGCAAGGCATACAATGATTTGAGTGTGCTTTGGATAGGATGAAAGATAAAATAATCTTGTGTATATCCATAAAGCAAAATGTATAATGTGCCCCAAGAGCTTTCTTCTGAAACATTAATGCACGAGTCACTCTCCTCACATGGACAGTCCTGCTGTATGAAGACATGCAGCTGCATAGCCTATCCATCCCTTACAGCTGCAACCCAGATTCTGTTTCTTGACTCTCATCTTTGGTTATTTGTTTGTAGCTCAAAAAGTAATGTAAGTATTAATACAGACTATGAACAGAAACGAGGCAATTTATAAATTACTCCCTTCTCTGAATGTTATCTAGAAATTTATAACTTAGGGCACTACAGCCATAGAAATGAAATGAACTGCTCACTTGTGTGATTCACTGAACATATTTCCACAAAAGCAAAACATATTTATCTTTCACTCATTACAAGAATATTTTTTCTGACCATATAAGTTTGTCCCTGCTTAGGCCTTGCACAGTGCTTAGCCCACCTTTATAAGCATATTTTGGTCTCAGTAGCTTGCTGATGACTCCCTGAAGGCATGTTATCATGGATGCTTCTTTTCAAAGCCTGACCAAAATGTTGCATGACTGTCTTTTGTTACATGTTCAGCTGGGTCAGAATTCCAGTATGTGCAACACTGACATCAGAAATGCCAGAAAAATTGAAATTTAAGGATAAATATGCTTGTAGGAGAAGGAGTCAGCCCTAGCATTAGGATGTGTTACATATTCATTCAAAAATGTTAACTCACCACACAGAATATAACATGACTTTCATGAACTGTGAAAACAGGAGTAATCACAGAGCAGTCTGTTATTGCCCTGCATGCAGATTCAGACCTACTAGAACATTTACAGTAACTTTCCTAGTGTCTTTAGTGGGTAGCATTTCTTTAAGAATCTATTCTTTCTTTCTCCTCCATTTCCTCCAAGACATGGCTCATATTTTATAGCTCAGGAATAGCAAACAATTATTACATTTTTATAGTGTGATTTTTTAATCTTAGATAGGAAAAAAAAAAGTACAGAAAACATCATATTTCACTTTTTTTTCCTGTTCCTGTTTCATGACTTGGATTTGTTATACTCAGTCACTTCCATCAGCATAAGACTGAGTGCTATGGCATGGTGTGTTATAGGTAGATAAGAGATGCAATATTGTCATTATGTTTAAGAAGTGAGAATTATCAGGAGTCACAGAGATTATATTTAACCCTTTCTACAGTGGCTTGACAGCTACACAACTTGATGATTATATTATTTGCATATGCAGCTGATACCTACCAAACTTTTGCAATAGAATCAAGCTGTGACAGCTTTAATTCTGAGAGATTGGCCTTGCCCATTCAAACCCTGTATTAATTAGGTTTAAGCCAACTCTCATGATTTGACAAGGCAATATGTTCATTGAAATCACTTTCCTCAAGTCAGTACTTCACCTCTTGGTGTTTTCAGTCAGTATTAAAAAAAAAAAAAAAAAAAGAAAAAAAGTGAAGAACAGCATGAAAAAGAAAGTTTTACTAGAGGAGTATTTTTTATTGAAGTATGTATGTTTATGATAGAAAATTCCACATCTTTCAGATAGAACTGAGGTTCATTGTAAAGCTTTCTGTATAAAGATATATAGAGCAGAATTTGGAGCTCTTTATGCAAGCTACAGATGGCACAAATACAACATAATCACTATATTTGCTTACTAAAAATTATCCCTTGATTTCTGTTTTTTTTTTTTTCCTCCAGCGTCATCTGTGCAGTTCCAGTGGTCAGTCCCACATCCTGCAAATGTGAAAAGGAATGGGGAAAAGCAATGACAGAGCTGGCAACATCTTGGAGGCCTCTAAAGTGGAGCCATAGCCCTGGTGGAGTATCCTGCCCTACCAAAACTTTAGAAGCACTTCTGTCACACATCTGTGTATTTGGGCTCAGCCCAGAAATATTCAGTGGAATCTAGGAGAAGACTGTTGAGTTTCTACTGATTTCAAAGGAGCCCATCTTTCAGGTAAATGAAAGACCTGTAGGTCTTCTGGGTCATGGCAAGATGAAGCTGCCCAAAACTCCTTTTTGGGGGTAATAGGGAAGCATGGGACAGCTGTTGGGGAAACATGGTGTTATGGTGCTGTGTTTTGTGTAACTCGGTAAGATTCCTGCCACATGAGTCCTATAAACGTCATTGCAAAATTACATGACTAAATCCTCCTGCAAAGGCTTCCAAACTTAATAATTTTATGTCACCTTCATGAAGTCTGTTGTGGTTTAACTGGATGTTTACAGATAATGGGAGAAAGACTGCTTCATTAAGTTACCCAGCCTTTATGAAGTGTTACAGTACAAGCAGAGCTGTCACAATCCTGCTGTGACAAATCAAAGCCTAATGAGTGAACGAAAGTAGTATAGGTATGTCCCAAACCAGGGTAACTCATTATTGTAGCTGACCAGCTTACACCGTTAGGAGTGCTCTGTCCCTGTTTCCCAGGTTAAAATGACATTGTTTTTCTGTTTCCTTAGAGATGACACTGCACATGAACAGTAACATCGATATGTAATCTGCAGTCAGAATGGGCTGCATTACACTAGATTGTACCTGCTCTACTCAGATGACACTGAAAGCAAGCTGGAATTGCCCTCTGCTGGTTTTCCCTCTCCAAATTGCTGTGGAGATCTGGCTGAGCTGCCCCACAGCTGAATGGACTGCAGTGTGAGGGATGCGTGAACATCATGCAAGCTGTCCTGGCTTGGATGCACATATGCTTGCTGTGACATTGCAACCTCACTTTTTCCTACTTCTTCCATTCCTCTTAAGCCCATCTGGTTTGAAGACATTATTAAAAAGGACTGGTCTTCCAACAGACCATACCTTTCTACAAGAAATGCTACAATTCTCTAGGCAGCAGTCCAGATGCAGCTTTTTTAGAGTAGTCAGTATAGACGTAGTCTAGCCTTGCTTGAGGTACGTGTGCAGTAATGGACTGAGAGGGAGATATGCACTCATTGGGAAGAGAGGTGGGATGGGCCTGAGGTGGGGTTGGTAAGGGGCTGTGTATTTTGGAAGTACTACACATAGAGTGTGTGGATGATGATGGGAGGGAAAGTTTTGCCCTTAGAGGCCTGACATGTTTTCAAAGCCATACAATAAAACTCCTTCACTTGTCTGCTCATTTATAACAGCTGTTTTGCAGATTATTCATTCTTTCCCCAGACCATCATTTTCTGTTGCTTAATGTCTTGTGTAAAAAGTAGAGAGGAGATTCTGCCAAATCTTGATGTATCCCCTTTTGCAACAAAAGAAGAGGAACACCTAGGTGCAAAGCCTCACAACTGGAAATGATGTTTCCTCTAATCCGAGCCTGAATTTGGAAGCACTGGAGGTTCAACCACTCTCCAGATATTAAGAGACTCAAGGTTTCTGAATTTCTTTAATGAAAAAGATCTAATTGTGGCCTTTCAGTATATGAAGGGAGACTACATGGTGAGGGACTTCTGACAAGGGCTTGTAGTGACAGGACAAGGGAGAATGGATTAAAATTGAAACGGAGTGGGTTTAGATTAGATATTAGAAAGAAATTCTTTACTACAGGGGTGGTGAGACACTGGAACAGGCTGTCCAGAGAAGCTGTGGATGCTCCATCCCTGGAAGTATTCAAGGCCAGACTGGATGGGGCTCTGAGCCACTGGGTCTAGTGAAAGGTGTCCTTGTCCATGACAGGGGGGTTGGAACCAGAGAACCTTTAAAGTCCCTTCGAACGCAAACCATTCTATGAAAAAATTACTTCATTTTAATGATGAAAGGTCAGACTATGCCATCAGTTTATAAGTGGATTTGGCTGTGGCCACTTAACATTCATTAGTAATAGGAAAGGCAGATTTAGGCTGATTTTAATAATTCTTAAAACTCATAAACAGAGGGGAAAAGAGTTTCTTCTATAGGTCAGTGAAAATTAGTGAGGTCCATGATCCAAGGCAGAGCTTAAGGAAGACTGCCCCAAAAGCTGTCCCTTTGAGCAGAAAAAGGAAACAAGCTAAGAAAAATATGCCTGATGTTTTTGAAGTTCAAAACCTGACTGCTGTGGAAGCTTTTAACTTACTCTTTTGTTTCCAAATGCCAGCAGGCAGCCATAGCTATCAATTTCTTTGCATCCTATACAGTTGCATTACGTATAATTAGAGGAGAGTGGCAGTTAAGGGGTTTGTTCTCCCCTGGGACACTTCAATGGGAGTACAGACTCCCCTGATTTGTGTTTCATCCTTAATTGCTTCTGAAATTACTTTGATGTGTGTAAAACTATCTGTTTCATGTGTCATAGAATCATATTCTTGCTCAGTATATTTCTGCTTATTTTTTGACATAGAGCAGTGAAATTTTGCATACAGAGTTATCTTGCCAAAAGGAAAAAATAAAAAGAAATCTGTAAAAATTCCTAGGGAATACATTTTTGCAGTTAGCAGCATACAACTGAACTGCCATAGTGAAATAACAAAATAACTGTGCTATCATGGCTCTACTGATGGGTAAAAGAAGAAAATAATCTAAGATCTCTGCTTTCCTGTTCCTCAACAGATTTCTTTTAAACTAAAAATAGTTAATTTGTAATTATTTCAGTTATTGAGGTATGAAACAGAGAGATATATTTTGAGAAACTAAACAGTGAAAATGACTTATACGTTGTCAGTACAGTACACCTAAGCTTGCAGGTAATGAATCCCTGGGCACAGTCCCAGGCTTTCAGTAGTTTTGATACAGCAGGGTCTTTCTTGTTGTTAGGCTGTAGTCAGAGGGAATTCAGGATTGATTCCAGATGTTCTCCTTTTTTGGACACCTGCATTTCTTCACTGTTAATGCTTGATATGGGAACAGGAAGGCTGGCATGGATGACGTAAGGCTACAGCACTGTTGTGTTCCTCCACCTTGAATGATGTATTTCTAAACAGCCTCTTTCCTGGTGAATTGCCATACCGTAGAAACACTTATATCAGTGCCAAATGAAGAATCCCCACAGGGACAAGAACAGCATGGGAGTAATACCTAATTAAAACTGCAATGAAGTAGGTCAGTTAATATTTCACAAACAACAGCAAGTGTTCTTATTGTTAATAGTTCAGAGTTCCTGTATTTACTCTGAGCAACAAAAAAATGTATGTTGCCTAGAAATGCAATGAAAACACAAGCTGAAAACACTTGCCACAGAGGATTACAATTCTAAATAATCATGGCCTCCAATGAGTGCTGAATCTTAACTCCTGCCAGTACATTCAGCGGTGGATTAATGTTGTTACTCCCCTCCTTCCTCAATATTGCAGGAGGATTGCCAAAAGAGGGTTAAGTAGTACCAGGTGAAAGAGCAGATGAGAAAGCCCTGCTTTGAGTCACAGAAAATGACTGTTGTAAGGAAATATAATCCTACTTTCAGATACCACAATTGCTCATAATGTTGTGGGACTATTTTCAGAAGTCCTAAATTCAGATTTCAGCCAAACCTTCTGGGTCTTACTGGCCTGAAAATGTGAGACAGGATCCTTTTCTATTCTTCTTTGTGACTTCATCTTAGGGTGGAAGTAGCAAGAAAAGGAGCAGCCTTTTCAATTTATTGTGGTCAAGGGAGTTCAGTGACAGATAAAAATTTGTAATAATCATATTCAAAATGTTAATATTTTTAAACTCTTAGAACAAACATTCACTGTTTGATTAATTGTGTACTGTGATGTACTAAACAAAGAAATGTTTTGAGGCTTCACAGTGGGAGAGGACCCCATTAAGCTGGAACATAGAAAGTACTTTGTGTCTGACAATTTCTGCCCCAAACTCTTGCAACTTATCCAAAAGGTTTCATAGAGAAGCAGATTCCCTTTCTTGCAGCTGCTACTGTGAGCCCATGTTTCAAAGAAGAGCCCTATTTGAGCAGAGTACAAGTCTTTGCTGTAAAAAAATGTCCTATACTTTTATTTTCATTTATAAATACTAACAAATCAATCTAGGACAAAACACCATAAGTTCTATATATCTCTTTTTATACATCTGTATGCATATTCATGGGAAGCAGACAAGAGGCTTATGCAGTCTGGGCTAACCTCTGCCTTTTTAGCTGGGTAAATAGATAATTTTGCTGAGTGGTTACATGTAAGAGCAGCCCCCTCAGGCATTTTGAAGGACCATCTTGTGCTTTTCTTTGCAGGAGGTTTTTGAGCCTCTCTGCAAACCTAGTGCTTTGGTTGAAGTGTGAAATTTTGGAGCCTGATGATCCTATCAGCCAACTGATTATGTGTTTGGCTTGAGAAGGTTTTCTAGAACAAAACATAAGCCAAACAGACAAACAAATGGAGTTCTCTTTGATATCTTGAAGAAGGCCTGACTGATCTCTCTAATGCTTAGTTCCTGGTTACTCTGTTTAAATGATGCAGATTCCCTTTGGAAGTAAGGGGCTATTGAATCTCAAAGAAGCCATGATGTGTTAAAGTTTGTTGTATTCTCAGAGTGAGAGGATCCTATGTTTTACCAAAACCATGCCTTATCCTGTACTGACTCTGTTGATGTGACAGCTCTTGGATGGGGACTGATACTCCTAACAGATGGCATGAGGGTGTGTTTTAAGTTAAAAGCAATCAAAACAGCCTGTTCTGCGAGGAGGCGTGGTATACTTTTTTCCCTCCTCTCTATATGAGCTGTAGATTTTCATACTGCTGATCTGAGGGGCTGTTCTCTACATCTGGTAGAATGAGTGGCACTTTATAATACTAGGTGATATAATTGAAGTAAATGTGGCATGAGTCATCCAAGTGGTTATATATGCAGAGGAGGAAATGCTTTAAAATTAAAACTGTGAAGGAGAGACCTACAAGGAATACAGGTGATCTTTTTACATTGCTTTTCTTGATGAGGAGAACCCCTTACCAGGGAAAAGGGAATTTTCCTAGAAGTTAGTCAAGGGATTTGCCATCTCTTTCATGACTTGAAGTTGCAGGTTTGGTCACTCTCCATTCATGCAATATGTGGTCTACTAAAACAAGGAAGTTCCTAATTAAGGTGGGAAAAGCAGTGACTTCAGAGCTGGGTTAGATTACCTATCTGAGCAGAAGACTGAAACCTGCCCACACGTGTAGAGACAGAGCTGTATATGCTGTCAGAAAGCACAGGCTATTTCTGCAGGACTGGCAGAAGTAAATTACTTAATGGACTAGCCCTGACCCTGCAAAACCTTTCAAGATTGCATATGTGACAAGAGGCTGGATCCAATACCACAGAGAACTTCTGCTGAAATAAAGACCTATCCTTGGAAATATGGCCAGGAGAGGCAGGAGGCATAAGCCGAATAGTTCAGAAAGAGTATTTTCAGATAGGTACAAAAACTGCAGAAAGTTGTGTAGGTGGACATCTTTGGACCATAGGTAGTTTGGATTTTGGCAGCAGTTCAACAGGGATTTTTTTGAATCACTGTTTGAATTTAGAAGCCTCAATGTACTTGTGTCCTCTTTTAGATAATGAAGCCTTAAAATGGACTTAATCCTGAATCCCTCTGAGCTTTGACTCCTCATCTTTAACGTGATGACTGCAATATGCCTGCTGCCATGGCTATAATGTAGTCTAGACAGGTGCTAGCACACAGCATCACCAGCATGTTGGAACTTCAGATTGCTCATATAAATATAGTAAGAGTTCTTGCAGGGTCTTGGGGCTGAAGTATTTATATTTAGTTAAAATGACCCACATTAAAAGTGAACAGGACTGAGCTGTTCATACACTAATGAGAAGAAATAGCCTCAGCCAATTGCTGGTGCTAGCCATCTTGCCTGTTTTATAAATGAGATTAATGACTCAATTTGCAGTAAATGCTTCAGCAAGGAGAAACTTATTTTGTTATACTAATTGTGTCACACATGTGCCTCAAAACACCAACTGTGCAAAACTGGATTTCCCTGTGGTGCTTAAGATGACTGGCCTCTGTGGTTTTATTAATGCCATTGCTCTGATTTCTTTGCTGCAACTGATCATTTTGATCTCTGTGCTTAATGCTGCAGCATAAATGCTGGTGATGGTAAAAATTCGTGGGTACTATAATCCTCCCCATTAGTGAAAGGACAAGAGTCTCTCTCTAACATCAGCTGTTCAACTCTATTTTCCCTGCTATCATGAATAAAACTCTGTCGTTATTTACTTAGGCTTTCAATTAGTTTTTAATTGTGATAAAATGATGAATAATTGCCAAAGCATTCAATTTGCTCAATAGTTACTGTGATTTTAATGGCTTTCTAAAAAACTCAGATGTGGTTCGTTTATATGGTATACTATATTGCTTTAAGGGAGGAAATTAATTCAGAATTTCATCAAATTAATCATTGCACCTACTTTTGCATTTGTTCCCATGTTCCTAACAGATTTGTTAATGCAAGTGTGAGAAAACAGGATTTGCTGACAATGGACCAACATCCACAGTGGGTGTAAATTAGCCTTGCCACACTGAAATCTGTAATTTGCTTTACACCAGCTAAAGCTCTGCCTCGATTTGGTCATTATACATCCTGTTATTCTGGTCTTGATATTGGATACAATTGTCCTGACATTTTTCGTGCTTTTTACACCATTGCAGTTTTGATGTCTGTGAAATTACTCAGAATTCAGAGTGGGGCAAATAACAGAATTGTATCTAAGGATGCCATGAAGAGATTTACTTTCCAAGGACAAATTTAAAATTCCCCTCCCAACTTTTGTATACAAATGTATTTGGTGAGGGATGTAGAGTAAGTTTTAATAGTTCGTTTGGCTGTAGAATTATCTTTATAAATTTGTTTCTATGCTTAATGCTTTGTTAAATGTGCTTCTGATTTCAGCTGAAACTACTGGATTTGCGTATTTGCTAGATATGGAGAGAAAGGACAGTGTTTGTTCAATTTTGTATCTTCACAAAATAATGAAATGAGGAGTATTGTCCCATTGTCTGGGGAGTATGTGCATTTCCAAAGTTGTCTATAAAAAATCCAAAGTAGACACTTGTGCCTTTGAAGCTTACAAAGCAACCCACAGTTCAAGAGCAACCTCTTTGTTGCCCATTCTGAAAAACACTCTGAAATATTGTCTCAGGTTCTTTATTGAAAGCTAGCATGCCCCTCAGCTTCATCCTATTCTCCCATGCTCAGCCTCATAACAGCAGTAAAAATGATTAGTTTTTGCTCTGTTATATTTAGGTGACAGTCTTGGACAATAAAGTGTGTGTTACTGAGTTCAGGGGCTTTCACCAAGTGTGATGTATAGCCTACAGATGGCCCTGAAGATGGTGCATGGACAATTCCCTTCTGTACAGTGGTTTATGACTGAAACAACTGTAAAGGTGTACCTCGCTGTGCTCATCATACCTGTGTCACCTGCAGCTGTGGTGCAGTGCTGTGAGCCATCATGAAAAAAATGATATTCAAAAGATGCAGCATGGACCACTGTCAGGGTGGTGCAGTGTGTGTCCTCTGCAGCCTCATCGTGACGGTCTCTGAGGCAAAGAGGTTATGGAACTTTAGGATCTGGTGAGCCTTCTTGTGAGTAAAACTTTGGCTGTGATATGTAGTATATTGTCTTGCTTTATGGAAGAGCTTTACAGTCTTGAATATTGCACTCTCCAATTTGTTATATCGCACTGTGCATGATTAGTAGGTTTCCCTGCTTAGCAAGCCTCCTGAAGGAAGAGAGAATTATATTAACATGAACCCCTAACCTCTGACAATGTCAGCATGACATCAGGTGAAAATGTTTCCCAGAAAAACAATATACTGCCAGTGTAATGTTCTGACTGCCTTCTTAGAGGAAAAGCTTACCACTGAAATGTTTTCCTTGTTAGGGTGTGTGTGTTTGTGTTCTGATCTAACAGCTCTCTAATGGTTGGATGGAGTTCTCAGAATATAAAGGTAACTTTAAAAATCACATGATATAGTGATTGCTTTGCACCATTATTTTGAACTCTTAATTCAAAATGCTTGACATGGAGAGAGTTGATTACCAGTGGTGTAAAAGAGAGATTAAAGAATGTGGAAGTAAGGATTTACTAAAGGGATTTGGATAAGTTGCTCTTAGTATTTTATCTCACTAGCTCCCACCTCCTGCTTCTGGGCCATGGTGTGAGAAGACCTGAATTCCCAGATCAGCATATGGATTTTTGGTCCAACTCTTCTATCTCACATGTTAACAGCAAGGAGATGGAGATAAAATATAGTGCTGTGCTGAGCTGAGGAGTGTGTGCTTTGTGCTCTCTCTGCTGCTTTCACAATGGATGTTTTTCTATCATGTAACCCCATCCTGGAAGGGGTGATTTGATTGCAGTGTGGCTGCAATCACCTATGGAAAACTTCCTAGCCAAAGCTAATCTTGTTAATACCACACTACTGGAAGGTGCTAGTTAATAAAATGCTAAAAGCAATGCAAGAACTGAGATGCATGATTAAAAGAGTTTGTATATTATTACTGCATGGGAAATCTCAAGTTATACCACTTTTTAAAAAGTGAAGGCTTGGCAACTATGCCTCTTTTTATTTGCATAGAAATATAGATGCATAACAGAAACAAATACACCAGATTTGTAATACTGAAAACTCCTCTGGTCCTTGTGTTCTTGTTGTAGAGTATCAAGGGGGAAAAAAACCAAAATCTAGTTGAATTGATCATCCTTTTTCTCTCTTTGAATAATTTCAGTTAAGCATTATGTTATTTTTTCCTGCCAGGCTTGCAGCCATATCTATCAGGCTTCTTTCTGTTAGTCTCTGTGGTTTGCTCTCCTATTTCCTATACATTTTTTAGCTGCTGGGTGGATGCTATTATGGCGCATCCAACCTTTGGTATAAATAATTTATTCTGAAGGTTCAGTATGTTATAACGTGCATGAAGCATCTTGCATTTATTTTTAATGCTTCTGCTTTCCTGAGAGCTTTCTACATCCAAAGCTACCATCAGAAAGAACTGTCAATCTTCAAGCAGAAGAGAG
Source organism: Xenops minutus (assembly GCA_035221455.1). NCBI lineage: Eukaryota > Metazoa > Chordata > Aves > Passeriformes > Furnariidae > Xenops > Xenops minutus. The sequence continues at coordinate 11,984,013 of JAWWEE010000105.1, forward strand.
AAACTTTTAGACCATATCATTCTATTTTTCTAGCTATAAATCATACGCTTCTGGTGAAGAGTGGAGCAAACGGTTATTATTTACCATTTTGAAGAACCTGGCTTGAGTGATGTGAAAATGTCTGTTTGCATTTGGTGTGAAGTCTCCAAAAGCATCTCCCTGTGCTCACAAGCATGTAAACAGTGTGCCGGTCCCTGGTGGGAAGCCAGTGAAATCAGGGAAATACTGAAGGGCAGTTGGGTGACTGATAGAATGTGAGTGCTAAAAATGCAAAAAGAGATATAACTGGGACTGCAGTAGCCAGGAGTGGCTTGCTACCAGAGCACATCTAGGGGATAAGCCCACCCCATACGACAGAGGAGAGACAGTTCAGTCCAATGGGGAAAGGGGAGCCAGTCCCTGCAGGTAGTGGTGAGGATGGTCATAGCTGTCCATGCAGACAAATGACTGTTGGCTCCCTTCTTTCCTTCACAAAATTCAGCCAGCTGAAGTATAGCAGCCCATCATGGGCTGTTATACGTTAGGATTTACAAATATGCAGGAATTAGGTTTTAGAGAGGCATTATTTAATGCAGACATTAATGGGGATGGGAGACTGTTCTTTTGGAGGGGAGGAGGAGTGCGGGGACAGGATTGGCAGGCTTTTTGTAGATCTTAGGAGTTTGTTTGGCGTATCATCCTTGAATTTATGCTGATCTAACACTAAAACTGTATTCTGATTTAGAACTAAGCAAACTTGCCTTATGTGAGATGTGTCAAACATGTTAGTTAAATTAATATCTACCTTGTCTAACACAGCAAAAGGTACAGGAGTGCAGGAGACATGGTTGCTAGTAGCTTTTCCTGAAAATTGGAGCCTCATGCTCTTTAGTGTTTCTATTGACATGCTAGGCAGTGATATAATCTTGTGATTTGCAGACTTTCTCAGAAAAGAGGACTGGTAATAGAGCGAATAATGTCCCAGAGAGATTGAAAGAGGATGTGAAACTTCTGGAGTGAAATCAATGGACAGATTCAACAATGATAAAAAGAAATGTTCCGTACATGCTCATTTAGCATGTACAGAGACTTAACTATTTGTTAGCCTTTTAAGAGGCTTGTGTAATAGGATGCAGTGAAATTGGAACTGAACCTTTGGCTGCAGCAGCTTATCACAGACTTTTGAACCATTTGCATGCACAAGTCTCTTCAATGACAACATTAGAAGGAAACTTCATGACTGAAAATCAGTCCTAAAACATGGAAAGTGCTATGAGAGCAACTGTTAGAAGGTATATCACAGTTCAGTAGCTGGAAGGTGAAGTTGAACTAATTCAATTTCAGCATGAGCGGGAGCTTTCCAGGCACAAGGAGGGAGAAGGAACAAAGAAAGCACTTCATAAGAACAGGATAATTAAATGCTGAGATAGTTTACCTGATGAGTGGACACAAAGAGTCTTTCAAATTCATTCCACAGAGAATTTTAATCTGTGCTGTCTGCATAGATTAGCGAGGAAGGCAAAATTTTCTGCTTCAGTCTGGTGTATTTTGGTTTTGTGTTCTGCTTGTTACTGTATCTTGTACTTCAGTCGTCTACAGGCCTTAAAGAGTGTGGGTTTACATTTTTTCTATTTTTTTAATTTTTTCCCCCCTTCTTAAATGCACAACTAGAGACATATAATCAGAGCTAGAAAGAGACCAGAACTCCAAATTTGGATGGCTATTTTCGTTTCATAATTCTGCCCTACCTAAGAATGATGATATTTCTGGTGCATGCCCAGGATCAAATTCTAGTCTATTTTAATGATAGTTTTTGGTCAGTGAATGGGCTGTATTTTTCAGCAGATCACACTGTATAATGTAATGGTCTTTTTTGGTCTTAGCATTAAGAAATAGGTCTAGTTCAGTCCCTACCAAGTACTGCTGTGCTTGTGTTGTTAAATTGCATTGGCTTGTACTAATACATTTCATGAAAATGTCAGTGCTGAGCAGTACAATGAACTAATGGAGTTGCATTGAAGTTAAATGTGTTACATCCACTTAAATTATTTGAGAATTTGGTCTGCAACATGATATCTAAAACAGTATTGAAAAAACTTAAATCCCCAAACAGCAAGCGTCACCAGATCACAACTGCATTCCCCCTAAAACAACAAATTCAAGTACTCTGTCAAGAGTCCTTAAAAAAACTAAATTTATACACAGAACTTAAAATATCATGATTTCTATATCTGTTGCTGCTAATACTGCTTTTGCTTTGGCTTGATTGACCCAGCAAACTGAAGCTGGATTTTTTTTTTTTTTCTTAAGCCATTGAGTAGACCAGGTCTAATTCATAGTTTTATTGCTTTGTTTCTAAATTAACTTCAGTTAATTTACTCTGGATTTGTACTGGGATGAGTGGAAACAGAATGAAGTTCATAAACTTGCATTGATTTTTAGGTATTTGTAGCTGCTTATGAACAAACTGGGCAAAATTTGGTAGAGTATGCTATTTGAAAATGTGGAATTATTTTCAGGATCTTTCTTTTTATTAAGCACTGTTTCCAGGAGATAAATCTTTTAATTATACTGTACTCTCTTCCCAGTGATGGGAATGGGTAACAGTAAGCCTGACAGCACTGACTGGTGCCTTCTCTACAGCATGTGCATGCTATGAATTGTGGTGATTCCAACATATAACACTTTTATTTACTGACTGCATACTTCTCTAAGTGTTTCAGTACTTTCTGAGTATACTTACGGCTTGGGAGCCCATTTCCCTATGCCTGTCCCATTTGTAGAAGTTGATACAAGCAGCAAATGCCACTAACAGTCTAAGTCTAAAATGAACTATTCTGCTAGGCCTTTGCTTTCTGTGTATTTGCTATGCTTTACTTGCCTCTGGCTCACAGTGGTGTGAGCTTCCCTGGTGCCATGACCAGTGAGTTGTATAAGCGTAACTATGGAGGGACACACTGATAAATCCAAGTCCCTCCTTTATAGGCTGCCTGCCTTTATGGGTACCAAAGCTCTTATGGATTCCAAAGTCTTTATGAGCGACCATATGCAATGGTATAGTACAAACCTATTGGTTGGGTGCTAGTTTATGTGGTAGGGTTGAAGTTCTGGAAAGAATAACCTTTTCAGAAGATAATCCATATTCAACAGACTTGCCTGCATAGCAAGTGTTTGAAGTGCGGAAGCTGTGAACACATTGCAGGAACAACCAGGAAGCAAAGTTTTTTTGAAGTAATCTAGCTATGTATCACCTGTAGGTAAGTCCTTCTGACATAAGAAAAATCTAGATCCTATAGAAATCCCCAGAGAAAGCTGTGGTTAAATCAGCAGAATTTCGATGCAGATAAAAATTGCTTAGCCAGCTGCACCATTCTTCTAGCAGCACCAGCCTGGTCCTTGAAGTTTATTGCCTACTGCTGTGTCTTGAGTTCCAATTGTCAGATTAATGTAGTTTTAAAACAGTGAAGCTCCTGCATCCCTCCTCCAAAGGCAGGTGGTAATTTTCCTTTCACGACTTTTTTGGAAGAGGCGATACACATACATGCTGACTGATCCTCTGTACTGTTCATATATCACCTTCTGATATCATATAGGTTTGCATAAGCTCAGACTTTTACTAGTCTAACTGTTGGCCTAAATATGCTGCTGAGGTTCATCCCAAGTGGATTAACATATACCCTATGGATGAAGACATTTTGGCTGTTAAGTGCTGGTGACACACATAGCATGTATCCTTAGCTCTGTGTAGGCTCTGCAAGTGTCCTACGACAAGCAAACCAGACCCCAAAACAGACCTTGCTCAGAAGAAGACAGCTTTAGTTGTCTCTTCAGCTATAGCACCATGTGGATGAAGGAGCAGAACAGCCCCAAGCCTTGTGGTGGTCAGCACTGCCAGGTTAGACAGGACAGAAACTTCAGGGCATTTTTCATATCTACTTCTCATTTAACAGGATATGAGCCAGCTGGCATCTCTCCTCTGTGGCCTTGTCAGCAAGCCTCTTGTTCCATCCTGAATTTATTATGGCCCATTTTCCCTTGATCGAGTGTTCAGTTTGTTGCTGCTGTTGCTATGCCTCAGGAACAGCCCTCCTCTGATGTTATGGATAAGCTTTTCCTTTGTCAGTGCCCCTGTGAAGGTGATATCTGCATCATTCCAATGGCCTTTGATGGCAGCAGGCATTATTTATTATATAGTCCCTCATGTGATACAGATTTTAAGTCTTGGACTCCCCTACTTCTCTGCATACCACTGCAGAGCTTTTCTCCCCTGTGCTATATTGTTATTTAAACTGCTGCCTCTTGTTCACTCTTTGAAACCCTATTGAAGACCACCTTTGCCCTCTGAAACTGCTGTCCTTCTGTTATTCCCTCTAACCTAGCAAGACAAAAGTGGGAAGAAATTTGTCCCAATTTCTGTTTCAAAGAATCTAGTCTTGCAGTAACAGAAACTGAGGTCTGTTTACAGGAGTTCCAGAGCCAAACACCCCTGATTGGTAGTAGATCAAAGTTCTCACTTGGGGTTTATCCCTTTTCTAATGAATTTGTTATCAATGAGAGAGTTGATACAGTGAGCATCTAATGTTTTCTGGTCATCAATCACCCCTCCATAGCTTGCTTTAATTTAGCTTTGGAACAGAAGATCTCCAGACACCAGATGATTCATGGACACCTGTAGACAGCTAGAAGTGTCAAATGATTTAGCACTGCCGTCACTTGCTATTAGGTCCATGATCATTTGTGTGTTTAACGCACTACAGATGGAAAGAGCAGAGCAACCTAAAGGGCAGGCTTTAGGAATATGAGAGCAATAAGAAAGTAATTTACGCCTGAGACCTCTACCCTTTGGCTGTACCAGTACATCCTCAGTCCCTTATTTAAAGCAGGTGGTGCATGCTCTGGGCAGTAGGTGGGAATGGGGATCCTGAGCAGAGAGCAGAGGCCACAACTGTGTCCTCACCTGAAGCATGAGGATCCATGTAATGAGGAGCAAGCACCTGACCTAGCCAGCCAAGCCTCTCAGTGTCAGAAGCTAGGAGGCAATGAGGCAGCAGCAAGAGCTGTCTGCCCTTTGTCTCTGTTACAGCTAACAGGTTTTATGCCTAAGGAAGGAATGAGAAAGCATTTTATTTAAATAGTGTATTTTATATTCTTGTGTCTGTATGTTCTTGCCCAGACATAGGGAGGGCAGCTTTAGGGGGCTTGTGTGCCAGTAAGCTTAGCTAATTGTTAACTAAAACAGAAGCCAGTCTATATACAAGACTAACTGCTAGTATTTAAAAAAAATTGTAGCCCTTTGGCAGCCCATCTCATGTACACACGTCTTTGAAGCATAAGAGAGGTAAAGCAATTCCCATCTTGCCCTGGTTCATTGCATTAAGGGACCTTGAGAACAGGAAATGGCTTCTAGAAATGTGGAGCTCTCCAAAAGACAGACTTTCCCATTAATGTCAATGAAATGATTTCTAGTTTCATAATACAGCCCTCTGCATAATTCTTCCACTATTTATACATCTCATAAAGATTCCACCTGCATGGGATCAAAGACAAAAGGGGAGATGGAGAAAAAAAAGAAGGGAGGGGGAGAAAAAACCCACTAAAATTAATCAGATTCCTTGTACACTGGGAAACTTAGAGTGAGTGTACCCTGTCCTAGAAAAGAAATGGTTGAAACCACATCATATTTATTTCAGTAGTGCAGATGAGGGATGGTGTGTTGTATTATGTTCTGTACTTCACACGGCATTTTCTCCCTCTGCTGGCAGTTGGATACTGCAAAGTTGTAACTAATAGAAAACAACAAAACTCTCCAAAGGCTGAAGCATTTAGGAATCTCAAAACTCTGTGGTATTTGCTGAAAAATTAGGTCATACCATACTTGAGTCCAATTAGTGCTGAAAATGGCTGACAGTCATCCCATGTACAGAGCAGAATAATTCCTACAGAAGATTAGCAAAGCTAAATGCAGCCCTCTTCTCTTTGTTACAGTAAATATAGACTGCACAATCAAACTTGGAAGTTAGTTACAGTTTTGTTTTGAAGAAAAGCTTCAGATCTGTAATTTTAGAAATAGTATTTTTTTGCTTTATGTTACAATGACATTCTGTGTACTTCTATGGGTTACTGATTCTTCACTTTGTTGTTTGGTTTTTCTTTTTTTGCTTTCTTTTGAAAATATTTCTATAATACTCAGACCTAGGGGGAGAACATTGCTTAAGCAGTTGTAAGAAAAAAAAAATCTGTACTGTGTATCATAAAAAAAAAAAAAAATTGTTCTAGGGAAGTTCTTTAAAACAATGGGCTTCTACATAAATTAAAGCTTACTGGCAGTACATATTTATTAAAAATAATACTGTCCTATAGGAGAAAATAAATGTTACAGACTTACTTAAAAGGAATAGCTAGAAAATAAGAATATAATCTTGACTGTAATGGAGATACTACTTTCTCCTCAATAAGACTGGGGTATTAACCTTGCAAATAGTGTTATACTAATGACTACAAAGCATAAACTGTAAATCTCAGAAATGTATGTTGACCAGGCATGGAAGTGTTTATATATTCCCTGTAGCAAGCCAGAATCACTAGCACTGAATTAATAGCATTAAGCTTTTTAACTGTTCTTTGAGATATTGTAGTAAATGTTATAGCCATTTTATGCTTGAATAAATGGAGGCAGAAAGGAGTTTGTTTAACATAGTCTAGGAGTGCCATTTTATAATCCTACTTTTATTGATAAACATATTAAAGACAGGTGGAGGGTTTTTTTCTTCTCTTGAAGTGATGCATTTGGAACAATAGCTGATGAGGCTTAGAGAAGTAAAGTGCATTTAGCAGGAATTTAGCTAGGGGAAAATGCTGACAGATGCTAAGAAATATTCAAGTTAAACAAAGACATCTGTGAGGAGTGGCACTGCTGGGAGAATAATTCTGTAGTCAGCAGTAAAGGAGAACTGAGTTGGAGCTACCATGGCAGGCGCAGGTTGGGGCTGGGATGTGAGGTGGACTTTTCAGCAGTGTTGTAGCTCAGCTGAAGGGGCCAATCAAAAGCACAAAAAGTGTACAAATAGAGAAAGCTTTAAAACGTAGCATGAATAGGGGTAGTAACACCAGAAATAGGAACATCTTGAATTTTTTTATGCCTTCTCATCACTGTTCGGTTGTCTGCCTAAACCTGAAATAGCTCAGTCAATGGCTGGTGCTTCTTCAGCACAGGCTGCTTTCCTAACAGTTGCAACTGTTCTGTGTGATTAGCAGAGATTCTTCTCAGTTGCCCTAGAGCAGCACAATATCTTTTATTCATTTGTTAACTAGGCACCAAGGCAGAGGTCCAACTCCTCGATTTTGTTAACTATCCTGCACACAGAAAAGTGAATATCTTGTTTTCTTATTTTGATGAAGAGGCATCTTTATTATAACACTGAGAGATTAGAGAGGTTCTATGCATACAAATACATTCCAAACAATGAATGGGAAAGGTTCACACAGAGATTTAATAACTTTGCATTATTACAGCTCTGTGCAACAATAATTAATCCCCTTCACTCTTCCAGAGACTCTTGTTGTGGACACAGCTTGCCCTCAACAGCACAGGTTGGGCAGTTGTAGTGATACTCCTTCCCTGTTCTTACAGGTGCAGTAGCTACTTTAAATCTGCATTTTCCTCTAGCCTAGGTGGAAAGACCTTTAAAAAATAATTGTTGCTTCCTTTTCTCCCACTGTGAAATCCATGTGATTACATACAGTGAAAGCATGTCTAACATGCAAGGCTCTTTCTCCCCATCTAAAGACACCAAATCAGTGTTTCTGTTGCCCAAATGGAGGACCATCTTCCTGACTTTAGTCTTCCGACTTCATTTAGTTTTTTGAGGATGAACTGGTAAAACATCATACAATAAGAAACATCTCATGCACCCTCTTGTTCCTAGACTAATTACTGTTTTCTCTGGGAACTTCACAAAAAGCTTGCTGATGATTTGACAAATGGGGAACTTCCAGAAGTGGTTTTCAGAGTGGACACACAAGAAAATAGGGTATTTTTATGACTGAATATGTAAATTCTACACATTGAAGAGTATTGAAGAGTATGACAGTGCCTAAGAAAAGCCTCTTAAATTGTGAATGAAGAGTCCTGGGCACATTTCCACAAAGCATAGAGGAAAGGTTCCATGTAGAGTGTTTTGGTAAGAGGTGGTTGGATATGACCTGCATTGTGACTGCTGGATGAAACCATAAAATAAACCTGTGCTAACAGATCAACTGTGTCCTCTGAAAGAAGGATTTCTTTAAGTGCTTTAATACTTTACATAGCACAAAAATGTTTTTTTCTTTTATCTAGATACTTCAATTATGTGTTACTAAGTTATTTGTGAACCAGTACGATTTTTGTATCATGTATTGTTAGTGTTTCCTGTCAAGGGCACAGGTGTTCCATCCCTATTAAAATTCACTTTAAATGAGCTCCAGCCTACTTTGAACACACAAAATATTTTGGAACGGTCTTGATTAGGATTTTTAACACTGACCTGACTTTTTCTTTGCAGATGATATGTCTGTTGGCTTCAGTGATGTTCCTCTTTCACAACAGAAGACAAAGCCTGGTTGATCAGGAAAGCCAGAGTGTGAGCTCAGAAATCCAAACTCTTACCTCAATATTGTGTGTCTAAATTTTTCTTTTTTTCCTCAATCATCTCTTTACCTGTTACTGTTTTCAATTTACTTTTCTAGTTCTTGTGAAGTGTGTTGCAACAACCTGAGTCATTTTCTGTCCTAATCAAGCTGTATGTGGAAATGGTGTGCTAAATAGACTGAAGTTTGTCTCTGATTTGTGTTTAGTAGTTAGTAGTGGTTACCAATACTCTCCAAAATACTACTGTTGCAATTAGCATCAATTTCTTGTGGGTTCTAGAAAGATATGCTGACAATACTAAGAGAGCAATGCTGGTTTAAATAGTGTATTGAAGAAATAGGAACAGTCCAGATGGATGCCAAATGCTTTCTGCTTACATTGGCCTCTGGGATTTTGGAACTCAGTGCTTTTTAACCTCAGGCCTTTAGAAAGGATTTATTTTTCTTTTCATTGTGCTCTTAGAGATGTGGGGTTTGGTGCTTCTTTCCCCCTCCCCCTCTTTCTTCATAGAAATGTATGGAGGAACTGTTTTGATTTCCTTTGTCATAAGAACAGTTCCTTCATTCTATGCCCTGTGGTCAAATGTGGCTTCATATGTTGGACAGCTGATTGTAAGGATTTCCTTCACAAAAAGTATATCAGCAAGCACAATATGTCCTGCAGCATCCTGCAGTGTGTAAGGTGTGTAAGTGACAACAACTAGATGTGCAGTTAAACATGAAATAATAGGATTTCAGCAAAACAAGTATGAAAGAGATTCAAGAACATACAGAGTCAGTTTTTATATGGCTTTTAGACAAATGGACAAAAATAATATGCAAAGGAACCTCTCATCCGATCAAAAAGACCTTTCACTTCTCTGTATATGTTTTTGAGGGACACATAAATGTGGCAAAGAAACACTGTGATAGCAAAGTCAAGTGGAAAATGTAGCCATAACTACTGAGATATGTGTGTATGACTAGTAGATCTGATATGTATATGCCATTAAAAGGAAATATATCGGTAGATATAGCTACCAAGCTCCTAACAGCGCCTTTTATTTTCCTCCTTCTATGTGGATGGTGTAATTTTCCTTCCCTAAACATTACTCTTGCTGGAATAAAGGCCAAGTAACACAAAATATATGAAAGATTTGAGTGGAACAGGTAGGTACAGAATTTTTGAAACATTTTTATTCTTCTTGCTTCTTAATATTAAAGACATTGAAATAATTCTGTTTCCCTCGATGTCTACACCAGTCGTGTACTATGACCTTCAACATATGTGCTCAAGTAGATGAGCAGCTAACTTGGGCAACTATCTAATTTTTCAGGAAAAAAAGGTTTTGGTTCTGCATTGAATATGCCTGCCCACGTAGATGGTTCCGTATCCCTTTCAGGCACTTGAAAAAAATGGGCCACTAATTCAGAGGTGGAACTTTTTTTTTTTTTAGCTTAGTTTGCTGTTGCTAGCTCCAAAGAATGTAGTTGTTGAAAGGCCAAAAAATATGAGAAAAGCTGAAAACTACAGTTAAATGTTCATCTTCTTTTATTCATTTCTACTTGAATTGTTATATGTTAATGGTAATTTTTATGGTGCTCTGTATGTTCAAGCTGACCCAGCAATTCATCTATTGTGTATACCTGACAGCCCAGTCCTAATAGTTTTTTGCTCTATAAGCACATCACAGTATGGAAAGACGCATTAATGTGTTTTTGATGTCTTTTAACTGTTGGGTTCTATTGGATGTTGTATCAGATGGATTTTATGTAAATAACAAATATATTTAACTTAACAGAAAAATATGTCATCTTGCCAGGAACCCTTACTTGCAAAGTAGAAGAGCTCTCCCTTGCTTTGCTGGTGCTAGTTGGTCAAGATATTTATAGGAAAGAGATTAATGTTTCATCTTTTAGTGCACAGTAATTCAGTGTGACCTTATTCATGTATGTAGGAAAATGTCTCACAACTGACCTTAAAAAACATAAGGTATGATGTGAGAAAGCTAGCAAATGGAGGAAGGAAGTGATAAGAAGGATGAGAGGGAAACACCAGGAAATTATTTAAATATTCCCTATACAAACAGTATGAAAAATTATTCTGGTTATCAATGGTTGTGTTTTCCTCAGTCATGAAGCATTTTACTTGTGTTTTAACTCAGTTCCATTTCTTTTCAGTTTTCTTCTCTGTCAGCTCTACAATGACATAATTTTGCTCACACCCTCTATACAGATGTGCCGCATTACCAGTCCAAATTTGGTGTCTTCCTGCAGTGTTAGGTACATTTTTTTCTTGTATGTCACGGAATACTTAACTCATGATGGCACTTCAGCATATGTGCAATAAAGACCAGGCAATACCACATTTCTTCAGCATTGGGTACTTGCTCTATTATGAGTCAGGGAGATTTGAGAAATTCATGTAGTACACTACAAAGCACGCTTTATTCAATGAATGCTTCTGATTTCCTTTTTTTGTTTTTCCCAGAAATTCCTAAGTCATGCCAAATATTATCAGCAAGTCAGTATGTTATTAATTCAAATTCTCCAATTTATTTTTGCAGAAATTTGTAACCAACCGAAGTTTTATTGAGAAATGTTTACCAAAAAAAAAAAGAAAAACCAAAACAAATCAACCTGTGATTTGCCCTCTGCTTCCAGTCACGTCCAGAAATCCTGTTTTGCAGCAGGTGGTAAAACAGCATGTGATGTGGTTCCTGTCTTCTGTCAGGAAGGATTATGAGTAACCAGTGAATTTGAAAGTTAGGATCAGAAAATAAATTATTAGCTGAAAATCACAGATTTATGTTAAGTAAAGGATTGGTTATATACTTCTGCAAATATGAGCATAAAAATACTGATTTTTTCTATTTAGTTGTTTCTAGGTAGTTGCACAATGCAGAGTTGTTAGGTAATAGGCTTAGAATAAGTAAATGCAATGAGTTGGTCTCTTAAGTCAAACTGCAGCTCTGTCAGAGTCCTACAGGGAAAAGTGGAACAAATGAAGGAAAAAGTTGGTGTTCTCAGATACAGTGTGTGAAGAAAGGAAAACAGAAGACTCCTATGATTTTTTTGGAATTTATATATATACATACTTTTAAAATTAACTTTATTTTCAAAAGAAATATTGGGAAATTTAGGCACTCTAACTCTCCAATGTTGCGGAAAAGAAACTCAGGCTTTGCATTGAATTTATGCTGCTAGATTCAGCGTACAGTAATTACAACATTATCTGTCATGGTGTTTCTATACTAAGTGTGCTATACATTCAACATCTTATATTACTTCTTCTATCAATCCACTTAGCCAATTGTTCAACTCATTTGAAAATCTAGGTAATCTTGCCTATTTGGCATCTATGAAAATTGGTAAATGCTATGGTGTTGATATTAGAAATAATTACATTTTCTACTTCTGTCCTTACCCTTGATTACAGTAATTGTTAATCTTGGTATTTCAAATATTTTTTTAAGATGCCTTCATGCCAATTTTTCCACTGTATTTATAATACCTTTTTTTAAATTTTTTTAACAAGTTCCATGGGAACAAAATTCCTGCCTTGGAACTGGAGATGCTGCACAAGGGACACTGTGTTGCAAGTGTTATTGTTCTGGATAAAGGGTTGCTTACTATAGCTAAGAATCCAGGACAAAACCTCAGTGGGAAAGGAAATCTGGATTAAGCAGGGGATGCTCTGTGCTTCTGCAAGCTTGCATCCTGGAAGCTTCCTTTGCCTGTGACTGCCTGTGGCACTGAAGTGAAAAGAAACATTACAGAGCTGAAAAAGAGAACAAACAAAAAACCAAACCAAAGAGAACAAGTGGGAAGGCAGGGTTTTAATGCCCAAAGCTTCACTTAATGGACAGAAAAAAGGAAGAAGGGTCAAACAAGGGTCCTGTGTCTTCACACACATTTCATTAACTTCTCCTGAAGGCAGCAATGTTTGTTTTATCTGTAATTCAGCTCAGGCCTCCAAACAGTCAAGACTTGTAGAAAATGATCCATGTTTTGTGATTTGTTATAGTCTTTATCCTTACTGTGAATAAGAGTTGTTGAATCGTCCTGTGGAGGCTAGTGTGTCTTTTCATTGGCTGTGTAAGGAGTCTAGAATGATTAGTCTCCCAAGGAAGGTGCCTAAAAAGCTCATCCATAGCTGAAGATTATCCCATTTACCCAGTACACCTTCTTTTTAAACCATTTTCCACTGTGACAGTTTGGAACAGAAGTATTTTGTCTGGTTTTCCCCTTAAAGTTATATTTGGAGACTGCTGTACAAGAAAAAAAATCTCTGCAAACTGATGCAGAGTATTATTATTTTTTACCCTCATTATTTTTTACTTGTCTTGTCTTATTTTTATAGTTCTGCCTTTCTTCCTCCTCACCAGATTGTTTATACTTAAAAAGAAATAAGCCTTCTGCTTGTTGCATAGTCAGTTCTCTTTACATTTTTCCTAAGTTAATGTTGGTTTCTGTTGTCCTTTTCCATGTTTAGACATAGCCAGGATAAATTTCAATGACAGCCTTTCCAACTGTTTCTAAATATTTCTCATTTTTCTTGCAGACCAATTTCCATATGTTACAGAATTCATATCCAAATTCCATAAGGCGTTCTCTCCATCCCTCCAGCCATCATCCCAAAAGTGGAGGGGCTCAGTTTGTTCAGGTGGAGCTTGCTATCTACGCCCCCAGCCCCAGCAAATCTGTCGGGAGTAGGAGGACAGTGGAGCACACCGCCCACAGCCACCTGCTCTGCCAGAGAGCCCAGAGCCTTGCCAGAATAGTGCCAAGGCACCAGCTCAGGGTAGGAGTCTGCAGGAGGCATGGATCAGCCAGGAGATGTGCTGCTTCATGTTTCTTTTGCTTGCTCTCTCCTGGGTAGCCTTTGCTGACAAAGATAAAACCTGGTGTTATTTTTTTATTTTAGGTGGGTTTTGTTCAGGTTTTTTTAAAGTCTCCTTCCTGGAAAATTACTTGCACATCTTACCAATAGACATTTAGTGACTTGAAAGAGTATAGCCTTAGTTTTCTAGCTAATATGAAAATTGTGTAACACAGGTAAAATATAATTACTTCCTTAGCAGTGTGCACAACCTTGCTATGGGAACAATAGCATCTGTTTTGGAGGTGTGACTGTCAGGAAAGGAGGCTTCATCACTTCTACTTGGACACTATTTTTATGTAGACAAGGCCTTAAGGAAAGTCTTATCGGGTACTTTTCTTAAGGAAAAAAAGAAAACAACCCACAAATGGCATCAAACCAAAAAACAACCCACCAAAAAGAAAAAAAAACAAACCACCCACCAAAAGGCCCCTAAAGCAAAACCCCTCTGGAAAAGAAAACCAAGCCAAACCCAACTGTCAAGTCTCATGTACAAAAAATAGGAGCTGCAGGCTCATTTTACCACATAAGCACCTAACTAGCATCAGCAGGTGAATGTGGCTATTCAGCTGTACTGTCTGCAGCCACTGCATCTTTGCTGTAGTCCAACCTGTCTAATGTCTTTTCAGAGACTCAATGGGAGAAAGAGAGAGGTACCAAATCATCCCCAGCTTGGCATTAGGAAATCTTTCAGTGCATTATTGCAACTGTGGCGTTTCAAACTGGAAATCATGAAGAGTCCTCATGCCCTGTCATCCTCCCTTCACCACTGGAAATTGTGTATTCTCTCGTGAAAGACAGTGAGACTCATAAAATAGAAATTAGGTCACTGATTGCTGTTGTTTTAATATAAGCTGAGCACTTTTCAGTTATCTGTTAATTACAATTCCATGAATTGTCCCCTGTAATGGAATTATTATTGATTCATCAAAACTATGGTACTCCATAATGCCACAGTGTAATCCAACATATGTTGGCTACATACAGATTGCCCTGTATTGCCTCCTGTCTATACTGAAGAAAGCAGGACAGTTTTCAGTACATCTTCCACAGCATTTTGGATTGTGGACACCTAAACTTGCCCAGGAGTTCAGAGTGGCCTCAAACATATTGAGTACACTATGGGCTAAGTACTAAGTTCAGTTCTCCTGTAGTTATTTCAGAAAGCCCACCAGATACCGTCTCTCTTTTTTCTTTTAATCCTTTTTTGCCCCTTAATTTTAAAATCATCTGCTTTTACTCTGTGGATCTTCAGAGCTGTGAGTATTGTCTGGTGTGGGCTGTGACTGCTATCTCTGGGACAGCTCTTCTAGTCTTGAAGTTCCCAGCTGTACTTGAGTTCTTTGGGTACAATTCCATACCTGGAAATGACTTAGCACAGAGTTTAACTTTCATGTAAGCCAGAGACTTTTTCAGCATCAAATAGCATTGGGTACAGGGCAGTGAGGCAAGGAGCACGTCAGACACCTGAGTGAGCCTGGGCCTGGGGAGGTCACTGCTGATTTTCAGGTATTTCTGCAGTATGTACCTGATCTCCTAGGAATCCTGGGCTGTAGGGAAAGAGGTGGGGCACTATGTGGTTGGCAGGATACATACATTTTACCACGTGGACATGGGTGTCTATAGGGGTAACAGTATGGTGGATGTATTGCAGAACAGCCTGAGCTCACAACCACTCTAAAAGTACTTTTGCATGGCCAGGTATGGTGGCACAGCCACTGAGCTCAAACAGGTTCTTTCCATTGATTTTGAGAGCAAGGCCATAATTCTCTTATTCTCTCAGTAGAGGGGAGAAATCAGTAATAATAACCCTTAGCTTGATTTTCACATTCCTGTCTAAATTTCTTTACAAGTTAGCTAAAAGAAGGCTGTGATTTAAAAAAAAAAAAAAATATAAGAAAAGTGCTTATAAGTGTTCCTTAAGAGCTTCTTAAATATTTGTATTTAAAAACATCAAAAGAAGTAGTGAACAGACCATACATTGTCTTTCTGATGAGAGATGCAGAATATTAGCATAAGAGATACAGTACCTAAAGAATAATATGAATTTATGTTAGGCTGTAAAGATAATGTCAAGGGGTTTGCAATTCCCTAGTTTCCCAAGGATGTCTGGTAATAATGTAATCATTTTATGGTGCCTTCTATTTTCTTTACTTTCATTATCACATAAATAAGGAGTCAAAGTTTTAATACTTTCTGAATAGTATTCTCTAAGTTATAGTAATGTTTGACCTTTTCAATATTGTGTGATTTGGTTAGTTGGTCTATTTATAGCTGTGCTGAGTGGTAGGCATGAGTGAGCAGATACCAGCTAATGAAAATATAAAATACTGGAGAAGTCAAGTGAATATACAAAATGTGTAGCATTAAGTATTGAAATTCTGATAAATCATTCTTGTGACAAAAGGTATAATGAGATTAGAAATTGCAACCAAAAAATTAATATTTTCTAATGACATAGATTGTGCCTAGGCGGGTAAATGGTATGAATTTAACTTGATCTCATTATACTCCTAAATTTGTAATCTCATTTTCCTCCTCAGACGCTTCACTTAAAGAAGGCAGCAGTGTGTTTGTATGATTGGGTGTGATACATTCTATATTTGGGAAAAGTTACTTAATCCTTCAAACTCAGTGCACTGGGAAGCGAGTAATACCTCAATGCAGAGGGAAACTTCCATCTTAAGATTCAAATAGTCTTTTGTTTCTTATTCAAAATTCTGCAGAACGCAACCAGTGTTGACTGACCACATAAATCTTCCCCATTCCAGTGGTCTCAGCCCTTAGGAAACCTGTTCCAGGCTGGGAGGAAAGACACATGAAGAATAATTAGAGCAGAGAACTCCACAGCCAGGATATAGATTACAAAGATGAGGTTTCAGCTGTCAGCACTGAGCAAGAGCTATGGTTCAAACCATAGCATGCCTGCAGTGGACCTGGGAGCCTCTCTGAGCCAGCCTTACCCTCTAGATCATGATTTTTTGCTCACTTGCTCCATGAAGTGGATGACTAGGGGGGAGGTGGGAGGAAATGAAGAATGTTATTTCTTTGGAGCAAGTTATGTCTTTTCTCTTTCCGTATTTATCATATTCTTTCAGATATGCTGTCTAAGTACTAAATGATTGCACTCAAGGCTCTGACAGTTTTTAGCTGTGCTCATTTGTCCTGAGAGGATAAAGGACATAAGAAGAACCAGTTTATTCCTGTGCATGCATAACCAGAAATGTGAGCACATGCAGGAGCATCTTTCCCGACACGTGTGTGCATAGCTGAAGTCACAGCCTGAGGTCTCCTGCCTCCTCACTGAGAAAGAAAGAAATAATGTAGAATCCAGGTTTTAAGTTGTTGTCAGGGCTGGATATATAGTGATTTCTTTCTCAGCCTTGGACTAAGAATATGCATGAGCAAGTAATGAGACATTTAGGAGCCCAAATTAGTCTTTTCTCTTAGCAACTTCCTTCTTCCCACATCTCAAAACACTTTAACCAGTCCTTCCCTCTTTATAATCCACCTCCAGCATCTGAGCAACATAAAAGCTTCAAAAATTCAAGTGATTTCCACAGGAATCCATCTAACATAAGTGTCTGAGCAGAGAGGGAAGGTGTAGGGGAGCTGGATGGCAGAAGCAAGCTTTGGACTCTTAGATCAGACAGCAGGACCTGGAAGCAGCTACCACCAAGAAGCTGTGTGCATTGCACACAGACTGCAGCCTCCTGGCTGTGCCACCTTATCGGTGTAGCTAATGGCTGTGGTATAATTGCAATGCACAATTCAATCCTGTTTTTATTTCTACTTCTGTCTCCATCAGTTCACAGCTTGCACACTGCTCACTAGAGGATCTCTGTGCTGTGGGAGGCCCAGGCAAAACATATTGCAAATGTGCCCATGTCTGTGTTCTCAGTCCTACCAAGCAGAGCCCTTTCTCCTGGGTTCCATCCCCTTCCTCATTTCAATTTATCCACCAGCCATTTTCTTCCACCTATCCTGCTCATTCCTGCTTTCCATTTCTTTCCCAATCTGTCTCTTGATGGCCACTGAACAACTTGTCACATCTCTCCTCCACTCTCCTAGTTCTTCTCTCTTCCCAGCTGTCAGTTGTAAGGCTCTACTTCCCAAATTGTTCCCTGTGTCCCCAGTGTCAGCCCCTGCCTGTCTGTTTTGTTCCTGCTGACATTGGAATCTCCCTGTTGTCCTCCTTTCCACTGCCCCAGTCCAGGAGAAATCTAAGCAGAAGAGCACAAGATGATATCTCCCCTGCCAATGTCATGCCTGCAGGCTAAGATGCAGTATCCCATCACTGGGACTTGAGGTGCTAAACTGGAAGTTGCTTTTCCCAAGAATAAGCATACTGATAGGGAGGGTAAGGAAAAGTATACAAAATCTTTTAAGGTGCTTGATGTGGTACAATTTTTTTGCAACAATAGCAATGAGTGTATTTTTAACACAAAAACTATGTTCTGCTGTATTTCCGATCACCTCATCAAGCATGACATGGATAACTGAAATTTATTCAATTCTTCATTTACAATTTCTTCTAATCTGGGCAAAGCTCTGTAGGTGCATGGTGTGTTGCATTTTTGTTACATATTCTACAGGACTAATTAACTTGAGGCAGACATTGGCGCAGAACACAGGTTTGGCAAAGCCATTGGCAGGTAAAAATATATCCAACATGGAAAGTGTTGGGCAACCTTAGTACTACATAGAATGAACAGTCATGTGTGGAGTAAATAATTTATCAATAGACAGAGTGGCTGGAAACAGCATTCAAGAATACATATAACTGTGGGTTATGCAGAGTCAGAAAACTTTTTGCTCAGTGAAAATTGCTACCTTGTACAATTCTCTGTGTCTGCAAAGTTACCAGATGTGGAGGGATTATGCTCTGTTGTTACAAGTGACATGAAGGTGGCAGATTTCCCCAGTTTCTGGAAACTTCACAGTTTTTAAGTGTTAATGAGGAGCAAAAGCGGTAATACAAAATATTTTTGTTTGTTTGTTACAGATATTTTTGGATTTTAAAAATAATGTTGCCACAGTGTCTCATCATCTCCTGGTTAAATAAGTCTATGAAGAAAAAAGTCTTCTGTGAAGGTGAAGAGTAGCTGCATCATGCGAATTTGTATTGTCTGTATCAGGGAAAAAAATGTAGTCTGCCTTTTTTAGCTAGCCACTGGGGAGATAGAAGCAAGTGACTTCTGTGAGGAAATTGAGGAAATAAGTTCTTTTCCCCTCCTGTTCTTCCACATATGCAAAGCTATTGCATGTGTGCTGCCCTTCATGACTGTCTTCCTCTCAGGATCAGTTTGTATGTTATGCATATATCTATTCTTGAATTTGTGTATTTCACACTGAATTCTGCAACACAGAGGTCAGACTTTCTAACAAGAGGCTGTTTTTTTGTTAGTTTGGTAGAGAAGTTCATAAAAGGCAAATGTTCCAGTATCACCATGTTCCAGTATTTATATGGTGGCTACAGAGAAAGTAGAGGCTACCTTTTTACAGAGAATCACATGGAAAAGATAAGGAGTAATGGGTACAAGTTACTCCTGAGGAGATTCTGATTGGAAACAAGGAAGACTTTCCACAATGAGAACAATCAGCCATCTCCCCAGAAAAGTGGTGTATTCCTCAATGTAAGTGGCAGGACAGGGTGCTGGGCCATCTTGTCTAGACCATGCCAAGAAAGGTTGGACCAGGTGATTCTCGAGGTCTCTTCCAGCCTGGCATTCTATGTATTTTGTATTCTATGCGAAATGTATTTTCATTTGGCCTCTAGTCTGTGAGATGGAAATCCTGACTTGTTCCTTGTAGCTGTCTGTCCATCCCCGCATGTCCTGATCAGGTCTAAGTCTTGGGGGAGTCCCTCACCAGACCCAAGACGTGTCACACTGTGAGATCACAGCTTTTACTTGCCCCCTACTTTAGGCTTTTTTCAGTTTTGCAAAGCTGTTTTCTCCCTGAGCTGCCCAGTTCCTACTGCTGACTGATCCAGGAGTCTTAAGGCACTTAGTAGAGTGGCATCCTGAGCCAGGGGCAGTCCTGAATAGCCAGGGCACTGGGATGGACCTTCTGTTGCCAAAATATCATTCCTTCAAGCAAGCAATACTGAAAGTATTTGCATTTTTCAGGTTTTGTTTTATAAAACCTCAAAGGAGAAAAAAGTAGCTTTAAAAGCAAAGATAATCTTTTTGAGGACAGATCTTCTTTTAAGTTGCCTTATACTTTGCTTTTTACTTCACCCCTTGCAAGGTGAATCTTTTTTGCCTGTCTTGTAATAAAGTTGGTTGAACAGAGTGCAGCTCAGAAAGCCACTGTGACCTGGCAGAGTGTGTTCAAGCCCTTAGCAAAAAGTGCCCCATTTCCACCTGGAAGAGCTTATCTTTGCAAGAGTCTGTGCTCTAGCTGCTGTTGTGGTGCTGGGGTTGAAATACTGCTTGCTGGAGTTGAAATACTGCTTCCTTAATTCTCTCCCTTCTGCTTCTTTGAACCCCACTAATTCCCCCTCTGCCAAACTTACCCTTTTCCATGACAGGTGCCAGAAGGTCACATTTTGGTAAGGGTTTGTAAAGCAAGTACACGTATAGCTTGTGGGCAGTCTTCCACCTCTTGTCTTAAATACATGAGGAAATACTATATTTACTACTCTTGACGGTAGTGCCTTGCTACAAGACAAGGCAGAATCCTAGAAACATATCCAGAAACTTCACAATTACCATGTATGTGTATGTCACATACTGTGTTATAGAAACATAAACCTGAAATGTATCAATATATCTGAAAAAAATAAAGCCTCTGTATTAAGGAAAACTGGTGGTGGTGTGGGGAACAGGATGGGATTTAGTTTAAACTGGATGGAAACTGAATGAATACTGTGCTATCTCTAGCTGGAAACATACCCTCAGTATTCCCCAGTGTGCTTTCAGAGATATCTCTGCATTCAAAGAAAAGGAACTGGCTTTTTGCAACAAAGCTGTCATTTAATACACACACAAAAATAAAACATTATGAGATTTATGTTAATATCATGTTTGTTATCTTTCCTTTTTCTGCATTTATGAGATTAGTGATGGTTTGTATGATTTCTCTTCCTTACTGCCCCATTTCCCCAGCCTTTATTTGATCCATTATGGCAATATTCACACATAACTGGATAAATGTACTCACAGCTTTTGTTTCAATGTACGTTCATGTGCTGATTAAGTAGTGTTGTCTGGTTAAATATGTATATTTCTAAATTTACTACACCAAAATAGAATGCAATTAACAATGCAAAATGACTTTTTGAACCATTAATACTGTATAAAAATACTGAAGTAAAATTTTGAACTGTCTGCAAAATCCTTAGAAGATGTAAATGTTTGTTGCTTTGCAAGACTTCTAAGATATTAGACCAAATCCAATACCTGCGCTGACATGTGACAATGATCTGTTGGACTAAAAGCAATGAGCCTCCTTTTCTCTGCTCTGAAACCTCATGCAACAAGCAACATATAAATCCCTGTCTTTTGTCAGATTGTTTTACTGTCTTAATGATGTTTCAATGTAGCATATCCTTAGTGCATTTAAAAAACACTCTTGAACTGAAATTCTTCCTAACTTGTCACGTGCCTGAGGAATTAAAATGTATGCCGTGACTGAACTAGTTTTGTGGCAGTGACCTTGAGCTGTTGCGAGAGGTCTGAAAGCATCACCTGATACTCCTCACCTCAAGACCTGTTGAAAGACTGCCCCTCAGACCTCCACTGTATCATGAAGTTTTCATGTGATATAAATCAAAAATGCTCACCTCACTTAGCCTGGACAGTGTGGTCCTTCATCCTCTGTTTTAGAAGAAAAGATGACCTGCTCAGTTATCCAAGTTCATATTCAATTAGCGGTTAAGGATTCCTAATTTAAATACCTCTAGGGAAAAC
Source organism: Xenops minutus (assembly GCA_035221455.1). Taxonomy (NCBI): domain Eukaryota; kingdom Metazoa; phylum Chordata; class Aves; order Passeriformes; family Furnariidae; genus Xenops; species Xenops minutus. Next base: position 12,005,394 of record JAWWEE010000105.1, read on the forward strand.
ATAAGCTCTTTAGAAGAGATACTTGGACAAGTTAAGCATGATTCATATTAGCAGCAATTTGTAAAGCTTGGTCTCATTGAAGATTACATCTGTTGTTAAGAAGTGTTAACTTGAATAGGCAGAGGCTGTGGTGATTAGGTGTATTATCTAAACCCTGGGGGAGCTGCTCTGTGTTGTTATTTGAGGCAAGTTCATGCTGTAGTACTGAATTTGGATGTAAAAAATTACAAATATATGACAGTGTTTGCATTGAGTGCCAGAGTCTTGACAATTTCCAAATCACACTTTAAGTGGTTTGTAGGAAATGCTATGGGGCCATTGGTCCTTCCTACTCTAGGGAGAGGGTTTATGGACCACTTAAATAAAAACTGCTAAGCACAGAACATACCCTAAATTAAACTTGTTAGCTTGTAAAATATTCTGCATTGAGGTATGGCAGTGATTTTTAAAATGTCTTCTTTTGCACCTGTGCTTGAAAGAGCACATCTTTCAAAACCTGGGAATTGGTGTTGATGTAAAACTTTAGGATCTAAGCCAAAGCCAAGTGTCTATATAGGTGCCAGGAAGGCAATTCTGGTGCCATAATGCTTCACCTACCTCAGTGTCTCATCTTTCTCTTGGAATCATACTGTGGCAGCTGCTGCTGCAGAGACAGATAAACGCTGGGAAACTGATGATCCCTAACAGACTGAATGGGGAACTGGTCTGTGGTAGGTTTTCAGTTTGTGAATATTTGTGTGTTTTCCAGGTATAGATCCTATCTCCCCACCTGTGGTGCAGGGCTCCACACTACCAAAGAAGTAGGAAAAAAAATGACCAGGACTGACCCAGGTTCAGTATGTCGGCTACTGTTAGAAAATGCTTCTTTTTGGCCCTGGTCTCTTTTATTTAAGAGGAAAATAGAGGAGAATAATGTGAAATTTGAGCCTTGAAAGTTTTCCATAGTACCTTAAAGTGTTATAGTTCTGATGTGCAGTTCATTATTTTTCCTTGAACCACAGGACTCTGACTGGAGTTCTTGCAGCCCAGGGAGCTACCACAGACTCCCATGTGTGATGGGGTATAATGTTCAACTGGGAAGCTCACTGCAGGGGCATAGTTGCAAAAGAAATGGGAACTATCTGACATACAACTTATATGAGGTGTTGTGTTGCAATAACTTACGTTTCAAAAATCCTTTTATTTTTCTTTTTTTGTTTAATCTTTTTTCATCAACCCACCTTTATATTTTTCAGTTTAGAATAAAATCTAGTCTCTTCTATGGATAGCAAAAACTTGTAAGAGAAAGGGTTAGTTCAATACTTTTGAAGTTTCAAAGGAAACTTTTCAGCCATACACAGTGTTAAGATTTCCAAATTTTTCTTTTCCTCCATCTTAACAAAATCTGCTTTACTATTTGTTAATAAATAAAAGAGATCAATGTGAGCAACAATATAGTAACAAAATAAAATTAGTTTAAGAAAACTACTTTCTTATTTTTCCATTATTTCCATTGTTGTGTGTATATTATCCTGAGCTATCTTTTATCAATTTGAGCCTGTGCTGTGAAATTAAATCAATAACCACTGTGCCTAAATTGAACTCTAAGGGGTAAGAGAACCAACATCTCATGCTATTATTATTTTTTCTTTCACTTCTTATTTATTTCACCTTGTCTTTGGGTAGTAATCTATGCTTATTCCGAATGAGCACCACTGGATATAATACACTTTCCATAAATTATGTGATGCTGTACAGCTACTTTGCACTTAGAAGGTACTCTTGGAAAAGTTGAAACAATTTCAAGTGATTGAAAATTTGCATCTTTTTTCATTGAAAATTACAAACTCTTGACTGTAACATGATTTGCGGGGAGGATAAAAGGTGTGGTTGTGGCGAATGTTTAAGAAAACACATCAGACTTTCCTTATTTGTGTCCTTACCTTATTTTTCAGGACATGGACAATTGTACAGTTTTGAAAAGAAAAAGAAATATTGAGGCTGAGGACATTTGTAGAGTCAGTGGCATCATGAGCAAGGTCTGAGGTGAGAGAGCTCTTCAGTGAATATACAGGGTTTGCCCACAGATTTATTAAGTGTAGCTGGAGTTTTCAGGGGGGCTTCCTATGCCCTATGCCTAGGATTTGAAGTGCCCATTTCAGTGCCCAGTCTCAGAAGGCATGAATGCCCAGCAGACTGAATGTGTCCTGGCTACAGCATATCCTGCACATGCCAACTTCTCCACAGTCACATTGTCCTTGTTTGCTACCAAAAGCATTTTTCACTCACAAAAACTTGAGACTTGCTTTGACAAAAATTCAGTTGGACAGGAACACATGTAAAACAAAACAAAAATATGGAAAACCTCATAAACTACTGTGTCTGCTGTATATCATGTTCCAAAACATTAAAGACTCTGCAGGAACAGGAGTTCACAGCACACACAGTGGTGTTCTGGGTTTTGGGGTTTTTTCATGGTCTTTTGTTATTTATTTCTTTTGGAAGTTATTCTGAAACTGAGTGAAATTAATTATTAAACAACCTTGAGTAACTGCTGTTTATGCATTGAATTTATAGACTGTTGTGATTACTGAGTGTGTTTACATTGTTTATTAACACAGTTAATAAGATAATAATAATGAAAATAATTATCACTATGAGTTTACACTGTGCAGAAGCTGACTTTTTCTTTTTTTTTTCCTTCTCCACTTTTTACTTACATTCCTGACTTGGACTTCACCCTATTATTTTTTTATTTGCAAACACTGAAGAATGAGGTAGGTGGAAGGGATACTGCTGCCCTACTCTAGGATCTTGTTGCAGGTGGGCCACTGCAGCAGGCAGCCAGCACTCACGTAGCAGCTTCAGTGTGCCTAGTGCATGTTTCATGGGCCTCCTGTCCTGCTCTTGCACTGACACTTTCCTCTGGATGCTGTTCCTGTTCCAGACATGGGCACCTGCATACCAGGGCATTTTCATATTGATGTTGTGGTGCCTCTGTGCTGGTGCATGAGAGACATGGAGGGAGTTAAATAATTGCATGTCAGCGGGTATGGTTCCAGTCTTGCTTTCTGTGAAGTGAGCTCCTGATGTGTCTATTCAAAATGATACCTTTTGGGGGTTTTATTTATTGTTAGTAAGAAAGAACAACAGCAAAAAATAAACTGCAGCAGTCTGTCTCCCTGAATCTAGTTTGTCCTAGACCTGTGTTTATGCTTTGGAGGTCAGGCATCCTATACCTTCTTAATGGGGGCAGTAGAAATTTACTTTACTCAGCTTTGTGTTGCCCTTTCAGCATACACTGAAAACCAAAAATAGGCTAAAACATGCAAAGCATTTAATTCAGGTAGCTGAATTGAGGACTGTCTGCATTTGCAGTGGCATTGATGATGCCCCATGGCAACCTCAAGAATAGTAAAAAACAGCAGGGAAGGATAGGGGAGAAATATGTCAGTGGCAGCAGAAACAGGACATGTCTACAGCCTTCCTACATAAATTTTTTCAACTTCGATTTGAATTTTTATTTTGACTTAAGAGCCCCACATTGTAGTAAAGGTTAAACTTTTTGAAATTCTCCAAGGACAGAGATCCTCCAACGTCTCAGGGCACTTGCTTCAGTGGTGGATCAGCTTCACAGTAAAGAATGTTTTTCTTTGCATCCACTTGTAACTGCCCTTGCTCCAATGCAATCATTAACCTCTCATTCTTTCAGCGTGAGATACTGAGAAGTCTGGCTCTCTTATCTATCACGCTCTAAAACCAGCTGAAGACAAGAATTGGCTCCCCCTGGCTTTTGCATCTCCAGGCTGGAAAACCCAACTCCTTCTATCTCCTATTCACATTTAGTACGCTTTCAGATCTGGAATAATTATTTTCACATAATGTCTAATTTAAAATAATTGGTGAGTATTTAAAATTTCTTTTTTTTTTTACTGGGTTCCATCACTTCCTTGAGTCCTTTTATTCCTGAGGCCAAAGAATGGCTTCACTCAGTCAAGTTTATTCTCACGGCTCTCTGTCTAAGCAAACCTGAAATGTAACCAGGAGAAGAAATGTAAAGGCCATTTTCTGTGGTTAACTCATGTCCTCCTGCTGAGTCTAAGCTTAAAGAGGCTGAGTTTAATGGGCAAAAGTCAAAGGTTCCAAGAGCTTACTTTTTCTCCCATTTTTTTCCACCTTTCTACAGGTTTTCAAAGACTGTTTCTGCCATATCCACTCCTGCAGCCCTGCCTGGGAGTACTGATGCCTGGCCATAAAAATCTAGGAGCTTCGCTAATTTGTCTGCTGTTTCTTAAGGAGCCTGACCTCAGGCCTTGGAGGATGCTCTCCTGGTGAGTCAGTGGATTGGTTTAAGTCATTCTGCACTCCTCCTGCCCTGGGTGCATGCTGGTTACAGATATATCAAACACTGCTCCCAGTGTCCTTTTCTCCTTGCCATAACTACAAGATTGGATTTCACCTTCTACTTTAGATAGTAAAAGGTACTTAGAGATATTTTAAAAACTGATATCTTTATGCATTATTTTTCATCACTGTCAGGCCTCAGCTCAAGTTGCTGGCTCAGTGTTACAGTCTGAGGAAAGATGAGTGTTCTATTTTCTATGTTGTTCCTGTTCTGTGCAATACTGATGGACACTACAAGTTGTGAATGTGGCTGAACTTCATGGGTGTGCTTCCTGTCATTTCTCTAGCTAAGTGAAAATAAGATGTAAGGTAGTGCAAGCAGTGAGAGTTAAAAGAGACGCTGCTGCACAAGATGGTAATTAGTAGTTAGCCTGGCAACCTTTAGCAAAAATTGAATCTTACGGCCCAGTGGTCTTTTTAGTGACAAACACAAAAGTTAGGTCACAGTCTTGATACTGCTGTGTGGGCTTCAGGGCAGATAGTGGTCAGGAATTGGAGAGAGGCAACAGACTGAGACGAAGTTTAGCTTTAAGAGGAAGAAGAAGGAGCATACCTCCAGGTGTTGGACTCAATAAAGGTAGATCTGAAAACTGTAGTCAGATAACTTGCTTCTGTAGTTGTCTCTCAGACAGCATCATTTTTGTGTACACTGTTTACAAATACACTATTGTACCCAAGGAATACTGAACTCTCTGAATTTCTTCATATTCTGGCAATGAATATAATAGTTGCTAAATTTTCCAAACTGATTCCAACACATCTGTCTTTCTGCAATAAACTTGTAGTGCACCTTGCCCATGAACTTTATCCCAAGTCTTGTTATGTTCTTTTAAAAGTCTGGACAACAGGCTTTGTGTTGGAAAAGCTGTTGACAGTGGGGCCACATGGGGCTCTGGCTGGTCTACAGGATGAATAAGCACACTGTCTTGGTTTAGAAATTGTTCCTACTAAAACACCCCAGACCATGTGCTGCTTGCTCTCTTCCATCCTCCACATCTCCCCTTATGGCAGGATGGAGAGGAGAGTTAGAAGCACAAAAAGGTAAAGATAAGAAGTAAGAAGATAAGAAGCACATACAGAAATAAAAAATAAGAACAATTTACTGTAAACAGCAATGAGACAAGAAAACAAAAAGTAGCAAGAACAATACTAATATCAGAGTGCAGACAGGGGAAGGATTCACACCTGATTGCTCCCCACACAGAACAGGGCACTACCTAACCACGCGCCCAGGAAAACCGGACAAATGCCACCACCCTCCATGCCCCCCATGCACGGTGAGGTGGCAATAACCTCAGGTTCCTGTCCCTGCCCCTCCTGGCTGCTGCAAAAGTGAACTCTGTCCTGGCCAGGACCAGAGAGAAAAATTATGCCCTGGTTGTTCATGGCCATGCAGCAAGCTGGTCATGGGGACAAAGTTTCCAGGGCTCAATTTCTGTGCTCATAAGAAGTTGAGACATGAATCCTGGCTTGAAGTTCAGCCATAGTGTATGTGCTTAGGTTTTGTACTTTATAAATTAAATTAATTTATTAATTTATTAGTTTAAAATTTTCCAGCTTTAGGCATTAAATTTGACATTTTCCTATTGATATTTCCAAACCAAATGTATTTATTTCCACTGTTGCCTGCTTTTTAAACCTGTCTCTTAATTTGGCTATTGTCTTTGATCTGGAGTGTGCACAGTGCCTCTTCTGTGCTTTTCCTGTTCTCTTTCTTTCAAGAAACATTCTGGCTTTTATTGTGTACACATCAAAGTCTTAGAAGTGTCTCCTCAGTGAGAATTACAGGTCATCAGGACTGTAGTAACTGGTCTAAGTATGTTATTATTTATGACATGTATCATGTATAGGAGTATAGCAGGTACTCTGAGTCTGGACTGTAGTACAGTGAAATCAATCGGAAATGATCCTTAATTAATTGGGCTTCTGTTCCTAAAGTAATTCAGCACTTCCTCTGAGAATTAACTCATCAGCTTCTCTTCCTAAGTAAACATCACAATAAATAATATAAACTGTTGCTTTCAGAAGGTTTTGTTTTCCTGCAACTCAAAAGGAGCTTTTGTTTCAAGTTTAAAATTTTTATGGAGCTATGCCTCTGGGCATTTTAGATGTAAGATGAATAAGAAATGATCTAGGGTTTTATTTAGAAAACTATTCCTATGCATATATAGGCTTGTCATTTTCAAATGAAATTTTCATACAAACTTTCAGCCCAAGAGACCAAGTGGGATCTTCAGATTTAACAATTTATAAGTATTCTGCCACTCAATGGATTCCTGAGCAGTACGTCCAGCAAACCATCCCTGTGCACTTTGAGTGTTTCGTATTTACCAGGAATTAGCACAGTGTGTCTTTACACGGTACTATCTGCAATGCAATTAATCCAACAAAACTAGGCAACTTCACAGACTGCTAAAAGCTACTAATTAATTCTAACTTCAAACATCTATAAAGACACGCTACATCTGACCACAATGAATCTTATAGCTAGCATTGCTATTTGTCAGAGGAAAAACATCTTCCAAATTGTCACGTCTCTCCAACAATGTGATTTCTTCCTAAATTGTCAGAATGGTGCTCTTTTCAGGCTGCCAGGTAGGAGCAAATGAGCTGGCTCATATGCACAATACCAGCCTGTTTCATACTTGCATCCCAGCCCTCGAAAGCCAACGTGGTTGTGTAAGGATCTGTGCTCATACAGTAGCTGAGATGCAGTTTATTTTCACCTTCCTCCTTCATCCCTTTCCTCCAGGTCCTGGTTTTTCATTTGTGACAACGTGCTTGGATTGTGTGGGATGCCGGAGGCAGAGGAAGAGCAAAATCCCAGTGCTAACTTTGCACATTGGCTGGCACCCTATGAGCACCATCTAGCTGACTCCTAATACAACAGCATGGGAAGCTGAGCAGGGGTAGCCACTGAAATCCAATGAAGCAAGTTTGCCATGCTACAGCTTGGTGATGTAAGCTATAAAAATACTGTGAAGCACCTGGGAGCCTGATATTCATATAAACTGTTTGCCACAGACACGTCTGGTTGTCTCACGGTGCAGTGACGTGGCAGAAGTATCTTCTGCTCTGGGGTCTGAACGAAGCAAGTTTCACAGTCTGAGGATCAGAGGTTTTCACCTTTTGTATTTTATAAATATCAAGGGTATTGCATTGCATTTGTTTTCAGCTGATCAATTCTCTGTAAAGACAGCACTGTGCTGAGGGAGAAGCACTGAACTGATGCCTGAAAACCTTCCTTTGCCTGAATATACCCTGTGATTCTTCATCTGAGAAAAGGGATTGAGAAACTATATAATTTTTCTTCAAAAGCATTCTGTAAAGATGACTTAATTACTTCTTGCATAATAATTTGAAGATGAAAAATTCTGTCATGTTCAGAATTAGAAAGGGTTTTTACTCCCTTTTGAAGGAAAACAGTGGTTCCCTGGGATGTGAGTTTTTTGGCAGGGGGAGCTTTGGTGAGGTTTTTTCTTGTCATTCTTAAAGATTTTACCTTTCCAATCCTAATGTAAAAAGTCTTGCTGAATTTCTCCGGAATGATGACAGCCTACCGTTAGAGAAGCACTGCATCTAGTATCATTGCACAGATACATATCAGGGATGATTTGCGTTTTTGAAATGGAGAGATCAGGGATCCACTGCTCTGAGTGTGACTGTTTTCTGTATGTCTTTCATTTTATTTAGGCATCTGTTCACTTTTTCCTTTACACCCACAGCTCATGGGTTCATCTTTTCTCAGGCAAGGACAAAATACTGGCTTTCTTTACATGTGTTCCACTTAGCAATGTACAGCGCAGAATGGTGTTGTGAGGAAAGATGCTGACTGGGAATTGGGAAAAATTGCAAGGAGGTATGGAGGGATTCTATTTGTTATTCTGTATACGAAGAGCAGCTTCCAGTCTGACTGCTGTTCATTGTATTAGAAAAATTCTGATCACATTATGCATTTCCCTATGAAAGTTCATCTTTTAAATGAACAAAAAATATTGTGCAGTGTAGCAGACGCCCAGTCATATGGACATTTGGTACACAAAATTAAAGAATTACTTATGTGATCTACGTTGCTGGGCTCTGTGGACAGCACAGCTTGAGAATGTTTTTGTTATTAAAACCAGGAAGAGATTGAACCACCTGAAGAAGTACACAGTGTCAGCACACACAACTCTCAGGTGCACAAATGTCAATCTCTAAAGCTAGCTGGAAGCTGAGTGTGAGGAGATAGTGACAGACTACACCACCAGCAGCTACATTCAGTGAAGTGTTTTAGGCTCTCTCAGTGTTTTTAAAGGAAAGTTGACAAAATGTCTCAGAAAAATTGATATATTTTCAAATGATGGAACCAGCTTTCATCTCATAGGGGAGCATGGTTGTGCCTTTGATGGTGCAGTGAAAGGTTGTCTGTCCCGACTAGCCACGCTCTGGGTACGGCTGTTTCACTGACTAATCTCTGCATGGTGCTGCTGGTGAGTTTATGGCTTGCTCACTGCCTGCAGTCAGCCTAAACTGTTCATGTATTCTCTGCCCTATCAAAATCAATTTGGCTAGTAGTGCTTCATTTGAGGCTTGCTCTAGTTCATGTAGCAGTGGCTGTCTGCCTGCTGGTTTGAAATTATTTTGGCAATTGTCTCCTTGCACTGGCCAGTACCATTGAAGCTATAAGAGCTGGGTGTGAATCAGTAGACTCATCCGGTATGTTAGAGTCCTGCAGACTCTTTAATTTCAACCAAGCAGAGATTCTTAGGGGCTAAGTAGCATGAGTGTTGACACCACCAGTGAATCCATGTAGTTTGTGTTACACCTTTATTATCCAAAAAACATGTTAGCAAAGCAGGCTTCTTGATAACTGGCTGACTCCTTCCATTAGTAAGAACATAATCCTGCAGCCTGCAGAATTACTACAGGGTTGCCAAAGCAGGTTAGAAAAAATTTTTCTTTAAAGGTAATAAATGATAATTTATAGGTATATTCATGGTGGAATTGATGTCTTGTTTCTTTGAGAAAAAATGAATGGTGTTTCTTCCTTCACCGCTTTTTCCAAATGCCTAGTTTAAAAATGAATTTCTTCACTGCCAGCCATCCTTTAAGTTTTCTTTTAAACAGAGTTGTTGTAAGCATCAAAAATTGTGAGAAAGCCTGCAGGTGATCCTTCTATTGAAAGACTGATGTGATTTTTATATTCTGGAATGTTCTTCCCAAATACCTCACCTGCAGTGCTGAATTTTTCCATGCAGGGAAAAAGAAGCAGCAGTCCTTTATAAATTGTTCTGCCTTCAGTGATTTGAAACAAACTACAAGAAGCCACATACACTCAAGTATGGTGTACCTAAAAATGTAAATAAATGCCTACATGCTTAAGGCAACAGTTCCTCTGACTTATTTTTTGTATGTGTTGATCTGGGAGTACGCAGTCTTTTCCTAGTCCTTATCCTTGCGCAATGTTACATCCCCTATGAAGAGGTTGAGTGCTACTAAAGGACTAGTGCAGAAGACCTGCATTTATCTCCCCATCTACGTGTTACACTCCCAGTCTGGCCTTTGGTCAGTCTCATGATTTCTCCCTGCTTGATTAGAGATAGAGCAGTAATGCTGCCTCTCTTCTTCCCTCAGCTATTGTGAGAAGAAATTTATTGTTATTTGCAAGGTAGACAAATACAATTACTGAGGCCTATACATATTCTTTTCTCTTAGAGGAGTAGTCAGTTATACGTATGCAGGGCAAAAAGACTTGGTAAAATATGAAACTTCTGTGATTTTTTCCCTCTTAATTGTAATCCATATTGTATTTTTGAGTACCTTCTTGTAAAATGGCGCATAATTTTTAATGAATACAAGACTAAAGGTCTCCTTTGGATTTAAATTCTAAGTATTTGCATAAATTTAGCTCCATAAAATTATTTTATTGGCAAATCAAAATGCACGCACAGATGTACCTTTCAGAGCTTAATTTTGTAAACAAGGCATCATATTCTGCTCTCAGTGAAGCTGGCATAACTCTATGGTAACATCAATAGATTTACTTGAGATTTATATTTGGGTAACTGAGAGCTGCATTTGGCCCAGAGACTCCAGGGTGAGAAGCATGCAATTAGTCATCCGCTGAGAGAGTGCAATCTACTCAGAATATGTACAACTAGAGTAAAAATTTTGTGCCAGTCAATTTTTAGTCTGCTTTAACATCCACATTTTTCATCCCTATCTCATTTTTTTGTGACTTAAATAAGACTTTTTTATTATTATTTTTTCTTGCACACACATCAGGGAGCTCAGTCATGCTTTTTCTGGACACAAAGTCTTAGTGCTATTTTTATGTGGACAAAGCACCATCTATTTGGTTTAGTAAGAGATTATCTAGAGACAGAGCAATGGTCAAATCAGGGTCTCCAGGGCTTTGAAATCTTAGACTAGATTTCTATTGCAGGTATTCTATTATCTACTTTTCTGATGAGAACATACTGAGTAAAAGGAATACCTTGTAAACTACTTCACTGTTTTAAGACTACTACAAAAATTCCCAGATGATAAATAGTGTATTGTGACTGTCAGTCAACTGCAAGTGAGTATACACACATATCCTACACTACCCTAACCTTAATATATGATAAGTGGTTACTTTCCTTTGTGCATTGCAGAGAGATTTCTGTTGTTCAAGCTGCAGCACACAGTCACATGCCACAGACTGGAGCTAAGTTACTTACCACTCTTTTATCATGTGGTAGCTCTGCCTGCCCAGTGTTATCTGACCTTCAATTTTTCTTACAACAGCATATGCTGGGACTAACATTTTTAATTTCTTTCAGTCACTGAAACAAATATACCAATGGGACTCAAAATTTTAAATTTCAGAAAATATATACAGGCTAAAGGTAAAATCATAAATCCCCCTGTTTTGAAAACTCCAAGATGAAATACTTCCAGCATTTTGTTAAAATATATAGAGGCTGCTACAGGCTAATGAAAACATACCTTAAATGCCTATTAAGAATCCTAGATGGAATAAGTATAATGGCCTCATCTTCTGAAATATAATGTTGATATAGAGCTATTATAAATACAGTACATTAGCACATCCAGAACTAATGGTGACCTTTGCTTTAAACACTACTTGCTGAATTTGAAATAACATTTCTGCCAGGAAGCAGATTGCATTTTCCCAGGGAGGAAGGACGTTCAGGCAGAAGGTAGGTGCCAACCTTTGCTGCCAGGGCAGGCTGTAAAAAAGGCAACAGATCCTGAGAGTTAAGCCAGGATCATAGCTGGGGCAGTTTGCTCATGATTTTATTAGCGTTTTTCATCACTAAGACTTCAGAAGAAGTTTAAGGAAAAAAATAAAAGGAAAAAAGAATGACAAAAGAAGAGCACTATGCATGGATCAGGCACTGTCTGAATTTAGAGGGATACCTTTGAAACATTTTGGATTCAATATTGTTCTTCATAGCCTTTGTATGGGAGTTTGTGTGCAGTTAGCCTCAAGCATTTCCCATCCTGAGCACTAGGGGTCCACCCTGGAGAATGTTGGTACTAAAATCAGCTTCTCAATGTATTTTTTTTTAATTACTATCTACTCTTCTATATGGGTCTGAATCATGGGTCATCTACCACCACCTGTGACTCCTTGAACACTTCCATCAACGCTGCCTCCGTACAATCCTAAACATCCACTGGTCTGATTACGTGTCTAATGTGTCTGTCCTTGAACAGGCAGAGATCACCAGCATCGAGGCCATGCTGCTGAAAACGCAGCTGCGCTGGGCA
>JAWWEE010000105.1:12023961-12194341 GCA_035221455.1 Xenops minutus
TGAAAGCAGAAGCTGGAAGGCAAGCATGTGCTTCCTTCCTCAAGTGCAGAGCCTTGAGGGCTGGCTGAGAGCACCTGAAAGCTGCACAACACAGCCCTGGGCTGCCCCCTGCATCGTGCCAGCTTTGGGGGTGGCTGTGGGCAAGACATGCTCGATGAACATTGCCTTCCTCTTCTCTCAGGGGGGCCAAGAAGTTGCCAGCAGCAAATCTCCTCCTGCTCCAGCAACTGGTCTCCCTGCTCCAGCATATCAGCCAGCATGTGTCCACCAGCAGAATGACCTCCAGCAACCTGGCCATCTGCCTGGGCCCACCCTTGCTGAGCCCACCCCAGGAGGACCTGCTCCCACTGTGAGTGAGCAGGTAATGCCGTATGGAGCGGCCAGCTGCAGCCTCCCCAGCTCAGGAACCTCAGTGCCAGTTGGCCCAGTAATTGGGCCTGGAAATCACCCAAATAGGATACGGAAGGCTTTGAACAACTGTGGCTATCCTGGAATACACTTGCCATGTGTCTCCATTTCTCTTAAAACCCTTGTCCTGGAAAAGGAGGGGCTCTCCTAGGCAAGACTTTTCCTGGGGAAAAGGCACCAGGGAATGTTTGAGAGGAAGGAAGACTTCACACAGTACAGGGAACCAGCTGCACAACAAAATTATTCTTGTTTAATTTTATTTTGTTTAATTTGTTTAATTAAGAAAGGGAGTGGAGGAATTGGTATGGATTATTTATCTCCCTAACTCCTAAAACGTGCATTGTAGCACTCAAGATAGAATCTGCCACCTGAGGAACATGAGTATACCTAAGACTATCGATCCTGAGAAGATGCATCCCAGAGTGCTGAGGGAATTGGCTAATGTAATTGCCAAGACACTGTCCCTGATATTTGAAAAGTTATGACAGTTAAGTGAAGTGACTGGGAAAAGGGAAACCTTGCATCCATTCTTAATAAAGGATAGAAAGGAGGAGCCTGGGAACTTCCACCTGTCATACTCAGCCCTGTGCCTGGGAAGATCATGGAACAGATCCTCCTATAAGCCCTGCTAAGGGTCCTGGAGGACAGGGAAGTCATTTGAGACAGCCACCAAGGCTGCACCAAGGGCAAGGCCTGCCTGACCAGCAGCCTTCTATGATGGAGTGACAACATCAGTGGAGAAAGGAAGGGCTATGAATATCTTCTCTCTGGAGCTTCCTAAGGCCTTTGACACAGTCCCCCAGACCATTCTCCTGTCTAAACTGGAGATATGTGGATTTGATGCATGGACTCTCTGATGGATGAAGAATTGGTTGGATAGTTGCAGCCAGAGGATAGCAGTTGAAACATCCAGTTGACTATCAGTGAAAAGTGGTGTAACTCAGGGGTCGATATTGGGACCAGCACCGTTTATTGTCTTCATCAATGACATAGACAGTGCATTCGAGTGTACTAGATGTCCTTTCCAACCACAACTATTCTATGACACCACTGGACAACATTCATGAGTCAGAGGAGACTGCCATACCCCCTGCAAACTATTGTGCAAAAATTTAGGGTTTACAATTTCCTTTATCAAGAACAGATAGTTTACCAGCTAAAGCAGTGCTAAATTATGGAAGAAAAACTCAAGTGCTATAATTGTGGGTGTTTATCACAGTTACAGTTTATTTCTATTCATAGAAATTTGATTTGAACAGGGTAAATCTGTGCCCACAATACAAATGAGATCATCTGTAAACAAAGTAAATGAAAGAGGCACTTTTTATGGCTTTGTTTTATAACTGTTCTGTTTGAAGAGTTAGTCTTTAGTTTCATTTTTCTCTCATATATCTTCATATTAAATCAAACAGTGTATATTCTAACTCTTCAATTAAAACAGGGTTGGGGGGGGGGGGGTTTCAGTAGGAAAAACACTAAGGGATAGTGTAACTCCAGTTAATGTCTGTAAAGGAATTCTGTTACTGACAGAATGAGAAGTTCCTGCAGCTTGTTTAATGTTTTGTTGGAGTAGTACAACAAAAGTTCTTCCCAGAAAGTCTGAACACCTTTACCCCACTTGAGTATCATCCCTTTTAAAGAACTGGACCTTTCCATCAGTATGTTGCCCAGTGAGGAAAGCTTTTAAGTGTGAAAGAGCTGTTGTATTAATGCATGCTTAGCCTACTGTGTATTGATTGGTGGATGGATAAGCAATTTGTCAAAACCATAAATACCTGGGAAAAGACTATGCTAGAATGTGATATGCATAAGCTATATTCCACTGAATGACGAGACAAGGATCAGCTAGCTTCTTCTGGGAATGGGGAAAAACTGTAATGAGCTATAGAACTACTAGAGCCTTCACTGTGTTCCCCAGGTCCTGGTGGCAGCTAGACAGCAGCTTGGTAGGCAATGGCAACTGTAAAAAGCTGGCAGAAGTTATGTAGAGTAACTTCCTCACTTCTCTAAGTCCCTTAACATTTCCTCCTTTCCCCTACCCAGAATGTAAGTAACCTCATTGTAAACATTTATGCAAGCTAGGTCTTCTGGGACTGGGAAACAATTCCCAGCTGGATAGAAACTTGCTAAGCCTTCAAGTGGAAATGCAGCATGTGCTCAGTTTCTTAACAAAGCTAGTTTGATAATTTTGGAGTAAATGGACACAAGCAAGAGACTCTTTCAAAACTGTTTTTGTTGTGCAGTAGCTTGAACTCAAGAAGTTATTGCTGGACTGCCTATTGTTTATTTGTCTGGCCCCCAAACTAGAGCTCACTAGGTGCATTTGACCTTCTGCCTTAAAGAATAGGTATTTCTTTCATTCTGATGTCCAAAACAGCGAGGATGCTGGGGACCAGCAGGAAACTGGGAGAGTATCACAAATCACATCAGTGCCTGTGGCAGGGCTCTGGGGAAGCACTTCCCATCTGGGCCCTTGAATAACCTCCCAGAGAATCAGCATTTACAAAAACTCTTTGGAACAACCCAGCAGCACAATTCTAATTTTAAGAAGATGATTACCCAGAAAAGCAGGAAGTGATGATAGCTGGGGAACAGATGAAAGAACAGTAAAAGTTACATGGGACCAGAGAAAGCGGAAAACAGAGCATTACTCTTAACACTAAGCACTCCTATTCACAATTGCAAATAGGAGATGGCAGCCCTTGCTTTTCTGAACCTTGTTCTCTCCCCTGTTTGTATATTTATGTTGGTGAAGAAATTATGCTCCATTATAATTTGGATATGTCACTATTTTGCTGTAGCCTGTAAAACTGACTACAGTGGAAATGAAGACAGCTTTACCTACTGGGTTTCAGTTGTCAGAGATTTCCAAATTAGAAGGTTGCTGCTTTCCTCTCAGTTCATCAAAAAATTATGCAGCAGTTTGTAATTTAGGTTTAGGAGAGTAGGCATGGAAAGAGAGCACATCTCCCTCGTCTGTGCCCTTTCCCACCCAAGGGAAGGGTCTTGCTGCCTGAACTGTTTCTCATTGGCATGACTTTAACTCAAGATGACTTCTGTCTGAGGGAAATTCCAGTGTTGCTTTTGTTTGTTTGTTCATCACAGATGGTAAACATCTGAAGTGTTCCAGTATACAATTTTTGAAATAACTTGTATCCTTGGTTATGAGTTAGTCAGTCGTATTTTCTTTAACTCACTATTATCTGATACAATGCCTTGTTTAAGAATGGTAGAGGAACTAATTAGAAGAAACTGTATTTCAAAATGATGACAACTTGCTGCTTAGTCTAGTAGGATGGGAGCCTAAAACACTTTTCTCTTTCAGTTTAAAAAAAAATGCCTTTCATACAAATAAGGCAGCTTTATTTGGTTTTCCTTGCCGTAGAATGTCCCTCACTGATTGACCCATGCTGCTACACTTTTGTTATAAATCATAGCCAGAGTGGGAACATTAAACTGTGATACACAGCTCTATTCAAATCACACTCGCTTTTCTACCTCTGAGGAGCTCGCTTGTTACGGAGACTTGTGAGTTATAAATAGGACAACATATAACGAGGCTCATTGCAAAGATATGCCTGAAAATATTTCCTCTGTGGGGAGAGAATCTCTTTTAAAAGAGCCTTTTGATTTTCCTGCATTGGCACCTGTCAGACACCAGCTCAGTTTTTATGGGGTCAGAACCCCACTGTGTGTGTGTGTGTGTGTGTGTGTATGTATATTTCTATGTGTGTATGTATGTGTATGTGTATATATATGCATGTGTGTGTGCCTGCAGGGGCAGGGCTGGTCCCCGCTCCCCTCACGCAGCCCCTGCAGCACGGCCAGGGCTGGTGGGGACAGTGGGGACATTGCCCTCACCAGGGCCTGGCACCCCATAGGGGCCTGGGACCCACTTGGGACTGGCCACAGCAGATGAAGGCACACACGAGCTTTCCATGGAGCTTCAGCCTGCCGTCACAGAGTCTGCCAACGTGTGACCTCCCAGTGCTAACTATATTTTTCTCTCTTCGTTCTTTCTCCTCCTAACCTCTCTTCATCTTTTCTTTCTCTTGTAGGGAACTTAAACTTTTCTGTATTTCACTTAACTAGTGGTATTTCTCTTAAGTTTTGTGGGGTTTGTGTTTGCTGGGTGCATCAAAGGTGGCTGCTGGCTTCCAGCCCTTGTGGGTGTCCAGAGTAGAGCTCACAATGCTTGGAGGGAAGCAGGGAAGTCCTTTTGTTCCTAGGAGCCCGTTGCAGTGCTTTTATGGAGTTGTACACTGCTCCTGTAAACCCTTTTTGTCAAAACACCGATTTTCTTAGCAATTTAAAGAAATCTCTTAGAGAAAAATGTGTCGCTTTTTCTCTGGTCGTGAAGTCAAGGTATCAAAGAATCAAAGGTTTTGCAAGAGTTTGTGTGGGTGAGACCTCTTGAAGTCTAAGATTAAAGTGTACACCTGATAAAACTGAGCCGGGGTGTAGCAGTACCCACCTCTGCGGTTCCCAGACCTGAGCCTGCAAAGACTCAACCAGGGTGGTAGGACTCAACTATTCTGAACTTGCTGCTTCTTTTCCCTGCTTTGCCACTGAACTTAATGCAGCATTTCAGTTTGTTCACATGGAGAAGAACAAATTTCGCTCAGCCTGGATTATAATTTGAGGATCTGTTCAGAAGCAGCATGACATAGCATTACCACACAGAACAAAAGCTGTCTCCATCAGCATAAAACATCTTCTAAGGTGTTTGAAGCTTCATCATTCCAGAAGCAGAAGAGGAAACTAGTTGTGACTTGAAGTTAAATTCATTAAGCAGTGTTTTTCTCCAGATATCCTGTGCAATCATTGTGAATTGGAAAGCTTGCCTCTGTTTTGTAGTCTGCCTTTTCTCTGCTGGGACTGGTACTGGTACTGATGACTGTGGCAATCTGACCCACATAGAAGAGAGAGGGGAAAGATGGTCTTAGTGCCCCACTAAGGATGAAGGCTGGTTAGGGCTCAGTGGTGGACCATGGGTACAGAAGTTACCTAGGACAGTTTTAACAATCACAGTGAACTCTGTCACAAACCAGCTTCTCTGTATACACAGTCCTCCCTAAGGTTTGTGGCAATCATACTGCACAAGAACATTACAATTGGCTTTCTAGACAGCTTTAGTAGCTGATGGAGAGTGAGAAGACATGGTTCTGACATTGCGACTGGCTTGCTGAATGACCTTGAACTAGTTTCTTTATTTCTCTGGGGCAGTTTCCCCCTCACTCTCTTGTGTTTTTATCATTATGAATCTTGATAGGACGGATGGCCTCTTGCTGTGTGTTGGCATCATATCAGTCTTAACTGCTGTTTTACCTGTGGTCTCCCAGTGCTGCTATAATCTCATAATTCCTCATATTCATAGCGATCATACTACTGTTGAATGCAAAACTTTATCACTGTATTGCTACTAATAGATCATTCACATCATTGTTTTTCAGAGTTCTTGAATATTTTTGTGCGAAGCAGTAAATAGGAGCAGGGAACTATTGAAAGTACTCTATATCGTCTGGAAATGTGAAGTAAGTAAACATAAATCATGGAACAATAAAATCTTAATTTTTAATGCTTTTCCTGTTTTTGTCATGGATTTTATTCCTTTTCCTTAAAGTTCCAGTGGCAGTTGGCTGTTACAGCCTCCATTAGGAGAACATACTTTGTTGCTATAGCAATTCTTTCTCACTCTGATATTTTATTGCACATAGAGGCTGCTGGCAAAAAAAAAAAAAAAAAAAAAAAAAAAAAGACCTCCTCGCAAATGATCAACCCCTATGATCTCTTATTTCTCAGCCACTTTTACCTATATCTCACAGCAATCTGTATTCTGGTAAACACTTTGTGTGAGGCACTATCTCGAAAGGTTTATTGTTGCCTTATAAGTGGCATACTGCACACACAGCAGGACACGCTGCAGCACAGTGTCTGACATAGCAGCTATAGATTACTGTTAAGATAAATTCATCCTTTTTGATCTGAACATTTCACCAGCTCCAATTTGAAGTCTTGATATCACCCTGTCAACCAAAAGGGATGTTTTTAAGTAAGGGAAGAGTTATCAAAGGTTTACTCAAAGTTCCTTTTAGAATGGTTTCTACAAGAGCACAGATATATATTTATTGGGGGTGAATGTAGGGCTCATCAAAAGTGCTAGACTAAAATCCCTGTAGACATAAGTCCTCTGTTCAGCATCAGATACTGAACAGCAGCTTTGAGTTTTTTCTATCAGAACCAGATGCCTAACAGTTCAACTAATGAGGTAAAAAAAGTCATTAATTCTGTCTTCTGCTGACTGCAGGTGGCTGCACTCTCCCACCCAAGATGCCAGCATCCTCCTCCTGAGAATAACCATTCATATGAAGCCAGGGCTTCCTGCATTCCTCTGGCCATGTAGTCCAGACTGGGAGCCAGAGAGATGGCAACTCCGTGGGAGCTAAATGGAGAACAGCCAGGTTCTTGATGAGTAAGGAACTGCCTAGAAATAGTTGTGTCCAGCACGTTGGGGCATAGGGCCAGCACATCCCCTCTCCCAAGGGATAGGCAGAACACAAGGTGAGCAGTGGTGGGTGATGCCATTTCCCTGTCCTTAGGTGCCTGGGTGGGCAAAGTTAATAGTTAGGAGGGAACAGGAGAGATGACTCCACATGTCCTCACCAGGTCCATTGGACTTCTGCCTCCAGAGAGCAGCATTTGGAACACCACAAAAGGGTGTCTGAACCCAGTGGCATCTGCGTGCCAGCTCCTGGTTTTCTCCTTTCATGGGTCCTTCTGTTACTTTGAGGTTTGAGTGGGACTGGACATGACCTGCTCCTTCTACTCCTCTGCATTGCAACTGCGAAATATTTCCATCAGAATGCACAGGAGGGCAAGCACAGCTCTCACCAACACTGGCACAGCCTGTTGTCTCCTTCCCTTCACCTGCATCACAGTTCATCAAGGAGACAAAAACGGAAAGAGAGCTATTTCACAGCCCAGTGACTGAGACTTTGTGCTGCTGGAGGGCAAAGCTTGAGGGTGTGATGGGGGAGGGCAGCATGCAAGGTCAACTGAAAGGCAAGGAGAAACGCCCAGACGGGCAGTCTTTGCTGCCTGCCTTGCACTGTGTTGTCACTGCACACAGTTCTGTCTCGCCAGGGACCTGCTGTGCATCCCCAAGTAGAGTCCAGATGCAGACTAACATGTTTCGGGAGATTCGAGGGCAAAAGTAGTGGGTTTGCATCACAGCACTGTAGAGGGTATTCAAGAGGAACTCTGCAGGCTGGCACTGCCACCTATATGGTGGGCATAAGGAGCAACTTGTAAGCACCCAACAGCAAACCAAAAGTAAAGACATGATTTGCAGCTTGGGTAATTTGAGTCATGTGTCTGTATCTGGCTCATTGTCATCAGCCAGGTCCATTAAATCAAAGTGTTCAAATTCCATATTTTGTTTTTAGCCTGAGGTTATAATTCTCTTCATTTTGTCAATGTACATATATTTACAAGAGAAGAATTTGTGAATAGTCCTAACTCAGTTTACTTACTATTTATAGCACAGAGAGGTATGTGTTGCATCATTATCACAACAAAACCCTTATTATTTAGGTATTTACAGTTTTGACAAATACATGCAGGCTGAAATTTTGAATATTTGGGCTTAGTCCATAGGCAGAACTTTTGAAAACTGGAAGCAAAATGATCTTTGAATTGTGTGTGCTTCAGTGACATATATTCCCCCCAAAACACAGTGTTTTTGTTTATCCTTGTGGTAACATAAAAATGGGTGAGCTGAGTAATTTAAACTGTCTTCTTTTGTAAATCTTACAAAGATTTACAAATAGAACTAAAAGTGGTGCAATTTTGAGATAAACTGCTTGTTGTGCTAAAAGAACACATCTTTTCCCAGTTTTTTCCCCCACATGTACACAGGAGAATGAGGTGCTTGACTCAATGGCTTAAAATACCTGGGCTTTTGTGAGATCCTATAAATTTATTTGAAATTGCAAGAATTATTTCTGTTCCCTTGCTAACGGCTCCTAAGGAGACTCTTTACCCAAGAAAACAAAAATTCATGCTGTTGTGTTCCCTGTTATAGGATCTTTTCCTTCCCAGCAGGCTAGTCTGGTATTTGCCATGTAAGATGCTGGGTGTTAAAGCCTTGAGGGTTTTTAACTAAGCTGCAGCTTGCTCAGTCTTTTCTAGCTGGTAAAAGACTTGAACTCCTGTTACTTTTTGTTACTCTGCTCATAAGGGTGGATCACGGTTTCCCATCAAACAAGCCCCACCGAAGCTCGGGAGCCAGCTGATAAGGATGTGGTGCTTTCTGCTGACCAGCACATGGTTGAAGGGAGAAGCAAGTGACTGGGCCCTAGAGCAGAGGTCTGCTCCCACTCCCATTGTTTTTCACAAATACTTCTTCTGTAGCATGGTGCATCTTAAGTGCTACCCAGTTTCTCATGCAAAGTAAGTATTATTACTCTTCCTTTAGAGAGAGGGACTGCAGTTTGCCCAAGATCCCCTTGCCGAGAGGGAAGGGAGAGTGTGAAGGGTCAGAACTGAGATTTCAGCCCTCATTCAGGTTATTTGATTTCACAGCATTAGTGTTGCTTTTGTGCTGCACTCTGCAAAGAATTGCTGCTTTTTTTTCTTTTTCTGAAAGTAAATTCTGAGCCTGTAGGGAAAATTACCCCCCTCCCCCAGCACTTTAGATGGAAGCCATATTAAATAAAAACACTGTCTGCTACGAAGGGATGTCTACTATAATCTTCTATGTAAGGATCATGAGAGTTGCATTTCTTTGAGCAGCTGGGAAGCATAGATTTTTTAATTCGATTTTTTTTCATTTACAAGTTTATTTACATACCTTCTTAGAACTGCCAGAAACCTTATTGTTGTGAATTTCTATGGATGAATATCCTAAAGGGGGAGGGGGAGGGGGGGAAGTATTTGCAATACTAAACCAAAAGATCTGCTGTTTTAATTTTAATTTCATACATTTCTTGTCCAGGAGGATAAGTGTTTTGTCATATGTGCAATCTCATCAAAAAGAGTGTAACGGTGTTTATGAGGCTGATTACAGAATTTTTCACAATAATAAATTTGATCAATCAGATTCCAAAGAAGCAATAATTTTGTTATTCAGAACATAGTATCTGTAGCTAATAGCTGCCTTGGTGACTGTATGTGTGGCTCCCTGGCACAGTGGCTATACAGTTTAGTGATGTAAATGTGCAACGAGGCATTTCAGTGCAATGTCCAAGGCAGCACTGAACAAAATCTGAGCACAAAGTGCCACCAACATCCAACTGGCAGAGAGATGCTGCTGTGCCCATGGCTGAGAGGCCTGGGTGCAGTTTTCTTCTTTGCCAAGATCCTCCCAGGTTGACTTTGAATAAGCGGTGAAATCTCTGCTTTAGATCACCACTTTTAATGTGTATAGTAATGGTTGCCCACGTCCAGATGTGTTAACATCTATGAAGTTGTCTGGTGAGGACACACTCATCACTCATCTCTGGTCAGTATTGTGCCATCTAGCTGGATTTCTTCACTGTTACATTCAGAGCAGGGAACCTCTCTAAAGCACACAGTTGTCTTAAGGTCCTTCCACTCCGATTCTGTGTTGTGCGAGGATTTCTTAACAGTCAGGGGTTTTATCCCACAGGCAAGTCCCCTGGCTTTGTTCACACCAAGAGAAGTACCATCCTTGGAAACTTTCTGCTTGCAGTCTTTCATTAGGCATGCTGTGGGAGGGAATGAAATGAGATCCAAGAACCTTTGTATGAAAAATACAGCTAAGGTGAAATTAGCCATTAGTTGGCAAAAAGGGAAGAAAGTTCAAAGGAGCAATATAAATTGCAACAAGCAATAAGAATCTTCTTAATAAATGCCATGCCATAACTGCAAAACAACAATAGCAAGTGCCCAGCTGCCAATGAGTTTCATGCTAGATAATGTAGAGTTGATAAACTGATCCTCATGCCTTCATAATTAACAGTGAATTATTTTAATATGACAGCTAAAGCTGAGCTATGACTACTGCTGTAGCAGTAACAGCTGAGCAGCTGTATCATTATCTGTGTCTTTGCCTGTGTAATATTTTACTGTGAAATGCCTTTAATTTTAGTTGGCTGAAATAGTTCTGAAGGGGCGAAGAAGTCAGCAGGTATAAAATATCCACAAGCTTACAGAACGTGGGCTTCCATTTGTACATGGTAGGGCAGTATGAACAATGGCCTGTTATCAGTTGCTTGAGGTAACTTACATGCGGCAGTTTTTCATGTTATGTTCCAGAAACAATAACTGTATCTATCTCCAAACCCTAGTGTATCCCTTTTCAGGAAAACCAAGAAGAAATAACAGAAGATATTTCTTCTTATAGCATGAGGGAGCCCGATATAATAGGTATGTCAAGACTGCTTTGAAATGGTGCTTACATAGTATGAGGCTGTGTTTACATCTTAGTACAGTCCCATCAAGAAGCTGTGTCTCCATTCAGACCAAACTATTTGAGTTGATTATTTAGAAGGTAACTTCTAAAAATCACATTTGCATTTTTAAGTCTTGTAAAGTAAGGGTAAGTGGAAAGTATAGTTTCAAATTTTGAAAGGATATATTAAAGTGGATCCCCTGCACTCAAGTCATTATGTGTTAAACTTTCAGGTGCATCAACTTGCAGAAATTCAGTAAATATCATGCAGTAACACACGATGATGCAGTTGCTCCGGGCTACCATTCATGCTGCTGAGTTATCTATCACATGCTGATACTGCAAACCATGAGTTTCCATCAGAACATAAATACCTGGTGCTGCAGCAAAAAAGGAGCCAACTGGATTATGTTTCTCTGTTCCAATGTTTTTCTTGTTTTCTAGGGATTTCAAGCACAGTTTGTCTTGGTTTAATTTTTATGAGAGCTTTGGGGCTTTTGTCTCACTTGGCATAGTGAGGTATAGCAAGACTTCATTTATGATTGTATTCCCAGTGTTTTTAGAAAAAATATTGCAGAAAGAAAAGCATTATTTTACGGGGGACTCCCTTTCTGCATGTGCAGCCCATGAACTGAGATTCCCTGGACACCATGCTCAGGGGCTTTGTTTAATCCCCGTTTGTTCTCTAGGTGCTGCAAAAACTGATGACTAACAAATATGTGATTTCACTTCCTCAGGGCCATGAATTATTTACCTGCATAGTCATGAGTTTGCACGGCATAACTATAGATGTGGGAGGTGTCAAATTTCCCATATTCGTCAAATAGAAGACAGTAAGATTTGGATGAGATTCTTGGTGGCTGAAGGAGCTTGGAAGCTCCAACATGAGACTTTGAGGTACTGAAACAAGACTGTATAATCTGTGTATCCCTCTTCCCTGCAGTTTATCTGTGACAGATGCCTAATTCCTCATCTTTTAAACCAAAATCTTCTGTTCTGGTCTCCTGGAAAACTACTTTTCCAGTGACACTCAGATGTGCAGTCACTGTAATCTTCCCTAGCTCTTGGCCTAAAGTACTTAAAATGTGGAAGCAAAAGAGGCTCATTTTCCTTTTGCAACTTTTCATCCATGGGATTGAGATGAACATAAAATATATTGTGAATTGACTCTCATATCTGCTGTGACCCTCTCTCCCATAATAAACTCCTGAGAATTCCCTTTTCTAAACATGCTCTTTCATTGTACAAATATATCTGTGAACATAGATGATAAAATCTAGAAGCAAACTTACAGTTATTGAGATTCCTGAAGGCAAAAATAAGAGACAGTGAGAGATGTGAGAAAGAAAATTGAGAGACGTTGGAGTGATGCCTGTGAACATTTAGCTGATCTGTAGCTGGGCCATGTATTGGAAAATATGTGGTTTGAGCAATCAGTATTCTACTTCAGGGGGTGAAATGAAACTTGCTCTGGAACTAACGTGTGAAATTGTTTCCTTATGTCAAATCCCACTTAGCATGTAAATTAAAAAAAAAAAATATGTCTGTTTGCAGTGATTTTCCTAGACTTTCTGTGACTACCCTTCATTGCTTTCACCAATGGAAAATTATTGTTGTATCTCTGCTGGCCTTTTGGTTGGAGATTACAGGTATCTGCAGTAGTGACCTGTTTTCTCATTCTGAAGACAAGAGACAGAATATGGCCTTGCACTTGTACACTATCCCCTCTGAAGGAGGACTTTCTATACTTGTCTGGGGACAGTCTCTCCCATAGACCAGGTGCCAGCTAGCTGACCCCAAACAGAACTGCCAGGGATGGAGCACAGGAATGACTGGAAGTCTCTGGGTGCAACACTGGTGACACGTGTCTCACTTGCCTAGTGCTAGTCCTGCATGGGCCGTCAAGTCCCAGCATGTCATTTCAGTCATCACCCAGTGCAACCCAAAGGCTCCTCTCGCTTGTGCTACTGACTTACTTGTATCCATCTTGAGGAAGGTGCCTTTCTGCCACCTTTGACTACCTAAACTTTGCTGATTGTAAACAGATGAACTGCATTTTTTGTCAGAGAAACTAAATTTCTAGAGAAGTTAAATTTTCTGCTGCAGCAGCTCAGTTTGGCTACTGTAGTTTTCAGGCACTGCTCTGAGATATCAAAAGCCTAGTTTCAGTGGGCAGTTCCTGATCATCAGGGTTCATGCTGGAGGTGATCAGTGCTTATGAATACCAGGGCCAAGCTCTTCTCAGATGCGACACCAAAGAGCTGAGACAACATAAATGAAAAGCAATACTGGAAATCTGGCTCTAATTAATTTTCATGAAAGCAAAGCTTATTGTAGATATAATCTGCATACTCCTGGTAATACTTTTGAATGTGACCTACATTTTCTGTTAAGTTTTTTGTACCTGGTGCTTTCTCATTGTTTTGTGTTAGGAATGTGTGCCAGGGAAAATGTTCCTTATCTCTCTAATTCCTATAGCAGCATGATATATAAAGAGACAGAAACTGGCTTTAAAAAGGCTAACCTCACAGCTAGTCAGTACAACACAAACCCTGTCTAGAGTTGTTTTCTCGCTGTCTTTGTGTCCCCCATTGGCAATTTGGACATAATTTCTGTGCAAAACAGTCCTGCACTAGAAAATGGTACTGACAGGCAGGGCTCCTGTCCTGCTAATTTGTTGTCTTGATGCCCTGCATGACCGACTGGAAACAATATCCAGTATTGAGTGCTGAGATGGTCCCTTGCTGAGCTTACTGGAGACTGTAGGAACTTGAGAGGAAGCTCACAAGGATCATTTAGCCACATGCTGGTTTGTAGTTTGGGTGTTTTTAAGCCTAAAAGCAAAACAAAAAAGGCAGGAAATCCCAATGACAAATGTTTCCTTAGATTCAGCAGGTTTGCAAGTGTGATGAGTGTAATTAAAACTAACAAAATATTTTAGTTGTGTTTTAATTTTTCTCTCTAATAGGCTGCCCTTGCAACCTTCCTTGGACAAAGACACATGGTACATTTTGGAGCCCAGTTTGTGCTGGCCTGCAGACAGTGGTGCATGTCTATCAAATGGGTGTCTGACCCACTGCTGCAAGCCAGAAAAGAGAGAACAACTATTGCCTGCTGTTGTTGCCCCGGTATGGGGTAAACCATCTTCTAGGAGCAATATGATGCATCTCTGCATGGGCTCAGCAGAAAGCTACAGGTACCTACCCACCTTGACCAGGCTAGCGAAGGGCCCTATGCTTCCCTTGTCCATCATTGTGATGTCCAGAAAGGAACTGCTTTGGTCTTCAGAGGGCACAGACTATTTCCCTTCCTCTCAAGTGCTCTGTGTAATGCTGACTCTGTGAAAGGCTTTTGTTCATATCCCTGAGCACTTCGCTCAGCAAGCAAACGACAGGGATCTGGGTTTTTTTCTGCTGGCAGCAAGGATGTACTACTGTGGATGGGCTATTTTATAAGCAGTGTGTCCACGTGCCTTTCATCCAGTGCTTCTGTAAAGACCTCGAACAGCATGTGCTCGCTCTCATCATCTCAGATACATGGTATGTAACTGGATTTAGACTAATAACATGTCCCTGATAGCGTTGTATTTATTCCACTTCACAAGCAAGCCAATTAAAACATAAAGTATCTATGGCTTCCACCAAGCCAGTGCTGAACCTGATATCCTGGGATGCACTCTGCCTTTTTTTATCTCATTTTCTTGAATATCCCAGCAGGCTCAGCTTTCCATCCATTCTTCTTGACAATGACTTGGCACATTCCTCTAAGTCAGGCTGACTCCAGTGACTGACAAAGAGCTTCAGACGCTTTTTGACATTAGGTGTCATGCTGTGAGTGGAGCTGTGCAAAATAGGTCCTGCTACAGTTGCCTGACAGCTGCAGTGAATCATCTTGTCAGTTGGCTAGGTCCTGAGCCCTTTCCTAGCGTGGACCTTGCTGCTGAGAACTGTCCCCTTGCTCTTGATAGTCCTGCCACCAGATTGGCAGGATGCATAGGTAGATACCATTGGCGCTATTATTCAGCTCCCTGGTGAACTAAGGGGTTAATCTGAGGTTTCTGAGGGCAGACTTTCCTCCTGAGTGGAGGAAGAGAGAGATAGGGGATTTATCTCTGTGTCACCTAATCTTAACACTAAACTGAGATACAGAGGTAAAAGGGTTCGGTGGATTATCCTTCCCCTGTATTTTGCTCTGTATAAGTTCTGGGTCTTACTCTGTTGACAAGATAAAAAGCAAATGATTTGAAATTACTCTCGCATCTGCCTTTCACTGTCTTCTTCCAATACATTGAGAGGTGAGTGATACCATCACCAAGGGTTGGAAGTCCTACCTGGATGACTGCAGTTCCATGCATAGCTCCTGGCAGAGTAAGCTGTATCTGTTCCACAGGGAGAGGGATAGCAAACCAGCCAGAGTGAAGTGGTTATAATGAACCTAATCCCATTAAGCAAAGTGTTAGTAGAACTGGAGATGCTGTTGATTGCTTGCACCTGCCTGATGGCTTTCCCAGGAAGCACCTCTAAGATCTTTAAATTCCTTGGAAGAGGATAGGGAGTTGGTCCCCAGGACTGAAAAGACTGTTTTCTACTTTTCCACCCTCTTCTCTGCTTTAGTACTTTCTGGTGTCTGTCTCCTCTGAGGTGGGTGCAAAATCATTACTAACTGCCCTATTACTAAAATGCAGAGTATTTCTTTGGTGTCCTGGGACCTGCCCTCTGGCAGTTTGCTTAGCAGACTGCAAGTCTGCTATGTGCTACTGTAGGAATTCCTGTGATTTGTAAATTCACTTTCAAAGTATGATTTCTTCTGTTGTGTTTGGTCCCTGGGGTCTGGTTTTCAGTGAAGAGAATTAATTGTGTGTCTGGAGACTGTGCACTTGTTCTAACAAAAATGTATGGGTGTAGGTTCCCACTGGTTCAACCTTAAGGGGCTCAGATTTGTGAGATACTGCTGCTCTTGTTCCAGCATTTTTTCATTCCTTACCTTCCCTATTGCACTTGTTTTGTACATGTGATGAGTGATTATATAGTAGAGACTATAAACTCTGTGGGAAAACTATGGTCCCTTAAAAGACTATCTGTACAGAGCCTCAGCTGTGTGCCCCAAAGCCCCAGCTGAAGTACTTGTCTTCTCCCATAATGAAAACAACGAGGACAGATAATGCATTTTTCTTGTGAATGGACTATTGCACAATGTTTGTACAACAGTTTGCTATACGTTCATTACAGATTATTAACAGAGAGGATGGCAGGCCAGGTATGGAAAAGGAATAATGTTGTGTGATGGTTTTTCCTGGCACAAGATGGGGATCCTCCCTTTTTTTCTTAGTGCCTAAATCTGTGGTCCTATGTTTCCACTCAAGTTAGCAGGGAGGGAGCTTGCCCTGGGAAAAGCATCTGTTCTGGATTAAAAACTGAGTGTTTATTTTGTGGCCTTTTTTTGTTTCCTTGAATCCACAGTGCCTTGCTGGTCCAACAGCAGTGACACAGCTGAAGGAGTCTTAAAAGCCACAGGGGAGGCTGGGGGAGAAGAGGAAGGATGTCTTAAACTGTTGTGCTACAGCGTGGGTGACTTGTCAAGGTGGAAGCAGGATATTGAGTAGTGGCTCTCTGCAATAGCGGAAGATGGGGGTTTGGTGGTTGGTTGAAGGTTTGGGTTTTTTTTTTAACCAGAAAACAGCCCAGATACTGCAGCTGCAGTAAAGTCCATGTAAGATATGTCCTACTGTTAAATAGTGCATTGTTTACTGTGTGGAAAACTTGGTTGTGACATAAACAGGAGAACTTCAGGAGTCTGAACACATAGAGGTTGCATAGTGGCTCATCAGCATTTAATTTTATTTTTCTAGCAAACAACTCTATTTTCCTAATGAAAGGAAGAAACCGTTATTGTTTAGGGTCTCTATGATTTAATATAAGGAGTATACTGTATAGGGTGGGAGTTTCAAGGAAAGGTTAATGTCAGTTTCAGCTGGCCTGTCTGTACTATGATTTTGTGTTCTTTTGTTCAAAACCAATTCTTAATAGATTCACTAATTTGCAGATAGAGCTGTGCTTCCATAGTTCTAAGTACATGTTTTATAAAAGAAATTATACCCTTAGTCACAAGATTTTTTTTGACCTTCTGTTTCTTGTTTGCCATTTATTACAAAATTCACAAAATGTCTCAAGTAGATTAGTGAAGAAAAATGGAACAGTAAATTTGAACTTCAAAATATTGATGAGAGACTTTCCTTAAAAGGGACTATTGTAGGATTTCTTGCTGAAAGACTGAAGGCAAAATAGAGGGTGAAATTTGAATCTGAAATCTATATTTCTCCAAAGTCCCAGATTCAAAACACAGCTCTCTAATTTGATTTGGGTAGTAATGCATTTCCATGTGCATTATTTTGGCTGACAGGTACCTGGTTTGAATCCTAGTTATACCACAAAGGCTAGACAGTATAGTTTTCCAAGCAAGTCTTCCCACAGTAGACAAAGCTCACTGTAATACAATATTTCTTTCTTTAAATAAACTTGACAATGCTGTTGTAAAAATAAACGTTACCTTTGAGTAATTTTTTTCTCCTGTTACTTTTCCATGTATATATATGTTTACATAGAGACCTGACCTTGGAGTTTCAAAGCTGATGTATCTATGTGCAGTTAATAGAGTCCACTTTTTTTTTTTTCCCATCAGGCAGGTATCTGTAAAATAAAGTTTTATGGCAGTGTCTGACCATTGGGTACTAAATCCAAGCCTTTGCCCTGCACATTAGTGAGCAGTGGTTGGCAAGTCAGCAGGCAGATGTGAGTCAAATCTGAAAGCATCTCTGTGGGGTACAAAATCTGGCTTCTGTCTCTAGGATAAGGTGCTGCTGCTGTGGGCCTGCAACAAGCAGGGATGAAAAAGGCAGGCCCCGGCACCAGAGTTGGTTTCGCAGTGTTATTTAGTCTTGTGCAATTGTCATGGCAGTGCTCAGGAGGGAGGCTTGGTTTGTTCCCCTTCCAGGGGGTCCACTGGGGTTTTATATCTTGAGCTGAGGGGACCTGACATACAAAAATGAAATTCTTTATAATGTGGTTTGGGGGCACAAGTAAAATCCCCAGCTTGGGTTTATTCTACATGGTAAATCTAGTCTTATTTCTTTCATCCACTCTGATACCTGCTAACTAGCCAGGCAGCTACCTGCTGCTGCTTCTAGTCAGCTCACACTGGGATGATTGTTGGCTTAGCAGGATACACATTAAGTGGCACTAAAAATAAATAGGAAGTTGGGTTTTCTGACTCTTTTTGATTTTCATCCTTTAAATGAAAGAAATTGTTAAGCTCTTACCTTAGTTTCTGTTTTAACAATTCTAAGAAGCTTTTACACTCTGAATACCTCTTGAAAGCAGCATTACATGAGGAGGAGATGCTGTCCTTGGCAGGTGCTGCAGTATAGGCATCTCCCAGACAAGTCCTTACACTCCCACGGGGAGTTTCATGAAGCTGTGCCTCTTCCTGATGGAGAACCCGCGAAGTTGCTCTAAAACGTTGCATAAGTCTGCTCAGAAATAACATCTTTTGACTGAATCTCCCCAAAGCCCAGGGTGGGTTAATGCAGGATTTAATTTTGAATGACCCAGTTGCAGGAGACAAATGAGACCACCCTGACTCCCTCTCTCCCCCATCCCCCAAATGTTGTAGCTGTATAGCAGTTGTGCCAGACTAAATGTTGTCAGTCTTTAACACAATTTGTCTGCTATAAAGTTAATGCTGTACTTCATGTACTATATTTATATCCATCTATTCCCTTTCATGTCAGATAAGTTTTAGTGTGTGGGCTGCATAACAAGACTGACTGAAAAATAATTTTTAACCCTGTGAGATGTACTTCTTCCTGCAGGTAGGAAAGGTTGAGATTATTTTCATACCAGACAGTGATGGTGTGCTTTTTTTTTTCCTTAATTTTTTATTGCATTGCACTATTATAAAACTATAGTGTGGAAATTGCAAAAACCTCTGTTGTGAGGTTTATATGCAGAGCAGTAATGTGAAGCTTATAATATTGTGAGGGCTGCCTGGAACTTTGCTTAAGAAGTGGCTTAGGAAACCAGCTCAGCTGAAACTATCAACCTTCTAAGAAAAACTAAAAACATAAAAGCAATGTATTTGAGAGTTAGAACTATTCTTCTGTTGTTAATTAATGGACTTAAACCTGTGGGAAAACGTTGAATATTCTACCTTTGGCAATTGCTTACTAATTGGTATTTAGGAATTATAAGAAAAGGTTTCAGAAGGATACAGGGGTGGATCCAGTTTAAACCTTTTTAAAAAGCAATTCTTAAAGGCACCTGTAGCATGTCTGCAGTCCAGAAGGAGTCTTGGCTTGCAGGAGTGGCCGGAATTAACAGGATAGTTAACACTGCTCTTGTGTGCCTGTGCCCCTTGTGCAGCTGTGTTTATCCCTTGGCTGTAGTGCTCTACTTAGCTGCAGCACCCCTTCTACTAAAGGGAGGAATTAATAGGAAAGGGAGGCTCCTATTAAACCTTTGTGGAGGGGAGGCTTGGAGTCCTGCTGTGGTTACAGTCTAGGAGACATTTCTGTCTGTCTTTGCGAGGTAGGAGCTGTCTGAAGTTTCTATTCTTAGGTTGGGTGATTTACAGTGTGGAGGTGCCTCTTCAAGTGGTCTCGTTCCTGCCTGCATATGGAAGTTGGTGAGATGATTCAGCATTGTCCCAGGTGCTCCTATGAAAGGTAGTTATCATCCTCTTTTTTTAGAGGGTGAGACAATTGGTAAACACCTCTAAAAATTTATGTATGTATTCATGTTGTCAGAGATGTTTCTTCAGGTTTATGCCATGTAAGGTAAAAGGCAGCAGGAGTGCTGAGCAGGAGAGTCAAGACTAACTTTTATATCTAGAGATATACCCTTTGGAACTTCAGACAGATACGGGCCAGATTTGAGTGACTTCCTGGCTTTAATTTCTCAAGACAAAGTTCTACTTAAATCTCATTTGCCTATCTCAGTAAGTGCTGAATACAGATGCTCAACTGCTGTAAATAATCTTGGCTCTGATGTCAAGGCACTTAAAACAATTGACATCAACTGAAGACATGTCTATGGCTAAGTATAACCCACAGGTATTACAGTATGATTTACAAAGGCTCTTAGCAGTGTAAACCATATGTTTTATAGCTGATGAAAAGGAGAAGAAACTGTCTGACAAGAAGCAAAAGCATATTTAGTAGCATTTTTATATGGATGAAATAGCCCAATTAGGGATTTTCAGGAAATACAATTGCTGTGATACACAGCACCACATAGTTCAAGCACACAGTACTCCAAGTATTCAATTTATCACCATCTATCATGTTAACTTGGCTAATTTTACACTAACTGTTCCCTGCCAATATGCTCGCAGACAGTTCTGCATTGTCTGCTAATCTCCACAACACGTGAGCCTGTGAGAAGGACCCTAAAGAAAAGAAGCTCTCCGTCTATGGATTTAAGTGAAGGGAGACGAACAAATCTCAGTAGATCAGAGAATCATAGAATCTCCTGGACTGGAAGGAACCCACAAGAATCATTGAAGTTCAACTCCTGGACCTGCACAGAACAGCCCTAAGAATCACACTGTATGCTTGGGAGTGTTGTCTAAATGCATCTTGGATTCTGTCAGGCTGGGTGCTGTGACCACTTCCCTGGGGGGCCTGTTCCAGTGCCCAGCCACCCTCTGGGTGAAAAACCTTTTTCTACTATCCAACCTAAGCTACTCTTCTGACACAGCTTCTTGTCATTCCCTCAGGTCCTGTCACTGGTCACCAGAGAGAAGACTATACATTATATTTATTATGTTATACTATACTCTAAATATATATCCTATATATAATATATTTTATTATTAATTTATTAGTATTTCTTGTAGTTCACTTAATTTTTGAAAATAGCCATAATTAAATACTGTTCTTCCCATGGTGTGAGTAAATGACAGCAAGTTTCAACTAAATATGCCTTGAAGGAAGGGTGATTCTCCAATGTCTTGGTGTGGAAGAGCTGGATAATGAACTGAAATGTGAGTGAGAGGCAGAAAGGACACAGAGGGCATCTCCTGGAGATACAGGATTTTGCTTTAAGGTCCTGTGACCATCTGAAGCCTCCCTCTGGGCAGCTCCTTGCTGAGCAGAAACAGGCAGCTGAAGCAATGCTGTCAAGTCTCTTGCAATACCCAGCAGTGACTTCAGCATTTCCCAGTGTCAGTACTTGAGAGCTGATAAGGGGACTTATGGTGAAAGCTACTAGGAAAGTAGTAACAGTGCCAGGGAAAATTCTGCCTGCCCAAACTGCTGCTCCTGCACATACCAGGCTGACTTTGGCTGTATTCCTGCATCATCTTGAGCTGCAGTTTCTTGTAGTTTGTGTAAGAGATTGTCATGGCTTAGGAATGGTACTCCTCAACTTAGAACTCCCCTTCTGCCCTCCCTCCTTCTCCAATGAGAGACACAAAAGGCAGAGATCTCAGGTTGAAATAATAACAATTTACTGGAAATAGCTTTTTCTAGGCGCCTTTTTTTGTCTTTTTTTTTTATTGTGAAGTTTTAGAAGTTTGTGAAATCACAATTAGAACACATCTTGTGGAAAATGTTCTGCTTCCTATAGTGTTCCTAAGTGTGGAAGACTACTGGGCTGAGGACAGCTTTGACCTTGAGAAGATGCAGCTGTAAGCATGGGAAAGCAGGAAAGAAACACCTGTGGCCTTGTACCAGGCATGGGAAAGCAGAAGAAAGGAAAAAAACAACTGAGAAAAAAAAAGCATGAGTAACAAGATGTGTTTTGAGACCAGCACAAGGAGAGATGTGGACCACCTATCAGAATATGGTCTAAGGCTCGTGGACAAGAATACCCAGCCAATGAGATGTAGCATATATGCGTGTGGACAGATAAAAAAAGACTATAAAGGCAAGCCTGCTGTTAATAAAGTTGTTAGTTGTTTCTTGCCAACAGCCTGAGTGTGAGTGTGTGTCTTTGTCCATTGAAGAAGATTTACTGTATGAAGCTGTTGTGTGAGCCACAAAAGTAGAAGGCATCTGTGGCAGGATGCCATAGATGTCAGCCAGCCACCGGAACAGAATGAAGCATTGATTTACTATTTTTCTGGTGCCAGAAAATAGTAGTCCCTCTTGTGACCTCAGGCTCCTGTTGCACTGTAGTTGTAGACTTTTATGCTCTTATGTTCCTTTTTACTCTTTTTTGTGTCTGCAGTTAGCTCCTGGTACCAGCTGATATTCCTGCAGACAGTCAGCTCCTATTTCTAACTTGCCCAGACCTGCCCAGGAAAATGTACAGAATATTCTCCCAACTCTGAATCAAGTCCACTGCCACCTCCAACAGGCATGAGCAATGTTTGCAGTATAAATTGTGCTTGTCCCTGGAATCTTGTCTTAGGGAAGGCTATAAATGCCCAGCAGGGTTGGCACAAAGGACTGATGTACAAGGGTAGCAGGGTCAGTACAGTTGGTGGATCTGTGTCACTGCTGAACTCCATCAGGTTGCTAGCTTTCACTCAAAGTCTACCAGTTTCTCAGTGGATGATTTGAATAGTTTGATTTTCTTTATTTGGGCAGCATGTTCTTTCTGTAAACACACGCTGAGGAATGACTGTGTGATTTCTGCTGAAATTTTTGAACAAAGAAAGAGCAAGCCAGAATAGCTGACAATATTTTTTCATGCTGCTAAATGGTCTCGCCAGACCCAACCTGAATCCCCTATTCCATCATCTCACTATGTACTCAGCTTTCTCTCACCCTGGGAATACCTTCAAATTGGGAAGTGGTATCTAAGTTCCCACTTCAGAGAGTGGGCAGTGTCCAGTTTTGAAGCAAAACAGGTAAGAGGTGCTACCTAACCTGTGAGGATGAAACCAGCCAAGATGAAAAAAGTGAGTAAAAGCATTTAAAAGTGGGAAGAGGTGTGCAGGCTTTCTCAAAGGTCAGTAGATAATTGGAGTGTATTTTGTATTGTTTAAGATATCATCTGGCAATTGTAATTTGGCCTTACAACAGCCCATTAAATGAGAATTGTTTATTGTTGGAGTTTTATATATATATATCAAAAAGGCAAAATTTACGTGAAAGCCTTGTAAACATGTATTTAGAATGAAGAACTCTTGTCTTAGTGCCAAGTGAAATCTTTTGGAGATTGAATTTCTTCTTTACTGTGGAGAAATATATCCTCCATACATCTGTTAGCAGCAAATTTTGGCATCTGTCACCTAATAAATAAATTTATCTGCTGCTATTCTATTTTGAGACTTACTAATTTAGAAAAATGTTGAAAAGGAAAGTGTGTGGAATGCTCCTTTCCTCTGAGATGCAAATATACATGGTTAACTTAAAGATAAGTTCATATGAAATGCCTCTGTTATTCAAATGCCACATTTTAGGTTATTATATTTTTACAAATATTGCAGTGGCAGGACAACTGTAAGAAAGGTAATACAGCGAGAATGCTAAGCAGGAGAAATAATGCCTGTACTCTGCAGTTGCTATGTATTGGGAAGAGGGATGTATGTGGTGGAGGATCACCCAGGAGCTGGAAGGAGCTCAGAGGAAAGGCTGCCCTAAGAGGATCCAAGCCTTCTGCTGGGTTAGTGTGAGGACTTTGGAGATGGCATACATTTATATTGTAGGCAGAGGTAAAGTCTGCACTTCACAGAGTTCAGCTGTGAAACCTGTGTGAATATCAGTGACACCAAAAAGGACAGGAAGTAGGTTCTTCCTCAACTTAAATCTCCCAGCAGTAGCCTGGCAGGATTTTAAAATAGAAATAAAGAAATTAAAGGCATACTTGCAAGGGAGGAAGGAAACTATTTGCTTTGCAATGAGTACCTGGTGGCATAACAGAAGTAGGAACTGATAGAGGGAAAGAGCTGAGCAACTTCTTTAGCATCAATGAGAAAATAGTGGCTTATGAATGCAAGCCATAAGGACCAAAGATCAAAGTCCTCGGGTCCATCCCCTTGGCCAGACTATGTATGGAAATTAAATAACAGCTCTGCCTGCAGATGCTACAAGTTAAGCAACATTACCATGCCAGTATTCTATGTAAAGAGTGATCATTCAAATGCAGGAGAAGAGTGAAAATTAAATAACTGGAGATGGAGTATTCAGAGAGCACCAAGGATGCAGAACAGCTAAAGATAATTAAATTACATAGAAATAAATTAGTTACCATAATGGCCAGATTAGGAAATAAAACACAGAAGCATAATCCTGCCAAATATTTGAGTAGAGCAGCAGAACTGGAACTTAACTGAACTGACAAATGAGAGAAAGATTTATAGCTCTTGCCTAAATTTACAAACAACTATGAGTATTCAAATTTTACTATCACATCTGAAAGCAATCACAACTCGTCCTGCCTGGACCTTGTTAAAATCCTCAATTTCATTCTTTTCTGTAAGGTTTTGAGGCAATCTGGGTTGATGGCTTTGACTGAAATTTTTAGACCTGATGGATGTTGAGTCTGCTTTGCATCTCAGGCAAATTTACACTCAAAAGAAGTTAGTGTTTTGCATATGAGAAATAAAAACTTGCTTATCACAACACCTGTGAACCAGAATGGTGACACTTGCATGGCTTCAGTAATAACAAACTCTTAAATGCTGCATGCTGTGGCTGTGACTTAGTTTGACTACTTTGTGCCTGAAAACAATCTGTGAACAAAGGTAAACAGCAAAGAGATTATCTTTTAGCACTTGCTGAAATCACCAGGATGAATTAGCTGCTGCATTTTCCTCATCTGACAGTCATTTGTCTGTGCTCCTTGCCTGGGGGTGTTTTGCCATGTTCACAGGGAATGGCTGTGTCTCTTGGAGGGCAGCTGGACTGTGAGCAGGGCCCAAGCTGATTAGGGATGGCTGACACCCGCTGAATATTGTACAATGCTGCTACCAGAGCTTGAACTGGCACCCACAGGTGGTGGCTGTTCCGTCTTGGTTCCTGTAGCCATGCAGCTCACTGTCGTGTGGAGTTGGAAGGATCCCTGTTTCCCAGGCACAGTTCCAGGCAGGGGATGAGGGCTGGGACTGCTCTGCTTACTTTGGGGAGAGAATAAGTTATGGTCATCCCTGGTTTTGCTTAGCTTGGAGTCCTATTCCAGACTGTTGCTTGGGAAGTGAGTTGGTGGCTCTGGGAATGCTCCCATAGTGTGGTCCATAGACAAAAGCTGTCATCTCCAGTCTTTCAGAGGTAGTAGTGCTGAATTGCTTGCCGGATGAACCTGGGGGAGGCTGAATTACCAGGGTGACAAGAACGAGGACATAGACGAGGTCCTGAGAACATGTGGTACTGAGGGACCCTGCATGTGCCCAGCATCAGCATCCCAGTGGGATGAGCCATGTGGCACAGGATCATGCACCCTGGGAGCATGTTGAGGTGTGTGGGTGTCACTGCTGAGCTACAGCTGTGCTCCTCACATGGACATGAACATTCAAGACAGTGCAGAGCAGGTTCTGATTTTTTTAACTTTAATTTCAAAACTGTATTGACCTTTCATTGTGGTTCTATTGGCATCCCTGCTCTTACAGTTTGAAGCTCCTTTCTAAGCTGCTACGTGTGCAGATTGGTCTGTCTTTCATGGTGACTTTGAACTGACTGGAAACAATGCTTTCTTTTCTTTTTTTTCCTTTTTTTTTTGTTTTAATTTTTTATTTATTTTTAATAGTAAGCCTCCATGGGCTGCGTTTTGACCTTGCAGGGAAGAAAATATGAGGTAGTAGCAGCAACTGATGTATGGGAAAAATCTGGATATTAATAAATATAGCAATCCCGATGAGGCTATAGCAACATAAAGAGATTGATGTTTTTTCTCAGGTCACAGTTTTGCCTCTGGCAGTATTAGCATGGATGCCATTTATTCATCAGTGTGATTTGTTTACAAAGGTAGCTGTATTCCTACCTTCTTTATTATATTTTGAGATTTATTTTTTTTCAGCATGAAAACATGAGGGCTGATGATTAGATAGTGAGGCTGCTGGTACTTGGTTATTTTTCAGGGGTGATCAAGAAATAAAGAACTGAGTGTACCTTTGATTCATGCACTAAGTTGGATGGTCCAAACTCAGAGAGGCTGTTAACTCCCTCAAAAGCAGGGAGGTCCTGCATAGAGATCTCGACAAATTGGGGCACTGGGCAATCAACAACCATA
This sequence comes from Xenops minutus, assembly GCA_035221455.1. NCBI lineage: Eukaryota > Metazoa > Chordata > Aves > Passeriformes > Furnariidae > Xenops > Xenops minutus. The sequence goes on from JAWWEE010000105.1 coordinate 12,049,954, forward strand.
TGAAATTCAACAAGGGAAAGTGTAGGATTTCACACCAGGGTTGGGGCAACCCTGGATGTATGTGCAGACTGGGGAAGGAGATGCTGGAAGGCAGTGCCCTGGAAAGGGGCCTGGGGGGTTCTGGTGGATGGCAAGTTGAGTATGCTTCAGCAGTGCCCTGGCAGCCAGGAGAGCCAACCCTGTCCTGGGGGGCACCAGGGAAAGCATCGCCAGCCAGTCGAGGGAGGGGATTGTCCTACTCGGCTCTGCTCTGTACTGGTGAAGCCTCACCTTGAATGCTGTGTGCAGTTTGGGGCATCACAATGTAAGAAAGATATTAAGTTCTTAGTGAGTGTCCAAAGGAGGGCAACAAAGTTAGTGAAGGGCCTTGAGGGGAAGCCATATGAGGAGTGACTGAAGGCACTCAGCGTGTTCAGCCGGGAGAAGAGGAGACTGAGGGGAGACCTCATTGCAGCTAAAACTTCCTCCTGAGGGGAAGAAGAAAGGCAGACACTGATCTCTTCTCTGTGGTGACCAGTGACAGGGCCCGAGGGAAGGGGAGGTTATGCTGAATATTAAAAAAGGGTTCTTTGCCCAGAGGGTCATTGGGCACTGGAACAGCTCCCCAGAAAAGTGGTCACAGCACCAACTGTGGTGGAGTTCAAGTTTGGGTGAAACTTTCAGACCCGTGATGTGACTCTTGGGGTGGGTTGTGTGCAGGGCCAGGAGCTGGATTCAGGATCTTTATGAGTCCCTTCCAACTCAGCATATTTTGTGGTTCTGTGAAATGATTACTTTGGCCCTTCTGGCCATTCATACTCTGCATCACAGAAACACTGCCCAACCATTCATGATTTTCTGTCTACTTTCTCTTTTTTCTGTTGTCATGAATTGAGTGAGAACGCATGTGCTGCCCTGCATTCATTATGAAAATGGTTTTGATGGCTAGGGTAATAAGGATGTTTAACATTATGAGAAAACAGTATTTTCAAGAATACTTTAAATAACATGTTTGAGCAAACAGTTGGGCAGTCAGCACCTCCCACAGATTATCTCGAGCTTCCAAGAGGGGAGAAATTTTAATAATTTCATTTCTTTTGTGGTTTCTATTTATTTAAGAAGTTCACACTCATTAAAATTACTGACTTGTTAAAGGCTCTGGCTTTAAAAAAAGAATCTAAAATGAAGAAAAAAAAAAAGCCAAAAAAACCAAAACAAACAAAAAACTCCAAACCAACCAAGGCTCCAAAATATGTTCTGCTGCCAGAAAATATGGTGTGAAAGTAAATCTTTTAAATCACTTTTCAATAAATGCAAAATAAAGACCAATTTTACTATGCTAGGAAATAAATGGCTGTTTAAGCAAGCCAAGACATTGCCTATAATGACCTCTACACTGCAGCTGGCCTGTCACCGCAAATGGTTTTAGTGAGTCCTGTTTCCAGCCTTGGAGCTCTCAGTTCATCTGAGTTGATGCTGCTTGTGAACAAGTTGAGGAAACAGTGGTAATGTTTCAGTATTTACCCTCCAGTAATGTTTGCTGTGATCCATCTTTGCAAGAATTTGGTCCTTCCTTGGGAGCTTCTAGGTCCTCTTCACCTTCCATGTGTGCACAGCACTTCCAGGTTAATTTTGTAACCCATGCAATGTGTTCTCCTCTCCTGGCCATGCAGTGCTCAGGCAATAAGAGGCGGGATGCACCTGCAGCTCTGCTGTGCTGCACTGGACAGCTGCTGGCCAAGCTGTGCCAGGAGCAGGACGTGTCCCAGCAGATGGGTGGCAGAGCTGTTGGTGGAGCCGCAAGGTGGTAAACTTTGCCTACCAGATACATTCTCAAATCAGCAGTCTTCTCCCCTCCCCAAAAATCATAAGCAGGAAAGGGCCAAAGATTACACATATCTTGGGCCGGTTTTGGTATTTTGGAATGCACATAGTTTGTGGTTCCAGGCTGATCTGTAATCTCCAGGGCCAGAAATGCAATTAAAAGGAAAGATGTGTTTGTATGTGTGGGTGGGTGTGTAACATTCTCAGGCTCATGGCCTTAAGAGCAAACAGTAAATAGCATATGAAACTCCATAAAATGGTAAGCGTTGGCAGTTTTGTTCCTTGAGGATTATGTACCAGCCAAAAGAAGAAAAATGTGTTACCTAATAGGATAGTCAGTATCCTGGCAAAGATGAGACCAGCAGGTATTATGCATGGGCAGAGTATGATTAACTTTGTGTTTGGTATGATTAAAGTTTGTTGCTAGTGTGTGATGAGAAATTTTCAACAGTGAATTCTGGTTGTTATTTACAGAGGTTATAAAAAATGGAAGCTTTTTTTCAAAATTAGTAAGGAGCAAATACTACTTTTCTCCAATTGTACAAGCTATGCCCCCGTTACGCCTCTCCCAGGGTAGTAGATAAACCAGAGTTCAATATACATCTACTCTACTTAAGAACCAGCTATACCAACAAATCAGGTTGTTTTTTTTTTTCTATGTATGTAATATGTAAATGGCACATTCACAGATGTCAAATAGGTTGTCCTAACTAAGGAAACTGCTCAACACACTTCAGATCTTAGTATCAACACTTAGTACAACCCTAATAGCATCAGTGGAGTAGAAACAATTTAGCAGAATAGCACAGACTTTATTGAGGGTTTTCTTTAGGCTGGTATTTTTAGTCTTCAGTTACTCTTGCTGAATTAATAGAGCCTTCCTGAGTATCTGTTTGGTTTGAAATCTGCAAGCTTGATATTAGCTTTTCAGCTAGTTCTCTGCCCTATTGCAAATCTTACCTGTTTCCTTCATCTAGCAAATACAGAAGGAAGATAAAGCATACAGGATTTGGCCATGTCCTCATAAATTCATGGAACATGAGATTTCTTGCTGTGAGAAAAACAGCTAAATGATTGCTGCTTTATCTAGTAAAACAAATGTGTCCTTCCCAACAGAGACGATAATTCTTACTGGCCTAAATGCTTACAAGTTTTGCCACTAAATATCTGATTTTCAGAAGAGTTCAGATCCTACTTCAGCATCTAAATGAATCTCTTGAAATACTTGGCTTCCAGCTGCTCTTTTTTCTAAGGACTAAATGCCCAAATGAGAATACACACACATACCTTAGTGTCTAAATTGGGATCTTCAGGTGCTGGACTTGTTTAAAGTTGAAGAGATTTGAGAGAATAATGGTAAGTTGCACTTGGAGAATTTCTAAAAAGTCTGGTGCTATTTGCAAAATGAAGTGGCAGCTTTTTAATGCTGCCATTTTAGAGAGTAAGTATCCAAAATTAGTTGCCTGAATTCTTATTTAGACACCCTTCTTTAAATCACATGTATATAGATGAAGTTGGAGATACTGCACTCATTCACACCTATTTTAGATTAACATTGCATAAAAGCCAACGTGGGTAATACCAGTTATCACTAAGTAATAAGCCATTTCCACTAAATAGCTGCAGAACTGCTGCACTGAGAAGTGAATGTGAGGAGAAGCATTGGGAGACCATGCACTGATTCTCTTCACAAGGTGAATGGTAAAGAAATTATTTGGAAAACTAAATCCTGTTGCACTAGTTTTTTGGTGTAAAGACTCTCCTTTTTGTGGAAATAACAAGATCTTGTGAGGCAAAGGCACAACTGGTGCTCAAATCTGGGATCATAAGAGGGACCAGTGATGAAGCATTGCAGCAGAAATTGAGGGTCTTCCAAGGAAGACAACTAGAATATTTAGTGTTGTGGAAAGCATTTCAAATGTAAAATTGGGACTCCTTGCTGAAGAGGAAGAGTTGAAAATGAGGGGACATTAGGATAGTACACAGCAGTTCTGTGATTCTGTAAGCATCGAGGAGAGGCATATAAACCTTTTAGCATGGGACCTCTTGGCTAAAACGAAGAGATTTCTAAGAGACCTCATGTTCTTCTGTAAGTGCCTGTGAGGATTTTTGTGGGAAGGAGCCTGCTTTGGTCCATGTTGAGGACAAGGTGGCTGACTGCGTGCACTGCTGCTCCCAGTCACATTGGAAGCTTGTGTGGTCACTCTGGGGCCTTGACTGTCAAATAATCAAGTAGGTACTTGTTCTGACATCTCTTCAGTTTAGCCCTCCACTTCTGCTTCTGAAAGAGCAGAGCTTCAGATCAGCACTGAAAAAATCAGAAGTAGGTGAAAGTTGGAGAGGAGGAGGAGTGAGAAGAAAGAGAAAATGGCTACTTATAATCATCTAATAACCTGGTTGATTTTTGTGGTATGTCTTAAGACCTTTTTAGTCTTTTGTCATGGGACATTGTGCTTAGCTTGGAGGAGGTAATTATACTGTGAAAAAACTCAACAGAGCATATATGTTTGATATGATCTGCATAATAACGTAAATCTAGCATATATGTGATTTCAGCTGTCTCATACAGAAAGGCAGCTGGATTTTGGGACTAGGCCACCCACTGCCAGGAGAAAAATGCTTGAATTTTCAATACCTTTGATTCACGGGCTTTAGGAGGTGAGAATCGTACTGTCACAGCATGTGCCTGGAAAGCATGTTAAATTTCCTACGCCTTGTCCTCTCTCTCTCTCACACAGTCTGCTTCTAAATTGAACTCTCTGCAGATGAAACTTTGTTTCTGATACCTCTACATAAATCCCGTTTTCCATTTTGACAGGAATTTTACTGAAATGAAAAATAAGTTTTTCCCCTTGTCTCAGCAGCAGTGATGATTTTGTACTTGTCCTTTCTTGAAATATCTAAGTTAATTTTATAGCTATTGAAGAGCGTAGTGTAAATGCAGCTTTATAACCTTTAACCACAACACAACACCCTGCTCTTTGTAATCTCCGCCTCCTGTACCTATTCTTGAAAACTGCCTGAAGCCATGTTTCTGCCTCATAAATCTGAGCCTTTAAGAGAGGTAGCATTGCATGCACTGCTATAGCTGAAGTAGTCTATCTGGCTGATTTTTCTGATAATGCCTTTTTGATGTGTTACTGGTAAACGGCTTTATTTGTAAGAGATTACAGTCACAGTAAAAATCTCTTAATGACAAAAATAGCTTTATGGGCAATTCTGGAATTTCCACTCATTTGTAGTTTATCTTTAGCCTCTAGTTAAGCTTGTTGCTAATTATTTTTTCAGTGCCTTCTATATACAGACCACAGAAGGTTTTGTTCTCCCTCTGTCTGAAGTCCCACACCATCAATTAGTACAGGAAGATGAGTTCCTCAGCAGTATTTGCACTCAAGCAAACCTAAAGTGGGCAGTGTTTTCTTAAAGTTTACATGCTCCTGCAGGGGAACCGAGGCTGCACCTGTGTGAGGAAACACCAGTAGCTTTTCAGATGCAAAACTCATAAATGCAGCAATTACATAAGGCAAATTGTGAGGAGGTGTGGTTTATTAGTGACTGCCTTTATATTGTAACTTATACGCAGAATATGAATCATCTGACACAGAAATGGCTCTTCAGGGACCAACATATGCAGATGAACCCAGATCTGCATTTAAAAGATAGGAAAGAGATCTCTTAGAATATATCTAGAAGAATAATACTGCAAATCTGTGCATATTTGGCAGATAATTAAGCAAAAAATATCCATATTTAGATAGGTGCTAGGCACCAAGAAAGAGCCCCACCTTTTCTGTATAGTAACTTGGAGAGCTGTATGTTTTTTAACACATCTGAAATTCAGGCTGCTGATGTTGATGCCTATGTTTATTTGCAGAGTTTGTGAGCTGTAAGGTAATAGTGTAAGCCCATTCCCTGTAGAGCAGCAAGCAGAGCAATAGTAACAGGCAAGTCTGTACCGGCACACAAACTCACGCAGTCAGATGGGTATGGCAAAATATGCTTTTGTCTCAGAACTCTGGTCCAGCTGAAGACTGAAGGTCTATCTGTGTCTCTGTGTGTTTAATGCACACCTTCAGAGTTTTGTTGGCACAGAGCAGCTTGCTTTTCAAAGCAGAGTAATTAATCATAGCCACAGAGAGAGCAGAAATGGCCACTCGGGGTTAATGACTGCGTGACGGCAATGAAGTTGTGTAAGTGTGTTGATGGAAATTGTCCCTTGGTGGAGTGCTGTAGGTGTAAACATCCCTCACTGTACATACTGCATAATTGTATGACCAGAGTATTGCCTAGTGTGTCCCTTTAATTTTGCAGGGGAAAAAACTGTTTGTTGTTGGGGTTTTTTTAAAATAGTATCTTTGAAATATTGATATCACCGACAATTTATTTGTCCCTTTCAGTCATTGAATGGTGGCTCATAACTCTTTGTCCTTTGGCTAGTCATTGTCCTGAATAACATTGTTACTCAGAATTATTGCGTTACCTTCACTAAACATAAGATGCTCTGTCTTTTGTCAGTATGTGCACAGTGAAAGTGTAGCTGTGCTTATCAGTCAGCTCAGAAGTCTCAGCGATGACGTCTAATGAGAAGCATGTTGCTCACATCAAAAGCAAAAAGATAGGTGCAGCTCATTTTGAAGCAAGATCAATAACCTGTATCTGCCTTCAGAGGATACCCTTGAATTACAGGGGTGAGAGATTATTCTGTATTTTAACAACTAGAAGATACCATTTGGAGAACACTTTCCTGTGCTTGCCTCCACATTTTTCTTTGCCTAGTTCAGGAGAGGTTCTCATTTAGAAAGTTTTGTGACATCGATCTATAGCTGCTCTGTTGACCTTGACAGAGTCTGCCTTTGCCACAATGACTGTGAACTCACATGTTGGCCTTCATCCTCAGCCAGGCCAAGCATAAAGATTAGGACTTGAAAATACCCGTGCCACCAGACTTTATTAAGAGCAGGAGGTTAGGATAAGGTTCTGCTCCTCTCTTGCTTGATGATTTGTTTCTTTATGATATCTCCAGACTTTCAGCTGAGCTGTATATTTTCATTTCTCCTTGCTCTGTGCTGTGCTTTATCGCCATCATTAACGGCTCCTTTTTTGTTGCATTCCACAATATTTGAAAGGAGGTGGCATCCAAACCTCTTACTCCCATCTTTGCTAGAAGATGACAGGAGACTTGATAAAATATAGCTGAGGGAAAAAATATCTCAAATTACACTGCTGTATGGGAGTGTGAGAAGGAAAGGCAGATAACACAATGCAGTCATCTACAAATCATTTTGTAACTTAAGAGATTGAATTACTTAATGGCAAAGTTATTCCTGCCAAGTTCTGATGGCTTCTTGCCTTTGCAACATCTGCACTAATCAGTAGCTTCACTTGTAAGTTGCTTCTGTGGAGTCAGTCGTCAGACAGTGATACCTTGCTCAATGAGAAACAGCATCCTTTTATGCAGTGTGTTCAGTGAGCTAATCGAATGCATGCCTGTGGTACTTAGACCAGACCAGGTGCCTCATTTATGGGTCTGTTAGGTAGTCACAGGATCATCTATGGTCATATATTAATAACACTGAACAAGTGCAAAAGAGAACCAACGTGACTGGAAGGTGTGTCAGGAGAAGGATTACCAGCCTGGGGTATCTGGAGTATCATGTGAAGGTTGTTAAGAGTGTTCACTGGAAGTGCATTCAGGATGGAAAAGATAAGAAGGGCTTGTAAGAATGGAGAACCTACAGAAGGAGAGTTAAAGTTCTTTCTTTGTTTCACACAGCAAAACAAGACCTGGGGAGCAGCATGAGTGGGAGAAAGATCAATTATTTAAGGAAAATTCTGGCCTCAAACCACATTGGACATCCTGCAGCAGGAGTAGTAAAGGGAAAAAAAAAAAAAAAAGCTGAACTATCTATAAGAAGACTGATGAATTCATTCAAGTGTTTATATGGTGTGGTGTCTGCAATGATACAAGTTTGATCTCAGTAATCTGGGAGATTCTTTCCAGTCCCATCTTCTGACTGCCCAGAAGGGAGTGGAGTTGTCACTGGTGTGTGGCTATAATCCAGTACATTTTTCCAGCTAACATCTAGAACACATTCTTCCAGAAGCAGCTGGTAGGTAGAAAACTGGTCTGGTTTTCTTACAAAGAAAGAAAAATTTATCAGGAAGGATTTTACTATTGGTGGTAGAATAGGTGCTTGTCAAACTAGCTTAAAGAAACTTTTTATTTTTAATTCCAGTATTTGGTATCCACTCTACTTAGATTCCAGTATGGATCACAAGAGCCCATCTTTTCTCCTGTAAACTCAGCATTGTGCTTTGAAGTGAGCAAGATAGAGCAGTTCTGAAGTCTTCCTTGTAGAGTCACATTTTCACAAAACAACTTACAGGATGTTATGAGAAATTATATTTTCATTTTACTGTAAATGTATATTCTTTCAGTGCTGATATACTGTACTTCTTGTAGTCCTTTCCTTACACATCTTCCTTTCATGAACATAACTAGTTCATGTACCTTCCCTAGAGTTTCTACAACCTCCTCCTTTTCTGTGCAAGTGAATAATGATGATAACATGACAACTTGCCTAATTTATTAAAGGTTTAGATTTTGTTGGAAATTCACCAACATTTGGGGGGTGGGGTGTGTAGAGGAAGAAGAAAATCTGGCAGAGGAGATCAACTGAATGTGTCTGGGAATCAGGGGCAGTCCAGAGTGTTTTACAGTGTTCCTTGTGTTATTTGGGAACTTTGTGCTCCTTGGGGAAACTGAGAACTGACTTGGAGAGTATACAGTGCGTCTGAGGTAATGAATAGCTGAAGCTTATTTGTACATCCCTGCAAACACAGTTTGGGTTGAAGAAGACAAGCCTCTGGTTTCATACTGACTGGTAAAGACTTAGTGTGCTGACTATCAGCTGAAGGCTGTCTTTGTGAATATTGACAATGTCTTAAATAATTACTTTCTTGGGCTGTTTTTTTCTTATTGAATGTATTTTTAAATTCTAGAATATTTACTCAAGACTGAATGCTGTCAAACATTTAGATAACCAAGTGATCTAAAGCAGCTTATGTCACTGACTAATGCAGGTACTCTGTGTGTGGGAATTTTGTAGCTATTAGCTATACTCTCATTTTCTCCTTTAATTTTATGTACTCTGATGCATTTTTTTTTTACTATTTTGTCATCTGTGTCACTACTACTAGCATATACTACTAGAATCACAAACCCTTCTTAAATAATTGAATACTGGTGATGAGCTAATACATCAAAGTATGGTGATGTAAAGATTTTTTCCATAATTTTCACCATACCAGTGGTGGGTGAATTGACTATTTTATCTGTCTTCCTCTTTCATATCAAGAATAGCAAGCATACTGAAATTTGTAGATTAACTCAAATAAACATAAATGACAAAGAAAACCACTTTATGTTGCTGAAAGCGCATACTGACTGGATTTCTGAAATTTCTGTTAATTCATAACGTTTTGTGCAGAGAAGCAAAGTATTGACATGTTATAAGTGAGAAAGGAATGATTCCAATGATATTCAAAAATCATAGTAGATCCAAGTTAAATAAAAATTATAGTGATTCTTGTGGACTTCATGCTTATGCAAAAAAACCCAAGATTCAGGACTTGGTCTTTGGGTTTTTTGCATATCAGGTTATCTCACATAGAGGGAGCTGAATAATGCATAGCATAATTTAAAGAGAAATTTGATTTTTGCATGAAGCATATACAACATGTTGACATGTATGCTTCTGTATGTGTTTGTATGTGTGTGGACACTCAGTACAGAAAAGAAATTGAGTTTACCATAAACCACTATTCTATCAGGTGTCTCATATGCTCCATAAAATAAGTTGCTTTTTCATGTTCTAATTATATACAGTTTAACTAAATTTACCTATTGAAATATTTTACTTAAAGAGAGGTTACTGGCTGAGATGTTCACACATCAGTTGCCTAACACTGAGGGTTTACAGTTCAATAGCTTTGAAAACAATGACAGTGAAATTGCATTAGTGGACCTTTTCCCTTTGTAAGTGTTTAAAGATCAATCAGATGACTTAAACAGTGTATTTCTGGAGAAGAAAAAAGTTTTATGGAACAAAAGAATTCCAGTCAAGGTATTTTTAATGTGTTGATAAGCTGTCAAACACTGATGTTTGAGCATCATTTGATAAGCAGGGCTCAGTTATTCCAGCAAAACCTACCCAGACCCTCTTACTCAATTTCTTTTATTCTTTTATATTTTGGTTTTAGGTATCCCAGATGGGCAGAAGAGAGGGAAATAAGTGCTCAAAAATGTCAGTAGAAAGCATTTGCACAGAACAAAAAAAAGGGAGTTAAAATGTTCAGACTTGTTTTGGAGTGCCACCAATACTCTGATTTTATTGATACACTTTCAGAAGCTCTGGCCACTAATTTTCAACTCCTCAAAGTGAAGGTGAACATGACAGTATAATGATAGAGTTGCCTTTTCATATGACTTTTGTTCCCTTTGTGCTATTTATATTCTAGACATCACTGTCTTCTTCCTGCTTTAAGTTTCCTTACATAGATTTTAAGCCTTTCTGTTGGATAGTCTTCCAGCTGTTCAGAAGATCAGTCTTTCTCAATACCAGTGAGCTAAACCCAAGTCCTACTTCTTCAAGCTTAAACCCAAATATTGGTCCCCTTTTCTTTTTGTAATACTGACGGAACAGTTGTCTTTTTTCCAGAAGAAGGTCAAGCTTTTCTGTAGACATGTTGTGCATGTGCAGAAAACTCAGAGCTACACCCAGCACTTGAAGAACCTCTCCAGAACAACTATGGCTTTGAGTCTCACATGTCTTTCTGCTGCTCTTGATTTCTTGGGTAGCGTTTCATGGAAACACAGCCTGCCCAAAGCAACATTCAATGGTTATACTTATGCTGCTTGTACTGTGGAAAGATACTGATATGAGTGAGGCAGATTGTTGTCAGAAATATTTTTTAAAAATAATATGTGTTGCTGAGGTTTGGTCTTAGATTATTGAAGTCTCTTGCAAGTAGTACAGGTGAGAGAATCAGTGAGAATACTTTTGAGTACTGTGCAGCAGTCCTCACTTCTAGACACATGTATTAATACACTAAACAACATTTCTTTATTTTTAAGCATAGTTAGTAATATCTTCATTGACTTTTGCTTGTCTGGTCTTTAAAAAGACAGGATTAATACAACTGTCACAATAGGATATTCCTCAGCAAGAAAACTAATCTCCTGTGTAGTCAAACTCGCTCAGCAACATGAGAGCTATAAAAGGCCCCTTTTGAGTAACAAAAGGGACATTTTTGCCCTTGGATATCTACAGATGATATTGAGTGAAGTTCAAGGAAGTAAAGGCGCATCTTAGTGGCAGAAATAGTTGAGATTTGTGAAAGATTATGGCTAGAAAAGAAAAGACAGTCTCTTTTTTTATCCATTTATAATTGATGTGACTGTGGGGCAGTGGGAAAGCACAAACAAATACACAACAATTTGTACTACGTAGGAGGGTTATAATTGAAAAAAAGAGAGGAAGAAACAGAGGGAGAGCTAGCTGTTTTTCTACTTGGTTAAGGGGGGAAAAAAAAGCCCTCTTCTTCCCTTTAAAAGTAGTCCTACTTATATCAGTACTTTGCTTTCTGGTCAGCAGTATAGGGAGGAGAAGGAAAAAGAGAACTTTCCTCTGTTGTATCCCATCCTGAGTTTTTTCTGCCCTGCTGAAGCAGTCTATTTTTGTAAACAAAACCCCCAAAAGACACAGTGTCCGAGAAAGAGCAGGGTCTCTGAGTCCTCCCTGGAGCAAGCAGCTCTAAATTAAACCCCAGAAGCCTGGCACACCTGCCACTACTGAGAGCAGTGCTCAGTCCTTAAGAAAGCAACTTGCACAGATCAAAAATATGGTCATTGTGGACCTGACCAATTCCTGTGAATTAGATAATTATCAACAGAAATACTTAATCTTTCCTCTCTAGTGGAAAATGGAATTTTTGTGAGATTTAGTTTGTCCCTGAAATAAAATATCTATGTATTTCTAGGTGCTTGTCATAAACTGACCTGTAGGGCTGTTGACTAAAGGAAAATCTTTTTCCTCAATTAAGTAAGAAATAAAATGGTAAGAGTTGAAAATGTAAATACTATTGGCAAGAATGTACTTTTTAGGATAATGGATTTGTGTATGTCTGTGTATGTCCTGAATAACCAGAGCTGTAATTTTCTGAAGAAACACTACAACACTGGTGTGTTACAGCATGACAGTGTCACTGGTTACCAAGGGTAACATGAATTGTGGGTTTAAAGACATTTCTCTTTGGTATTGCAAACATTTTACATTTTCTCTCACTTGATAGTAGACAACATAATGTTTGTACTCTCTGGTTTTGAGACTCACTTTAAAGGAAGAATGAATTAGTGAATTGGGCATCTTTGAACATCAGGAACAGCTCATAAGGAATTTATACCACCACATTTCCCAGGGTCTCCCTCCAATGTTAACAGAAGTTAATATAAATAAAGCAAGCTTATATTATAGCCAATAGCTTCTGATAAGCTTTACTTGGGCTAATATTATAACTGCAGAGCTTGAATTAAGATGTATCTAAGGGCAAGCTAAAAGATTGCCTAATCTTAATATTGCTGAAAGTAAGTCAGTATCTTTAAAGCTTTGTATTGAGAACTGTCTTTAACCTAGTACAGGCCAATATTTCCATTCCTGTTTTAGCATGTTCCAGCTGAATTTTTGTATGGATGGTGTATTATGGCTATTATGTATAAATTACAGTGTACAAAACTGGTTGTGCTTATTTCTGTTACACAGGTACCATGGTGCATGAGGTTAATTTATGACATGTTACTACTTTGAATGAATTGAGGTTATCTTCTGTGGAAGGTCAGCCATTTCAGTGTCTTTCTCATGACAGGAGCTTGACAGTATCATCAGCTGTAATTTTCAGTTCATAAACTAAACTGCTGCACAACATAACAGGCTCCTCTTGGTTCTACCTTGGGTAGCTGTGTGTTATTCACTTGTTAAATGATCCTTAGGTGGAGTCTGACCATTCTCTTTGGAAAGCTTCTGATTCACAGTGTGCTTTCTTGACTGAATATGTTAGCAGAGAAGACTGCTCAGCTTCCTCAGGACCAAGCACTGGGATGGGAACAAAGGTAGTAATTTGGGGTGTCTTGGAAAGGCCTCATCCTTTATTCTTCACTTAACAATTTCTACTGGATGTTTCTGTGTACTTTCCTGTGTAGTGCAAAAGAGTTTTACATATTTACCACCTGCTGGGACATTCACTTTATTTTGTATATATGCAGTCACTCGATAGCTGTCTCAGGGTTGCACTGTCATAATAAAGCACCCAGACCAGAGATGCCTCCTTGGAACGGAAGAAAGATACTGATAAGAAAGCAAAATTCCTTCCCTACATATTGTATAAAAGTCTAACTTGAGCATTTGACTCTGTCTGCCAGTGTGCAATCTGCTAAAGTCTGTCATGAGTCCAAAACAGAGATTTTACACAGAATGAATTGGAAGATCACACATCTTGGGGCACAAGAACAAGAACTCTGTCATTCCTGTGTGAACGCCGATGTTCCCAAAATGCAAAGAAGTAGGACATCTTGTAGGATCTCTGCAAGAAAATTGTCAACTGAGTAGGTAGATGAGGTAAACTCTCTTACATTGGTTGTAGTTCCAGTTGCATTTTGTGACTTTTCATAAACAAGCTTTAATATTTCCCCTTTCTCAACTGCAAATGACACTAAAACAAACGACCTTGTTCTAGTGCTCAGTAGTTCAGAAAGCTGAAACTATGTAAGCTCTCAACATATGCAGAGGATTAGCATTGTGTGTGACCTCTCTCATCTCATGAATTGTGCTGCAAAACTGCAGACTTGGATCCACAGCCATGTGGGCTTCTGATGCTGTCATCTGTGTTCATTGTCAGTGAACACAGTAGTAGAAAGTAAGAGGAAAATGAATGTTCAGAGAGCAGAGTGACACTGCAAGAAATAATCCATGGGCAAGTTTGTAAAAGACATGCTTGCTCTGGGTTCTGATAGAAAACAATGTTCTTCTCCAGCTCTAATGAAGTCCACAGGCCAACAAGTAAAGGGCACATCACCAGTATTAAATTACTGGAATGTCCCAGCAAAAGACCAATATGAAATACGAATCCCCATGAGAGAGAAATTACTGATGTGACCTTTGACCATGTCAAAGTGTGTCTGCATGTAGGATTCCTCTGGTGGTTTGTTGACAATTTGGAGAATAGGCAGTACAATCCCTACAGCTGTGAAGTCAGTCTGCATCTTTGTCAGAGAAGCTCTTTCCTTTCTTTGTCCCCCACAATGGCATTATTGCTATGAGTTTTTTCATCTTCACAATGGCAGCTGGTCAGGCAAAGAGCACAAAGGAGACTATGAGCTACATCTTGAACTAGGCAAATGTGATTTGTATCAATGAATATTTGGAGACAAAGGATGAATAGAGAGGCTGATGATGTGCAAGCAGGATGCAGTGTTCCTGACAAAGTCCAGTAGAGGAGCAGGTGGCGAAAGTGACAAAAAAGCAACAAACTGCAATGTTTAGAAACTATCATTTACCTGTTCAGGGTGCTGTATGATTAATATGACTAACCAAGTCAGCAAGCAGTGAATGTGTTTAATTAATGGCTTGCCAATGATTTATGGATCAAGGACTACTTGCTCTAAGCACAGCCTCATAATTCTAAATAATAAATAAAGTGATAATTTATTCGTTTTGGGAGCAGTTCTTCATCAGAAAAAGGGAAGAGAATTTTTCTCGTTGGTTATTTGTTGCATACTCTTCACTTGGGTGTATTCAGTTGCTTATACACTAGCCTATCAGGGGAAGGAAGAACCTAGTGTATGTGATAGTGAAAATAACATTTTTGTTGTTCTGTCTGAATGCTTAAAGATTAACAAAATCCTCCATGGCTGTGGGTGTTCCTGTAACTACTGGTTTTCTGGCTGATTTCCAAAACATGCACTTTAATCTGAGAAAGAAGTAGAAGGAAAATCCTATCACGTTTTATGCAGATTTCCTGGTCAAAGCAGGTGTAATTGGATGCTGACTACGCAACCTGTACCAGTGCACTTCAGCATGCCCCAGAAATCAGAGGCAAAGCTGAGGGAGGAGAAAAAACCCAAAACATAACAGATGCTACCATGATTATCCTTTTAATCACTGCCAAATTTGCTACCTGTGGGCTTCATTTGTACTGTATGCTATGTGAATTGGTGTGACTAGAAGATAAAAGCTTTCATAAATTGTAGGTAACCAGGAAAATGACAATAACTGCTTCTTGCCTCACCATCACCTGAAACCTTCTGAAAGCTCTGCGAGGGCAGAGGCTATTGAGCATCACTTTTATCTACACAGTTCCTGATACAATGGGACTTTGATTCCTGATTGAGGTTTCAAACTGTGACTAATAGTAATTAATACCACATAAAATATGCAAATGCACGCAGCTACAGCGCATGCCTTCATATCACCCCAGTGAATTAGGACAGGGCGATGTGGTGGGAGCAGAGAGATACAATTCATTCAGCAGTTGACCGAAAAAGGAATCTGCAGGTTTTCTCTATATTCTTTATTATTATTATTAATAATAATGTTTGGATTTTGGTGTTTTGGGGTTTTTTGTGAGTCCTTATCATTCCCTCATAGTGTTATTGAATGGAGGTGGTTCACTTGTCTTATCTGCTCTCTACCTGCACTTCTCCAGGTAGTACAGATGGTGGTCAAGCTGCACCTTCCTTCCCATCACCTGTGGGTATTTTAGGCCATTGATAAATGGTGTCTTTACTGTGGTTCATCTGCAGCAGACACTAAAAATATTCCAGGAGTCAGATCGCTTTAGTGGTGACATCATGCCAGCACTGTCACCTAGGTAATGAAACTAATTGCCATAGCAACAAGGATTTATCATTCAGCAGCCCCAACATTTTTGACATATGGGAGAAACTAAAGATTTGAAGTAGGACACAAATGAAACATATCTGATTGGGCTAAGTCATATTAATAGTCATGAACAGGAATCTTCTGTGCAGAGTAAATCAAATCAGAGTAAATGATATATCTTTTAGAGGCCCATTTACTTCAAATTAAATTGTTTAATATAAAAAACTTTCTTCCTCTAGGGAAAAAATAGCAGCATTTAATTAAAACACGCAGATAATAAACCTGATCGTTTCAACATTATTGTACGGCCCCTGGGTATTGCTCCCATTCTAGGCATTGTATGAGACTAAGGAAACGACAAAGTACTTCAAGTAAATTTTAGCTGAACATTGTCTCACTTCAGAAGTAGTCATTTACCTGGCCAAAAAATCATTGTGATGGGAGCTCTGAAGGCTGGTGACAAAAGGGCCCTGAAGCCTGCCCTGGGGAGCTCCAACTTCCTTGCCTATTTCCAGCGGTGCTGGCTCTGCCTCAGCCTTTTTGGGGAATGGTGTAACCTCCAGCTACTCCTGACACAATCTAATGAAGCCAGGATTAACCCCAAAATTACAGAAAGCCAAAGTGAAGTTTTCACTCACTCTAGTCACTGCAACTTTGGCTATAGAGTCAGTAGACCCACATTTCTCTCTGTGTGTCTTGGTGTTCTTGGAGATTAAAGACTGCAAGTTCCCCCCTTCATTTTATTCTCCAGTCCTTGGGCTATTAGTATTGCACATTAGACCATGGGCAGCAGTGCTGCTGCTGCAGTTGGCATGGAGCACGTCAAGAAGGAATGAAGAGCTTTAGGGGCAAAGATGAAGAACCTTGTTAGCCCTTCTTGATCCTTTAGGTGAGGGAGAAGTTTGGATAAGTATGGACACAACCTGCAGGGTAACAAATGGCTGTGTAGTTAGCTGAGAAAATGGGTAAAGACATCTTTGCCAGCAGGCTTGGAAGCCTAGTGTAGAGGATTTAAAACTAAATACGTGAAGGCTGCTGATAACAGGTCGCAATTAAATGAGGATACAGGTTGGGATGGCAAGTATGTGGGGCAGGATGAAGTCCTGTCTGATCAGTCAGGAAATCTGCAGATCATGGACCATGGTCCTCAGGAGACTACTTTAATTTACCTGCCTGGAAGGGCAGCACACTGGGAGGCAAAAAAGTCTGAAGTGTGTTAGGTAATTTCTTAATGCAAATGTTGCTTCAGTTAACTAGTTGTGGTGTTCTTCTGGATCTACTCACAAACAAGGAAGAATGGGTTGAGGATGTGACAAACAACGGCAACCTCAAGTATGGTGGTCATGTAATGGTGGAGATCAAGATGCTGACAAGAGTGAAGAAGACAAGTAGTAGTGTAGGTTCTGGAGCTAAGGGGAGCACGGTTTGATGTATTTAGGAAACTGGTTGGTGAGATCCTGTGGGAGGCACCTGTTTCTCACCAGTCTCACTGTTTAAAAGCAGCAAGAAGGATGCTTGGGAAAAGTACAGGTCCATTTGGCCTGCTTTGTTTGTAGGAACAAATCCTCTTAGAACACATTTTTGTACACGTGAAGGAGAAAGTGGTTGGAAGTACCACTCATTAAACCCCATCTAGAGTGCTGCATCCAAACTGTGGACCTCTGGTACAAGAAAGGCATCAGTGAACTGGAGAAAGCTTAGGGAAGGCAACTGAGATGGTTGGGGCATGTTCATTTGCCCCGTAAAGGCAGACAACCAATGCACAGAGAGGTCACCATGGCTTTCAAGCCCTGACTGAACAAAGCCCTAAGCAACTTGTTCTGAATTCAGTGTTGATCCTTCTTCAAGCAAGAGGTTAGGCTAGAGATGTTCCCAGCTCTCTTCCAACTGGAGACACTGTGTGACTTTGTGATTTTACCAGAAGATGCAATTCCTCTTTATTCCTCCTAATCTTCCTACCTGTATCTAATCTCTTAAAGCTGCATCCCTATGGTGTCTTGTGAAGCAACAACAATAAAGATAGTGGAGAGTTTATATTCTATAATAATGGGGAATGTATCAAATTTAGGTGAAAAATGGCTAATCACAGAATAGTGTTTAACTTTAAAGAAGTGTGTGTTATACTTGCCTGTACTGAGGTGTTCATTACCATTTTAATCAACATGACTATATTGGTTCAGGCAGAAACAGTGAGCAAATTCTCAGATAAAGAACAGTGACTCACTTTCTGCCTCCAACATAAATACTAGCGACTCTTCAGTAAATGCAACTCATCTGTGCTTAGAAATGCAGTACTCGGCAGATAAAATGCCATTTCTTCCGATTGTTTATCCATACTATACAGGCTCAGTATTAACTTAAGCTTTTCACTCTGATGGAATTAGATGTAATAATTATTTTTAACATACTGTCTGATTGTTTTCCTTACTGTGAGTTCAGGTTTGCATTCCCACCCTAAGTATCAAACACTTTCTAAAAGGAGACTTTGGGCAATTAGGCTGGAGGGTCGAAATAATCCTGATAATTACCTTTCATTCTAATCCAGATTGTAAAGACGTAACTCAGCACTAAGAATTTCCTTATGCATCTTATAAGTTTTTCTCATCATCACCCTTCTAGGCACACTTAGAAATAGATGCTTTGTGGTTTATGTTCTATGACCTCAATGGCTTTGGGTCTCGAAAGCCAATTTTAAAGGCTCAGAAAAAAATCACAGCAAAACAGCTGCTTGGTTTTATAAAATATAAATGGTATCATTAAAAATGCACAGATGGCTTCTTGGTGATGCATTTCACAAACATGCTTAGATGTTGTTCAAAACATGAATTTGAATAAATCTGTGATTAATATTTTTGTAGCTGATGACAGCAGCTATTGGCGTGAGAGCAGGTAGTCTGGTATCACAGGTTTATTTTTCCCTTTTTTGGTTTTACGATGGTTTTGAACAATGTGGAAACATGTGATGGAGGATTACCACTGCTAGAAATAAAAGTGTTGCTTCATTGCAGCTTGAACCACTGCATTCCTTTTATCAGGAGAGTATGTTTGGGTGTTTTTTTGTCTCACTACACTGTGCTGCACTCACGTGAAAAGAATAGAAATAAAGAGATGCTACCACCTCCATAACATGTGCAGAATAATTTTGAGTCATAGACATCTGAGTGAAAAATATCCAGTATTTTGTAATATGCTTGAACAATAATTACCTCAAGAGGGGAAAAAACAGTCTTTCATTGAGTTCTGATAGGGATTTCTCTTGTGATTTAAGCAGTCACTGAAAGGACATTGTTTATTTTGGTTACGCTGCATGACAAGAATGGTTTCAAAGAAGCAATCGAATGTTTTTCCTTGCATACTGATCATTCATTACATAGCTATCAATAAATGCCTAATAAAACTAGTCCAAAATAAATCATGCTTTCTTAACTGCTTGGTAAAGATTGGACAACACTTCAGTGCACTTCTCAATACAGTAGCACTTTACAAAAGGAATCTATACTCTAAACACCCATTATTGTTACTGATTTATTAAAATGTTAAGTTAATATATTCAGTTTGCTTTATTGGAAAGTGAAAGCCAGTAACAAAGCCAACGAAGATACATGTGTCTGATTATACCATGCCAGAAGTAAATAATAGAGTGTTATTCAATTCATGGCATGAGTAATGCATTTTGGATAGCAGCATACATCCATTTGGAAAATGACGGACATGTCAAAATGAAATATGCCATAGTCAAAAAGTACAAACTTCTAAAGTCGGTGATGATAAGTTCAAGACCTGTGTCAGTAATTTTGAGGCTCAAATAAGTCTTGTTTCTTTTTAAAAAGTAATTGACTGGCAGTCACATTTTATTTAATTCAAATGTGCAGCTTTAGTGAAATGTTCACAAGATTTTCCAGCATGTGCCTTGTATCTGTAAAACTTAGAGCAATTGGAGACATATATCAGAAGTGATGTGGCATGGACAGAAAAGCATACACATTTAAAGTATTTTGTATTAACTAGAAGTGATCAACTTGGCACTGAATCTTCAGGTATGTTTGGGATAGATTTCATTGAAAATAACTGCTAATTAATGAAATTCGGTGTTTCTAACCATTCAGACCTTTCAATCTCAGTGCAGGCATCTGAAATCAATGAGTGAAAACTCTGTATGGAAATGTTGGTCCTGAAATCCAATACAATAGTCTCTATTCAACTAATAGTGTTTTAGCTGCAGTAAGACCTGGACATAAGGCATGCAATACATTCGCTGAGTAAATTTGCTTGCTAAAGAAAGATCATGGAGTCTATCCTGTTCCTTTGAAGCAATGAGGATGAGATAACCTGCATTTGAGTATTATGAATAGGTCTGACTGCTTGCTTATTGTAAGGCTGTATTTATTGGGCTGATCCATGCCAGCTTCAGACAGTGCTGTGGAGTTAAAGGCTTTTGCTGCCTCTTTTATGGGTAGCAGTGGACTTTGCTTTTCAAAAAATGTTTTTCCATGACTTAGTTAAGCCTTCTGGGATCTAACTCTAAGACCCCATTCATCTGCTGCCTCACCATTGCCTCTTCCTCTTGCAAACATAGTGAGGAGGGTAAAGAAAGTGGAATTGGAATAGAGCTTTACTGCATGAGAGAGCCACATCTTTGTGTAGCTGTGGCACTGACAGACAAGGTTTGGTGGTGGACTTGTCAGTGTTAGATTTACAGGTGGTCTTGATGATCTTAAAGTTCTTTTCCAACCTAAATGATTCTGTGATTCCATGAAGTAGTGAGTGGAAGCTCAGAAAGTCAACTAATCCATCTCCCTACCAGCCAGGTCCAGTCACACCCCTGTGGCTCAGAGTCGGTTTTCAACCCAGTCTGTGGGGGAATTTTGGCAGACTGCTGACAATTCAGAGGTGCCACATGTTGCTTGGCTTGCCCAGAGGAATATGTATGTGCTTTCCTTCCACCAGAGAGATGCAGAGAACATGCATCCAGGTATGTGATCCATAGCTGCAGCTGACAGCAGTGCCTGTTCTAGTTGGTCAGACACGTGCCAGGGACTGTATCATCCCTTGCCAACTAGATGACAAGCTTGCATAGAGATGAAAGAAGGTGTAGAGTCCTGCCAAGGCAAGGGGGTTAACATAGCAAAAGGACAAATGTGATATACTAAAAATCTGATGAAGTATTTTTAATAGATAGGTCAATGAAGGGGTGTTAGTGGGAGTTGCTGTAGGAAAGGGTTATGAAAGCATGGCAGAACTTCAGTCAGGGGAGAGGAACTGTGGACACTGGAAATCTCATGCGCACTGAGGGAATAAGTCTGGAGTAAGAAAGTATAAGGAGAGGGAAAGTGGTTTCTAACTTCTACAGGTAAATTGGAGTTTTTAATGGACTACTTATCTGAATCTGTTACTGAAGATCTTCAGAGATGGAATTTCTAAAAATTCCATAGATAATTAAGTATCTTTACTGCTGAAAGCTTTTTCTAATATCTACTCTTGCTGTGGTTGAAGTTCATTAGCTTTTTAGTGTCTTCCTTTTACACGGGTAAGAGCTTTTTACAGTGCTCTTTTGCATAAATGAACACTGTTATATGCTGCCACTTAGCATTTTCCCTAGACCAAACTAGCATAAATTTTTTCAGAAAACACATCTTTTTGTCACTCGCTACTTCTCCCCAGGTGTTCCATATCTGCCAAGAAGCATGCTGCCCAAAACTGAATGCACTGCTCCCACAGATGCCTTGTGATCCCCAAGGAACAGGGAAGGATTACTTTATGCAATTACCTTACCAATGTAAAACTTTGCATTTGTCTCTTACCTAATATGTTTGCAGACCTGTCAATTTAACACACATTCTGTATTTTGTCATCTGGATTGTAAATGAATCACAGAGAGGATACATCCCTCCACAGAGAAGTATTGTATGGGATTGTACTCTGACAGTGCACACTCTGGGTGTATAGACTCTCTGGATGCTTTCCAGGACACTTTGGTTTCCATCCTCTAGTTTTGTTTATACTGTGTTTCTTAGGTTGCTTACAAGGGTATTATAGGAAATAAGGTCAGAAATCTTACTGAAGTCAAGAGATATAGTATCTATTGCCATTTCTCACTAAATACTAGCCATTTACCCTACCAAGGAAAGAAAATAGATTGGTCTTACAGCTTTTGTTCCTAGTGACTGCTTGTTAAACGTTTCTAGTCTTCCTTAGTGTGTTTTTTTAATTGGTTATACATTCTTTGATTTTTTTTTTCATTTTTTTCCCACCAGTTCTTCAAGAGCTGAAATTGGGTGGTCTGTAGTATTCTTTTTTCCTACCTTACCATAAAGGAGCCTTGTTTTTATCCTTTTGCAGTCTTTTAGGTCTTTGCTTATTTTCAGAAATTCTCAAAGATAACCACTAGCAAATCTGAGACTACTTCAGCCAGTTCTACAAAAGTATTTTAGAAGAAATTTAATCAGACCCAGCCAGTTAGAAAACATCTAGTTTATCTTTATCTAAGAATTCACTGCTCTGAGTGAACATTCGTCCTTATCTATAGGTGTTTAAATAAGTAAGCACCTTAATTACAGCTGACCTTTTTAATAAAGAATGAAATGAAAAAGGCATTGATGTTGAGATTAAGTTCGCCACCTCAGCTTTCTCTGTTACTTCTTGTATTACAGCTTATATCATGCTTACAATTGCATCATCCATAAAACAAAGAGGAATAAAGGACTTCAGAAACTTTTCAGACTCTCTGAACCCCTGGCCCTTAAAACCCCACCCTTTCACAGTTTGGATCAAATTTTGCTGGGGGCATAACAAGTGTAGCTGGGATGTGTTCAAGGACTTTTTATTATTTTGAGTCATCCTAGAAAGGAAGGGTAAAAGGGGAATATGAGAATGTTTACTGGCAGAGCATCAGTTGTATCCCCCGTGGTACAGCTAACATGAGATTAGCACCAGACTCAAAAGTTTCAGCTGCGAATGACTCTAAAGGACCTGATAGTCTACCTTGAACAAAAAACCAAAAAAAGTTTATGCTATATTTTTAAAGGTTTTTCGTGCTCTGACATGAGAACATTAGCTGCAATAAAGAATATCAGTAAGCCTGAGTCATTGATGGGAGTATGATAGGAGCATAAAACAAGACTCCATAAATTTTAAATGTTTTGGTAAATCAAAATCAGCAGTCACAAACTCTGTAGCTCACTGGGCAATATACAACAAGGTCTTATTCTGATGCACTTGCATACACCAAATATGTTATTTTTCCCTTTAATGTTCACTGCACTCTTCTAATAGAGATTTTGATAAAAAGCCTAAGGGAGTGTAAATTCTACCATAACAGAGGGGCCAGGAAAAGCAACAGTTACATTTCTGAGTCATGCATGGATAGGCATTTTATTGCCAAGGGTATCTGGTCATCAGGTCAAATGGGAAAATCTCACAGGATTTGTGTAATACCAGAGTAAATATACTGGTTTAAAGGTAAACCAGCAGGAGAAATTAAACCAACTCTGAAAAAGATTGCAAGTCAGGATTACAATTTAATAAAAAGATCACAACAAGTACAATGATGCATAGGAAAAATCTGTTTGACCCACAAAATACAGATGTACAACCCAGCATCCTGGGGCACACGTGGTAGGGAGATGGATTAGTTGACTTTCTGAGCTTCCACTCACTACTTCATGGAATCACAGAATCATTTAGGTTGGAAAAGAACTTTAAGATCATCCTGATCTTAACACATCTGTAGGATTGCAGGCTACTCAGACCTTGCTCAGTCCTCCCCCTATTTCTAAGGCACAGAATTGCTAAGGGGGGGAAAAAGTTCATGTGTAATCAGTGTTCTAGGGTTCTGTAAAATGTCTACTGTTGCGCCAGATGGGAAAATATTAATTAAACTTATAGCAACTTAATTAAGTTAGGATGGAGATTGATGTATGAAAATTATAAAGTGATTTTGAAAGGTGGTCCAGAGGAGGCTGGCAAAAGGCCATGCTGAAAGGGAAACTGTTAGGAAGTGTCTAGCAAAGTGCAGTTATATATATATTTTTTTTTTTTTCTGGTGGTGTGGAAGTGGGACATATTTACAATAAAAATGTGAATTACCATATTGTATAGAAATAATTAGGTGATCAGGAACCATATAAATGTGATGGAACATTATAGTGCAAAATGCAAAGAGATGCATTTTGGGACCATGAACAAGAATTTCAGGCATTAACTGGTGCTTGAGCAGTGAACAGAGAAGAAGCCAGGTCATGTGTTTTAGTCAGCTACAACATAGCTATAATAAAGCTCACTGGGGTCATAAGCTATTAAATTCTTCTTTTAGTGTATTGACTTCCATGCTGTGTAGAAGACTCTCGTATGACCTTATCTGAAATATTGTGGGCATCTCTCTGTGTCTAACCTCAGAAAAATTAATTCAAGATAGAATGAGTGAGAAGGGTCTGATGGTTTTAGCAGCTGATCTTATGAAAGAAATCAAAAGGGTGGTTTCTTCAGGTGAGAAAAAACAAAGGTTCAGAAGGATGTGACTGTCATCTACAGAATTAGCAGACTCTAAAAAAGGGAGGAAGAGGGGAAAAGAGCTCTTTGAGCAGAAGTGACAGCACTGACACAACAGCACTTTCATACAAAAGAAGAGGCAGAGCAGTTATGAGAGATTTCCTGTAGTCCAGGTATCATGACTCCTGCAACTTGTTTTTAGGGTAGGAATTGATGGGTTTTAATGAAGTGTTTATTAAACTCTATTACCTAGTACAGCACGAGGTTGCAGATGTCCCTCTCACTCCTGTGCTCCAAGCTTCATTGTGGAGATCCCTATTCCCTCCACTGCTTCCCCTTTTTTTGGTTCCTCTCTGCTTTCTCCCATCTCCAGAGCTGCCCAAATATATTTTATATATTTTATTTGCATTACTTATTCTGCACGTGGATTGACTTTTTTTCTGAGATAAGCTTGCTTTAAAAAGGGGACAAAGATTCCTGCACTTCGCTCAGCCCTGTAGAGTCATGTGCAATAGCTGTACTCAGTTTTTTGCCTGCTTTTTAATAGAAAAGAAATTCTCCTTCACACTGGCTTTTCAGTTCATGGACAGGAGGAGAGAGAAGTACTGAAGGTTTGAAGTAGAATTTAGAAATCATACTATTCAGTAACTAGGAACTCTGATGTTTTTGTGTAACATTGAAGAAAAGCTCTTTATATTAACAATTCAAATAGGTGCATAAAGTAGTTATTGTTTTCCTGGCTGTACAGAGCATGCTGCCATATGCTCACAGTCAGAAATGGCATGAGGTACTATTCATAATGGCTTTTATTTATGACAGTTTCTGGGATCCAGGGCTCTAGCTATAATGGCTCAGCAGGTTTCCACAGCTCAGCTGTGACTAGACCTAATTCTGATTCATTCAGACTGTTCCTGCAGTCAAAGGCAGTAGCAAATAGAAAAGATACTGCTGATAAATTGCAGACAGAAAAAAATATAAAATCAATATAACAATTATAGCTGATCCAATCAGAAACAAGGAGAGAAATTAAGAGAAGTTCAAGAAAGAACAAGGGAATAAAATCCACCATGATTAGTACTAAGTGTGTAGTGCTTATCACAAGAGAGTCACATACTTAGATATGCAGCAGGACAAAAGAATACAGAAAAAATGTTGCTGAGGAAGAAACTATTTCACTTAAGGCTAAGTGTCTTGCAGGGGCAGGAGTGGTTTAGAGAAGTACCACCCATGGCATCATCTTCAGTTCTGTCTTGCACTTCTTTTCCCTTCTCCACTGTTGCTCCCGTGGGATTTTTTCAGTCAATTGCCAACTCAGAAGTCAATAAATTGCCAACTCAGTAGCTAAAAAGATAGATACCACTAAGAGGTTTTGCTCTTCCCAAACAGAGCATCTGCTGCATGCTTGCTAGGTTACAAAATGCAAAGCCACCCATTCAGAGCTGGGTTTGAATGGCCATCAGCCCTTTCTAGTCACAAACTCTGCATGTGGCAAAGGAGTATTTGGTATTTCAGCCAAGGGTTTAGCAAGTCCTATCTGACTTTACTGTTACTTTGCAGGAAAACTGCAGCCTCTCAGGAGTTACAGGTAAGGGATAGAAGGAGCTCTCTTGTACTATGTGATGGCATCCACATCAGCAGGAGAAAGGCTGAGGGATACTGGGAGAAAATTATGCTAAAGGAAACTTTGTGTGTTGCTTTTGGAATATTTTCATAGCTCTTTTGAAAGACTAAAAAAACCAACTTCATGATTGGAACTGTGTTTAACATGATCTCACCTGAGTTCAACCAATTTTGACTGCATAGTTGTGTTTAACTGAATAATTTTGTATCTAGCAGAGAAGAAATCACAGCTCACCAATAGCAACTTGCACAGAAGCCCTGTGAGCTTGCTTGAATAGGAATTTACAACTTAAAACAGCTGTCAAAAATATACTCCCCACATTTCAGCCCTTGTTCTTCTGTTTCGCAGCATGGTCAGTTCCTGAGTTCCTGTCTGTCAGAAGAAAGTACTAGTCCCTACCTAGCACTATCCTGAGGCCTTTTTGTAAAATCATAGGTTATTTCTGGGCCGAACCCCAAATGCCCATGATTTGTAATAAACTCTAGTTCCTTAGGTGCCCTTACCTTTGCAGGTGAAGCCACATGCTTGTCACTCAGAGCAGCTAAACTCAAATAGCAATAGTGTTATCTTGACATTCAAGTGGACACAGACCTTTCCCCTTCCGCGTCAGCCTAAATGAAAACACTAAGTATGTGATAGTTCTCTGTCACTGCAGGACTCTGATCCAGGGGAAGTCATGGACCTGATGGAAATCTCAGGATCCCGCTTGCACCCTACATATCAGGTATGTATGAACTGGAATCCAATCTCCCACCCTGGATGTTGCTTGACTTCCTACTGGAGCAAGACCTGGGTGTGCAATATCGCCTTCCGACAGTGACTTCCAAGGGGGATAAAGCCTATGTACAAGTGCAGGGAGTCGCAATGCATTCTACAGGTCCAAAAGACCTCCCAACAGTTTAGGAGTGGCTGTAGACAGCACTTGACTGCCAGAGACTTACTATCAATTCTGTAAGTCCCCACTTCTATCCTCAAATAGGTATTTCAGCAGAAGTAGGAAGCAGGTAGATATTTATTCCTTCTTCTCTCACTGATGTGTGTGATGAAGATGCTTTGATACTGTCAGTTTTCCTTGCTGGTCACCCTGGAGGATAATTAATAGCCATGATGCCAGTTTGAGTCCTGATTTACTGCAGTGCTTGCTTAAATAATAAATTGTCTCTTCCTTGGAGTTTGCAAAAAGCCCAGAATTTAAAAATTGCTATTGAATGTGAAATACTATATATTTTCAGTGGACACTTGGATTTAGCTGAGCTCAACCTGATGTGGCACTTTACTACAATTCAATCATGAAAGCCAAGAAAGAATTTTGTCTGTGTTGTCTGCCACGTAAAAGTAAACTTTGACAAGTCACAGATGCCTCATTCTATAAATTTATCACTGAATTTGTGTGAGACCTGAAGTGATGGAAACAAAACAGAAATGTTTTTGGTTGTATAGAATCTGTGTGATCAGCTGGGATCTGCAGAGTAATTTCTTCCCTGCAGTAAGCGTCCCATTCCCAATATCAGCAGCCAAGTGCAGTTGAATACAATTTGTGTAAGGGAAAAAAAATTATCATCTCTGGATTGCATGCAGTTGTTTTGGCTAAATTCTGATGAAATGTCAGTGTGGTTTTATTCACCAGGGTGCTGAAAAGAGGCACCCTCTAATTTCAAGAGTAGAACTGGGTCTCATGGGAGCTTGCAATTTTATTGCCATGTAACTCATGTTGTGGGATCTTCTGCCAATCAACCTATCAACACAAACAATAAAATTGTCAAATGTAGTGTGTGTTCTGCTGCTTCTTGAAAGTAGTTGAAATAAGGGTTAGTATTATCAGCTCTTTATTCTGTTAGCAAAATGCAGAAAAAAATTGACCAATATCTAAAACTCTTCTAGTTCATAGTTGGTACTCAAATTCACAGAACTAAGTGACACAGACCCCAGACTAGGTTCTTCCTCACATGGAGACAGCAGGTTCCATTTCCATGTACTCCTCTGGAGACACCACTGCTTGGATTTTGGATGAATGAAATGTGGGCTTCCTCTTCACCTGCTTCAAGTGTCAGCCCCTCCAAAAGGGAAGAGGTAGAAAAAGCAGTGGGACCAGCCATATACTTTATCTTGGCTCTCGATGCTTGCCAAGCAAAGAGAAAGGAACTGAATGCTCCCCCTTCACTCCAGGCAAACCTGGCTGGCAAGGCTGTCTTCAGACAGGAGCTGTACAAGGACTCCCCCAGGACCAGAGCACTTCTTTTTTTCTGTCCCACACTGTGGGCTGCAATGTAAAAGCTATACCCAGGGCTCAATCTGCCTACTTCAAACATCCAATATTCTCGCTGCTTTGCCAGGGAGGATTATACATTTTTCACAAAGTGAGTGAGTATGCTTTCAGAGAAAAAATATTTCCATGGCTACAGATCCTTCTCATGCAGTCGAACGGCTTATGCAACTCAGCTAGTAGAGAGCTAATAAAATGAGAACTTGCCATCTAATTAGATGAAAGGATGGCTGGGTATTTGATGTCAACTTTTTGTTTTTACACCTGAGACCCCTGAGAACTGTCTCAGGTGGCCAGAAATGCTATCAGGGTTTTTATTTTTCACAAAGATCACACTCCATTTTTGATTCTGTAGGTTTTTGCTGCTGCACTGTACACAGAAGTGGTCCTTGTTCAGTTTTGTAATTGCAGTTAGTTTGTATGCTGTTGTGCATTCATATCTCACATGTAAGAGAACATACCTGTTATGCAAATCGAAGTTTGACTTATATTGCTGGTATAGATATGAAAATATAAAATCATAGAGTATCTTACCAGTGCTAAAATACCAAAAGATGTTGTTTATCTCCTTGTGCAATACTTTTGTGATCTGAAGTATTGGAATTAAGGTCTCCATGGCGTTAGCAGAAGATGTTGGTTCAGAGAATATCTGGCAGGTAGTTTTTGCCTGTAGGGTGCATCTTCTTGTTGCATAGACTTTCATATTTTCTCTGAGATTTTCTGTTATAAGTATCACGAGAGTGACACAAAATTTCCTTTCCTCTACCTAAGCTAAATTGTAGTTAAGTAAGAGGTAATTTATACCAGTTCAATATAAAGGACTATGGCATTGTAAATGGGCGTTCAAGTGTCAAATTCTTGTTGTTCTTTGTTTCTCTTTAATCACTTTCATAGCCATGAAGACTAGGAGGAAGCAGTCAGAATTTCTGTTCATCTTTTAAACCCTGTCAAATATTTTTTAAATACTTCTGATCATTTCTCTAAATCCTGCCATTGTAATGAATCTGAGTCTCCATTTAATGAGGTGAAGGCATTTCTTAAGGATTAGACACTAGTGTGACATAGATTTGTAACTTTGAAAATATCTGGCAAGCTAGAAAGAAATTCTGTCTTAATTGAAGGACAGCTTCAGTAAAGATAAAATGAAAGAATCCTTCTAATGATGTACATATGAACCAAAACAGATGGAAGAGACATTTCACCAACACTAGTACTAGTAAGTAAATGTGACAATATTAATTTGGGTGAAAGGACATGATTAGTACCCTTTGACTGTTTTATTGTAGCAGATGGATCTATGTATCCTATTTATATGACTGTGAAGAGCCTCCAGTCATATTGTAAAGATTTCTAAGGGCCAATTTGAAAGAGATCACACTACAAGTGTCAAGTTGACAAGCTCACATCCTCTCCTTGATGTGAAGTGCTAAGTTCATGAAGATGTCAATGTGTTGCCTTGCCAAGTCTCCCAGCTGGAGAGTAATACTGCATAATAGTCATGAGACTTGAGATCCAACATTATCAGTTCAAGCATTACAAGGTTTCATGGGGAAAACCACAGCACAAGAAAGTAATTTTCAGATAAGTTACATTCAGTGGCATTATCAGAATTGATTTCACATTGCTGGGTGGATGTACAAAATTCACGCTTGCTCTTTCAAGTCAAATAATGTTCCTGGTAATGTTTAGTGGAAGCTCTGCCTGGGCTGGCAAAAAAATCATGAACTCAAAGCAATTTCAGGCTGTTTCAGAAGATGTGCATACATTAGCACATATGAGTAGTATGCCTATGCACATCCCAGTTCTAACATTCTACTGGGGTTTTTACAATGTTAGTCCGAGCTGTGATCAGCAGGGGTTATCTGAATTGCCCTAATAGATTTCAAAAGTTCTTCACACTTGCTCTGAAAGTGCCTCCTATCTTCTCAGTCTGAGTAAAATAGCGTCTGAGTAAAATAACATCTGAGTTAGGGCACATTGTGAAGCCAAGGCATATGATAGGATTCAGCATTTTCCCCCAAAACAGCTCCTGAAATTATTGAGATAGAATGGAAGTGACAATAGGAAAGGTACAGAGCTGATGTGATGGGATGTCTTTAATTTGTATGGTTGCTTTTGAGATGTCCTGTGACTGTGTTGAGTGGGCCTATCCTTCTGGATAGGAGCCCTCACCCTCTTAATAGCACTTCTGTACATCTAATGAATCAGTCAATCACTACCAGCTTAAAGAGCTGTGCTTCTGAATGCTAACCATCTTTTTTTTACTGCCACAGTGGGGGTGTTTTCTGTATAAAATTTTTGCCCATGTTTTAAATTTATACTTGATAAAATACATATTCTTTTGAAATGCACACCCTACAGTAGGCAGCTTGAAAGCTGCCATGAGGCTTACCTCACTCTGAGAAGTTGCTGCCTGCTAAGCAGAGGAAATTGTCCAGCTTGTCAATGCTAAGCTAATAAGGCACTATATGTAATTCAAGTCCAGAGTTGAGATTCTTGTCTTCCTTGGGTAGTGACCTTAAAATGTTTGAGCTGTTCCACATCATATTCACCATGTCTAGAAAAGAGGCTTTGACTACTGCAGTGCAGCTTTATCTTGTCCTTTATCCAAAAGAGAACATATTGGTGGCTTTTTCCATGCTGATGATGCCAACATGAGTCATCTTCAGATCTTCTGAGGTGACCATTGCAAAAGCAGTGTTAGACTGTGATCTACAGGCTCTTACCTCTCAATGAGAGCAGAGAGAGCCCAGCACTCACCTACAGAATCCCTGTTCTTCAGTAAGAACTCATTAAAAATCCTCTGCTCAGCTCCCAGACCTGTCTTTCGGGACTTAAAGGCAGAAATATGAGTATTCTTTGAGTCAGGCAGTGTCCTGTCAGCCAGTGAATACTCTCATTCTTCTCTTGAATTCTCCTGTTTCAACTTCTTGCTTTCCCAGCAAATGGCCCTTGAAAACCACAGTATTTGTTTGCCCTAATTGTTGGATGTATGCATCCTTGCAAAATACCTGTGAGGAAAAGAAGTGTTAGTTCCACCACAGGAGTCTAAATCATGACACTCGGGGTTTTGTTGCCTAAAGAATTAGTGTTCACAGTCTTCCACGCAGCAGTGTTCCTTGTGTACTGGAAAGGCATTCAAATCACTAACTGGTCCTCATGCTAAAATTATGGGTTAACTAAGAATACCAAATACCAAAACACTTTACCAGTTGTATGGAGACTTTTCTGGTTACCTTGTTGCTCTGAGGTGCCTGAGCTATTGAAATATAAAGCTTTATACTTCTGCTTTAAACAAGAGGCCATCCAGCTTCTCTTGGATATAGCAAAGAACTTGCTCCAGTTAAGTGGTCCTGTAGTAGAAATATCCATTCTTTGGTAATGTACCATGAGACTTCCTTTCATAAGATTTTCCCCTCACTCTGGTCCAGTCTGTCTTCTGTGTAGCTTTTGGACTTTTGCTGGAAGCATACAAAGTGGGTAACATGATCGTTGACACATCTCTGGTAACACATTAAAGATTCTTGTCTAATTTGCTGGAGTAGTGCTGAAAACAAGGAATAAATGTAAAGGAATTAACCAAAATGAATTATTACTTGCCCTCTCACATATCTCAAATTAAAATACTGAACATGATTTCACTTGAATGTGTTTCCCTAGATTTATTTATTAAACATTCCATGAGAATAAATTTGATAAGCTGTACTCAGGGTTGGTGAGTTATGAAAATGGAAGTTTCATTGCTGTCCCGGTCCCAGAAGACAGTATCTTTATTACCTTTTTAGTTTAGATTCTGAGTATAATATTATGTTTAAAAGCATAGATCAAGCAGAAAGGCAATAGTTTTTATGTAAAGCGTGCTGTTTTTCAAAGATGTAGGAAGCTGAACTGCTTTTTTTCATACATATATGAAAACCCATTAGAAAAATTGGAGTTATTCTCCTTCTGTGCATTAAACGCTTGGTACACCTTGTTATGATACTGCATGCTAGAAGACTCACATTTATGTGACCTATAAGTTTTCTAAACCACCTGCCTTAAAGCAGTTATGCTAACCAACATACACAGGGTGTCAGTTTCTTGTGGTCTCACGAGCAACAGCCAGGTTGTCAGGGAGAAGCCTATTAGCCAGCACCTATGCAAGAATGATGAATGCCCTCCTTCCTGAAATCACCCTGGCCCCCCACCATGGAGCCTTTTGAGAGAGCACCAGAAGCATACACATGCTAAATGCATCTGCATCTCATGAGGCATTGACTTCTTAATGGAAACTCTTTTTTAACATGAGCAAAGGCTAATCCATAACTTACATACTTGGGAAAATCAATCAATAATCATGCCTGTGACAATGGGATTTTTGACAAGAAGCACTGCAAAATCTTATTTACTTCTTCTGCACAGCCAGCAAATATACACCAGGGAAACTGCTACTTTTGATGTAGATATATAACTTAAATAATGCTCAAATGACTGGTGCAGGCATTGGCTACAGAGGATAAAAAGGATAGCAGGATTAGCTAAAAATAGTTATATTAAAAATCAGTGTATTTTCTTCCTCGAGGAGAAGGGGAAAAAAATGAACCTGCAACTCTAATCTTGGACTAGAAGACTACAGGTAGGAAAGTTCAGGTCTTGCCCTTCTCATTTTTGAAAGACACTTTTCTAGTTCAAAGGGGCTTTGGTTTAGCTTCAGGGGAAATATCAAGGATTATAATTGGAAGACTTTTCTAGGTTTTCCTAGCTGGATTTCAGAAATACAGTATGTACTTAACAAAGCCACACACAGAAAAAAGAACAGAACAACTTTGAAATAAAGCTTTCATTCCTCCTGCAGCCATGCAGTCTATACTGCCATCCTGCATTTTCCCTGAGAGGGACGAGTATGGAACGAGGGATGAAAGGTATTGGAAAATGGAGAAGTGCAGGATTAAAAATAAATCAAAAAAGGGAAGGCATGTAGAGAGAAGTGGATTTTTGCCAGCTCCTGAATTCTCCTCTTAAACAGATACATATAGAGAGACTTGTCTGTATTTAGGAATATTTCTGCAATTAATTGCAGCACAGTTCATCAGAAATGTTTGTGGAAATCATATGAAGCTGGACACCAGAAACAGCTGATTTTAACAATCTGCCTATCTGCACTGTGCTCTGAGCCTGTCCTCACTGAAAGCTATGGGAAATGAAATTCTGGTACTACTGCAGTCAAGGGAGAGGTGTGACTGACTTTGGGAGTTGCAGTGTAGGATTTCACCCTAGAAAACAGTTTTGACATTAGTGACTGTCTAAACACTTGTGCCTGTGCTTTCAGTTCGAGGTGGGGGTTGCTGACTATTTTTTGTTATTAAGCCACTAGTACGTTTTCCTGCTCCTGCCTTTTCTTGCTCTTGTTCTGATTAAATATGATCTTCTGGGTAAAGGAGCATTAAATATTGAGAATGAAACATTTCATCAATAATGTAGTGAAGGTATATTAAGACAATAAAGCACACACCTTCTTCATATAATTCCTTAGGGCAGAAGCTCTTATTTTGAAAAAAAAAAGCATTTTGAATGGTATAGCTTGCAATAAATTAACCACTTGACATATTTAGAATAAGAAATATTTATGTTTATATAGTTTAAGATCTCTAATGAAGAAGAGTCTTTCTATCTTCCTGATTTGTTTCTGGATTGCAACATAGCTGAAGACACACAAGTCACTTCACGCTTTAAAAAGTGCCTTAAAAGGTTGATGATTATTACAAATGATCATACAGAACCACTTATTCACACTTTACTCGTTGCTAGGAAAACATTTTCTTGAATACATTTTCATCTGTTTGCTGTTTGGGATTAAAAGCTGACTTTTAAAAACCTCCTGATCCATGGCTTTACAGCATTCCTGAATCTTCAGGAATGAGGGAAGTGATCAGGTGCTTCACTCAGTCAGGCTAACTATTAAAGGTACAGCAGCCAGAACCCTCAACTGTGTTCCAGGTGCTCACTTCTGTGAAACCCTCCAGTTCCAGTGGTATTCCTTCTGCTGAAAAATGGGTTTGCCTCTGAACATTTTAGTGATAAAGACCTTAATTTTTATCCTAAATCCTGGTTTGCCTGATAGTTTGAATCCACCTTTATGTCCTTCTGTGGGACCACTTAGGGTCAAAGGTTTGTGAAATGTTGGGAACTTGTCATTCAAAAGAGTTTTGATGATGACATCCACAAGCAAGAAGCTTTACTGTTTGAGAATCAGTTCATCTGATGTTCAAAAGAGTAGTGGGAGTTGGAACTTGTGGGTTTTATTCCCTGCTCTACCACTGATTTGTTATTTGCTGAAGACACAGAGTGCCTTGTTGACAAGGTTCAGGATGCTTCATGTTTTATTCCAAAAGCACTGTTTCCTATAGTCACTTTACAGGGTATCTCAGCTTGCTATTCTTAACAAGAGGACAATAGAGAAAAATGCCAATTTCTATTCAGCTTGCTGGGAAGAGTCAGAAAAAATAACTTGTGAAAATACTGTTTCTTTAAGGGCTATTTAAAAATTTTGAAATAATTGTTTCTAAGTCCAAAACTAATACTGGATACAAGCGTGACTACTGCATGCTGTCAAACTCTGGATTCTGGTTTATGCTCAGATCTTTCTGTACTAACTAAACCCCAAGCAGTGTTTGATTTTATCTTCCTCTGCTTTAGGAAGTGTTCTCTTGCAGACTCCTGGCAATATTCTGAATATTAAAGTTTAGTAATGATAGCATTCTTCATGCTAACAGCGCTAATGTTCCTCAGGGGTAAGTTGTGTCTAGATGCTGCCTTCAATTTCCTCCTTCTTCTGAGATTTGAAAACTTTCATTGTTTTACCCAAGACCACAGAGAAGGATCTCAAGATCAGCCTCTGCTACCAGTTTCCCAGTGAGAACTACAAGTCAGTGTTTCTGTTCTCCAGATGATGAGATGCAATGGTCACTTCAGTGGTGTGACCAATGTCAGTAGTTATCGGGCTCTGATTTAAAAGGAAAAACGTGGTCAGAACTGGTGGACAAAAAACAGTAAAAGCAATGAATGAAGGATATTTTATAATATGACTATACTGGAAATCCTTATGGGATTGTGACTCACCACTGGCCTCTGTGCTGTATATACCTTCCAGGAACAAGTACCCAGTGAGCAGAGTGGCTTCTCTTCTGGCTTTTCTAGACTAAAATATTTTCCTCATACGCTTGTTCTAAACTGTTAGCAAAGCCTATGGTGAAATTTGAGACACTGGCTACTTGCTCTTTATGCTCATTCCCCTCGTATCAGGAATCCCTGATGAATGGAGCATGAGGGACAGGTGCTCTCTAACTAAATTATGGGTGATGTAGCTGTGGGCATTATGGTTATCTCATGCTGTCTGTAATGAAAGAAGTGACCTATTAGGAAATAGTGTATAATCAATCTAGGCAGAAATTATATCATTAGAGGTTCTATGATGTAAAAAGGCAAAACAAAACAGAAATAAAAAAAAAGAACACCAACCCACCAGCTGTACTTTGTGCTTTTCTAACAACAACCCATATTTAGCTCTTTTTCTCTCCCAGGGGAACATCCCAAATCCTGAATACATAGGTAAGTGATGACTGTGCAGAAAATAAGGCTTCTTCTACCCCAAAACAATGAGAAAAATGCACCTCTGAGGGAGAGAGTAAGTTTTAAATCCTACTCAGACCAGGAAGGGGACTGAGCTGAAGTCCCTGTGGGACGCACTTCAGCCATTCCACACAGTCTGTGTTGTTTTCCCTACAGCTGGCTGTATATTCTAAAAGAACTGTTAGGTCTATTTTTTGCAAAGCCCAAGAGAATAGACATGCAGCAAGCCTTGGCAGTTCCTGCACCTCGAAGGATGGGGCCAGGACACCTCTTGATTTATGAAGGCCTTAAAAACCGAGAGTGAAGGTGGGAGCTACCCAGCTCATTTCCAAGCTGAGGTTTTTCTGGGTATGTGCCTGGAGACACCAAATGCAAAGGCATACAGATACCAATGGCCTTCAATATTTACATGTTTATGAGGGTTCAGGAAATCCTCAAAATTGCTATACTGTGTGAAAAAGTTATGTGGAATCTGACACATTATTTTTAGTTGTTGATACCAATTATGCTGCAGAGCCTGACTTGTTCACATTACACCCCTCCATCTTCCATGTAAACACAGGCTGTCTGTAGGGCTGGAGTTGTACAGAGACCTCTGTTGGCTCTTCCACTTCAGATAGTGATTATAGGTATGTCTGAGTCCAAGTCTCTGAGTTATTCCTCATCTGAGCTTGAGAAAGCAGGGAAGCTTAGAGATGGGGAGTGCATTTGATAGAATTAAGGGGAGCAAAAGGGCAGCTTTGATATCATAGCTTTTGACAAGGAGAGGAACTAAAGAGAATTATGGTGACCTCAAGTTGCCAGAAAGTCTGCTTTACCTTAGACTTTGTTTGGCAGGTTTATAGGGAAGGAAAAAAAATTATTCTATTCTTGGTGGCAAAAATATGTTTTTGCCTTATGTGTTATTTCTAAGGCATGAAATCAGCATCTAATAGCACAACCTTTGTACTGAAATAGGAAATTTTTGAAGAAAGTTTGTCTCTTATGAAGGGGGGAAAATGTAATTTCCCTTCTAGTTTCCTGTTATTTCCCTCCCCTCTCTTCCCTTCCCTTCCATGATCTGAAAAGATTCCACCCCTATAGGAACTGCTTTTACTATGTCACTTAAGTTGCCTGGTGATTGTAATGTTCTGTGACTTTTTCCATAGTTGTTCTGTCAGAGAGGATGCCTCAGCACCCTCCCAAAACATTACCAGGGAAGAAAGGTGGCAGGAACAGCAAGGGTTGAGCTGACTTCAGGGCTGATGTGATCTTGCAGTTGACGGTGGGAGGCTTTTTTCTTCCTTTGCAATAACATTTGCTGCTCTTGGAACTGTCAGTAAAGTGGGAAAAAGCAATTAATATTTTTGCATCTGTCTTTCACAAAATTCTTACCTTTCTGCAAGCAAAGCTCTTGAAAGAAATCCTAGTTCACCTTGAGGAATGATAGGAGAAAAAAGAACCATATAACTTGTTATGTGTCCTTTGCTCATTAGCAGTGGCAGACTGCTGGTGGAGGAGGAAAGATATTCCACAGAACAAGTTTTGTAAATACAATTCCAGTAAAATCTAATTTCAGACAAATAAAAATCAGAAAAGGAAGCTAATTGGGCATTTCTTTCAAAAGCTACTTCTTCTTCAAATTTTTGTATTGGAAAGTTCAGCCAAAATTTCTGAGACTCTGAAAGTGCAACATAGAAGAGAATTATTATACTTCATGTCAATTAGTCGGAATGTTTTTTTGTTTGTTTGTTTGTTTGGGGGTTTTTTAGCAAAATATACATGCCCCTTTTGCAGATTTTGCTTAGGAAGGTGGAAATCTGCCCCTGAGAGTGACTCACTAACGTCCCATTACCAGTACATTTATTCTGCTGTGTGCATCACTGATGTGTCCCGAGCCAAAAGGGAAACAGCAGGAAACCATGACCTGTGCTCTCAGCAGTCAGATCAAATCAGGCAGTTTTCACAAGGTGATGAGCTGCTTTGGCTCCCACTGGAGTCCCAAGCTGCCTTTCTCTAGGGCATTAGGTATTAGACAGGAGACTGCTGCCCTCAGCAAATTGCCTTGCTGTGTGACCTAGGAACAGACATTTGTCTGAGTACCTGCTGGTCCTTAGCTGGTATTGCCTTTGTTGGGTGATCTTGGTGTCTCCCAGAATGCGAAAAAATCCACTCCTTATGTGCAATACAAGGCAGGTACATAGCAATTAAGGGAGACTATAATGAGCATTCAACAAAATTCAGCCTCTACACTAGAGAGTGTGCAGCGTGGAGACTTCCTTTTGCAGTCTGACCATCATGTGAACCATCAGTGTAGCACCTCTGCTACTCCAATACTCAGAAATGAGTTACCTAGCTATGCCCTATTGTGGTTCATGTGAATTACGGATCTAAATAACTTTTATGTATCTGAAAAGCTTTCATAAACTTACCAAAGTGTTTGAAAGGGGTTGTTTTTAATTTTCCGCTGCAATGGAGTAGCAACAAGCAAAAATCACAGTGATGTAACCAAAATTAGGGCTTCATTCTTGTTCTTTAAACCCTCAATCTCTACTGCATTAAATCTATTTTAAATTTTAAATATTTGTCAATGTAAATAATGTAAGAACAGAAAGGACAGTGCCTGGAGAGCCAAGTTGTGTTCATGATCTGATTTTTCTAAGCATTAAGTAGGTACCTAATGAAAATCAAGCTTTCCTTGGGTTGCATAGGTGTTGAGTAAGACTCTGCATTCATTAGAGATGATCCACAATGTCTGATTCATTTACAAGAGTGTTAAAGCTTCTATGTAAATGTCTGTGAAATGAGAGCATGCCTTAAATTTTTTTTTAAGTCCTTGGGAAAGTTTGTAAGCGGCAAACATATTTGACATGAGAATATTTCCGTTTTCAGTGAAAGGCCAGCTGTACCTAACAAAGTCTGTGCATGGGATGGATAATGGTGCTTAAAAGCTTCAGCTGAGTATTAATAGAAGAATTTCCTGTGACTTTCTAGGTTTTTTACAGTATCTGCAACCCCATCCAGCCTCTGTAAACACTGGCCTTAGTAATGATTCTTCAGTCACATCAAGCACAAATGGAACAACAGGGTTCAGGGGAACCAGAGATTTTATTTTCTATTCCCAGACCTTCTTCAAACATCAAAATTCTTCCTCTCACCTAATTTGGCTACTTTTATAAGCAGAACATGTGAGTCTCTGCTGCTTTTGGTGCAGCTGGGTAAGACTGAAGTGTTCTGGGTGCCTCTTGGTGAGATGGTGTTCAGCAGGCTCCTGCCCTCGTGTCAGACTCAGTATGTGACCTGTACCCTTATCACTGTCCTGCAAATCCGATGAATACCCTCCTGTCCATAAATATGCCTGCAGCAGCTCATGCCTAGTGATTCTGTAAAGTAGGGAGTGTGGGCTGCTTCTGAATAAAGTATGTAATCAACACAATTTATGAAAAAAACCCACAAACAAACAAAAAAGTGCCAAATGGTTGAAGTTCTAGCTGAATCAAAAGGGAACAAAAAGGTTCTAGAGTGCAGCTTTTGCACTTGGTTTCTCTCTATGCTAAGTGGAGACATCATAGGACCATAGTAAGCTTAATTTATTGAAAGTTTAAGTTCAATGAGATTCTGGGGTGGAAAATTCAGTGGGAATTTAAGGCTCCATAAGTCTTGAACCAGATAGTCTCATCTCTTCATGTACATAGGAGAGATGAGAATCCTAGAGATAGGTCAATTTCTTCACTTGTGCGGTTCACTCTGGATTTTGTGGACCATGTGCCTGAAACAGACTTCAGATACAGTCTGCAGGAGCTGAGAATTACAAAGTGCTTCCCCAGCTGGGGATCATACTTTATAGTAATCTTGATTTTTTTTAATTAATTTTTTTTCATCCCAATAAATATTAATGTTTAGCTGAGTGACAGCTATATATAATTTTTTTCCCCTCAAGAACACCTATTAAAATAAACTGAAGGTTTAATGTAACATATTTTTCTAACGAGAATTCTTAGGGTTTTTCCATTAAAAAGGCTAATTATTTCAAAGCAGGAAAAAGTTTCTGAAAACCCAGTTGCATGTCTGTTGCTGAGAAATTCCTTGAAAATTCATAGGGAATACAGTTATGACAAGAAATTGAAGAAAAACAGCTTGCCTTTTTCATCTGGCTCTAATCAAGATTCTGCTTAGATATTTTTTATCAGTTCCTCAGTCTGCCAAACTTGCAGATTTTGAAGAGAGCAGAGCTACAGGAGGTTTAATCTGGTTTGTTTCCCATTGAATTATTACAATTTTAACTATTCTTTTTAATGCCTGCTATTTGTTTCATGCTGTTTGATTACAAGTCTTCATCCAGGTGAAGCTGTTCACTGCATACTACCCCCACCACCTTCCCTAGGGCTGGGGTGCTGGTCAGTGCAACTCGCTTGGGACACTGCCCAGCAGCAGGGCTTGGTGGGACCCCTGTCCCTCCTTCCTGGGCCACCCAGGTGAGCTGGTGCAGGAGGATGCTGCCCTGTGCTGCTGGTAAGTGCCAGAGCCTTATTGCTATGCACAAGAGTCAGGAGGAAGCAGGAAAGGAATTGTAATTTGAAGAGGTTTGCTGGCAGTACAGATTAGACCTCCGCTCAGGGCTGTGCCTAAGCAGTAGCTGTCTTGTCTCTCCATTAGATAGCAAACCTTTTGTATAATATATGGTTTAATTGAATTATGGATCTCTTTCTTGCTGCACTCCCTGTTACAGAATCTGTGACTGTACTGGTATCATAAACTTTGAAAGAGAGTTGTTTTGCTCAATATTCTGGAGCGTTTACGGTTACATATGAGAGTTTTACAGATATAGCTCAGAAGAAGCTACTGACTTCATTGACTTTTCCATGCCTAAGTGAGGAAGCTGGGAATGTCTCTATGAGCTGAGAAGAGTGGACGTGAGTTTTCTTTTACTTCTGTGTTGTGTAAATTTGAACCTGAGACCTATAGACCTATATTCTGAGAGAACCCGCCTTATTTGTCACTACGCAACTCAGTTCTGTCATTTTCACTACTAATGGGATTTTGTGACTGAGTGACCTTGTTAATACAGCAATATGTTGCCTGCCATATCATCAGTAATGATGCTCCAAATAGTAAAAGAAGGCAAAAATGCCAGCCAAAAAAAAAAAAAAAAGGGAAAAAAAGTTATGCTAGTTTTGTTTTTCTGTTCTTTTCCATGAAAAGAAAAAAGCCTCTGATATCTTAAAATAATTATATTACTTTAGAATCTTTCTTAATGTGATGCAATAATTAAAGTACAGCTCTTCACTAGTACAATTTGACAAAGTAACTCTTTAAAGATCTTTTTGGGGAAAGAAGGACATAAATATGGAGTGGATCCTTTCAACATAGCAAAGCCCATTATTAGACTAGGATGATATTATGACACCAGAAACAAAGAGATAAATTTTGTGAATGTACTTTATTATGTATCCTGGGTTTATTTCAAATATTTACCTCCTAATGTTATATAGTTCAGCATATTTTAGTATCTTATTAATAAATATTGTTCTTATTGAAGTAATACCAAGTCTGGCTATATTTCTTATGTAAAACTGATATGCATAGAACATAGTTAGGAGTGACCTGATTATTTTATGTATTGAATAAATACGGAAAGGGAGCTAGGTATAGGAAAATGAAGTGACAATCAAGTCTCCTGTGTCCCTGTCTGGTGCTACATTTACCAGACCGCACTGCCTCTTGATTTACAACTAAAATCTCCAAGGAAAGTTTATACTGCTGGCTGTCGAAAGGATATATGAAATGAGACTGGAATCACATTCATCACAACTCTGCCTGGCACAGCAAAGGAGGAAGATCTGTGGACCTACGCAGGATCATATGGACAGAACTTAAAAGAAGGACCTGAAAATTTCTCTCATTATTGCCTTCTTGTAACTAATGGCAATGTTTTCATAAAACCATCAGATTAATTCAAAGGCATACTTTTCAGGAAAGGAAGCAAGAGGGTTTCTGGGATTAGTGCCCTGTAGGGGAATTCCAGTGTCAATGAGCAAGTCTCCACTGCTCTGTGAAGCATCAAGGTGATCACTCAAGCTGTAGCATTTGTCTGCTGAGTCTGCCTGATGTTATGGGGCAATGTCACACCAAGATGTTGATCTGATCAAAGAGCAGGAAAGCAGCATTGTTGCCTATCAAAGGTGTTACTAACACAGGAGTCTGTGCTGCACTGCCTCTGGCACCATGGACATGTTGGCAAAAAATAATCTTGTAACCCACAAGATAGTACTTTCTGTTGGATTCAAAACACCTTCTGATGTCAGAGAATTCTTTTGTGTTTATGGAGAAGTTGTATGTTATATCCGACAAAAAGGTGCTGTGATGAGGATTTATACAATACTGGGCATTTTCAAAAGTGAAAAAGTTTGAATCCTAGCTAAGTTCCTGTCTGGTATAAAAATATCCTGCCCAGTTGGTTCACCTTGAATTTTCTACTCGATACATTACTTAGAGCTGTTTATACATAATTAGCAGCAATTCAAGGAAGGAATAAGCATTGATAGCTTGTATTACTGTACCATCTTTTACATATGCTTGCAATTCTTATGTAGGAATTAATAAGAAACTATAATCCACTGATCAGTATCCATGAAGCTCCTAGACAATCATTAAAAATAATAGCTAAACAAGTAGCAGCCAACGAGCTTCTGATATATCTCTGTTAGATTATGTATTAGTTGCCTTGAAGAGCAAATAGTCTTTAAAGAAACATTGGAGCATGACGCCTAGGGTGGCTGTGGAGTCTCCATCCCTGGGAGATGTTCAAAACCTGATAGCTTTAGCTAGCCTTGCTCTGAGCAGGGGTGTGGAGCAGATGATTTCCAGAGGTGGAAATTTCTCAACCGTTCCATGACTCTGAGTATATTCAAGATTTCATCCTCCATGGAAAATGGCAGTCATGCAATAGGAAAAGAAAAATAGCTCAATATATAGACTGTTTCTCAGGGCAAGTCACAATCTAATGAAATGAGCTTAAGTTTAGGCATGCCCATAAAGCAGGCTTGCCACTTAGCCTTTAAATAAATGGGGTACTCTTAGGTTTGATTCTAACATACTTAATTGCTTTGTTGAAATCCAAGAAAGAAAATAAGGACTCCTTTTCAGAAAATATGCAAATTTCCTCCAAATTAAATATGTATGTTAAGCATTGTTTGAATATATATAAATAAGTCTCAGACTAAATTTACGTGGAAGCTACTATAATATTACTACTCTTTTGCACTTTTACTGAAAAGAAAATTGAGGAAGAAAAAGCTAGTCAGCCTTTAGCTTTCAGCTTTTTTACCAGCTTGAACTCCTGGGTTCCTATAAACAAGATTTAAGAATCGGTCTTTACGTGCTAAGTCTTAATGAAATCTGGACTATATAGGGTTTTGTTGGCAGTGGGGTGGAGGATATGTGGAAGGGTAGTTATTTTCTTACCTTTTTTTTTTTTTTGTATTAAAATAGTTCATGATAAACAACTTATATTGTCAGCCATCCTTTGAGCCAAGGATTGGTGTCAAATGGGGTTGTTTAATGCATAGGGCCTGCCAAGTGTGCATCTTTCTTAGCAGACAACTCTAATCTTTCATGGTCCACCGACTTTACCTTTATGAGTTCTTTTGATTGGTAATTGAGAGAATAAATCTTTGAAGAACTTACATAAATGCAAAAAAGAAACCCCAT
Organism: Xenops minutus; assembly: GCA_035221455.1. NCBI lineage: Eukaryota > Metazoa > Chordata > Aves > Passeriformes > Furnariidae > Xenops > Xenops minutus. Next base: position 12,093,359 of record JAWWEE010000105.1, read on the forward strand.
TAAGATTCAAGCAGTAAAATGCCTACTGGCATATTTTATATGGAACCTTTTCAGTCTTCTGCCATTTAAATTCATTTTGCTAGACAAAGGTTTGAGATTGGCATCCAGTTACGGATTTTATTTTCCTATACATCGTCATCTGCACCCTCTATATTTTACCTTTTAATACCAGCACAGTAAGTGAATTTTTCTGAGAGCTGGATTGTTCTGAAGCACTTCTCAGTATTGAAAATGAAGAGCAGAACAAAGAATTCTGTGCATTGAGGCACTTTATACTACCTGTCCCTATTTCTGGTATACAGATGAGATATTCATTTTAGTAAATTTTAGGTCTTATATTGAGTATAGGATTAGTTCATCGTGGATTAATGCATCTCTTGTTAATGAAGAAACAGAAGTGAGCTCTCACTTAGGATAGAGGCAACTCTGAGCTTCTTGTAAAGCAAGAAAGCAAGCTGGGAGCACTCACGCTTGCTACCTACCTGCTAGGAATTTACTAGCCCAATAAACATCAGCTATTTTCTGTTCACTTGCTTTTCAGCTTTTCAGTGAGCACCAGATCTAGGCAACAAGTAACTCAACAAAGGGAAAGATGCAACTGAAAGCCCTAAAAGTTATATTGAGTGTTTTCAAAGACAAAAGTTTCCCTGAAGTCTGTAGTGTACAACTCAGCTGCTACAGATTTGCTTACTGGTAGGAAGAATTATTTCAGCATAGCTTGTTAGGTTAAGTGTAACCTCATACAGAGCATAATAAAGATTTGACCTCACAAAATGTGTAGACCCCTTGGCTTTGTGCTGCTTTACTTATCAATTTATAATTCCTCTTCCTATATGTTTCTGCTATAAGATGAACACAATCACATACAAAAGGGGAAAATTCAGAATTTTAGTGGAGAAATGTAAGGGATTTGTCAAAAAAAAAAAAGGGGCCATTTATATTGTTTATATATTTGCATAACAGTTCTAAAAGTGGTACTGTGGCAATGTACCCATGACAGTCCATGTTCAAAAGGCTGTATCACAAGAGATACTACATATGTAGACAAAAATTATAATTTCCCAACAGATGCACTGCTCATCCTGTGGGATTGTGATGGTAAAACTTGCACAAACTGCATATTTGCTTTGCAAAGAGGTAAGTTCCATTTATACAAGCTACTTGACTCAGGGACTGTCCTGAATATACAAGGTTATCTACAACTCCCATAGAAACAGCCATGCTAGCTTGTAATGTATGATTCACTGTCTTTAATAATGAATAGGTCATAATCTGTTTGTAGGGTGGGCCTTATTTTTGTCTGCTGGTACTGTAGATAGCTTTGAAAAATATTCAAATGCAGCCCCTGTGGCAAGATTGTCATGTTCCAAACCTAACCTCTTTTAAAAAACTAAAATAAAATTTCACAGCTAAAACCTAGAAGGAAAAATACTTGTTCCTGGTTTTCTGCACAAAAGTCCAGACATGGACCAGGAAGATGATATCATGATAAACACTTGTGTAATTGGAAAGCAGTAATTGGTAGGAGTTCTTAAACTCTTTTGGCAAAACACCATGATGAGTTCATAGAGCTTGGGTGTACAGTGCTTCATAAATCAAAAGTCAGAAAAGAAAGTCCTGCCTTAAACTTTGAAATCCATGATACAGAAACAAAGATGTCTTTCCATTGATACAGGCTGGGGAGAATGTAGAACAGAGGAGTACTTTTATTTCTGTTTTTCATGGAATTTAATACCCATGAAGTTGCCAAATTGATAGTCTCAAAGACCCAAAGTTTTTGTCTGGCCAAATACAGCTTATGCAGCACTAGTGAAAATATTGCTGTTCTGCCACATCAATGCCTGCTGTTCTGCACAAAGAGGGAGAGCATCGGGGGTGTTTGTAGAATGTGACCTGGCTGTCAGGCTGATCCGGTGTGTCCTCTCTCATTGATAAAAGCTGCAGCCAGTAGGGCTTTGATGAAATGGAATTGACTTCAAGGAAAGGGTCATCCTAAATATTTTTATCCCAAATATCACAAAAAGTTGTAAGCACAAGGTCCAAGCCAAAGCCATAATTCAGTCCTCTGTGTTAACAACTTTCATTCTAAATTAATGCCATATTTGACTTAAACTTTTCCATTATTTCCCATGCTGGAGTATTACACTACTTCCTGTGTCATACTTTTTCCAGGTAATATCAGATGTTTAAGGTGTTTAAGGAAAAATCACATAAGGTCTGGTGTATATTCCATCTGTAAATTGCTTTATATGCCCACACTGACAGTAGTCATAAGATGACCCTTCTTCAGTAGTCTTAAGTGTTTTGTGTTCAGAGTATTTCTGAATCCAAAACTGACCCAGAGCCCAGAGGGTGCTACGTGGACCCTACCAAAAACCTTGCACCATGCAACACTGCACTCTAGCATGTAATCAAAGTCTATTTCTTTGTGTCCATACCAAGAATTTGTAGACAATAAGGATACCATGAGATGAGATTATACAGAAAACTGTGGTGGCTTTCTGAAAGGGGCTTTAGTATGCTCTTGAAGACCTGTACGTCTAGCTTCCCAATGCTTTGTAACAATCTACCTGAAGACCTTGGAAATCACAAAGTCTAGCTATATTTAACATTAAACTTAGACTTTTTTTTTTTTAATAACTAGTATTATTATTATTTCACTTTGCTTAATCTCTGCCTTGGTTTCATGTTCCTGTCACCTTCACTTTTTTCTTCCCCTCCAGCCTGAATGTTTCCCTGCTTTTCTCTCCCTACCACGTTACTCCTTTTGTTTCCTATCATTCATATTTCCCCTGGAAATGTTGTCACTGTCTTTTTCTTCTCCATTAGATGTAATGTACTGCCTTACTGTGTGCCAAGCTGAGCATTCCCATGTGCTACTCTCTAGAAGTGACATGGGTGATTCGGGGTTTTTTTTTCCTTAACTTGTAGCTTTCCCTAACAGCGGCAGCTGTAATGGCACTTCCATTTTGTATTAAATTCTTTTTTAATAAAGGCAGTTATGCTGGCAAGCTTTGTTCTGCACAGAAATGTATGCACAGTTAACATAATATATTTCAGATAAATCTTCAGATTGTCATTAGTGACATGACAGCTTCAGAGTAGCTGTTCCCTTTCTCTAAACAGGAAAGGAAAAGATCGGCAGCTTTTTAAGAAATTCCTTGCTACTGTAGGGCAATATCTCTTGTATTGCTCTGTATTTAAAATTTATACATTTTGTATTAGAAATTAAATTACAGGTAAGTGCAACAGCATCAGCATTGCAGTCATTTCTGAGGATATCTAAGATAAGGGTAGGTAGATACTATCAGCTTCGGTATCTTTGTCATTTAAGATGTAAAAGTATAACTAGTTAGGGTAAACTTAAATTTTGACATTATTTCATCCAACCCATTCTTAAAACATTAAATTCTATTATATTTGCTGAGCTTGCCTTGCACCTTGCTTTGAATTGAGTAATTTGGATGTTTCTGTGATGGAATGGAGAAAGAGACAAATTAGGTCTTTTGGGTAGCTTGTGCCCCTGCCCCATTCAAAAGGTGGTGATGACTGGAGTGAAGCTCCCAGCATTTATCTGAGCAGAGAATTGGTTAACTGTGAGGGCTGGAAATTCAGATCAGATGTGCTCTTTTCTGCCTGCTGCACAGTCTGCCACATGTACCCTACCTGCTCACCAGCCTAATTCATCTTAGAATTAATGTCCCCAGTGATGTACCAGGAGCACTTTGGGCACTGTGGCTTCAGGCACATGCACATTTGGACAGGCATCACCACAGTGATTATACTTGGGTAACGTGTTGAGCTTTCTTTAATTTAATTTAATTTTTAATGGAGCTTGTCATTTTTCCAAAGTATAATCAATGCAGTGACATCTGCTTGAGCCCTGGCTCCACAGGTCCTGTCTAGCTCTAGGTCTTATTCCCAACCTTCATTTAACTAACTAATATGCATATTTAATTATGTGAACACATTTTCCTGATCTTGGAATGCAGTATCCTGTCTGGCTGGAGAAATTTCAAGTTGTTATTACCTTGTTTCTGTCTCGGGCATGGTCCAAAACTCTCTACTGCTGCATGTTAACTTTCTGCTGACCGTAGTCTGTGAGCAAAACCATTAATATTTTTGTTTACAAGTGTAAATGAAACATTTCTGGGAGGAGTAAAATAACAGAGTAAAGCTGTCATATTCTATAACCTTCTCCCTGTCAGGTACACATTTTCTCTTTCCTTTAAGATCACCAATTATGCTGACTGGAAGGTGAAAATGGATTTTGTCTCTTTGCTAATGTTATTTTTTTTTGTTTGTCTTTCACATTATATTAGATATTAAGTCCAACAGATATATATTAAGTGTTGTGTGGTCTTTCAGACCCCTTTTTCCCTCATCTCCTGTAATTGCCACAACAGCTGAGTCCATAGGAACAAATTCCCTGAAGTGCATTTGACATACTAACAGACACTGCCTGCTTTGTTTGCGGACAATTTCCTTTATTCTTTAATAATGGTTTCATTTAACACCTTAATGAAAACTAATGTAGGAGACAAACTTTAAATTGTTGTCAAAGTGCTCCTGTATTATAATTGGCATTGACCTTACCAATTAAATGTAATAAGAATTAAAAATTTATTTATTTTAATTGTCCATTTAATGAGTGAAGAATAAAGCTTGTCTGATAAATACACAAAGATTTGTTTAGTTATTGAATTAAGCCCTTAATTTTGTGGAATTCAATTACCAGCATGAGGAAAGAGACCATATTACGGCAAAAAAAAATAAATTACAAATAGTATTCCTTAACCATTTTCCTTATAATAATGAAAACTGCGATCATAAAAATAGTTGTCAGCTCAAAACTGTTATCCCCTTCCAGTAGAAGCATATGAAGGATTTACATACCTTCCAAGTGGCAAGATTAGGTAAACTATTTGAATTCTGTCTGGCATTCAGGATATAAACCCATTGTAGGTAACTGGAAATGAGTAATTTTGATGCTCCTGATGGAGGCTGAGCATGAGGTCTGAATAATGTTTGGTATCAGAAGCCGCATTCTAATAGTGAAAATGAGCCTTTTCCCATTTAGGTATTCCCAAATCGCACTTCAAATTCAATACACTCATAAAAAAGGAAGTGTTAATGTGAAACACCAGTTAGCTTTTGGACAAGACACATTGTACACCCACTTTGATGGTATCTGTAATGTGATCTTTTTCTAGAGGGAGAAGTCTGTTCCTACACATTTAGGAAAACCATTGCAACTGGCATTGGGATGCACATCTGCAGCCCCATGTTCTCCCTCCTCATGTTCAGGCAGCTGCAAGTGCCAGATGTGCATAGCACTGTCTTCTCTGTCTTGGAGCTTTGGACTTGACCTATTGCCTTTCTTTTGGAACTCCTGAGAGACTGTGGCACCCTTGTTTCCAAATAGTTCCATCACTTTGTGCTCCTAACAGGAGCAAGTTGCATCGAGAGTGTATGATGGCAACATATTGTAGGAGGGAATGCAAGAGCCAGCAAGCAGGAAAAGCTTTTTTAAAAGAAGGGAATCACAGATATGTGAGACTTGTCCCTTTTCAGTTTTATGTTGCCTGCCAGTGTGCCTAGAGGAAAAACAGACAGCGGCTATGCTTTCAATTAGCCATTCCTGCAGCAATTTTTGACCCGCCATAAATAACATGGCATAATACACAATCCATGTCAGGGAACTTCATTTACTATTAGCAAATGGATACTAAGATACTGAATGATAAATCATGATCAAGACACTGGGGGAAATCTCTGTCAAATGCAATATGGCATGTCCCACTCTATTATGTAGGTAATGCTGTAAATGTCTGAGGGAGTGAAGATGGCAAGTTTGGAGCACAAAACAGCTGGAAAACCAGGGAGACAACCTTGGCCATGGTGACATCAGTTGGAATTCTGCCATTGGTTTCCATGGGACCAGGGTTTCACTCTAATTTTTACAGGCAAGAGATAATAATAATAATAATAAAAATAATAATAATAATATAATCAGAGACCTCATTAATGAAAAGGCAATTAGGCTTCTTTCTAGACCAGAGGACAAACAACATTGTTTCTTCTCTCTAAATCTGCACTTAGAGGGGCCAAAGGAATCCTGCCAAAATGATGTGAAAGCAAGCCAAACACAGCTCCAGCAAGGGCAACCCAGTGTCACTTCTGCCTAATGAATGTCTCTGCATATGACAGTGAGACAGATGCACCAGAAGTGTGCCTATGTGAGTTAAGGACTCACGTGTAAGTGTTTCTGTGGCACTGTGTGCTTTCCAAGCCCTCCTGGTTAGTCTCATTACCTGCGCCAAGCACAGGATGGAAATAGACTTACCATAAAAATGGAAGTTAGAAACTGTCAGAAGGATCAGATTATTTATGTCCCAAGAACCCAGCTGGTTCAGCTTTTGGCTTGGACCACTTTAGAAAAAAGAAACTGGTATAAGAACAGGAAAAGAAAGAAAATGACCACTAAATTTGTTCTCAAGCAAAACAGTTTCCAAGAGGTCTGTTTGCTGAAGGATAAGGGAGTTGTGTTCCATGGGTTCAAAATTCACACTCAACTTAAGGACCAAGATGGATCATTTAGAAATAATGTCACAGAAAGCCTGCAATAAGGGACTGCCTAAAGAATTATAAATTAACTGGATGTTGCATTAATAAATTAATTCTAATTTGAATTAATAAATTAATTCTTTAATTCCTCCAAAGGAATAAAAGTAATTTCACTTTGAAATGCATTAAAAGAAAATCCACTACATTCTGCAGGAAATAACTGTGACCCTGTTCAATTTTACCAGGCTAAAAGTGCAGATACTCTTTTAGATCTTGCAGTCTCCAAAATCTACAGCAAAGAACACAGATCTAAACTAGTCCAAAATACAACTTGTAATTCAAAGATGCAGAATGGGTATTTAAAGAAGGGCTCAGGCATGTGAAAGTACTGAAAGTACTCTCGCACTCTAAAGTAAAAAAATACTCAATTATGATAGTCTTACCATTTTAGATTTTTCTGCCCTTGCAATTACAATAGTGCCTAAGAGCAGTTGTAACCCCTCTACAGCCTACACCTTTCCCAGGACATGTTTGATCTTAGACATCTGCTGGATAATTTATGTTCCCTGAAGGGTCCCTTGTTCCACAAGGGTTATCTTCCACACCTCTCCAACTCTGAACCAAACCCAGTGCTGTGCTGATCCTCCTCCTAGCTTGCTGTGCAATTACCCTTGTATGATGGAGCCATGCTAAACAGTTTTAGTGTCATACTCTCCACTCTTTCATTATCAGTATCTTTTATGATTGCACATTCTTTATCTCATCCTTGAGCAGAGCCACAGGACTCACAAGGATCACTGTTCTTTGGCTGTGACCAAACCAAAAGGCAGGTCTGCTCTGCAGCGCACAGTACAGTCCTGCTATTTCTGTTTGGGGACTTTCTAGAACGCAGTCATCTCCAGTGCTTTGTTCTCACTTTCCCACTTGTTGTATGGAAAAGGTATGCACTATACCCAGATTTGAATACTGGAAGATATTTCCTAAACAGTTTAAGTGGACACAGTTTCCTGATTCCTGTCACACTCACTGTTGGCCTTGATTTCACCTGTATTCACAAGAAATAAAAGCCTAATTTGATGAATAGCCTTCAAACTCTCCCTGTCCTATCCATGGGTGCATTCACCTTCAAGAGTGTTTAGTGGACTTCTCGTCTGAGACACTTAGGGATCATATTGTGCTTAACCCTGGTGGGGTTGACACAAGTGCTAAGCATTATTCACCCTTCCTAACATCTAAGACCTAATCATCCCATGGAAAAATATTGTTCCTTTTGCTTCTTGCAGCCTCCAGCTTCAGCTGGACAAATTTTTTTTATTTTTATTTTTTTTTTAGTTTCCTTATGCTGACTACATGATAATGGAAAGATGGCAGAACAGGTGGATTTCTTTTTTCAAGTGACAAGGTTTCTCCGTAAGGAATTAGAAAAGGAGCTGATGATGGCTGATGGTATACATCAGTGTATAGTTAGGAAATGCTTCTATTGGATGTATTGTGGTATACTGTAAATTTGTCTTCATCTCCTTGCTTATATTCTTCAGAGCAATGGCCTCACCTTTTTCTCACATCACCTTTCCTAGAGTCTTAAAATTAAGAAAATTCAAAAAGGCACCTTTATAATTTTTTTCTCCCACTATTGGTTCTCATCTTGACCTACCACATGTGAAGTGCTGTTTTCCCTCACTCCTCCAATGCACAAGTGGATCTGGCTGAGCAAATGGAATTGGCCCCAGCGTCTTTCAGGGGCAGTCCCCCTCCCTTGCCCCTGCCACTGCGGGTGATTATATAAAGGAGAGCTTGGCACAGGTATTCTTGGTGTAGTGGGAAGTACTAGGGTGCAGAAGGGCTGAAGTGGAGGTCCAAGCAGCAGAAGAGTGAGCTTTGGGAGCTGCAAGTGGGGTGAAGGGCATCCGCTGGGCAGTGCCAGGAGCATGCTGGTTTCCCCATCACATCTTAGTTTTGCAGTCCTGCAGAACAAGACAGGATACCCTATGCCCTTCGGCTACACCACCCTTTGTGTTCCTAATTAACATTCATCTCTCCCTCCTTGTTCTGCCCGAGGCAGGAGTGGGACCACAGAGCAGGTTTCAGGAGCATGTTGCTGTGGCCAGTCCACTAGATGGTAAGACCAAGGTGGCCAAGGGATGATTTCCTTCTGGGTTTATTGAAGGAATTCTTATGTGTACTTATCACAGTGTGCCTTGCCTGCTCTCTGACTGAAGCCCTGTATTCACTTTGCATTTGGGCTTCTGATCAAAATAACCATTGGCACCAAATTGTATAATAGGTGAGTTGTGCTTAATCCGTGTGGTTTTTTGGCAGCCATTTGCCTATGCAGTTTTTATTTATAGTGTTTATTTCAAAGATTGATGGCAGCTGACAGGAGATACTGAAACAATTGATAAAGGCGACTGACATTTTGTCAGCTGTCTGGGTGACAGGAATATATTGCTTGCATTTAAACTGTTTTGTGCGAATAAATCATCATTGATGCCAAAATTCACCTTTGGCCCTTTCCAACTGGTTCTTGAAAAGTGACTGGAAAAGGTTTTTCCTTAAGCAGTGAGTAACTTGCTGTAAGGACCAGATGCTTACTCTGAATGACTTTTTTCTGAACAATATTATTTAAGTATTTAAAGCCCTATTGAAGTAGTTAAATTCTGTCATGGCAAAGTTGAGGACAACAGTATTACTCATCCCTCTGAACATAAAAAAAATTCACAATTTGGTGAAGACCTGTGAGGTAACTTTTAATATTGATAAGAAGGAAGGCACTGTGCAGTGTATTTTAGCTATCATTTTTTCTTTGAAAAGGTGCTAACAGTCTTTGAAAGGACTGAAGTCTTGTACCTGCCAAGGCTTTCCACCTGTTTGTGATTCTCCAATTGATGCATATTCCAATCTGCACAGTGTTATGCAAGTGGTCAGTTTGATGAGCTTTGATCTCTTTGTTTCTTCACTGCACCTCTAAGTCAAGATAAACACCTAAATGACAAAGTTCTCCTGTATAAATATTGGTAGACATATGGGGTTTGCTTTATGTGGGTAGGCAAAAACTGAAGTGCAGTGAGTCTTTTTGGATGACTGTACAACCTTCAGAAAATTACCTTCTGCTGTTACAAATGTGCTATGTGTAGGGCTCTTAATTGCCACCCTGTTTCCCAAAGGAGCCAAGGATAGGTGTGATGGAGTGCTTTTCCCCGGTCCCTGCACAGGTGTATGTCTCCATGAGATACTAAGGACATGATTGAAAGTGATGGGACATAGCGAGTCCTTTATCAAGCTGTTCAAATGAGGAATGGGGAGGTCTTTTCCAAGACTTAACAATTTAGTTGCATGTGTTGGAGTTTTTTGCACGATGAAAAGAACATCATTGTTACTCTAATCGCCTGTATGTGCACTGACAGGATCAGTGAAATCAGATGCTTCTCAGGTTGATAAGTTGTTCAGCTACCCAGCTATCCCCTGGCATACTTTTCACTTCTTGGTACTCTTCTTTCCATCTGAACCTGATGCTGTCATATAGCAACAAGAAGGCACCTCTCAGAAATATGGATGCAGAAAGAGACTGAATCAGTTCAGTTCCTCAGGCTAGATTTTGGTAGGCTGCACAAAGGTAGATGAAGTTGAAAGGTCATACCCAAACAGTCTATATCACTGCAGATTGTCACTCGGATGTAACCAAACAAATCCTTGGTGCTAATGGAATAACAGCGATGAGTAATGGAAACAAGCATGGAGGAGAAGGATAATTCTGAACTTAAATACAGCTGTTTCCATTGCCACATTTATTGCAGAGCTGCATGGGATAATTTTAACAGTCTTGGAAATAAATTCAACCAAGATAATTAAGTTTTGCTAATTCATAAACTCTCTACATCAAGCTTAATAGCTCTGGACGTGAATGCCAGTAGATGTCTGCTTCTGTGGAATGTACTCTGATTTTTTTCCCCCTGTCTCTCTCTGAAACTCCACAACTTTTCACAACTGGTATTTTTGCAGAGCTGCAGGATAAATCCCCATCTGGGTCCTGCTGTGCACCAGCACATGGAGTGTATTTATTGAAAATGGCTTGGCATTTAGACTTTTTCCATTGGCGCTAATATGCACCATGCCAGTCTACATCAGGCTATGTTACATCATGTGACTTGATGGGACTTGACATGACCTGACATAGCACAATGTACGTGTCTCATTACATCAGAGGCTAATAGAAATACAGCTTAATAAAGAGTAATAATGCACAAAATATAAAGACTAGATGAAGGTAATGTGTTAGGTTTCTAGCACACATTTAATTGTAAATTTTTTGCAGTAAACTCCAATCCTGCTATTTGTAGCCTTATATAACTATAGATCTGCTGCTGGGTCAGAGACCACTTTTTATCATTCACTTTTGCAAATGTATTGAGAATTCAAAATGTAATAGTTTGGGCATTTTGCCATCCTAAGTGATTCAGTTTATCATTCTGGCCCATAATGTTCTCATTTTGCCCTTCCTTGATGTCTTAATTTGTAGTTCTGCTAAAAGTGTTATATTTAGTATGGCTTTCAACTCCTGTTTTCAAAGTTTCTTTTTGCATCTCTAATGTTATCCTTTATGTGCTCTGCCATCTTCTTGTAATCTACTCAGTGTTTGATACTTTTTTAAAAAAGGTATGGTTGAGTGACCTCTTTTGAAACTATCAGTAACTTGATTTCTGTAGTTTTCGTGAATGCACAGCATTGCTTTGAAAAGTGAAAGTCTTAAAGCTATGCTGACACCTCACATGGAAATTCTCCATTGCTTCTGTGGAAGAAAATACTGCCAAGATGGAATTTCCTAGAAGAATTTGGAGGACAAAGAAAGGCAAGTCCTTCATCTCTGTAAATGAGGCAGGAATGAGGTAGGCTTTTGTCTCTGGAGGTGCAACTGCTTTTGACCCTGAAGGCCTGTTGATCTTCTTCAGCTGGAGTTGTCTGTTGGTGTTACATATTTTCACCACCACCAGGCACACACCAGAGACAGGGGTGCACATAACATGAAGAAACAGACATTAAATAGTCCAGACATCCTCAAGGTTGCTTGTGGAGCCAGCAGGGTTAGAGTTGCAGCAGCCCCCCTGAAGGTCACACCAACTCGATTTAGCTCCTGACCTGTCTATACACCTACTCCCTTTTATGACTGGAAAGCGTGTTGCTGACACATTGCATTTCTGTGCAGCTGCACCTTGGTAAAACTTGAGAATCTCCTAGTACTTGAAAATGAAGCAGGTATCTAAAGATGTCTTGAATGCCCAAGGACAGGCTGTGATCCATGCTTTTCTGCTGAACACTGGAATATCAGCATACTAGACCAAACACTGCTCTATAAAAGTGGGGCTAAATGGCTACAAATTACAAGGGGAAGCTGATTCAAAGTTTTGGGGTTTGTTTTTTTGTTTGTTTGTTTTTAAATATACATGTTTATGTAATATTTGAGATTCTATAAGAAAATCTGAGAGGGATGTCTTCTTCTAACCTAGAGATTTTGAAATGCCTTCCTGCTGTTACAGCTGTTTTGTCAACGACCTCATCACTTCAAATCTACGTCCAAGGATACCTGTGCCCTCTGGCTTTGCCTGCTCTGAGGTTAGCTAAATTCTGGTAAGGAGTGGGATATGTTGCATGCATGATTTTTGGCCCCAAGTTCATTGATGTGTGGAAGAAACCATGGCCTGCAGGAATATGGTGTGCACCAAGGTCTTGTGATAGGCCAGAGTCAGGGTGCTGCTGAGATTCTCGTTAGCATAGCAGGAAAGTGAAGGGTCTCACAGGACTCCCTTTGCCCACAGTTGAGGTGCTGCAAGGTGCCCAAGACACTGCATAATATTACTTGAGTTTCAGGCTCCTTGACCAAACTGAGTGCATTGTAACCAGATATACAGGCTGGATCATCAACTGTAGTTAACCTCAGATGATCTGGTGTAGGTGCAAGATTGCAGTAATCAAATGTAGGGTAATAGTCAGGTGGGTTCAAACCCTGAATATTTATCCACATCTTATTATTGACTGGGTCTTGTTAGTTATATATAAGCCTAATCTCTAAGTTCTGTTCAAATCTCTTATTTTGAAGAACAAATATATGACAACAAATATATTACAAGAAATGCTAATAAAAGGCACAAAACCATCATTGCCACCTAGTTGGAAACAAACATAACTACAAAAATTTGAGTGACGACTATATTTGAGTGCCACGTGGCAGTGGCAGATTAAGTGTAGTGTCTACAAGTACTGATGTGTGAATGAATGAATAAAAATTCTAGCTGCATCTCATGAATAAATTCTGAGGCTGTCTGAACCGCTCAAAAATATTCTTTGTATGAGTATAAAACCCAAAAATATTACCATTTTCAGTTTATGAATTTTAAATGAACCTTAAAATTAACACTTGTATCATGCGGGGAGGGGGGAAAATCCATATTTCAAAGAATCAAAGAAAGAAAACGTGAAGCTGATCTTATTGACTGCTTCATAAAGAAATTGAGAAACTCACTTTACATACATTCACTTTTTGACATCTCTAAATGGTAATTTCATCTTTCAAATGTCTTTTCATTCTGTGTCTTCATCTTTCTTCTTCAAAACTCCCTTTCGAGATTCTGAAGGTATGTGACTTTTCTTTAGTATCAGGCAACACAGTTTGGAGAATTACCAATTACTATATGGAAGTCAGGCTTCCTCTCTTGAATTGGGGGTGTGTAAGAGAGGAAAAACATCCAAAGTCAAATACAGCAAGAAGATTTTAATCTGACAGTTTGGCACTCTTAAATTCTGTAATTTTACCTATGTAATTATTTTAACCTCTTGTGCTAGCATATTCCTTATCATATAAATAAAGCGTAGCATAATGGGGACTTCTGAACTATTCTTCATTTTAAGAAAATTAACTGTTTCTGCCTGTTGACTATTTAAGGCTACTTCTTCTAAAATTCATTTCAAGTGGGAATTGTAATCTGACTTTTCACTCCAGGTAAACTGGAGTGGAGCTTCTAGTAATAGCCCTTTCCTCCAGAAGGTCTGGTATCCAAAATGGCAGCAACCAGCTCTGGGAAACATCTAAGTGCCGAAGCCTACAGTAATTGTGCAAAAGGATTTTCATTCTTCAAAATACATGTATTGGATTTTGGATTTTCAAATGCTTATAACCTTCTGCATTAGAATATGGTTGTTTCCTCGTACTCTGCTTTTCAGACTTGCACATGGAAAAGCCATATAAGTATAGAGTGGAGTAGTTAACTTAGTAGTAATTTGGTTTTTCCTTTCAGAATTACTCAGATCTAACCTACCACCCTCTACACTCCAAAGGTCTGCTGTTGGTACTGCTCTGCCTCACCTGCTTCTTTAAGATTATCTTTCTGTGCTTATTCATGGAGCAAAAATGACATTTTATTTTGCTGTGACAGGGTAAGGGCATCTGTGGCAATGAGGTCTGAGCTATTTGGTGGCATGGAGTATTTTTGGTAATTGCAGTACCTGTTGCTAGACTGCACCATATCAGCCGTGGAATACAGCAGAATGGGATACGGACTTGGGAAATTTCGAAGCAGGTTCTGTTGTCATCTGAAATCAGAACAGCTGCAATTATGTTGTGACAAGTGATGAGAATTTTCTATTTCAGGAAACATTTGCTTACACTTGGAATGTGTTGATCAAAAGCTCTGTGGTGAATCACAGTCTTCCTTCAGGAAAAATTTTTGTCTAAACAGCAGGGTATTATTCCTGGTGCCCAGCAGTGAGTACTGCAACTTTAATATTACCCGATTTTGTATTAAAATGAATGGTTCAAGTTATAATTATTGATGCACTGTTCTTTCTTGTCTGAATAAACATTATGTTATTGTGTGTCTAGAGTATATCTTAATTGTAGAAACTCCACATTCTATTAATCTTAATTACCTCTGCTTCAATACTTAAAAGTTGGGGATGGAGTTAAAATAAAAGCCCTTGGGAAAACATTTGTTTCTAATTGTCTAAATGGCCACTGGCTTCAATGGAGGTACACAGCTACCCTGTGGAACATACAGAATTGGGGAGTAAACAGCTTGTGGGGGTTTAATGCCTTTTTTTTTTTTTCCCTAGAGTTAGCTAAAATTTTGCCTAGCCTTTTCCCAGTGTTGATGAAATAGGCTATTCAGATCTTATGTAGCTTGGTCAAGATGTGTGTCTGCAAAAAGGACAAATCATAATTATTGTCTTGGAGTAACTTTTTAAAAAAACATCCTCAAATATCCTTAAGAGTAATGTGTTTTTAAAGTGAACCTTATATTGACTGTCAGCATCCAATAACAAATTGTCCCTCTGTCAAAACAGGTATCTATCTCCCTCTGCTCTGACTCAACGCATCCCAAATTGTATTTTTGTCCATCAGTGCATGTTCTCTCTATTGCCAACATGCCTGTAACCCTGGTGCAAGCTTGTCTGTCTTAATGTGTCATGGCTTATGGCTTCCCAAAAACACTCGTACCCCTTCAGTCTGTGCAATACACATCTGTAAAACAGAAATGGTGTGATGGAAGTAAGTTTGTCTTTCCATTGACTTTCACCAGTTGCAAGGAGTCACCTTCTTGTTGCTTTCAAACTTCTCCAGATTAACCCTCTCTTCCTTCCTGCTCTGTCTGGATCTATAATGTGGTACAGTGATTTATATTATTATTCTTCAGAATAGATCACATTATATCCTTGCACGGTAATGTAATTTTACGAAAGGGCTTTACAGAGTTGTGGTGTAAACTGTGCCATAATTGATTCCAACCACATTGAACTGTTTTTCTCAAATTTTTCTTTTTTTTTTTTTGAATCCTCTGCTTTTGTAAAACAAAAATACACCTACTGTTTTGGTTAGCAGTTTCATCTACCTGAAGTATAAAGCTACTGAATTTCATAAATTATTATATCTCCTATTTCTGATAGCGTCACATTAACATAGCACTATTGTTTTCAGGGCAATGTTAATGATTGAAAAAAAAAAAAAAAAAAAGGCAAAAAACCCCAGGGTTCCTAGACATGCACAAAGCTTGAAAAACAGTGGCATGTGCCATTCCAACTAGGAAAGAGAGTCTATTTATTTTCACTGGTGATAGCAGATGTACAGTCTGCTTCCCAGGATAGTAATTGTAAAGGAAGAAGCACATTTGTAAATGCTGTGAAATAGTTTCGGATTCTTTCCAGTGAATTGCAGTGAAAATGAAACCACAGGTTTGTGACTCTGCTTTTCTGAGGACACCCCAAAGGAGAGCATGAAGCAAAATCCAGTGAATTTATCAGGAGAGGGTTTTTTGTGAGTTTCATAGGTGGTCATTGGGTGAGACCCTAAAACTGAGTGTTCTTTTACTGGGGAAAAAGAATTTTTGCACAGCACTACATAGGAATGTCAGCTTTTCTCTTGCATTAGTTATTCTAATTTTAAAGTTTAAGAAAACAAAGTAGATTGGGGGTTATCTATGTATCTGCTTAATCTATTTCATAATGAATTTTGAAATAATTTGGAGTGCTACAGTGACAAATACTTTACCCCTTCAGAGAGACCTATCTAATATAGTTTTCAAGATTGATAAATAGAACTTACACTTTTTGACATCAGCCTATTCCCTTGAGTGAATTTTAAGTTGCATTGTATTCACTATGGGGCCATCTTCTGGTCATTTTGCTGCTATAAATAAGCATGCTATTTATAATCGTATGGAAGAGAAAATGTGCATTAGAAACATTTATGGTATCTACTGTAAGTACTAATTAAATTATATGGTGAATATGTGCCTCACTGATTTAAATATGTTGAACACTTCACAATATTATTATAAATAAATGAACATATGCTCTCTTCTCCCTTGCTACCACTCTTTCTCATTATCCTGTTAAGCACCTTAATTTTAATTGACTTCTCTGCAAGGCAAACAAAAATACCAAAATTCAAAGCTCCATCCAGAATCTGAAGCTTTCTGGCCACAAATATTATCTTCTGTAGTCTTTCCTTTTTTCCTGATCAAATTATCCCATTGCAAAAAAAAAAAAAAAAAAAAAAAAAATCTATATTGTATACAAAAAAAACAGTGACAGATCCTGTGTGAAGAAGTTTCATTGAGACTTTGCCATTAAATCACAGACATTTTTTTCCGGCTTGTCTACCTAGTTTTTCTTTTAGTTTTCATGAATGGAAAGCTAGTTAACAAAATGAAATTATTTCTGTGATACTGTGCAGAGAAGAATGTTCCTTTGGTCTTAGAAGCTACTTGCAAACTTTTAGAAGGTCACAGACATGATCCATTAGTCATGATCCATTACCTGTCTTTATCGTTCATGGAAAATATCTAACTGCAAAGCTATTTTCAATCTTGTAATATGTCCTATGTTATGTTCAGTCTGATTTCTACCCCACAACTATTTTTCCTGTTTGTAAAACCAACTATGAATGGTCTTGCAAAGCTTTGAAGCCAGGCTATAGATTGAGGTATTCATATATGTTGAAGGCATATTTTTTTTTCCAAGCATGTGCAATAGTTATAGCCTATTCTGTCTTCATATATGTGGTCATCTGTGCAGTTTCAGCAGCATAATCAATTTCTTTGCATGACAACTGCCCACGGGTTATTATGTTTATTAATAGCATTCCCTGTAGCTTGCACTGGAGCTAAAGCATAAAACATTTGATGGAATGATTCCTGCCAAATCTATGCTTTGCATTCATCCAATAATAACTGAAAGGAGTTTAAGATTGAGGGTATTTATATAGACAAATGGCCTCAAGATGATGATGATTATTATTGTTGTTATTATTATTTGTAATTACAATTGTTAATTCAGTAGTGATATTACAGGGCTCTGCTCTTGGCCCAAGAAAACACTGATAGAGTGCAAATATTAAAGTCCTATCAGTCATTGTTTGAAGAAAGGCATCAAAATAAGATTGATTCTAAACATTCAGCCCTGCTCACTAGGGATAGTATGCTGCCATTAAAGCCTGTGGAAAACTCCTATGGATTGGTTTGTAATTTGACTGAAGAATACTTTAACTACAGACTTGCTGCAGGAGGCAGAAGGTGGCAAAACCCTACATGGCTGGACAAGAACCATCTAGATTTGAACCTTCTGATTTCCTATCCCTTTCACTATCCATTTTCTTTGGCAGTTCTCTCGAGTACTGCTCCTCATGTCTTCCTAGTATCCAGGCTCTGTTTTCTTGGCCTTGTTTCTCTACCCTTTCACATCTTGTTCACTGTCTCTGACTTATGACTAAGAAGCTATAATCCGGACTCCTACTCTAGCCTGTCATCTCCAGAAGAGGTTTGGTCATATTTCAGATGTCTTCCCCAGTATGTCTGAGGTCAACTGTCTTGACTGTTGTTTCTTTCCATCATTCACTCTGCATTGTCTTGTGCATTGAAAAGTCTGCAAGTGACTGCCTACTATCATCATCTGACCTCTCTTCTGATTGTATTACTAAATAATATTGGAAGGAGATTACGCAGTAGGAAGATCTCAGGTATGCAGTTCTACCTAGGTGAGAGACAAGTCCTGAAGAATGTAGTCTCTTAGTTGGTCCAGTATCACTGTATCCTAGGAGTTCTTGCCTCCAAGTATCAGTGGCACAGAATTGCTTTATTGGAAGCAGAACTGTGCTGTAGTCTGAAGGCAGTTATTATCAGCAGATTTGATTGCTGCTGCAGGAACAATGGGAATCAAGGCGACTGCTCCATGACTACAGGTGAGGGAGCACAGGCTTTTGGCAATGTATTTCCATTCATATTTATCAGGTATGAGGTATTGGGAAGGAGGAAAGGGGTGCAGGGGGCAACAGAGTGAGTCTTCCGTCTTCTGAAGGTCCTGAATAGCCCAGCCCAAAAAAATACAGAGGTATTCTGGGTTTTTGAGTGAACTTGGTATTAGATTTTATTGACTGAAGGTGAAAACTTTTCAGTGTTGTAACAAAATATTAAGAACTACAAAGCCATGCAGAAGGACCTCCAGATTTTGTGTAAAAAGTCATGTTTCATTTTTCCTTTGTTTAACCCTTCCTTAAAAGGTAAAAACACTGTTCTTACCTCATATGGGCTTGTCCTGCTGTATAAGGTAGACCTATCTTTTTTTTGCAAACCTTATGGTAATCATTTTGAAGGAATAAAAACCAAATTATACTATACCTACTTTCATTTCCCCATGGTGTTCTGTAGCTAGGGTCTAAGGAGTACCAGTGATCACATTACCTGTTAGGCTCAATTAACACAACAGCTGTGTTCCAAAATAAACAAGAAAAAGCAGCTGTACTTGCTAATGCATTAGTGCAATAATACTCTGGAGGTGCAGATTATAATAATCAGGACCACTGGAAAATTAGGGGGATTATGGTTATTTTCCAGTGTCTGTATATTTTTTCCAGTTTACAATGTCATTTTTGTGCTTCTTCTTTATTTTGGGTTAACTTGAGTTTTACCCCTCAATGGAGTTCTGTGTTTGGGATTTCTTTCAGATTGCAAATCCTTTGTTCTTGCTGGTTCTCTCTTAATTTGTCTATGCTGCTGCTGAATTGTTGTCTCTAGAAAGGTTTTTTACCTATTGCAAGGGCAGATCTTTCCAAGGAATCAGTTGCCAGCATAAGCATAAGGTGTCCTTTGGGCATTTACTGAACTTTTGGGCATTTTCTTTATCACACAAAGCAGAAAAAAGGATGAATTTATGTACAGGTAAAACACTTGCAGAATTTCTGAGGAGTAGATGAATTTATAAAGACATAAAGTTATGAAGTTACAGAGCGCCTGGAGGCAAATGAGCAGATGAGAAAAGGAAAGACCATTGAAGCTCTCAAAGCAGTGGCAGTTCTAATGTTTATAGCAGCACATATCTTGATAAAAACTTAGTGGTATGTTTGTGTGTGTGTATGCACACATGGAAGTAATGCAGTGGAGGTTTAAGCAAAAAGTATTGTACAAACGATAGCATAGTTATTCATTGCTCGATAATAGTAAAGAAAGAAGCATCTTTGTTTATTAAGTGTTGATGGGCAGGGGAGAGGAAGGAAAAATGACCATTACCTTGTAAAGGAAATTATGAACTTGTAATTCTCTCTTTTCATGTGCAGCTACATGCCCCTCCTTGAAATTTTGAGGACAGCCTGGGAAAATACTCATGGTGGACAGCTGTACAGGTGCAGAGTGCTTCCTCTTCTGGTGTCCTGTGGTGTCAGGCTTGGTGCTGACCCTGTCACTGCTAACACAAGAGGGGGAAAAATGATTGTAAAGACAAGGGGGGTAGGATGAACACAAATTCTTGTGGACCTACTATCCTTAAGGTTGTAGCCACCCACCTCTGAAAAGAAACTAATGTTGACAGTGTAAATGATGTCTGTATTGTGGCAAAAGCAGTAAGGAGGAATAATCAGATAAGATGCAGTAACAAAGAACAAAGCCAAACGAGCATCAGACAACTAGGAGCAGAGTGAAACAGATCTGTGCTTTGATGTCCATGGCTCTTTTATATTATTTCTATTATTCCTACAAATATCTTGCAGCAAACAAAACAGCAATGGTAAGAACAGGGTAAGTTTTTCACATGTACATATGCATCTTAGAGTAGTCATGGCAAAAGCAGAGGATAAGATATCTCAACAGGTAGCTTGTTTCCAGAGCTAAACAATTGTTCTGTAGGGATTTTTTTTTCTGGCTAGAACTATACAATACTATGAAACACATTTAAAAAAAATTGTGTTTATAAATTTCATGCTCCCACATCAAGAGTCCCCTAAATTATGATACTAGGAGTTTGCAGGAATTCCCTCTCAAACACTGTGTTTGAACTGCTGCTTTCTTCTGGTATCCAGGGGCTGAGATCCAGAGGGCCCTTAACATTGTTCTATAAATTGTTGTCACAGTGGAAAAATTCTGGTTTACACCAATTCATCTCTGATGAATGCAATTTAGGCACACTTGCCCATAAGTGCTTAGGGGCCATACCTGCTAATAGAAGTAAGTCTGAATCACAGAGAAGTCAGATCTTCAGTTGAACAAAGCCATATGGAGTTCCAAAAATGGAAAAAAAATATGAGATTGCAGTGTTTAATATTTAATTTACAGTCTGATTTTAATAGGACAGTGTGGTCTTCATCTTTCATACCTGCATGGAAGTTGCAGAGGTTGAAAACAATAGAAGAAAATTATTGCAGAAATATTTCCATGCTGATATTCTCCCAAACTGACTGAAAATATATGGGTAAGTGTTGCTATGTTTTTGATTTCTGGAGCAGGGAAATTCTGGGGTCCTCTCTTGTCTCAAACTTCTGACTGATGCAGTGGCCACTACTGCAGTGCCTGGGCCTTTCAACAGTGTGTCAGATGTCACTGATGCCTGTTACATGTGTCATCCTCTTTTCTTTTCTCTGCTTGCCTGGGTTTTATTAGATTTCTGTATGGTATACATATGTCCAATTCATTAAGGCAGATTGAAATATGGTTTTCTCTCAGAAGTCTGCAGAAAATGCTAAAGCTTGTGATAGAGTCGAAAGTGTTGATGCTCCAGGGTTGTACTTCACAGCCTTGTAAAGCCCCTCAAGGAAGTCTATCTCCTTCACAAATGAGATTTACCCTTTGCAAAGACAGTTCCTTTGTGCTTGAGGAGTGGCAATGCCTGCGATCCTCCTCTCAAGTTTTACATGCTACCACCACTCCTGGATGTCTTTCTACATGAACCCCTATTTCCATCCATGGCCTAACAAATCTCAGATCTTCATATTGTACCTTGCAAGTACTGAGACGGTGGAGGATGACTGCTGCAGGGTATAATTTCCTCTGCATATGTAAAATAGGTGAGTAGCCTCCAGCCACGCTGAAAATTTACTGCAAAAAGTCTTCAGCAATGAGAATACTTACTTGTTGCTAGTGCTGGAGACACTTGATGCCATGGTCAATTACTTCTTGTTTCTAGAAATAACACACCTTTTTTTGTAAAAATTATGAAAAAGTGTCTTTTTGATGTGTTGCATGTAGAAGTAAAACACAAAATTGAGCATTCTTTCTAATTTCAGCAACATCACAAAGAGCACTGAGAACTGGTTTTGTGCTTTACAGTTTATATAAACTCAGTCTAACCCAAGTTTTTATAATTTACCATGTAAAAATTATAGCTATAACATATATGAAAACACTTATTCATTTGAATGTAGTTTTGTTTCCCAAGAGAAAGTATTTTGGAGCAGCCTTCATAGATCACCTTGATTCAGCCCTAACTATATTCATTTAAAAATGTTTGCTGTGCTGGCCATTTCAGCTTCCTACAGTCTGAGTTTGCCTGCTGTGGATATGGCTCTGGTTGCATGGATCATTGAACAGAGAACAGATATGCCCTTCATTGCTCTCGTCTAATAATCGGTAGGGAAGTTGTAACTTTTGTTTCCATGTAATGAGGTTCTCAAAAAAAACCAAACAAGTAAACATGCAAACAAAAAACTTCTTTGTAGCTCCTGGGAATAGATGCTCTCTAAATTATCTTGCTGACCCAATCTCATTGTAAGTGCTTATGGTTTGAGTCCCATGGTGTTTGATCATGGAATGGGTTCACATTTAAAGTTTTCATCTCTGCTGTTTTCACTTGCTTATCACTGCGTGTTTACATTCCTCCACTTGAAATCTGCAGACTCCAGTTTTCATGCCTAAGAAATGAAAACACATGGAAAAGCAAGACTAGTACTCATGCACACTTAAACCTAATGAATGTCAAAAACTTCTTATGCTTCTTTTTGCATCCAGTATTGATTCTTTCCGTCAAAAACCTTCATATAGGTGTGGTGGCTCTGATGATACTATCTCAAATAGCAAACATTACTTAATAGCTCTAATGAAATCTTATCAAGCAACTAATCCCTAAAAGGTGTCTTCCTTGCTAAGTGCGTGAAAAAATAAGCTAGTTGTAAATCAAACAAATTGAGTGGTCTTTATTCTTTTGATGTTATTGTGCTACTGATAAATACAAAATCCTCAAGAACTGGCATGTCTTTCTAAGTGTGTGTTTCCCATTCAAAAGAGAAGTACTCCTGTCTTATTTTAAATAATGAAAAAGTTTGCTTTTATGGGTATCTTTGTGGTGTTCTGCACCACTGTATGAGTGGCACAAGGCACCATGTTGCTCATGCAGCTCCATACATCCCTGGCCTCTTCTGTAACTAATGTCTCTGTAACATTAAAGGTATTTTCTAAAACAAATAACTGAGACATGAAAAATAAAACCATGTTATGAGATTGCATGAGAAATCAGTGATACAACCACCAGTAGGCAGCCTACATTTCTACTCCTCATGTCTCTTTGCTATTCAGCTAACAAGACAGTTCAGCTCATGCTGCAGTGGACTCTCATAATATTTCTGTAGATTAAGAGTGAGACATTTTCAGTAGCTTTAGAGCCAGGAGATCTAATAAAGAGTTAGAATTGCTCTGAATGGGCAAGTGCAGAATTTACCTGCCAGCAGTGAATTGAGGTTGATGGTAGGTTTTTCTTTTGAGGTCACTCTCAAAGCTCTCACTCCTCCAGGGATATATGACTTGGCCTTGCTTAGCTTTACCAGCAGTCTCTAAAGCCACATCGGACTGAGCTACATAGACCACTTCTTATAGCAGCAACCTTTTTACACTTGACTGAAAGAGCTTTTCCCTTACAATGGCTTATTAAGTGGTTACCAGTGGGAATTTTATACCACTGGACTTTGAGGTGCCATTCTAGACTCCAGTTGCTATATAAGTTTAGTCCTGCTATCTGGCTAGGCAGCTTGCAGTAGTGAGGGGGCCACCTTGTGAAGAAAGATTACCACTCTGAGCCCAATGTGTCCCTGCATGAACTAGTTCCTTTTTCATACTGCCCCTTGCAGCAGTGAAACACAAAAAGTAAATGTCATGCTGGCTGTCACTGCAGCTCTTCCATACCCAGCCAGCCTTATGACAGCAAGCTGTTAACCAGGATCTTTGGTTACTAGAGGCAAGGAAGCCAACAAAAGTAGTTTTCACATGATGGTGTACCTGGGAGCAGAGTGGAAATGTGCTGTTTGCAAGGACAGTCTCCTGGTCTGAAAACAAAAGTAGGAAGAAAACAGGGGAGACTGCACAATTTTGAAGGCTAACTGCAGTAAGAGAGTGAACATTGCAGTTGAATATTCCCTACAAGGCTTTTGCATTATGCTGTCTCACAAGCTGAGATAGATTTTTTTTTTTTCTAGTTCAGAAAGACAGTACTGTGGTAGAACTCTCAGAGCCCAGATGACTTCAGGAGTACATGTTGATGCCTGCTCCGTTTTCTTTCAAAGCACAGTAGGGGGTGGGTGTAGTGATGGCTTTGATCTTGTGCCTATTCCCTTCCCCTTGCCATGCAAGGTCTTAGTATTTTCTTTGTAGCTTCAACTCATGCACAAGTGGTGCAAGGGCCAGTGCTGAGACTGCCTCCTGTAGAGATGTGCAAAAATGCATTATCCTTCCCAAGCTACTCCCTCCTTTCTCATAACATCTGTAATCTGGCCATAATTATGCATGGATTAGTGTACATATCTGTCATGGGTAAACTTCAACCAGCAACTCAGCCACATATACTCACTCACTCACTTCCCCCTGGTGGAGCAGGGGAGAGAATCAGAAGGGTAAAAGTAAGCAAATTGGTGGGTTGAGATAAGAACAGGTTAATAATTGAAATAAAATAAAAATAATAAGTTTTTTAAGAAAATGACAATGAAAAAAAAAAACCAAAAAAAAAAAAAAAAACCACAGAAATAAAACCCAAGAAAAAAAGTGATGCAAATGAAAAGCAATTGCTCATCACCAGCTGACTGATGCCCAACCTGTTCCCAAGCAGCAAGCAAAAGCCCTGGTGAGCTTTCCCTTGCAGTTCATAGGGTAAGCATGACATCATATGGTATAGAATATCCTTTGACTACTTGGGGTCAGCTGAGCAGGCCATGTCCCCTCCCATCACCTTATCCATTCCCAGACTGCTCATTGGTGGGGCAGCATGAGAAGCTGAAAAGTACTTGACTTGGTTTAAGCACTGCTCAGCAACAATTAAAACATGTTATCACCATTATTGGCACCCAGAATCCAAATCACAGTACTATGCAGCTATGAGGAAGAAAATTTACTCTATTTTAGCTAAAATCAGGTCAGTATCCTTTAAATAACACCAAGGGTAGGGATAGGAAAATGGTAGCACATTTTAATCATGGAAGGCTCAATAATAAGACTCTCTCCAATTGGCATCACTCTAAAATCTTAATAAGGTGCAATTTAATTATCCAGCTGGCCTGTATCCAGATCTAGTGCCTGTGTTCTAGCAAAGGGATTTTATGTAATACCATTAGTGATTTCCATAACACAGTGACCCCAGCTCTAAACCTGAGCACTGGGTTTTGCTTGTTTCTCAGCAGCTCTTCCTGAACTGTACTTGCTGGTGACTGGCAGGGACACATTCAAGTCCAAGAATATGAGAAACAGTAAGAGTGCATATGAAATTATGCAGCCAGCTACAGACCCTATGGCTTCTGAATCCATCATGGCTTTTGCTGTGCCGAACGCTCTGGGTCAGGAAGAAACTGAGCTGTTTTTGCTTTAAAAATACTGTGGCTGATGACATTATGACTGAACCTTCTTAGAAAAAAGCTTGATTTTTTTTAAACTTTGCTTTTTTCTCCCCTCTCCCAGAGTGCTGCACATTCTTCACCAACAGTTCAACTGAAAGACAGAACAAACAAAGCAAAACACAAAAGGGCTAAGCTTTTATGGTTTTTACTGTAACAGTTAAATTACTAAAGCACTGTATTGTGCCAAATGATGTCAACATTGAGGCTGTGGTGTGAACCTTTCTTCTGGGAGTGAAACTAGAAATATAAATCTTGATGAGGGAAGAGTTCAAGTCATCATTATCTGTCCATTTTCACAGAGAACATGAACTCAGAAAAGCAATATTGTTATATGTTTCAGGTCTTCCTCGTTTGCAGGGATCCTGACTTTTGCTACTTAAAATAAACTTTGGAAACAATAAACAAATAAAAAATCTCTAAGCAAACATCAGGCTGTTATGAAAGGAGTTTGTTCCATTTACACTATAAGTCTATTTTTCACTGCTATTACTTTTTCTATTAAATTTTTTTTCCAAGGAAGAAAGGATTCCTCACTGCAGCTCTTCCCTTGAACAAGTATTTTTCCATACAGTTATATATTGGAAATCTCAACAGGAATGAAATAGCACTGAATAACACACACAAGGACAGTAGCAATCAGACCCTAATCCCAGGTAGAGTTTTTGGGTACTAGTTCAATATGAATAAAAAATGAAAACACAGAAGGCTGTTTTTACCACCTGCCTATGAGTTTTCCACCAATTATCAAATTCTGGTTTGTGTTCCGAGTTATAGCCCACAGGTAGGGTAGTGACTTAAGCATGACCTGTGATGCAAAATAAGAGGAATTCAACTTAAATCATCATGTACCAAATACACCTGCGAGGCTCAGGGCACAGCCTAAACCAATTAGGCCCTGGTTTCTGCAGCTCTGGCACCTTATCACACCAGCTTGTAGTCTAACAGTTTTGATTGCCGAAAGCTGCAAAATCTAAGGTCTCTTCACACTTTGACACTTCCCTCACAAGTCATGTCCTCCTGACATCAGGAGAACTTTGAGTGGAATGCACTAAATCAAAATTATTTGTCCCCTACATGACTTGTCATTTTCGGGTTTTAGAATTGTTTGAGCGTCTACTAGATCTTAAGGTGAAGTAAGAATTCTGTGTGAGAATAAGTCTTTTCCTGCCTCTTGCATTTATTTTTACATCAGGTTCTCTTCGTGATTTGCTTTTCACCTGGGAAAATCACACTATTTACAGTTTATTTTCATTTCTGAGGAAGCTTACTCAGTGATGGTGAGTTTTGTCTTTCTTCCTCCATCTTTAAAAATATTTGTTACAAACATTGCTAGACATATGCCTTAATTGCATTGTATAAATAATGAGACTTCTCGCATAGAGGAAAACATAATGCAGAGTTAATGTGCTTTCATATTTTCACCTCGGGGCAACATTTGATCCACACTGTTGTGACAGCCACCCTGGCCTTAGCAGCTAAATGAATCTCTTCTTCCTGATAGGTGAAAGCCTTGCTAGTGATTTCAAGATATAGCAAATACCAAGCATGATTGTGCAAGAAATACATATTGCTTCAGCATTATTGGTGTGTGATGCAAGGTCATAACAACCTTGGAGGAGCGTAAGAGTGGGGAAGCATCAAGAGCAGAGAATCAGTGAAGGATTGAGTAATAGCCGAGAGCACTCACAGTTTCCACTGAGGAACTTGTCAGGGTTGAGCTGTGCTTCAAGGATGGCAGAAAAGCAGCACAGGGGATCATGACTGGGGAGAACAGTCATAGGGAGAGCAACTCTTTTTTTCAGTAAAGATTTTGTTATGTTTGTTCTTCTTTTTCAACACCATTAGTCGATTACTGGTGCTGAGGGGATGCTGGGTGCAGAGGGAACACCAGAGCTGAGGAAAGCAGGACAGGGGTACACCCCAGGGGTAACCCAGCACATCTGTCAGCACTGTATGCGATTATCCTGCACTTTTTTCCTTCTCCCATAACAGATATGGCTCCTGTATTGTTGTTTTGCTAAAGTATTTGATATAAACTTTGGGGTTCTTTTTATCAAGTCTGTGCAGGCACAGGTACATGTAATGGCTTCAGCCCTTTCCAGTTCACATTTTCAAGTTTAGTTGCAATGATGATGGGGAAAACTTTTCTTAACAGTATTTGTTGAAAGTGGAAATTCTGCTCTAGTTGTGCCGTTGGGTCAGCAGGCTCCCGCAGAGCTGGTGTGTCTGCCACCACACAGAGATGTTTCTCTGCAGCCAGAAGGGACCTGGAGCACATCAGGCCCTCAGAAGATTTTTAGCAATCTCAGCAGGGTGGTTTCCTCACTGCTGCACACCTGCTCCTAGCCCAGGGGATGCTCAAAATCAGTAGAGACTCACTGGTGCTCACAGGATTTCTTGAGAAAGCAGGAAAGAAAAACACTCCTATCAAATGTGCCAGTTTTTTAAGTTTGAAACCATGTTCAGCCACTGTAACTTTCTCCGTCTCCTGCTTGTTTGATGTCAGATGTTTCACTTGCACTTTCTGATCTGCAGGAAATGTTGTATTAAATTGAGGTTTTGAAGAGTGCCCATCTTCAGACTCCCCTCAAGAGGTCTCATCTGTCTGTGGTTCTCTCTGCACTTTTGAAAGCATGAATGTGTTCTTAAAAGCCACACTAACGTGAGGTTCACTGGTGCACTCTATCTTTCTAGTAATTATTTTACGGTAAATTAGACTTTCTTTGTAATCATAGTGGAAGAGGGAACAAAGTACAACATGGGGAAGGTTTTTGTCTCCGTTTGTATGTCCAGATAGGTTTGCAGATGGTACAAGGTTTAAAAGGATCAAGAGCATTGATCTTCATTCTAAGCCCCTGAAAAAATGAATGTGATTTATAGCTTGTGGAAATCTCCCAAACAGAATGACATAGAATAAAAGGGAGAACTGCTTCATATCTGCAACCTTATTTTGCTGAAAGAAAACATAGAAGGCTTTTTGAAGGGTTATTTCTTGGTTGGTTTGTTTTTCTTAGCTTTGTTTTGCATTTTCAGAACTGTTGGGATGGATCGTTGTAATGTGTTTTATCTTCTCACCTACATGAGAAATTTCAAGCAAGTCAAACCCAGATAACAGAAAAGTGAGAGCTGACTAGCCCTGCTTGTTGGGTTCTGCTTATTCTAGTGACTGAGGAATGCTTGGGAAAAATTGTGTTAAGATTACTTGCCTTTGCATTTAAAATTAATGTATTATCCATATTGAAAATACTAGTGTCCTTCAGCAATACTGGGAAGGGCAGTGTCAGCATCACAGGTGGTCCTAAACAGAAAGGGACTCAAACACCTTTATTTCTTAACCCTGCTGCCTCTTTTCTCAAGGTCAGTCTTCTCTTATTTCTCAGTTAACTCAAGTTTTTCAGAGTGGCAATTAAATGGATTCTTGTATACATAGGCATGACATTACAATGTGTTTTTACTTTGTTGTCAAACTTACATTTGTGCTGCTGGTAGACCATTGCTTTCTGTGCCTGTGCATATGCCAGATGATTTTCCAGCACTGCTGTGGGAGAAAGCCTGCATTGTGGTTGTGCATGGACCTTCCTGTTTCAGCATCCCTTAACTCCAGCCACCTCACTGGCAACTTTGAACCCAAGGAAAAAAATCAAATCTGTATTTTAAACTGTAGAACAGATGCAATCTATCTCAAAGCCAGGAATTGAATGCTTTCTAATTAATGTCCACCTTTCTCAGGGTTTGTTTGGGGTATTATTCTGTTATTTAAATGAAATTAAATTTTATTGTTGAGAGGAATCTGGTGGAAAAAACCCATGTTAAAAAGGCATTGAAGAAAGCAGTGCTGAACATAACAATTTATTTCTGCATAGCTGGGGGGGGATTAATGTATTTGCCTTGAGCTCTTGTATTAGTATTCCCAGCTACTAAAAAACCAAAAATCATAGGGTGTCAGTTTGGATTGCTATTTTTTTTCTTTTGAGTTGGTTTGCCTAGCTCTGGGTGATATGCTTACTAGTTAGAATTAAAAAAGCTATTAATTTTTACCTAATTTATTTCTACCCCCGTAGGCTCTTACTTTCTCATGGGAAATAAGGAGGGCTCTTAGTGGCTTTTATTTGGATGTATTATATTTTTTTTCATTTTTTTTTTTTGTTCCTCAAACATGCTGAAGCTGTAGTGGCTGGGCACAGACCCTGACTCTGAACCCAGAGTGACCCATTTATTAACAAAAGCTCACATAGGTCTGAAAAGCCTGTTCTTTGTTCTGCTACATGTGTCAGTAATGCAGAGATTTTTTCATTTTTGAGGGGTGAAACCAGGTGAACAAAACCTTTTTTTTTTTTTTCCAGTAAATCATCTGACAGAAAAAAAGAGAATCATGTGTCTTCTGAGGATTTCCTCCCCCATACACACCTTTTACAATTGCAGCATTTGCTCTCTGAACAAGGTTAACTACTTGGGGGAACTTTTAACATAAACTGCTGCTGCTTCCTGATAGAAAAACGTGAGTAGCTCAGAGAATGCTGAAGACAAAATATTTCATACACAATATACAAATTTACAAGAAAATTTGAATTAGCTCTTTATTTGAACACCCACTTAAGACAAAGTACAGAGGCTTTTACTTAACAGGAAGAAAAGTGCTCATTGTCACTACCTGTATGCTTGTGGTTTTCATGATATACATAATTCCTACTAGATTTTTCCTTTCTTTCTTACTCTTTTGGCTAGGAAAATATGAGGGTATAGTAGTTGTGAAAACTCACAGAAAGATGATGGTCTGTGTGTTGCAGTGACCTGGTATCTCCCATTACCCTCACATGACTGTAGTGGGTGTAATGGTGGCAGTCCTGCTCCCATATGGGCATGAGCACCTAAAGATGACAGGGCAAGAAAGACAAACTTTACTTTCAGGTTTCTTAACATTGATGTGTGCATGTGGCACAGAAACAAGCCAAAACACCCACTGCCTGCTCTTCTGGGGAGGACTAAAATTAGTCAGGCCACAAAATAGTTCAGATGAACAAGCAGGGAGCTGGGGAATGGTTCCAGTTTTGCTGCTTGAGCAGAACAAGTAGGCATGAAAACAACCCCACTGCTTAGCAATGCCAGCATAATGTGTCATTGCAGGTGTTGTCAGATCACTGTAAGGTTGCTTGCACTGGCTGGGTTTTTTGGGAGTGTGCTGGTGTTGCTGGTGATGCAACCCTTGGTGAACATTCCTACCAGCGCTGCTCGGGAGACCAAGATGCTACTGCTATAAGCAGCATTAGCCACAGATTTGCAATGAGCATCTAGTCTATGGTAAGAGACTTTGAACTGCATTTGAGTCCTCTCTTGGAAGTTGAGAGACGGTTTATGTGGTGAAATTTGTAAAAATGGATGGCACAAATTCAGCGTTAGATATTCCCCTCTAATGTTATTTTTCAAGAAGTGTGTTGATCAATATATCATTGATCACTGGAGTTTATAAACATTTTTACCTGTTCTTATATCAGCCTCTCTCATATTACACAGCTGATGGGTCCCCAGAATTGTCCTGTCTGAAAGGGAGGTGATCCCAGGAGTCATCCTAGAACAGGGACAGGCAGAAAAATGTAGGAATCCAAGGCAGACATAATAGAAATAAGGGTTTATCAAGCCTTGTTGTCACAGCTTTATAATATGCAACTGAAATTATTTGAGATAGGTGAATTATTTTCATTATCCATAACAGGCAAGGCGTGACTGGTAATCCAGCCAAGTTCTCTGCATGAGTCAGCATCTCCCAGCCAGTGAGGCTCCAAAGGCCAGCTCCCTCACTTCTTGTCTGTCTGATTCCAGTATCATTCTCAGATTTTTTGCCTTTGTAGAGATCTTTTTTGAGATGTATGCATTACCAGAAGCTCTTGATTTTACTGGGTAAAATTCATCCAACACTATTTGAAAGCGTGAAGCTGAAGGTTGTCTGACTCTGAAATGCTCATGGAAGGTGCATATTGGCAAATGCAGGAGGTGGTTGATTGCTGCTTGGCAGGCACAGTGTGTTGGTAATCAAGGATATGTGAAGAACAGTTTTCAAGCTAAACTGGTGTTCCCCTGTAGTGTCTTATATTTGTGGCATCAAGTTCTTGGACGTTACGCATTGCAGGTGCCTCTTGTGTCCTAGGAGACAGTTATTGTACAAGAATCCTGAAGGATGCTAATCTGCTAAGAAAAATCTTCCCTTTAATATACAGCTAAAAGTGAAAGAAATTAATCACTAAATTCTTGTAATATAGTAATGAGATAATTGTGGCCATTTATTTGTATTTTTAAGATGAAGCAGGTACATCAGATGAATTTTACTTCAGAATATAGTGCATATAAACTGAGTACATTTGTGCTCTCTATTAAATTTAACTCACATCATACTTATTTTGCTTTTAAGTAACAACTACTAAGGATGTCAACAAGCTAAACAATTAGAAATATTTATATATTTATTCTACCAGGTTTACTCAGACCTTCTCAGGTTCCTTTTGGCGCTGCCCTGAGATTCACCTTCCATCACCAAAAGCCCACCAGAAGAAAATTTTAGATAGGTTCTGATCTTGAGTGTTAAGGTTTAAGTCCATGGTGAAGAAGCTCATATTACGAGTAGATTAAAGTGTTCCTTTGCTGTGAGGGCTTCCAATCAGAGAGTGAAAGGGGCCCAGCTGGAGAGCTGTGTGTATGAGGCAGCTGGTGACTAATGGCACTCACCTCGTGGTGTCTCAGCTACCTCCTGACCAAATCAATCAAAGCCAAATCAAAGCTAAAGAATTACTAGTCACTTTCTTACCTAGACTGTCATATACAAATAATGCTATAATTGAGCACACTGGTTTAATAAAAATTCATTTGCACTTATTTTCTAGAAGCTGAGCTTCCTCTTGCAATTGGGTTGACTCTTGCTAAATTATCTCAGCTGCCTCTGAGTAGCCAGCAAGTAAAAAGGTCTCTACTACCAAATGCAGGGTTTTGTTTGAGAAACTGCTCATTGAGAGTTAGGTCAAAAAGTGCTGATGTTTGACACTCTTGTAGCATATTGCATTATTCATAGCATTGTTTTAATCTTGTAAACCTCTATTTTTTTTTCTTTTTGTTGTTGTTTTTATTGTAACTGCTCCATTTTCCTGGTAAATGATTAAGCATGTACTTGTTCTAATTTTCAATGCCTGCAGGTGGTATTGAGCAGAGCTGTCTCTAGCCCTGCTCTGTAAACAATACAGGTATTATTCTTCATGAAAATCACAGCGTAGCTTTGTATAGCACAGAAAGTAGCTCTAGGCACTGAGCTTTGAATTGTGAAATAACTTTATAATTTAGATGTGGGCTCATGTTAACAAAAAGAAATACTACAAGTCAGACTGGCTACTATAGCATCAATTGTTCATTTTGACCAAGAAGACATCCGTAAATTGTATTCTCATAGGCTGATAAATTAATACTGCAGGTGGTTCATACCTGAAAAATGTACTTAAATCAGCAACTCTTTTTCTGCCTGTCTCCTATGGACCTCTGTTTCTGGGTTTGCAGGGGACAGCTCTTTGTTGTTGCATTGGTTCTGCTCACCAGATTTCATCCAAAGAAAAACGTTTCACAGTAATACCATGGTGTACACTTCAGGAGTGCACTGCTGTACTTTGTGTTGGGAACAAAGAAAGAAAACGTATTTGAACCTGGGACTACCTGTTAAATGCATTATAACTTTGTGTGGCTGATTATAATTAAATTGTCTCATAATTTCAGTAATTAAATATAACTTTGGTAGAAGAACTTAATCCAAGAAGTATTTGTTGTCTTCACAAATGGTTTTGAAAACTGCTGTTTCAGAGTTGTCATGACAGCCTTTCAGCAGCTAAAGATGAGTATGAAACACACCCACTAGGCCATGAATGAAACTAAACAGGCATAGTTTGCTGGGCAACAAGGACATGAGAAGATAAATGTTATCTTGCATGTAACAGCACTTCTTTATTTTCTGGCTAAGGACTGATTAGTGCTTAAAGGTGAGATTGGGTTTGATAAGACAGTTGAAATTACAATTTTATCTGTAGCATAACAAGTAACAGTAGAAAATGAAACTCAGCAATTATATGCATCAATTCTGCCCAAACTGAGCTGTGTGTCAGCCTAATTGTTTTTGTTGACAAACCTGTAATCAAGGGTATTAGCTAGAGTACTACCATCATATAGGAATGGATATCTGAGTCACAGGACAGTGTAGAGACCCGCAGTGCTGCTGCTTTGTGCTCAGTAGATAGGGTACCACATGGCTGTTTGTCTGGCAATGCGCATGGATATTCATTCCTCAAGGTAAAGGCATTTCTGTGCCATAACTTTACAACATGCATTTCTCTATGACGATAGAAATTATGCCTATTCTGTGAAAAACCCCAAAGCAACAGTGCTTAAGTAAATAATTGTCCTTTCTCTACAACAAAATATTAGGCATCACTAGAGAAATTCTCCTGTTGTAAAATAATTGAAGTATTAATCTCCTTTTTACCTTTCAAGGAACTGTGTGAGGGAGAAAACTGAAAAACAAAACTACAAGATGCCTGTGCAAACATGTCGTTAATGGGAGTTTGTCCTTGTATTTAGTGGAGTAACTTTAGATTCTCAGTACTTGCTTTGGTTAATGTTCATTAATCCATACACTAGTTACTGAGTCTGACAGTGGAGACATAAACAGTGAATGCAAATTGTGGATGGATCTAAGTGGAGTTATCAATGGTGTATTTTCAAGTGAGTAATAAGTGCTCATGAGTTGAATAGGTTTAGCTTTCAAAAAAATGGGGCAAAAGTGATTCTTATCAAAATGTTTTAAAGAGACAAGCTGGTGTGTAGTAAATTTCCACTTTCAAAGAGGAATCTGCTGTGACATTGAGACAACAGATCAGCAAATTATTGGAAGCAAGCAGTGCAAATTCACTGACATATTTGCAATTCATTGCAAATTCAGCAGTATTTTTAGAGCATAAAATTATTTCCACACATCTCCAACATTGTTAAGTATGTCTAATGAAAAGTATAAAGAAAACATGCTCTGTAAGTCAATTTATTGTGCCTTAGTGCAGGATAATGCAATGCATTTTCTGCCCAGTCCTGTGTTAGTTACTTGTCTGTGCTATATATATAAATATATATATATATATATATATAAACGTAGTGGGTTTATTACAAATAGACAACAGAGGGTTTGGGATTTTTTTCTGATAATTGGTCTGATCATTTCACCTTGATATGATTTGTTTCTTTGTTCTATTGGAAAAGGATATGGAAATGAAAAAGATGGCATTATGATTATTTGCACTTTGTATACCCATCTACAAGAGAGGCATCTCCCGTCTTGGGCTGGTAGCAGAAAAGAGCTCTCCTGTTCTCTTTGTCCCTCTAACATCTTTATGTCAGAAATAAGGTTTAAAACCTTACTTTCTATATTAAAAGTCATAACATGTCTAATAACTAATGCAGGTCAGGTATATTTTGTGGTCAAGAAAGTAAGAAACACCCTGTAATCCAAAAGGATAAGAATTTTGAGGAAGTCAAGGTTTGTAAATTCCTTTACTCACCAGACTGCTTGCTTGGGATGGGATAAAGTGTTAAATTTCTGTATGAGTGAATAAGATTTTCCATCTTTTCAATGCTAATCCCAAAATGCATAAAAGTCTTAAGTCCTTTGGGGAAGGGGATGAGGTGGGGGGAGGGCAGGAGGGGGAGAAGAGACTTGACACTTTTGAAAAATCATGGGTATCAGAAAATAAGGTTAGAATAGAAATTCTGAAAGCACTGTGAAACATAAGCAAGGCATATAATTCATCGATTTAGTCTGAATAGACTTTTTTACTAAAATTTGGCAGTGTTTTCCTTTACAGTGTCTCTTGGTTACCTGGAATGACAATACCTTGCTCCTGTCCACAGCCTAGCAGGCAGTTGCCCAAATGCAGTCTTTTCTGAGGTGTGTAGCAGTTACTCTTTTGAGAAATAAAGTGCTACTTAAGAAACTCTGAGTAAAGGTAAGGCCTTTCACAAGACTTCAGGAAACTTTTGAATATCTTTATTTGACATAATATGTGACTACGTAGAAAACATGATCAAGCTTACAAGGTGCAGGAATGAGGATTAAAAATGACAAGAGGGATTAGTCTGCTGAGAGAGCAGATGAAAGTCACTATTTGTAATATGGGTATTGAAGTAATGATTTTTCAAAAGCTACTGCTACTAATGGTCTGTTGATGTATGGCTCCTAAAAGTTCAGTTCAGCAGAAGTATTGACAATGTTTGGTTTGCATCAGAGTCATCATGCTCAAAATACTTTTTTCCCCCTTATCCCTTCCTTTTTTTGTTTGTTTTTGATTTTTGGATTTTTTTCCCCACTGCAAAGGGCAGTTTATTGAGATCTTTCTTTTCTTCAGGCACTCACTAGATCTAGGAATATTGATAGAAGGAGGAGCTATTATGCAGGTTCACAGTGGTGAGCCATCTCCAGCTGCTGCACTGTTATGGTAATGGGTGGATTGTTAATAACTTGCCCCCACGTAGCCTTGGCAGACAGTATGATTTGGCTTTGTGCTGCATTTTGCTGGATTGTATGAGAACTCACTGCCTTTTTCTTTAAGGCTAAAACATGCCAAACAGGTCAATATGTTAGTGTTCTTGATGCTGACAAAGGGAAATAATGGTAAGTGTCCTGTTTTGTGAACAGTGCCAAAAATGTAGGCTATGCTACATTTATTATCAGTTGCAAGCACTTATTGCTGTATTTATACGCAGAATATGTGTTATAGCTGTATGACCAGCCTCCTTGCTCTTTTGCATGGTGCACCTGCAGTGTGAGGACAGATCCCAGTTATGCTCCAGCTCTGTCAGACAGATACTAGCTGGGTCAAGACTGGGTTGCTGTGGCATGACCTTTGAACGACTGTACTGACTTGCAGCAGGTGCATTAATCACAAAGGCACAGGCTCTTGTGCCTCTCTGTAATGACAGCATTTATTACTAAATACCTGTATAAAGGCTCTCCACTTGGTGTAACTCCCCAAGGTAGGTAACTCGCATCAGTTTGTGAGTGTAACAGTCTCACTTGTAAGAGAGGCGCTGAAGATGAAAGCAAGCCTTTATAGAGCTGAGCATAGCATGTTCCCCAGGATAAGGTATCCACAGTGAAATAAATGCCTGTCTTTGTACAAACCACTTGTGCACCTAGGCTGCCATGGTAGCCCCCAGTGTATATTTTTAGTATTAATGTAGCATTTCTAAAGGTCTGCTGTCTATGAAGCAACCTTTCTTTATCCTAGACATGCTTTTTTTTGGATGCCAATCTTTTATTCCCCATAGTGCAAGCTCTTCAATCCAGCATGCATATGTTACAGTAACTGAAATCTTCTGACCTCTGAAAAGCCTGCTTGTGAAATACAATATCATGAACTTGCAGTGATATTTTCATTATTTGGATAAAAATCCCACTGGTCCAGTAAGAGTTCTGCTTCAGTAAGAACCAAAGAAATGTCCATTAGTTCCCACCAGTACACAGTGTATCTGAAGAAGGAATAAAGGCACAGTCAGTGTCTGTACTAATGCTGTAATATTTGTAAACAATACACCAGCTCCAGGGTCGCAGCTGGACTCTTCTCTCCTCCTTCTTCTAGACCAGAAAAAAAACCTAAGGGGAAAGTACAGGAGGGAAAAGGGATTAATCAGATGAGAGGCAACTTCATGGATCACATTTCATGGCAAAACTGAGCCTTCCCAAGATTAGCAGCTGGTGCCTGGGGTTATATGTAGCCCCACTGCTAGTCACACCTACCTGCTTCTGGAACTAGTGTTTACATAGCAGAAGACTTGATTGTGAGAAGTCTCACATAAGCGTGCTCACTGGAATTGTGTCAGGGTAGCAGATCCATATTAGACGCTGGTTTGGATGAAACATAGTTGTACCTGGTGAATGGAGAGCACCGCTTTTTGAAATTATTTGCATCTAAACAGGAGATGATGGTGCTAGGTCTGTATTGGAGGGTCTGTTTCGGGTGATATCTTAGCAGATATGTGAAAAAGTAGATTCCTGGACCAGTCAGCTCCTCCATTTTCTGTTGCACATAATGTACCAACACATTTAATTGACTGAACCTAGGATTTCCAGAGTCAGTGAAGTCTTTTTCATTTCACCACAGCATCTGTGCCAAAAGAACATCAGACTTTTGGTAAACCAGTACTTACCCTCTATTGCTAAAATATTTTCTGAAGTGGATAATTCAGGAGACAGCTGCATTGCTTGATATAAAAGCAGCAATGTGTCTCTTGAATGATGTTCTTTCATTTTTAGTAGTAAAGAAACTAGCCTAGGAAAGAAGAGGGAAACGAGGGGATGCTGCTGAAGTTTATATGCAGATCTCTTCAGTTTCATTAGCAGCATCAATTTCAGGCAAAGCTTGTCAACCGTCCTGAAGGTTCACCAACTCTACAGGAGCAGTTTCACTGAAACACAACCTGTAGGTGCAGTTTGATTTGAGGGTTTTTTCAGTTATGCACACTTCAGACAGATAAAAACTCACCCATGTCAAACAAACATGAACAGATTATGACAACAAAAAAAACCCTGCATCTTTTAGAAATAAAGCCATGTTTCAGCTATACTTTGGACCTCTCAGTATAAATGCAGAAGAGTGGTGAAAACATCCTAACAAACATGGCACACAAGGACAGGATTTTACACTCTAGATACTGGGTTTTAAATGTGTTCATCTCAAATTGTGTATCTTAAGGAGGCCAATGTAATTATATATGGAAAAAATAATTTTAAAAAAACCCTTTTGTTAGTAATCTGTGTAACATGCATTTCTTTGTTTTTTGGGGGTTTTTGTCGTTGTTGTTGTTGTTGTTTTATCTTGGCTGTTAAGACAAATGAACAGTTAAATCATCTGTAGGTTAAGTCTGGTGAAAGTTATTCCTCTAGGAGAAAACTGCATGTGTCGGTTTGTTCTGTTCGAGAGACCAGACAAGCAATCAGGAAAAGGACATAAAGAGCCTGTCCTGGTGTGTGATGAGTGAAGGCTGGAATGCAGGGAGTGAGCTGAATTTGTGTCCATGTGTATCAGGCTACCTAACATATGACAGATGATGAGAGCTGATAAATGTAGCATATGTGTGGATTTGTTGAGCTTTTATGATGTATTTTATCTTTTAACTCTTTGTCTGTAATTCAGAATAAAACAGAGCTTTCTGATAGCTAATGGTGTCCAGTTTCCTTTCTGCTGTTGCCTCTGAGAGAATACAAAGGCAAATACTTATGCTAGGATTAGGTCTGTGGGCTCATCACAGCAAGTCACCATGGACTTGGAAGGCAAAATCATAGTCCTGGGAGGAAGGAGGTAATCCTGGCAAGAGAGGGGTAGATTTATACCTGAGGCTGCTAATAGAAGGCAGGCAAAGATTTTAACCCTAAATTATGACTGTTAGGTTTTCTTTTAAAACCATAGCAAGCTGCAGTTTTACCCTGAATATGAAAATTATGAAAGGAAGCCTATAATAATAATTAGTTTGACTCAAAGCATAGTATTTTATGTGAAGGGAGCATAAAATTTAGATATTGAATCACACTATTCAGTAGGAGAGGATGATTCATTTAGTCAGGGCAATTCCACGCAAAAGTTGATGGGCCCCAAAATATTCCTCTTGAAGAATACATCTCCTTCTTTCAATGACACAACATTTGTTTGTCAAAGAGCAAAAGTTGGTCTCAAGAAGTGGAGTGGCTTTGTCTAATACTTCAAGCCTTTAGAGGCTACTGGTTCTCTAAGTATAATTAACACTTCTCTGGTGTATAAAACATTGCAACACAAGTGTAGGGTCAAGCATTTAGCTTCTTGCAGCTCATCTTATTATCACTCATGGAGCATCTAAGCAATGTAAAAAAGTGAGAAGACCACATTGCCTGGGGCAAAGTGCTTTACTGCAGATGGACTTCACAGCCCCTGGACTCATGCTGTCAGAAACAAAGCAGCATGAAATTGCCTTAACCTCTTTGCTTCTGGAACTCAGGATATGAATGGACTAAACCAGCTCTCACTACTTTGGTAAGACCAATTCTTATATAAATAGCCCTCTAAGCTTAATGTTTCACACTTGGGTGTCTGATTCTTTGAGTGTGATTCTTCATTCAAAGCTGTTTCTGTATCAGGACAAACATCATCAAATCAGCAGACAACACTTACAGTTAAAATTCAAATGTCTCACATTCAGACTGTCTTTAATGTTGAGATTTTTTTTTTTTTAAATTATCTGATCAGCTGCAACTTTAAATATTATTGGCTAAGGACTACTATAAAAATCCTCTTACTCTCTCTTCAGCATCCTTGTTTTGAATCAGCTGCAAGGACACAAGAAACAAAAGAATAAAACATGAATAGAAATGTAATGTCCTCGACTAGGGAACATGCAGCACAAAACTGAAACAGAATTAAGAACAGAATAAATATTGAAAGGCCAATTCATTTTCACACCTTAATAATGCAGAAATATACATAAATATATAAATATAGAATGGTCTGGGGGTAAATGGAAATATATGCCAAGAAAAATTTTATTTATCTACTGAAAAGCATGAAAGATATGTTATATTGCTTCTATACCATTTCTCCTGCAAAACATCTTGAATTTTTACTTAGCCAATTTAGAGCCATCCAGACTTCCGCTGCTTTCCAGAAGATGAGGTTCTGACATGTGTAATTCTCTATTAATTCCTCAGAGGAGTTAATCTCTTTTTAAAGTAAAAGGCAAAAAAAAACAAATCAAGAAAATGTGTGAAAGCAGCCAAATTTATCTAGACAAAATGTGTCAACAGGAGGACTCAGTCTCATCTGTGACCAGCAACATGACTGATGCTTTTTTTGTTGTTGTATAGTTGAACTTAGAAAAATGTAACTAAAAAAGAATGTTCTCAAAATCAAAAGTAATTAGGAAAATTCCAGATTTTGCCCTTGTACCTGGTGAAGTGCTGCATTTAAGGACCTGAAATACAAAGAAGTAAAAAAATATAAGAATTGCACAACTTCCATTAATGCTATCATTTTATTATTTATCTTCAAATAGAATATTATGATTGTCTTCTTAGTGGACCTTGAAGTTTTCATTTGAATAGAACTGGAATGTAATTCTCTTCTCTCCTGGTTATGGACTCTAGCTGCCAATCTCTTATAAAAATTATTTGTCTAATTTGAGTTTTCAATACAAGGCTCTTCCCAACTTGTCTGGTCTAATAAGCCCTTTCTGAAGGCCTAATCAAGATAAGGCATGTGCCTTTTGTGTTGAACTTGTTGATTTAAATCCTTGTAAGGAGGGTACAGTCATTTTCAACGCTACTATGTGGTAAAATCATACATTTTTCTTAGTGAAAGCAAAACTTTTCAGTAGACATCCAAGTTAACAGCTTTCAATTCAGACCATCTTTGTTAGATAGATTGCATTTGTCTTGGGGCATGGAGTGACGTGATATAGTCAGTATGTCTCAAATCACTCACTGCCAGGTCCTAGAGAGAACAAGTCACTGTCATCTTTAATGAGAAGACAGTGGGATGAGAAGCGTCACAAGTACACTTCACTTTATCTGTCTATCTCCAAGTAAGTGCCATTAGGTACCCCACTGCCATTAGGATTTTGAGGAGGTAGCTAAGATGCCCTTGTGTTAGCAGGAACAAGCTGCCCCTTTTGCAGAGAAGCCCAAAGCATCACTGTATCTCCCTGCTGAGGGAGGATTGCATACAACTTCAGTTTTACCCTTCAGATCTGGTCTCACATCCAAGAGCAGATGGCTGCTCCTGCTCTCCCAGTAAAATGGGGCTGTTTGCTGGAAAGAGGCCTGTCTGCTGCCATGACAGAGCAGGGCAAACCTACTGCTACACTCTCAGATGGAAGGAGGATGAGAAGTACAACACTTATACTGCTCCACAGTTCTGCTAAATGGGGAGACAAAGTCAAAGTCTCAAATTTGTACATTTCTTATTCTGGGATAGTGACCCCAACCCAGTGAGTACTGCAAGTCTCTTTGCATGAAGCAACTTGCCAGACCCTGAGGAAGGAGAGCTGTGAGAGTGTGATTTTCCTTTGCATGGCGAGTGTGGGCTCCCTCTCCCAGTGTTAGCTTACCCAGTGTTACTCCCCCAGTCACAAGTTCCTCACCTGGGAGGATTTCTGTGTCAATCTCTGCCTACTGATATCAACTCAACAGGACAGGCACCCAGAAAAGGTATGCCTGATAGACTGGTTGCAACCTAACAAACTGCCAAGTATATTTGCCTAGGAACAAAACACAGTTATTTAAATGGGTAGAAACCTCAATCTCAAGATGTTCTTTCACTTTAAGAGCATCTGA
Source organism: Xenops minutus (assembly GCA_035221455.1). NCBI lineage: Eukaryota > Metazoa > Chordata > Aves > Passeriformes > Furnariidae > Xenops > Xenops minutus. The sequence goes on from JAWWEE010000105.1 coordinate 12,134,908, forward strand.
CTTTCTCTGAAAACAGGCTGAATTTCACAATAAAGAGCTGCCCACAGATGTGAGTTGGTTCACGTGTCTTCTGTTTTTCAGTTTCTTCACTGAATTTCCTCACAGGGCTAGCACACTGCTTGTGCTCTGTGCATGTATGCATGCCTGCCTTTTGAAATGCCCACAATTGTTTTTCAGTTTCTCAGCCCAGCCTTTCCTGATGTTTCCTCAGCTCCTTCCTTCCTGTGCTGGCATATTTGGAAAGATCTTTTGGCCCTGTCTGGCTGGTTTAGCCTGATTTAGCCACCACATCTAGCAAGATTCCTACTTATAGCTGATTCCATTTGCTGGACCCTCCTGTGAGCCAGAGTTCTCCTGGAGATGCAGCAAAGTGACAGGTTTTATCTTCCCTTGGCCAGTATCCTCCTGTCTCTTTACTTGCTGAATGTCCGCACTCGTGTTGCCCAGTATGGAAGAACTGGTTTGTACCTTGAGTGTGCTAATATGAACTGTGGCTTTTTTGCACCAGGGAATTTGGGAGACAATTTTCACCAGCATTGCAATATTTAATTCACATATGGATAGCGGCCAGTGATATGCTGTCCATAAAAGGTCTTTCCCAAGAGTAAGCTAGCACTGATCCCAAATGCAAAGCTGACACTTCAAAGCAAAGACTGGGAAAGATGATTATTTTTGCCTGGGTTTATGACAAAATTTTGTACGTCCATCAAGTAAACTGAGTTTTGCTCTACCAACATACATCACATTCTTCTCTGGAGAGAGGTAGATGTGTTTAACCAGCCCAGATGTTGATTCAGGGCTGTGAAAATTAAGGTACCCTAATTCTAAGGCCAAAGATTTTCTGCCCGGTAATGCTACACCAAGACATTATTTTTTTCAGTAGTTTTTGGTTTTTCTCCTGAGGTCTCCATTGAGTGGCACAGGAAGGATATGCACTATTTCTGCTGCTGATGCCAAGTAAAGCACTGAATAAATGTCAAAATATTTGCATCCTAAATAAGCTGCCCATTCTTATTTTTCATATAGAGCATAATCATCTTTATTCCAGACAGGTTCTCTCACTCCATCAAGATCAACCTGGCCTACTTTATATGTAAACTTAACTTTGTCTAGCTAGATGCTAATATATTTTTACTTTAAAACCAAATTGCAAAATCTGTGAACATACAGGCAGAGTGAATATACTGAAATCTGATTCTCCTCCTCTTCTCTTGTGTGTGCTTGCTTTGTCCTGCACAAATCGGGCTTGAGTTTTGACAGTCTGGTCTGAGAGTATTTACAGCCACACAGGGAAACAATCACAGAGGTTTTAGGCAAAACAAGCTGCCTTTTTAGCAAGAAATTGCCAATGTGCTCTAATCCTCGCTAGGTGTGATCAATTCACTCTCTTGTAATTGTTAAATGCAACCATGTGCTTATTGTGCTCTGAGTAATTTCTATGTTTTCATTATTTTGCTGCTAGTACTAATGCAGATTCACTGGATCCTGTGGAATTGCTCTTGGGTTTTGTGCAAATACCTGTCTTTATGTTTTTTGATAAGCAGATGCTACATTTCAGCTAATGTTTTTTGGTAACTAAATGTTATGAAAATGATCAAAGAGATGGTGAAATATTAAGTAGTTACTTTCATTGCCTCAAGGACAAACCCAATGAAGCTTTAGCGAGCCACTGGAGTGAGTTATGCCACTTGATATGCAGTTGTGTTTACCAGTTACTATTCAATCAGATATCTTTGAGAGGTAGCGTGCAAGCCCTAAAAGTATTGCTGGGTTGAAATGATTTCTAGCATGACATCATGCAATAATTTTCTTTGGACTCATTGCCAGATGAGGAGAAAAATGAAATGAGACAAACTGATGAAATAAGCTAAGAGTGGGGATTTAGATTTATGGTAAAAAAATCAGGCACAGGTGGGATATGATGAGTTCTGCAATTTTTCAGCATTAAGAGAAGGAATTAGAAGAATCTCCTTCGAGAGGATGTACATGATGTTTATTTGTGTAAAGTGACCTTGTGATCCAAACCCATTAATTTGATAGCACAGAACATGATCGCCACCCTGTGGATGTTGCCAGAATTAGGCAAATGTAACGCATTCCCTAATTAAAAAGCAATTAATTCTTCCTGCTGTCTGATGCAAAGGCTTTTGCATGTGGTTTTTGGATGCAGCTGGGAGCTTGGAGGGGGTGGAAAATGCTGGCTGTTCCCTTGGGAATGGAGGTTGAGAGCTGAGGCTCTAACACGACTGGGAGAGAGGATTTATTTTGGACATGGAAGCCTTACCTCTGTGTTTGACCTATATATTTTACAGGTTCCTGAGTTGATGGAATTTGACTTGATTTTCATAAGATGATGAAAGACACATCCCAAACAAAAAACTCATGGAAAAAGTGTGTTTTTCTGTAATTCTACATCAAAAATTGCCCAAACATTTTTCTTTAAATTTCTCATGAAAGAATCAGCATGCTAAAAATGCCTAGAAGGGACTATTCACAATATTAGTCGTAAGAAAATAGCCTTACACTTCCTTAGTAGTTTTATGAGAGAAAGCCCCGCCTCACAAGGGCAGTTTTATGCAGGAGAATGTTTGTGGGCTGCTTTGCCTGAGAAGTCTTCCTCTTTTTGTAGAAGAAGACTGAGAAGATTAAGCCCCCCACCCTGAAAGTGTTCTTAGCCAGGATGGAAGGGACTTTAATCAACCTGGTCTACTGGAAGGTGGCCCTGCCCATGGTAAGGGACTGGAACTAGATGATCCTTAAGGTCCCTTCCAAACCATTCTATGATACTTTTAAACCACCTTAGATAAATACCTGCTTATCTTGAAACTTCAGTTCAGTTTTAACAAAATTATAAGGAACATAAAAGAAAAGCCTCCTGTGGGAAGTGTCGGGTCGTATTTTTAATAAACCTGGCTTCCAATATTATCTGTATTTTTGCAAGTGCTTGGTGCTCATGTAAGGTACCCGCTATTATAGGCCAATAAACCAGGTATGGTGCAGCCAGATGGAGAAGAAATTTACCACAGAGCAGCAGCACTGTAGCCTTCTGCATGGTTAGTTTGAGCAGCACTTGAGGTAATTGGGCTTCCTGGGGCTGGAAACAGTCTCCACATCTTGTGGTCTTAATGTGCAGCACATTTCTGCAGCCTCAATGAGGAAGAAGGTTTTGTAGAGCATAAAGCAAGACCTAGTTGTTGCTGCTGAATTGGCTTTCTCCATCTTTGTGTCGGATGACAAATCTCTCATCTCTCAGAGGAGCTGGAGTTGGTCTCTTCCCAGAACACATCTTAAGTGCCATACTTTTCCTTAGCTATTCACAGAGGCAGTCCAAGGGTGACCAGCACAAACTTTACTCACCTGTAATTTAATTTAATTCAGAACTTAAAGACCTGAAAAGTTAAGTGAATGCATTTAACCCACAGAACACTTAACCTTCAGAACAAATTAGCCACTATGGACTCCCCACCTTATGGTGGGAGCTTATGCTAACATTTTTCTTCTACCAAATGCTTTTCCATCACACTGAGATCCTGTAAAGGACAGGAATAAATATAACCACTCACCTCAAAATCAAGATTGGAGGTGAAGAAATATAACAGCAGCACAGTGTTACCATAGTAACAAAAGCTCTAAAGTGATCTAATCTACTGTTACATTCCAGCTCAGAGATGAACAAAAATCAACATAACAGAATAAATGTTATATTAAAAAGGGAATGAAGATATTTTGAGACTGATATTATAGTTGTGTCACGAAATATAGCATAAAAAATGTATTTGAAAAGAGAGGAAAATTTTAGCCATTTGACTTTCACATTTATCATATTTGTTTCTAATTTGGACTCTAATTAATCTCTGGTGAGCTTAGCTGTCAGGTGACTTTTTAACATACTGCCTAAGTTCACTCACACAGATGTATTGCTTTTCAGAATATTCCCCTCCTGCCACTCTGGTAACACAGATGGTGAATGGTGGCCCATACGCTTTATGTCCCAGATTTTTCAAGCCATTAAAACCTCACACCCATAACTGTTGCAGGATCTAAATGAGTTCAAACCCTGAATCTCTTCAAAAATTTGTTTAGACCATGAGGAGCCTCTGAAGGGGCTTGCATTGCTAAGCAGAGCTGTTTTCAGTGTGTTTCTCTTCATGGTGAATGTTGATGTGTCAATAAGTATTTTCACTTTCAATAGAAAAAAGAATAAGCAAATTATTAAAACATCACATGATATTAATTGCTCCCATCACATCTGGACAAAAAATATATATTAAAAAAAAAAAAGAGTTTTTTAAAATACCCAAAAAGCAGAGGTTTTGAAATATGTACATTTCCTGCACTATTTCAGGGCATATCACTCTGACTATGGATACCATGCATTACCCAACAGAGTGAAAGTAGCAAATTTCTTTCCAGGTTTGTTTTAATGTCATTATATTATCACTATAGCTTCAGCTGTTAGGGAAGATTCACTGTGATTTTGGTTTGGGGAATGGGAGGCTGGGTTTTTTTATGTTAAGCTGCACATTTGAGATTCTAAATACTTGCTATTTAGGCATTTTCAAAGTAGATAAGAAATTCATAGTAGTAGTCTAGCTGAGTTCAATATAATTTTGATATATGCATAAAAATGTAAAAGTAAACAGAAAATATCTGAAGCAGCATCAATATATTTGAAATAATTTCTGAAGGAATTTGTTGACAGACATTTAAAATGTTCGAGGTAAAGAAGATATGTTCTAGTGACAGAGTTTGACCAAAAAACACAGTCCCTCTGAATCTAAACATCTGGCATAAATCTCATAACAAGGTATGTCTTCATGATCAAAGACACCCCAGAATTTCTCTCTGCTTTATACTGAAGAATAAATTAACTTTGCCTGTGTTTTAAAAGTAGGTCTTCCAGTGTATTTCATCAGCAAGAAACAGATGAAAATAGAGTTTCAGTTTACCTTAATAGTTTACAAACAGCATGTGAACAGCGGGCTTTTGAATTAGGTTTTCCTTTTTTAATGGGAGGAGATGTGCTTTTAGAAAATGACAACTCATTTGCATGCAATTTGCACACTGCATTTTTGCAAGAATAAATTTGATTTTTTGCACTTTTCTCTGGTAGTTGCATTTAATTTTCTCAGTGCACAATAGAAGTGTTAAGGTCAGATTTTAAAAGACAGACTCACCATAGACTTAAGAGCATTGCTTACAAAGAAGACAGGGTACTCTTTCCAGCCCTCTTTTGCACACTGTGTAAAAGATAATATTTTTTTTTTCCATTATGAAATCATGTATGTGTTTCTTGTGCCTTTATACCATCCACTAGACACTGTTGAATCTTCCATAAAGTTCTTGCCTCATTATTGAGAGGTACGGAAAGTAGAGCTATTTCTGAGGCAATAATCCTTGCTTTTATGGTCTATTCTCCTTCACATTGATTGCTTGAATTTGAAACTCTCATGACATTTTGCAGGCAATAAAAACCAGAGAAAGAATGTGTTTCTTTTTGGCAGTGTATTATTATTAAGCCAGGCAGAGCTGCTTACAAACTTGGTGCAGTCACTGTCACCAAATTCAGGAAAATGAGGAAAAAGAGCAATTTCCATGAAGGATGGAGCTGGAACTTCCTTCAGCTGTTTCACAGGTATCCTTTGCTTTTTTTCAGCTCAATTTGCCCTCATGCTGTTTGAGATTTCACTGAACTTGAATGGATGAAATTCACTTGGGAGGAAAAATACCATCATTCTCCTCTCTCAAACTAGGCACTAAACCAATATTCTGAAGTCCAGCGCAGTTTACAAAGGGACAGGGATAACTAAAGAGTCTCTGCCCCTCCATGTGCATCAGGATATGTTACACTCTAATGGACATTTTTGAGGTCCTGCTGGATCTATGGCATTTCTTCACACTAATGTACTCAAGTAAAGAGTACAAAATTACATACAGATACAGAGGAGCAGAGTCAAACTTATGATTCAATTTTCAGGCATATTTCCTCAACAGGATTAAGATCCCTGTTGCATGTGGGAATCATAAAAGTATGCAAAAGAATATTAATTCTGTTTCTTTTTATATTTTATGTATATATAGTGTAGATTCAGGTAAATATAGCAATGTGCAGAGGTTCTTGTAGGTGAGCACCACTATGTCTTCTTATTTTCATCAAAACTGAATCATTATTGTTGATACATTTAGAGGTTCTAGTCAGCATTTCAATCCCTCTGCTTCTTGCCTTGTGAAATCATATTTTAAATAGACGACATAATTTCGCCTTTTTCAATTGGGAAAGGAAGATCTCAGTGAGAGCAAAGTGATCTAGGCTTATTAAGAGTAAGCAGTTACAATGCTGAGATAGGATGGGAATGTCAGAAATTTCAGATCCCAAGTCATAATCAAAGTCTGAGCAATTTTTATTAGATTTATGTAATCCTGAGAGATGGCCCATTAAAAACTCTTACTTACTAGGGGATCTTTTTCCTCAAGACTGTATCCAGATATGCCCAGAGCATACTCAGCAAAATTAGACTTAGCATAAGAGGGTGCAGCTTCTTCAGAAGTGTGAGGTCTAAATACAACAGGAAAGCCATCACAATGTGAACGAAAGTGGCAAAGAAGTACAGTGGTGTATGTGATAGATCCAGAGTTCAAAATGAGTGAGATATAAACGTCTAAATAGACAGGAGATACAACCAAGCAAACTTAGTAAAAGTAAAAATAAAACTAAGATCTCAAAACCCGGACCTGATTGTTCTTTGGTTCAGTCTGTGTTCTCTTGGTGTTTCTCATTGTCAGCCACTTTGCAGACAAGAAACACAAGGATGTCTCTTGCTGGGGAAGACCAGTGGTCCACGTAGCCCTGTGTCTTGTTTCTGATATTGATCAGGAGCAGAGCAAGTAAGTGGTTACACTCCTCTCAGCACTTCCCCAATTTCTGTCAGTCTGTAGCTACAGATCAAGTCTGCTGCTTCAGTCACATCTGCCAGGTTTTCATTAATTTATATATTGTTTCTGTGGTGGTGGGTTGTTTCAGTTTATTTCTAGATCTGTTTAGATGCTGGCTTCCACAGTGTCCTTGGCAATTGATTTTGATATTTTAGTTATAGATTGTTGTTAAAAAAGATATATCTGCTTTCTTTTCCTAGTTTTAATCTGCTGCATGATAATACAGAAATTAGGAAGCATCAAATCAAACTGAGAAATGATGAATAACTTGTTCTCTAAACTCCTTTGCAATGGCATTCCATATTTTTGCATGATTCCATTCTATCTTTCCTTGATCATTGTTTTCCAAGTTTAGAAAACCTCAATCTGTATGATCTTTCCTTGTATGGATACTGAATTTTTTCCTTGGATCCTTTGATTGTCTCTATCTGTTTTCTTCTGCTGTTCTATCCTTTTAGAGGTGAAATGCCTAGAAAGCCATGCAGTATTCAAGCTGTGGGAACACCATGGGTTTATAAAGGGGCATAATGATGTTTTTGCTGTTGTCTTTCATCCTTCATTAATGATTCTTGCCATTCTGTTTTCCTTGCTCACTGCTCCTGAGCCATGAACTGATGTTTTCAAAGAACTATCCATCATGACTCCAAGATGTTTCCTGAATGTTGAGCGGTAATTTAGAGTACATTAATGTATATATTTAGACTATTTTTCCCTCAAATACTGTGCTTTAAATTTCACCTGACATCGATTGTCTTTTCTCTCAGTATTGTGAGATTATTCTGCTACTTCTCATAATCAGTTTTCATTTTTAGAACCCTGAATAATTTTGAATCATAAAGAAACTCTGTCACTTATTTATTCCTTTCCTGAGCTTTCAATACACTGAGGAGGATTCATATGGGCGCAAAATGCAACTTCCCTACATTATGAAAAATGACTATTTTTATGCTTTTCATTCTGTCTATTACTGAATCATTTATTCTGTAAAATACTTTCCTTGTAGTTCCATACAGTTTAATTTTTTTAAGACCCTTTGGTGAGGAATCTTGTCAAAACCTCATTGGAAATCCAAGTATAGAAGATCAATCGAAATGACCTCATCTCTATTTATCTTCTCTTTCAGAGAGCCTGAATACTCTCACGAGACATGGCTTTGTGCCTTGGCTTCCTTATGTTATATTTATTTGTCTGTATGCTCCTTGTTTATTACAATTTTTATCAATTCCCTTTTTATAAAAAGTCAGATTTGCTGATCTGAACTTTCCCTAGTTTTTTATTGATCTGTTAAAGAAAAACATGGAATTCCATATGTCTCTACTGAAGCCTGTTTAAGTGATAAGTGTTCCATGTGTAATTTCTTTTAGGACTCTTACTGGAATGCTACTACTTACTCTTTTCTGATCCTAAACCTTGCTTGTTTACATTTTGGTTTGAGGCAGTTGCTCTGGCTTCTCTCCTGTAGAGAAATTATATGTCACCTCTCAATTGTTTCCTAACAATCACTGAATGCATTGATTTCACTTCTCTAATAAAGCACAATCCTTTTGACTAATTGTTGCTTCTAGACAATCTTTGGCAGACACACTACTATTGATATATTATTTTGGAAAAAAAAATCTTTGCTTCCTGTAAATTGATCCTTAAAATCTCTTGCCTCTCCATATTGTGATTTTCAGATTTGACCTCCTAACATGCACTTTACCATTTTCTTCAGCTGAGTATAGCTCCCAGCTCTTGATTTGCTGATTTTGCTGGAAGGTTGAAAGTAGTTTCCCATGTGATTTGTTATCCTCCTTTCCTTCCTTCATAAGAAAAAATGAAATGGTTAACAGTATTGACGTGTAAATTATCTCTGCGAGGCACTCAAATCAATCCTGTGCTGAGGGATTTCACAACCCCCACCACTCTGGAGACTTGATGAAACATGAGGATAAATGAAGACACAACAGCGTGGGCTTCAGTATGTTGCTGGCTGAAGTCCGTGCTGCTGTATGTTCAGTGCTGGCACTGCTGGGGATGGGCAGATTAAAGCTCAGTAGCTTTGCACTGCAGTCATTACTCAGGCATTGCCTACAACAGCACTTTTTGCCACCTCGGTTGTCTGAGACATGTCACCTTAGAAGGACATTAATTTCAAAGCCAAGCACATGTCACCATAGATGGACACTAATTTCAAACCCAAACACAGTATTCCCAGTCCACTTTGTGTACGTGGTTTCTACCAAATATCTGTGTTATGTTCTGAAATCACTGTGCCATGAAAGCCAACTCCATGAAGGGACTTGTTACTAATGTGCCTTGGTTATTTTGCTGTTAATATGCCCAGTGCAGCTGTCGACATCAGCAAAGAAAATGCCTCTTTAAAAGGAGATTCTGCATGCTGGTTCACCACCTTGGAAATACCAAGGGGGAAAGCTGCACATTCTCTAACTGTACAGATGTCTGGTTCTTCGATTTTGAGGTGGAGAGCCTTTATGAATATCTTAGTCAGAGCAAAGGCAATGATAGGTGAGAAGGGAAGTATGGGAGCATTTCTATAGCAGAAAGTTTTATTGGCAGGAAGAAGATTTGAGTTTGCACCTCCAGGTGTTTTATGAAGAAAGCCAAACCCAAACAAAAACTCAAAAAAACTCCTCTCCAAACCAATATTCATCAAGAAGATACTTAAGGACAGACCAAATATCAAACTTCTCTGATTGGGATACTCTCTCTGCATGTATTTAATGTTTTTTCATCTACTCTAAGAGCTAGCAACTGTTTTTTAGATGGATAATTCTGCTGAATGTCATAACATCTTTCTGATGAGGTACCCTGCTGCCTGCCAAGTCAGCAAACCTGAACTTTAGAGCATTTAAACTTCAGTTTCATATCCTAAATACAAGGACTATATCTGCATAGCTAAATTTGTCTCAGACTTAGAAAACATAGGAGTTGATAAGTTCAGGAAGAAACATATATCATGTTGTTCAGGCAAATTAAACTCTGTGAAAAAAGCCTCTCTATGAAGACCTCTAGTTTAAGAATCTTGCACTTTGAATAAGGTATTTAGGCAACAACATTGTAAAACTTTTAAAAACATGTCTGACTGAATTAGGACTTTGTGCTAATGAAAGCATGCATAACTGCCATGATGGTAATAATTGCAGTATTTCAGTTTCCAAGATCTTGTTCTGTGAAAATACTCGGTATTTAATGACTGTTAATTTGGAGTTTTCCAAAGGTATTTAGGAGTTTGTCCTGTACTTTCTGTCTGATACTAATGCCAATTGCTTTTAAAATGGTTAAATGATCCTTACTAATGAGTTCCATGGTCTTGGTTTTGCATCAGCATTGATATCTTTCCATTTTATCGTAATAACATTTGTTAGGCTATGGATAAGTCTTTACCAGTTCTTCCTATTCACTTCAGTTTCATTTTTACATGTGAAAGACTATTAGGGTTGGAAGAACTCTCTAATAGCTTATTTAATCTCCTTTTTACTCTAATAAAGTAATTTCCCTACTGTAGACCATCTCTAATCCATGGATATCTCAGTCTAGGAAATTGCTAGGATATTACTAATATGCATGACACCTTATGCCTAATGCTGTGTGTTGCTGTCATTATTTCACTGTATCTCTTCACAATTTTGATGGGATAGTGAGTGTGAGTACTTATATACCCGGTTATATAATTTTTCCTGAACAAACAGGGTGTAATTTAATATTTTTCATAGTGTTTGAAACACTTTTTTTTTTTTTCTCCTTTAGCACATCAGACAATTCTGGTGTAGTCTTCGTACTGGAACACTGGTTTGTGTTTGCTGTTGACCTTGAAGGTAACTTTTATTCCTTATCCTATTTGCATCTTCAAAATTTGGTCCATCTCTTTGCAAAATGCATTCATTTCTCATAGTTTCAAGATTTATAGACCAAATGTTGACTGTGGAGTGAGGGAAAGGGGATTATTCTTATTTTAAATATTCTTTTCAAATATCTTTTCTTTAAACTCCATTTCTGCATGTCTCTTACATATTTATACACAATAATCAAATATGTTTTTGAAATGTAAAATATTTTCACATAACTTTGAAATTATTTCCTTATACATTAAGGTATCTGGAACAGCTACCACCTGTGTTTTAGTCAGACAGGGTCTTTCTCACATCTGAAAGACAGACCTTTGATACTCTTCTTTTGCTACATGTAACATAGTTCTTTGTCCATGAACCAGTAGATCAGTAGAAGAATATAAATGTTGATGCAAATGTCAGAGAAAAATTTTCACTAGAAGCTAGTACAAAAGCTGCAGGATCTCTAGAAAGTTTCCAGTCATTTGTATTAATAATCTAGTTTTGTAGGTAATTAAGCTGTTACCCTGTCAGTTTAATATGAAAATTCTTTAGCAGTTTGCCTCTTGTCCCTTACCCATAAAAGACATAATACAAGCAATGATTTAATGGGCTATCTTATGATAATGTTTCTAGTACTGTATCCTTTTCCACAAAGTTAACAGGAACTCTTATGAGTCTGGAGTTCTCCACAATTAATTTAGTCATAATACAAATAAGTGGATGATTAAACCCCATTTGGGAAGAGAAAAACAGACTATGCTTTCACTTTTTTTCTCTGTTGGGAATACAGAGCAGGTTGGTTGCTGTTCTTTTTTCTAAAATAAGCCCAAATTTCTGCATAATGGTGAATTCAAGGTTTGCTCAGAACATTAACTGCAACAGAACAAGTATTGTGTGTTTCAGAACACTGTAAATCCTAGTGCTGGACTGAAAAGCATCCCAGGGGAATGGGGCCTTGGCTGATGGTGCCTCTTCAGGCTGACAGTTTCTCTTCTCAGAGAGGAGAGAGCAACTTCCTGTGTTTCTCCTCTGGTTGTAAACTGTGGAGTTAGTTAGTATGCTGCAGCTGTGCAGATTTTCATTTCTGATAAAACTTAGCCTGAGAGGTATTTGTTGATGATTGTCAACAATCAGATGAATTATAGATGATGTTGGTAAACAAAATGCCGCCTTGATGAATGATGAGTTGGCTATACTATGACATGACTGCTAAGTCATTCAAAGCACTGATTAAACCCATTACAGTAAAATAATCACCATCCATTACCTTTAATGTCGTGAACTGACAACCTAGTTAAGGCAGCTGATGGTGTCAGCAAAATGATTTGTTGGTCCTCATGTCCAATGACAATAAATCACTTCGATAAATCAATGAACAGTAGCAATAAAACAATATATTTTCATTTTTCTTGACATTCAATTACAGAGTGTGTATACAGACTTATTCTTAAACATTCAGTGATATGGCAGGATTCAGCATCCACCAGCAACTAATACATACAGTTGTCGAGATCTTGTTTTGCCCAATCACGTTTTACCCTTAGTTTTGTTTTCTACTGCATCTGCTGTTGTGATACATGACTTGTCTTACAGAGCCAGATTCATTCTCAGGTATAAAGGCAGAATTTTTATATTCTTATCTGAAAAAGTTTTTTCTTCTAAATAGGTTTCTGCAGGTATAGTATTTTTTGCAAACCTTCAAGGATAATGGTCACATTCCTGGTTTTTTTTCACTTTTCTAGTATCACTTCTAGGCTAATTAAGTCTATAATTTGACTTTCAAGTTAAAGAAAAAGTGAACTTAAGTATTTGAAGGCCAGCACTGAGCTGAGGCTCCTGTGCTGCTCAGGAATGAGCAGTCAATGACACGGCTAAAACCCAACTCAGCCAATAGCCATCATCTTCTCTCTGTTCTGCTGCCTTTGGGGCTGTGCTGTACACCAGCCCTATCAGACAAACAAACAGGTTTGGGAGCACTGGATTTTATTTCAGAAGTATACATCGGTATCTGCCTCTCTTGTCATACATATGTTCGTGTATGGATGTGTTGTTATCAAAATTTGGGCATGCATAGGTACCAATCCCTAGAAATCAATCATACACTCCTTGGAAATTATGAAAGGCAAGACACCTCCCACATACTTGAAATGATAATGTATTTTTTCATGTAAGGTCTTAGGTCTTTTATCTAAAGATGACAACCTCAAAATCTTTTTTTTGTTTGGTTGGTTGGGGTTTTTTTGTTTTGGTTTGGTTTTTGCTAAAGCAAAAGTTCAGAGTACTAAAACATTTTTCTCTAGATTCCTTCCTCTGCCACACCCACATGCACACACTCCCCCAGACTATTAAAATACCCTGGGAAATTCACAGGGCATAATTTGTTAGAATAATTCATCTAACCTATTATCCAGATGGGTAAGAAGAAAACAGAGATGGAAACCAGATGACTGTGGATTCTCTGTGCTGCACCCTCTTGTGCCCTGAATCTCTACTTGATTGGACTTGATTTGTTTGTGTCACACTTATATTATAAGAGGTTTGCTATCAGCAGGAACAGGTATTTTCCACATATGTGCAAAAAGAAGAAGGATCTATGCGGTTTTTTTCCCAGTATAGACCAAGAGGTTGAAAAGGAAAAGCTCAGGCTGAGGAAGTGGGTAACATATCACATTTGGATTGACTAATGCTTACACCTTAAGTAACTTCAGTGTATGGGGCCTTGCCTTTAACAGCTGTGTTAAGTAAAGTAAGAAGTTCTAAAGATATACATCAACTGTTACATTGCTCATCTTTATTTACTGATACAAGTTTGAAAATCATGTCCAATGTGTTCTTCTGCACCACTAGCCTCTGAAGTGAAGTCTTCAGCCAGGCACATGGGGTTGGAGGTATTTCCTGTGCGAGCTCCTGTGCAGTACACAAAGACTCTTCTAAAAATAGCATTCGGCTTTCGTTTGCTCCTGCTAGTGACTTAACCTGGGATCTGTTTCCTTGAGCACTTGCCTGCTGGAGACAGAAGGACTGTCATTGAGACAAAACTTTTCCCATGTGGCTACGTTGCATGGCATATGAAAGATTTTCTCATTTCTTTCTAAAAATGGATCTGTCAGTAGAGAATGATGGGTCTCACTGGACATATGGGCAGTTAGAACTAGGAAAGCTGAATGTCACTAAGGGATGGTAAAAATGAAATGTTTGACTATAAATTATTTTTTGTGTCATATTTAGATTACAATATAGAAAATGCAAGTAGTCAATATGAGATATGTAGCAGACACCAGAATGTGTCAGGAAATGCTCCATTTTTGATGAAAATGCACTATGATGGAGACTTCCAGTGACTTTGCAGAAGACATAAGTTGTTGATCCTTATTCCAAAAGTAATATCTGCAGCAAATACTTCTGAAATGATGACTTTCAGAACATTGTGAGGTATATGCTGTGTAAGAGTTATTAAGAGGTCATTTGAGATAACAATCTTCAATTTGGTTCTGCAAATCCTCAGTAATTGCTCAGAAGGCAGGCAGTAAAGCAGACTACTGTCCTGTATTGAATCATTTACCTGTGAGACCTGTGCAAGCCGTTATAGTTTGTAAAAGGAATGCACAGAGCTTTTATGGAAAAAGTTGAGTTTCAAAGTTTATATTAAATGCAAGGGATTATTTGTGTTATCATCAGTGAGAATTGGATTCTGTCTTGTAACAGTGATTCATTTAGCTGATTATATCTCACCCTCCAAACTCTGCATGTGTCTGTATGTTCAACCTCATAGCCTTTCCCAGGAACTTCTTGGCACACTGGTGCCATGCCTTGTCTTGCTAAGCAGAGCCTGTGCCTTTAATCACCTGGAGTTCTTTCACCTACAAATTTGCACCTTTGGACCCTGTGTTGTCTGATCATACTTTATCTTAGTTTATTGAATCAGCTTCAAGATGGTCAGAATGGGGCTGGGAGCATGGCCTGGAGACTGAGCTTCTTTCTCTGCTGGCAGGGGACCACTTGGGCATGGTGGATCAGTTGGTGCTCCCTCTCTCTGTCATGGTGCTGTTGCCCCTGCTGTCAGAAGGAGAGGAGGGGAACAGACTCTCCACCAACCCTCTCTTCTGCTGACTAAAGCTAGGACCACATCCTGTGGGAGAGAAGGCTCAGGTGTTCCTTCATCCCAGCCTTACCCAAAACACAATGCCAGTGGCCTCTGGCAAAGTAGTTCGTATTCAAGTCAGGGCTGCAATCAAAAGATTCTCCAAGTGCTGAGATGAGCACCGTGCTTTAGAGTCCTCACCAGAGACTAACACTGCCAGTTTCCTCAGTTGTGTAGCAAAGGTAAGATGGAATTTTGTTTGAATCTGAATCAGTCTGGCCATCTTTAAGTTTGATTAGGTGGCATGGAATTTTGGTTGTTAGAGACACAGACTATTTATTAGGCAGTCTGGCTGTGGAGAATGAGAGCATATATAAATAATTTTTCAGGATACGCTGTTCCATACCTTGCTAAAACTGCAAAGGACAGTAAGAAAATGGGTGATGCACAGTAGATAAACTTTGAAAATAACACTCAGCTGATAATTCTTTATAGGGTCCTAACTCTGAAGGGTTGTGTAATGTTTTTTTTTAAAAAGTGAAGCAATTATTTTCCGTATCTTCAATAGCTAAATTATGAGATTCTTATAGTGCAGTAGTATTTACTATACCTTTGTAAAACATTCAGCACTGTGTACTGGCAGTGTCTGAGAACATATGACTGAAATGATTGCTTGAATGAGACAGAGAGGCAGGTTGTTATGAAATTTGCTCTTCTACTTTCATTTTTAAATTTCTAGTAATCCCAGTTCAATATTCCTGTTGTCACTCCCTTGAAATTAACAAGAATATGACACAAAATATTGATTTAAAATGTGTATTTTTACTTGGGTATTAACATTTTATATAGTTTTAAATTTTTCTATAAAATTACATTCATTCAATATATATGAGGAGACCCTATTACATGATAGTCTATGGTCCTCCTTGGCTCAGAATAAGATGAATGCATTAACCTTTTCCAAATGTCATCTATAAAATCTATGCAATGAAATAGTTAAGCACATAAGCTCCAACCCAATCAATATTTATTTCTTGGTAAAACTGGCTCTGCAGCATATCTTTGCCATCTCTATAAACATTTATATAGCAACCTTAACAATTGTGTCTGTTTCCTTTCAAAGCTGATGGAGAATTTCTGAAGGTGTCCTAATTTGATAGTAGCATAAATATTGGAAGTTGACCCCAAAGTTTCTTTTACAAAGTCCTTCTGGGCTTGCTCATGGTAGCAGGAAATGAAAAATTAAAGACTGAGAACACACAGATCCTGCAAAATCCTTGAAAGCTATAACAAACCCTGATGATCCCTGCAATGCATCATTCAGTATTGCTGCATGTGGCGCAGAGAAAACTGGGCACATTTGGTTCATTATGGCACGTACAATTTCAAGGAATGCTCTAAAACAGGGGGAGACAAAGAAAATAATGCAAGCACCATCAGCAGATGGAGGGAGGATTAAAAAAAAAAAAAGTGGCAGTGGAGACAACCTGAAATTTAGCTAGCATTACGTTTTTGGTAATTTTATCTCTCCATGGGCTATTGTCACTATTGGAGCAGCAGCGTGTGGGGTGACTTGTGCCACATCTGGCAGTCAGCAGCACCTCAGGGCTCGGGCCAGCAGGGACATTGGCTACTGAAGCATCCTCTGCTTCTTAGAGAACATGCATCTCCACGGGCTAGGACAAAGATCAGTATACAAGGAGAGAGGGGAAAGGAAGGTGGGAGAGGAGGAGTACAAGCACATCCGATTTTTATAACTCTCATAAGTGCTTTTCCTTTGTCTTTGACACTTGCCCTGGAGCACATACAGCATACTGCCAAATAGCATCTTGTCACAAGGACCAAAGCCATGATTGCACTATGATGAGGTTAATAAGGCAATTTTATTTCACACTTGTCTAGTAAGTTACAGTAAGTAACTGCATGGCAAAGATGGTCTTCCAGGAAGAGAGAGATTTTTTTTAAATTGCCCTGTCTTTTTAATGCCTTGCAATTGAAACCACAGGAGTGCCATACTGTAGTCATATAATAATTAAAAAAAAAAAAAAAAAAAAGGCAAACTAAAAAAACAAACCAAAAAGCAAAACAACTAAAAAACCCTAAACACTACAATAAAAAAGGCCCCACTTCTCTTTTTTCCACTTTGTCAGCTCAGCATAGGATGTTCAAAACCTGGTTTGTTTGTTTGATTTGGGCTGTGATAGTAGGATGTAAAAAGCTATTAAAAGCAGGCTTCCCATGACTTGGTGAGAAAAAGAAGTAAAACTCACATTTAATTATTAAATTTGCTGTTTTGATTAAAATGTAAAAGTTGTTCACTTTATTACCTTGCAAGGCTCCCCCACTTGCCAATAATCTCAATTTATGCCTTCATTTCTCCCATAAGAAGAATGTATTCAAGCCTGAGAATGTGATATATAATGAGACTATACTTGCATTTGAATTTTGAATAGGAACATTGGAAAGACTTACCAAAATATTGTCAAGATTCAGAGCAAATTAATGATCAAGTGAAAATATAGGGTTAAGCAAATATGTGTGTATATACACTGCGTCTTGCAGAATGTTCTCCAGAATAGCTTTTAGATTAGATCTTTATTGGAATATTTCTATTAATGGAGCTTAAGAGCACATTTACCTTTCTCACAGCTGTAACCAATTGGTTACCCATAGCCTCTGTGAAGTAAATTACATTTTCATTATTTGCACTAGTTCTGGCAGCAAGATATGACTTACTTTAAAGGTAGAAGGGGGAAAAAGAAGAGGATAGCTTCAGAGTGTATGGTGAACGAGCTCTTCAAAAAACATCCTCCAGCAAATCCAGCTGTACCTGTGTAAGGTGCTCCTGGCATCGGCTGATTCTGAGTAGCTGTGTGCTTGGGCAATGTGACTTAGACATCTTCAACTTGCATTTCTTGCACCTCTTGATCTTTCTTATTGGGAATTTAAACTCGTCAGTAAGTTAATAAACCAGTGCTGCTGTGGCATGGACACATGTTCCACTGAGCCATCCTCATTTCTTGGTTGGTCATTTTGGTAGGAGGGACACTTTTGTGAAGTCTTCAGCCAGTGATGTTCATTTAGCAGAGCCGGGATCCTGTCATAGCTCTAGCTCAGTCCTCAGGAATATGATTTCTGTGACAGAGCCTAAGGAACAGATGTTACAGGTGTGTTGTACTACAAGGCTCTGCTGACAACCTGTGATTATAGAAAACATTTTGCTGACTTTAAATAAATTGATGAAAGAAACAGACTCACAACTATTTTGTTGTCCCAGGAAGGGATCTGGTTTCCCTTGTCTGAAAAAGGTTGTGATCAATAGAAGGTTCTGTCAATATAAAGAAGTCCATCAGTAATTTCTCTATTTTCACATTAACCAGAAAACTAAAATGTGTTGGTTTTTTTCCTGACATCTGATTTTCCAGTGGTTTTTGCCTAAATACTTAGCATGAGTTACAATATTTGTGTTAAGTCATTCTCTGCACAGTCTTGTCCAGTTGGAAGATTTATGAATGTTATAAAACAGAAGGGCTCTCAAGCCAAATGTTTGTTTATATAGGGAGTCATATTATCTGTCTCAATTCGCACAGGTTATGTTTTGTTTTTCCTGGTGGCTGTTCTGTCATACCACTCCAACAGCAGGAAGTAGCAACAAGTCAAAGCAAATGGCTCACAGATCAAGCACAGGTCTTCTTCTAATGTATTTTCTTCCAAGGTACCTGACAAATATTTGCAAACACCCTCAAGGACAGTCAGGCTTGATTTAGGAAAACTAGTTGTGTCCAGACTCTGACATGCTGTGTTTGAGGGTTGGCAAATGCAGTACCCATGTGGCCCAGATATCCAGCAGGTGTGTTTGATGACCAAAACCTTTAGTCTTTTGTCTCTTTTTTTGTTTTTCTTTAATGATTGTGAAGTGCATTAGCTCAAAGAGAAGCTGATTGTAAACCCTTCACTTCAACTGACCTGTTTCCACAATAAGAGAAATTTTCAGATAAGTAATTAAATGCATTCATGGCAGAAAAGAAGCATAGTGTTTGAGGAAAGTCAAAGAGTTTGATTTTTTGTTTTGTGTTGTTTTAATGGATAGTATGGATTATTCGTTACATGCTTTGCTCTGATGGTTAATGAGACATATTGAGCTCCAAGGAACATCATAGGAGAAAATTGATTTGTCAATGGCATTCTTAGTTCTCATGAACCAGGAGAAGTCTGTAGGTCTCCATGCAGAACACCTCCCCAGGCAATAGAATTTAATTTTTTTCATATGTATTTATTCCATATTGATGTGTCATATATATTTGAATTCTGCATTGTGCTAATACTCAGTTATTGAGGGCTGCTTTGTTCACCTAGGAAGAAAAGCTCTTGGGAACTGAATTTTAAAGATGTTTTTGTTGCAACTGCTAGGAACAAGTTACTGCATGGTAATGAGAACATGAGGAGGAGTTCAGTCAGTGCAGAGTGAAGCAGATTTCTGCAAGACTCTCAGCTTCACATTGTTCTCTGAAATCTCTCCTGGTACACAAAAGAGATGGTGTCATACCCAGGCAGCATTGCTTCATTATGATGATGCAATGATTTAAAACAGGAGTCTGGGATTTAGTAAACAAGTTAAAACCAGTATGTAGTGTGCAAACATAAAATGTGATGTAAAGCCAAAGTAAAATGGATTTTAATTGAAACACATACTCTCAAAGGAAACTCTTGAATATTCATATTGAAAGTGCTTATCTGGTTATCTTGAAAGATACATGAGAGTTTAGGAACTATCTCAATAGTGACACCAGAATGGGCGGAATCCTACTTAAGAAATTTCAAAGATGCTGGAGCTAAACGGGTAGCATTTATGCTTGTACTTACTAGATTGTGGATATACATGCTGCCTTTGTCATTACTTTTAAGTTTTGCAGTTTCTTCAGTCTAAGTAAATCAGTGGAGTACTTTCACCATGCTCCTTCTATGCCTCCACACTAGGTCCCACTTTCATTTGAAATCTAATGAATCATCCCCTTAATTAATCATTCTGTAAAAGGCCTGTAGTCTGGCTGTTTCTTATGTATGCAGTTCCTGTGTTTCTTAATCAATTGAGAGAGAAATCTGAAAGTAAGTGAGTAAGTAAATAAATAAATAAATGAAAAAGCGAAAGAAAAATCTGCAATTATAGGGTATAAGTGAGGCAGTCAAAAAGCCAATGAATGCTAGAAGAAACTTTATTATGTATTGTCAATAAATATAACAATAAAACTTTTAATTGTCTGGAATCCTACTTAGATTACATCCTCTTCCATAATAAAAGGGATTTATTATTGTTGTAAGATACACTGCAAAATGATGCTGCCTTGATACAGGATGGATGTGCAGCATCAGCAGTGAACACTCCTACACTATCTAGGTGTCACATTGTTTGTAGGCTTGTGAAACTAACCACGTTGTTTGTTGTAGGAAAATGTAGTTCCCAGGCCTGGAAGCTACATTTTCCTACAATTTGTGAAGAAATCTGTTTGTAAAGGTGCCACGATTGTAGTAGTCAGTCTGGAAATTGCTCTGATGCCTCTCCTGGTTTCTCCAGGAAACTCCTGCAGCAAACTATTGTAACACTCTCCTTACTGTGATACTTCTATTTTCCCCATAGGAATCTTTGTAAATTTGGGGCCAGCTTTTTCCTGCCTTCTACTTATTGCTGATGTGAACATTACTAGTTCCTAGGTTGCACTACGGACACAGCCTTTTCTGGCACACCTTTGCATCCCAGTATCTGTTAATCCTGTGATGGCAGCAGGTACTTCTGCACAGCAAGTGGGTAGGAACACTGCCTTGTCCTTTGGCAGTGTCTTTTAAGTCCTCTGGATTGTTCACATCCTTTTGTAGCAATTCCATATCCACGTTTGAGCTCTTCCATATTTTCTTGCCACTAGTGACATTCACCTAAATATTCAAGGAGACTACAGTTCTAAAGCCTCCACTGCTGCCCAAAATCCATAACTGCCTCATATAGACCAGTCCCATTGTAGTTTACCTTTTGCCTTTATTTCTAGAAGCTCTTGGGATCACACCTGAGGTCTGCACAGTGTCCCCAGTCATTGACACCGCTGTAGAAAGCTGCTTGCTTTATACCATACTTCTGTAAACTAGTGTAAACTCTAAACACAATCAGATTTCATTTTGTGCAGCTTTTAGCCACAGCCTGCTACTGCCAGCTGGCCTCGGAAGACTTATTTTCCATCACCTGCAGTCGGTCACACTTGCCCAGTCTAAGATTGCTGCTTATCATTGTTGTTACGATATTGCATCTGGCACCACTACCCAGCTGGAATGAAAACATTCATTTAATAGTACAGCTGCAAATACAGCAGCTGAGTGACAGGTGACTGCTTTGACTGTGCACACCCTCTAAGAGTCCCTGCTTTTACTGGAATTGCACTGCAGACATCAGCCTCTGAACTAAAGCTCTCTTCATCCTTGGGCTGTGTACACACTGCTCACTCCACTCTTCCTGAAACAGCTGCAGCACTGGGGATTACAGATGGCTCTAGCTCACATTCTCCTTGCACCTCTTCCTTTCTCACTCTTCATGGTGTCTTTAGCTTAAACCTCTTTCTCTGGAGGGAGGGGAATGGGTTTTATTTTTTCTTTTTTTTGTTGTTTGTTTGGTTGGTTTTGTATGTTGTTGTTGTTTTGGGGGGTTTGGTTTTTTGTTGGTTTGGTTTAGTTTTGGGGTTTATTTTTTGATTGGTTGATTGGTTGGTTTGGTTTGGAGTTGGTTTTGGTTTGGGGTTTTTTTCCCAAACTGTGATTTTGCTGTTTTTTTCTATTCACTTGAGTGGCCCAAGTGGGTTGGTAGTATTTGGAGGTGCCTCTCTGGAGAGAAAGCACTGCTCTCTCAGCAAAATCTCGTACAGCTGGTATCCTAGGCTGGTAGGGAGGCATCTCCAAAAACACAGGTAAATGAGAAAGTTTTCACTTCTAAATGAAAATTCTTGCTACTTGTTTTCATGTAAGTACATGGTAGATCTCTTTTGGCTTAATTTGTTTGGGATCACAGTATTCAAGCAACATTTCTGTAGGACCTCTGGTGTTTCAGTTATTGTTCTTGGCAGTGGTGTTATCCTACTTTTCCTTTTCTCTTCACAGTGTGATGGATAATGCCCCCCTTCTCTCTGACTTTCAGTTCTTTATCTTTCCGCAGCTGTCACTAGTTCTGTGTACAGACTTTGTTTTCCTCAAATTTATGTTTGTGACAGATTCATTGTTAGAAATTCAGCATGGGCAATGATCTGAGTCACTCTTTGCTAACCACCTTCTCTGCTTTGCTGTGTATCTCACTAGACTGCCTTCACCACATTTCACATACCACACGCTGGCTCATAAAACCAGAGCATTTCATGCTGGTAAATCTAAGTTGTTTTGTATTTAGGAGCTTACTTCAGAGATGCTGCAAATGTAGCATAGACTCCTCCTACAATATATAGATGGATGTCTTGGTTCTTCCTCCTTTTTGCATTTTATGCAGTTCTGGTCTGAACAGGAAAATACCTTTACAGCAGAGGCAGTAGTTTAAGCTCTCTTTTTCATGAGTGTTTAATACTTTTGCAAGCAGCATCTTTCCTCTTTCTAGGAAACGCAGTTTGCTATACACTCAGACAACAGTCTGAGTCTAAGCCAGACAGGCTGTCTTCTAGAGTTGTATGTGTATCATTTTTCTGTTCTAGGAAAAAATTCCTCTCTTTTCTACATACTGAAAAAACTCCACCTTTTTAACAAGAGTAAGATTTTAAAATCTGTTTGGTGAGAGGGAGTTGGGATGCTGGACTGGGATGTAGGATGCCTGGGTTCAGTCCCCAGAGCTGCTGCAGAGCTTCAGTGACCTAGTCCAAAACACATATACCCACCACTTACTAGATCTTCTCTGTAAGGTGATTTCTACACCTCATTATCTGTCTTACCTATTGTAAATGGTTTGGATTAGGTGTTAGTGTTCTTTGGGTACTGGAGTAGCGAAGTGTCAATACTGATCTCTCCAGCTTTGTGTAAAATGTGCCCAGATTTATAAAAACCAACGCAGACTGAGAAGGGAGCGTGTTTTTCAGGTGGAGCTGGAGTTTGATAGAACTCAGGGGACTCAGCTTGCTCCACAGAGAAATTTTCTGTACCCACAGGTTGTGAAAAAATGAGGGGTGCTTGTTTGACCATCTGTCTTTTTGCACATCAGTACAGCTCTCCTCAGCTTCAAAGGTGAATGCTGGAAGTATGAAACTATTTTTTAAATGCACTTTTGATATAACAGAGAACATAGCAAAACTTGAGAGATCCATAAGGCCAAAAATGTTTGAATAATTTAATGTATTGGACTTCTAAGCCACAAATTTCAAGGGTGCAGTTAAGACACAACTTTGATATTTACATCATTTATGTGATGTAATATTCACTGATCTCAGGGCTTTAATAAATGAGTGCCACATAGTAAAAAAATGTATTTTGTGGTAACCCTGTAAATTAGCAGTACTTTTCTCCCCATTTTAAGACATAGAAGTTAAGGTACATATGCATATAGAGGTTATACAGAAAGTCTGTGATACATTTATTATTCTGCACCTGACTCAGAAACCTTAGCCAAACAGGAGAGAAAGGGTTAGACAAAAACACAATAGGATGATGTGAGAACTGTTAACAGCAACCAAATACTTAAAAATTTCTTTCTTTTTTTTAGGTAAGTGGGCAATTTAGTTACACTGCATGCACAATTTTTTTTAATTGTAGTTGCAGGTTTATGTATCCCTTAAAATGAGACATTTAGAAGAGGATCAACCAAAATGGCAGAGTTGTTGACCTTTTTACTATACTTATATATATTTTCTATTCTGTTGTCTGTGTTCAGTTATTTGCATCTTTTCTTTGACTGCCTGATGAATTCTCATATCTTAATCAACATTTTACTCTGGGTCGTTGGGGTTTTTTTGTTTAGACTATTAAAAAACTTTTGATACTGCTATCACAGAAATATATGTAATATAACAATATATAAATATAAAAAATTAGAAATTGTGCCAAAGTAGCACAAACTGTGAGACTGGGAAAAGATCTGACAAAAAGAGGGAGTGGGTGTAGCCATATGCAGAGAGCTGCTTGGGATTCATCATCTTCAACAATCCAAATCATTATTCCTCATTGTGGATAATCAGGGAGGAGGGGGGGAGTGGAGGGGGGAGAATTAAATATGCAGTTTTATTTAACAGAAATGTTTTGAAGATGTATGGAATTCTTTGTGAATAATTCATGCTCTTTAAGATCAGAAGCGCTGAAACAAAAAAAAAGGTGGGCACTTCTGCAAGGGATGTGCCAGTTTAGAAACAAAGCAGCACTCTTGCCACATGTAAATGCAGCTGAAACAGGATGGCTGTAACATCAGGGAAAAAAAATCTTTGCTCAAAAGTCTGCAGTAATATAGATGATCTCTTCTTCAGAAAGTAAATTATTCATTTTGTCCTTGATCAATTCCAGTTAACATGTTATTTGTGGTTCACAACTGTTTCTCTGAAATATAAAAGTGACTCACAGGGGAAAAAGAAGTCACGCTTGGGGAAAAGAGCATCAAGTAAACCCTGCAACAACACAGCTTTCTCCATCTTATGCCCCTACCAGGCATCTCTGATTAAATAACCCTTTCAATGACTTTGGCACAAACAAGTTATTTAAATTTTCCTTGCCTCTCCCAGTACATTGTTCTACTTATTTTTCTACAAGATTAGATACAGAATTGAAATGAAAAAGAAAAGGAAATATTGGAATGTGCTTTCGATTTTGGGTGGTTGAACAGCAGCAAGTGTAGTGTGGGCTGTGGGGTGAAGCCTGTGAGGGATGGATGACAGTTCTGTCGCCTCGTGTAAACTTTCATATGCTCCCTTCTGTACGCCTGCATCAGCAGAGTAATGTAGGTATTAATATTTTTTTCTATATCTACACACAGAGTCCCTAGTTTTGCAGTCCAAAGTGAAGTAATGGGAATTTGCTGGTGCTTAAAAATCATTGCTTCTTGTTTGAAGAAAACTGTGACTTTGTCACACCTGCAAATTTTCGCCCACCTGCTCCCTGCAGGGTATGAGCAGCTGAATCACTTGGGTGGGAGCCCCTGTCAATGGACAGCCTTGGAGCTCTCTTTCATTTGTCACATTCTAGCAATACATTCTGTCCTCCCCATTACAGAGAATGCATGAAGCAAAGCATTCTCCAGGATTCATATTTCTGTCTGGTTTTTTTCAGTACTTTGATGACTTCTGGATGATCTGTAGAACCATTTTATCTACCATTTTAAACTTCTCAGAAGACTGAATGCAAACTTGTTTGTGTTCAGCATTCAGAAGATCTGAAATACTTCTGAAAATGGTCCTATATAGAAGCAGAGTCCTTCTTAGCACGTGTGTGCTGGCTATTAGCATATCTCCTCTTGTTCTCAGTGATGAACACCTTTGAACACTCAGGACAGGACACCTTTGGCTACATAGACATGGGTTAGGTAGAAGCACAGTGTGTCCAGTTACACCCTAAGGCCAGGATATTTTCACTACCTATGTTACAAAATGATGCTTGTCTGAAGAAGTCAAACAAAACAGAAATGCACCAGTCTTTTAAAATACTGTTTTACCACCTCTTTGCTACTTTTTCCAAACATAGATAAATAAAACTACAGTTTGGTGGGAAGATTCATCCAAATCAAGCTGACTGAACACTAAGCCATTTTTGGAACTGCCACAGTGTGCCCTGCACCACCTCTTTTCCATTTTACATGCATGCAGAGAAGGTCAAGCAGTGAATTAGCAGACACCTTTGATGGTGCCAAAGACAACAACCTGCTTCAATACATTATCAAATAATAGACTATAAATTATGTAAGCACTGAAATGCCAAGCAGCAAACAGCATTTTCGCTGCTAAATAGAATCACCGAATTCATTAGAAACTGCTAACCCAGTGATGTAATTTTTTGAGGAGTCTGAAGATTAACTCTTTGTCACCATCCTTCCTTTTCTTCCTGCCTCTTTGTCAAATGCAGTCTTTTTTTATCTTGTTCCCTTAATATGTGATTCTCCATCAAGCCCTGCCTGCAATATGCAGACACTGTGCTTCAATTCATGTTCAGACCAACTGCATAAGCTGACAGATTTCTAAGACAGCTCTGAAGGGGCACCACATGGGAATAAAATGTTGAGTGTGCAAAGCTAGGGAGTAAAATGCTTAAAAATGGAGCTGGAGACATGGAGTTCTGATCCTTTGTGTGCTGCTTAGCTCCACAGTTTCCATAAGCAGATGATGGAGAGGTGACAAATCCAGTAGCTGTGCATGTATCAGCGTGGTACCTCCTAAGGACAGATCCTGCAGCCTCTGGGGGATAGGATCTGCAGCTGGCCAGGGCTTTGGCCATCCATAGTATGAGACGGTCTCAAAGGAGATGGAAACAAAACAAAACAAAAAGGCAGATTTTATTAGAAATTAAGCTATGTTGTTGTTGGGGGGGCTTTTTTATTAGTTTTTTGTTTGTTTGTTTGTTTTTCTTTCTTTTTAAATAGAGAAAAATCAAGGTAAATAGGACAGATGGAAAAGTATTGACCACCTTGCTTTCAGGGAACAAAACCACCCCATTAGTAAGAGCTTGATGTATCCAAGTCAAAGGAATCTTCCAGAAGTTGAAGAATCTTGGAAAGGGAAGTATTTTATATTCAAACTTGTTTCTACAGACTTTTCCAGAGGCTGTGGGCAGATAGTGTTCTGCTAATACAGCAGTTAGACACACAAGGTCAAGGAGTGCCACATACGCAAAATGCCATCATCATTTATTGACAAAATGTCTCAAAGACTCAATGAACTAAGTGAAAATTAGGCTAAAACAAAACAAAACAAAAACCCAAGATAAATATTAATGAATAGAATGTCCATAGTCTAGCATGGTACTTGGTCCCTATTAAGTTCAGCAAAAGGCATGGCCACTGGGTACATAGCAGGACTCACAGGTAGTTGCAGTACTCTATAGGGAAATGTAGTTCATATATTCTTTCAATACAGAATGCTATCAGTGCATTACTTTGGGAAGCCACTAAAATTCAGTGAATCATTATCAAAGGGCAAAAAGCATAAAGTCAAGTACCAAATCAAGGCATTTGCCTCTGAATATTTTACTTGCTAAGCCCTTTTCTTTCAGACAGCTCTGCAATTCCTAAAAACATCTGTCTCATTTTCATGACCACATATAGCTTTTAGGACAAAAAAAAAAAAAAAAGAAAGAAAAAGAAAAAGGTGGTGGTGTTTTGGTTTTTTGTTTGGGTGTTTTGTTTTGTTTTCTTTGCATTTTATCTAAATATTTCACTGAACACTGAAATTTTGTTAAGGCCTCCAAAGCAAAGACAATTTGAAAATTGATTTCTCTACCACTCTGAAAATAGAAAACACCAAAAGAACATGATATGTCCTATGCCACTGTGTTTCTGTGATAGACCCTAGCAGAAGGAACACACAGAATTATGTGTTTCATAGCTGAATTTTGCTCTGATGATTTCTATACTTGTGATAATTTGCTAGTAATAACTGCTTAAGGAAGGTCTGTAGTTGTTCTACATCTTAGTTCAGGTGGTCTTGCTTCTGCAAGCAAACTTTAAGCAAATGATCAGAGAAATATCTCTTACCCCTTGTTTACTCCAGGCACCAAGAAACCAGATGTGTCTTGGTTATAGGTGCTCAGAAGTTAATTATCTGAACAAAGAAGAAGGAAAAGGAAAATACTTTGATGCACTTCTTCAGAATAGGTCAAGCTGTCCCTTAGCAGTGGAAGTCACTAATATTCTCAAGGAATATTCTCAAGTAAGTACTCAAGGTTAAGCATGAGTTGTGATTTTGGTATGCATAAAACAATTCAAATTCATAAAATTAGACATGTACTTGGCAAGCAATGATTTCAACTCTTAGTAATGAGCCACAGTCCTTAGATGAATCTGGAGGCAGTAAGGATATATGACTCAAGAGCTCATTGCTAGAAAGTGTCTCCCATTTCTAGAATTATCAGTGCCAGGATATTTCAGTGCCATAACTTCTACACAAGACAGTGAGTATATTGAAAACTGGAGATTGACATAAATATTTCAATTAGCAAGCATGGAAGGTCTTCAGCTACTGCAGAAAGTTAATTCTCTTAAAGTCAGGACAGGCCATTTTAGGGTCTCACATGCCTAAAGCTGTTCACACCAAGGATTTGCTGTTTTGTCTCCAGAAGTAGTCACAAATATATGCCTAAAGCAGTCAAACTTATGTAATACCTTCCCCTAATATTCTCTCAGCCTCCAACTTCATACATCTCTGGGGATTTCCTAAGTCTCTTGTAGCTTGTTCGTTTAGCAACTCTAAATCATCTCTCTTTCGCTTAATACCAAATTTTGCCTTGAATCAATGTCCACTCTTGCACCCAAAATATACTTTAAGAAGGAATTACACAGATCTGCTATCTGTTGTGCTCAAAAACAGCTCTCCTGTCTTCAGTTGATGACTCACCGTTCTTGGAATGACAGAGATAGTGAAAAAGTTGATTCCATTCCATCACTTCATGCTGCTTCTTATTTAGTAGACTTGTATCAAAGTCTTGTAAAGCAGTTCCTCTTTTCAGAGTCTTCACTTTCACTCCTGTGTGCTAGCTATTTATTTTTGCCCCCCGGTCAGAACTGTCCCTTTCCCCCTAAGCTATATGACTTTAATAAAGAATTTTGTCAAAAACCTTTTGTAAATACAAATATGCTGTATCAATTAGATCCCCTTTTTCTACAAAGATATGTAAGGCAGGATTTCCCTTAGCCCTCTGGCATTTTTCCTCTCTCTGTAGCTGCATCCTTTATTACGGCTTCTGCTAATTTGCCCAGTGTTGTCATGATCACAGGCTTGTGATTCCCCAGATCTCCCTGGAACCTTTTTTTAAGGATTAGTATTGCAGCCATTCTTTAGATTGGAGGACATTTTAAGTAGTTAATATGCTTGCATATTGCCATTAGTAATTCAATTACTTGATTTGAGTTCTCTTATACCTCCTAGGTGACTGCCATTTGATTTTTGCAATATGTTACTGCTCATCTGGAGCTGAAGTTAACCAGTGTAATTGTATTATCTGCCCTTACTGGCTCTTATTCCTCTCAGCACAGAACAGTCTCTCTCACCAGCTTCCTAAGGGATATCCTTGCCACTAGAGGATCCATGGATGTGGGTCAGTATCATCATGTGCCCCTCTTCCTATTTTAATGATGTTTCTGGAGCTAATCATCCTCTACAAGTCTCTCCCCATCTTCTTACTGGGAAGATGCACCAAAAAATAGATGGAAAAAAAGTTAGATGCTGGACCTTTCTCCGCAACCAGCCTGCTCCTGCCCCTTGCTGTGCCACAGTCACTTCCCTTTGAAGGTGTCATCTGGCTTCAGAATGAGGTTAAGCTGAGAAGTCAAGTAGTACAGTTGGGACTGTGGGATGTGTTGTTTCAAGTGTTTTGCAAAATGGGGTGGATTCAGAGTTTTGTATATGAGAAATGCTTGATTTTTCTTTAATGAATCTGGAACTCTAATCTCACCATGGGATCTGAAGACTAAGCAGGATCAAATAGTATTTATTCCTCTACCTTAGCCTGCTGTCAGAAATATGCCACATTATGCTCTGACAGATCAGTTGAAGACAAAGAAGAAAAGAGATGAAACAGAAGCTGTTTACAGATGCTCAACTTTGTTGCTGTTACTTTCATACATGGCAGAAATGTCACCTTCTCCTACACACATTGGAGAATGGTTCCTACAACAGCTGTGGTCTGTCAGTGACAAAATCCAGAGTTTGTGGTAGGATGTGAAAGTGTGAATATTGGCCACGATCAGCCCTGGGAACTTTTTCCTGCTGCAGCTGGCATGCTTTCTGCCCAGAAGCTGGATGACTTTCTGGTGCTCTGTAAGCTGATATGAGTTTTAGATTTGGCCAAATATCCTATCTGAAGGGTATATTTGGTCTGTGTTTCTGTTTCCTCCCAAACTTTATAGACCTTTATAGTGGCTCATGTACCTTGAGTGTTATCCTTTTTTCTTTAGACAGGTGTGCATACTGTTATGCCAGTACTGCAAGGTTGCATAACGACATGCAGAGGCTAAATGTGTTAATTTCTTATTTTTTTTTTCCCAAGACAGTCTTTTTAAGTCATTTATTCCTCATTCAAAATTCAATCCTTTTCCCACAGTTCAGTGTCACTGCTAGCATTTGGTAAAATCACTCCTATAATGAATGTGAATTGAGATCTGTTAAGGTGTCCAGTGTCTTAATGGCTCACCTGTAACTACTCCTTGAATCAGCTCCTGAGTAATAAGTGAGGTAAGAATAGCTCCTCATCTTGTGTGCTGCACTACCTGAGGTTCCTGCAGGCAATCATTATTACCTGCTACTTCATACACTGTTTGGCCAGATAATGTCTTGCAATTAGGCCTTAAGAGCAAGCGATGGAAAGCTGTCCATAAAAGCTGATTATATTGGAGCCCAGCAGTTCATCGCTACCACCATTCTCTGAGATTTATTGCCTTTTTGATGTCTCACTGTTGCTGCTCAGATCCAGAGGCAAGCTGTTTATCCAGACTGCTGCAGTCCAAATCTTCAGAAGTGGTGCTCTGGCATTGCTGCACTGAAGCCAAGGACAATATGAACTGTCTGCTTCTCACTTATGCCTCTTCATATTCCATAATGTTAGCTGTATCCTGTTGGTAGTTTTCCATTTCTTTTATTGTCACACTGATTTTCAGCTGGTATAAATAACATGTTGACATTTACTCAATGGAACCATTGTTGGAATCAGACTTGCTTTGTGGATTTTGCATAGATGTTGAAATGTTTATGGGGGCTGTGGGAACACAAACATAGAAAACCTTGAAAGTTTGGTGAATGTCAATATAGTTTGGGAACAAATCTTCACTGATCCTTATGGTTACACTGCCATGCATGGAAGGGATGGACAGTATAAACTGGTCCCAAAAGACGCAAACTGCTTTGCTTGTGCAGAGCAACAAACAAGCACAACTGTCTCCTGAGGACGGCACTGTAAGCCCAGATTTAACAGATCATTCTGGGATCCAGAATTTATAATGAAATTTTCAGCCTTCCTGCATTCTGAACAGGGCATCTATATTTGGCCAAGGAGCCTTCTTTCCACTTACCAGAGCTGCTGTAGTTTGGGAGGGTGTAAAGCACTATTCTCCAGCTTTGTATTTAGATAAGCAGCAGTGATCTCCCTGAGGCTGGCAATTTCGTGCTCTCTCTCCAAGGGCACACCACATGTTACTTTGCAAGCAGAGGCAAGGTCACTTTACCCACATGCAGGGCCAATCAGGAGTTATATGTGTATAAGACTGGCTAGCATTGAGGGTGAACTAATGAGTCCTAATGAGATTTCTGCTCAGCTTGGAGCACACACAAAACACACTTTTAAAATACCATGTAGATACTTCTTAAGAGACAGTATAAAACCCTCACTTGACAGCTCTTTGGTCTCTGGGCATTTTGAACTTCACCTGGAGAAGTAAAAATTAGCCAAGGTGTGGTCTTCATTACTTGGCTTGGCAGTCTTTAACAGATTATACTTCACCTTTGCAGTCCATCTTAAAAACAGCAAAGAAAGGTGACTATGAAGGGTCTTGCACCCTTCCACAGGAAGTCTGGCTTGGGTTGTTATGCCTAGATTATGGCCAGTTTAGTCCAAAAATATTTGTTTTTTTAATGTCAGGCAGATGTAACATGATAGGATATGTCATTTGTTGATAAATTATGTCATGCTAAACCATGTCATGTGAGACAAAAGTGTAAGGAAAATCATTGTAGAGATAAGAAAAATGAAATACATTGGTGAAGTATGACTTTTCTTTCTGCTTGGGGTTTACAGCATTCAATAGATTTAAATCTTTTTTTCAATATCCAAAGTTTTTCTTCTCTAACCCATCAGTGAACCATATCCCAGCATCATCACAAGGGTGGCAGCAGCCAGAAGAGCCTTTCTGAGTGAAAGACATGCAATCTGTCAGGGTGGGCACGCTAACACAAGTCTGTTAGCACTTTCTTTTCCTACACAGGTCAGAGTCTTCTGGTACACTGGCCAGATTTCAATTTGGGTAGCTGTACATATGTTGGGACTTCAACTGTGGCTTGTAAAGTTTGTCTGAATCTTTTGAACAGCAAGTCCTATGTAAATGTCAGGTGTGATGGAGTTTCAGAGACAAAGGGAATTTGAGGTCTTGACAGGATGCGAGGAGGAACCACAGGGCATCTCTGTCCTTCTCCAAACTTCCTCTGATGGACGTCAGTGAGTTTCTAGGGCTGCAGGCAGCAGCGATGCTGCTCCATTGCCAGGTAACAGCTGGATGTGCAGAGAAGCACAGTGCAGATACCAGAAGTGGCTGCAGGTGGGCCAGGGGGAGGTCAGGAGTCCCATGCATGTGTCTGTAGTGCAGAGCCTCAAAGCACAGCTTCCTGGCTTGGGCACATCACTATGGGGATGTACTTCCTGTCCACAAACCTGCACCTCCCCGGGATCTCTGCTCTGCACCTCAGTGGATCTACCCACCACCAGGCTGCAGATGTGCCATTAGTTTCCCTGACATCATTTGTAAAATTATGCTAGAGGTCTTTCTGTGCTATAGAAGTGGGGGCAAAAGTGGGCATTGGAACTGCAAAACTCTTTGAGAACATGGTAATGAGGACTATAAAGCACATGAAAGAGAGGGACAAGCTTCCTTTTCATCATCTGCAGAATCTCATTAGTCTACCTGCCATTCCTTTCTTTGCCTTAAGAGCAATGTCAGGACCTTACTCTTCTTTTGCAGAGAGCTGTGACTGACCTGCTTCTTCTGTTCTGAGAGCACTAGCAGGCAGATCAAGCATCAGAGGCTCCTTTCTGTCACCTTCCATGCAATAATCTGCTTCCTGGAAGAAAAAGTGTCAAAGGAAAACTATTCCAAGGAGGAATATATCACTGGACAGTCTTATAGCACTAATTTGAGCTTGCTGAAGCAACATGGAGCTGTTCCTTTTTATTTTTCCAGGTCTTCAGCTGCATAAAAACTTAGACATGCCCAGCTTTCCTTTCAATGCTCATTTGCTTACTTTTAAGTGCATGTGTCATTTTTCATTATTTTATACACTGAGGGACAGATCCTGAATTTTTTAGTCATGTTTGGCAGAACCTTGTTCCAAAAATAATCCTATTAACTCCAGCAGATCTGTTTGTGGAAAACAGTACTGTTCAGCAGCAGCTGAGGAGTCCCAGCAGGAAGCACACGGAAGAGTGGAAGAGGAAAATGGCTGACAGAGATCAGAACAATGTTTATGTTTTAATGTAGCTCCATATCAGTCACTGAATGAAGTAAAATATTTTTTTCTTTTTTACTTTGCTGTAAAAGCTTCAGCAAAAACAGGCAAAACCTCAACTGCCCTTTCAGGGATGCTTTAAAATGAATGTTCAATATTCATTCCCACTGTATAGTGCTAAAAAAAGAGTCGGTGACTCTTTGGCTCCTAATTGTCACCTCAGGCAGGTTATTTAGCCTACCTGTCATGAAGGTAAGAAATATACAACACACTGTAACTCTTGCAAAGTAAATGAGCCACTTTTTTTAGCCTTCCACTGTCAATATTAATAACCTACACTAATTACACAGTGCTTCCTTTTTTCTTTTCTCCTTTTTCTTCAAGCTGCTACAGGAATTAGTTACTTGTACCTTCTTTAGAGATCTTATATGTTAATTTGTCCTTCTTATCTTATTTTTTTTTTTCTTTAAGTGTCAGAATAACATTAATTTCCCGGAAGGATATTTAGTGTCTTTCATGTATCAATCACGGCTGAGTTCTTCCCTTATTCGTGCAAAGATGGTTCCTCCTAAGCTGTATGAGGTCAAGAAAAGAGAAGATACAGTTTTACGCATTGCAGAGTATCTTGATAATGTTTAGGGACCTATGGTATGCTGCAAAGCTATTTCCATTTCAGACTCCTTTAATGTATTTCAATGCTGGAAATGCTCATCCAGCCTGAGTGAATTTCAGCAAACTTAATTGCTCTGGCCAAACAACAGGTTGGCAGCACTGTCTGTGTGCCGATTGTAAGTACTAGAAGAATTAAACAAGTTTTCTCTTTACAGATATCTCTGTACTTCAGTCTTTGAAATTCCTTATGTATACTCTACCAGGCAGCTCTCTTTCTTTAACATCAGATGATAATTATGGCATGTTGTGGAGGCATCATTAAAGTTTCTTTAATTCATTTTATGTCACAATAAATTGTACTTGAACAAATTATAGCCTCTTGAATTTCAATGAGCAAAAAGTTCAGGTTTGTTGCTAAACTGCATAGCTTCCTAAATGGCAGGCTCATCAACTTTGAAATGGTGGACAGGAGTCATTGCTGGCCTATCTTTTTCCTGCTGATGAACACTTCTCCTTTATTTATCTGAGTAGTATATTGTCACCATACTCAAAAGCATCCAGACCGAACAAGTCCCTGAACAATCCAGTTTGATCTCACATTCGTCTCCATGGTCTCCATGGAAGGAGCCAGCACAACCTCTCTAGCAGTCTGTGCCACTGCTTGACTCTCCTCAGGGTGAAAAATTATCTTCTTGTAGCCAGTCTGAATATTGCTTGTTTCTGCTCATGTCTGTTACTTTTTGCTCTCCACCCTGCACTTCTGCAATGAGCCTGGTCCACTTCTTGATCACCATGCTGTAGATGCTGGGAACTGCTTTTATGTGTCCACTTGCCATTCCTTCACAGGTGCTGGGGCCTACTGTTAAGTCCCTACACGCCATCCCTTCCCTAGACTGAGAAAACCCTGGTCTTGCAGCTTCAGCTCACAGAGGAAGTATTACTGCACTGACCACTCTGGCCTTCCCTGAACTACCTCAGTAAAATAATGTCTGTCTTCTACTGGGCATCCCAGAATGGATGCAGTGATGTCAATGTGGTCTAAAGAGTCCAGAATTGAGGAATGATCACTTCTCTCATTTTACTGGCACATCTGCTCCCTAAACAGGCAGTGCCCACCCTGCACCACTGCAAGAAATTTGTCCTCCACAGGTTTGGGGTTTTGCATTTGTCCCTGTTGGATCTCATGAGGTTCCACTGCCACCAGTGTGAAGAGTGTATAGTTATTGATGTCTGTAGGCAGGTCTCCTTGACACTACAGTTAGGCAAGGTTTCTCTTGCCTCACATCTCTGACCTTCAGATACCCTTTGCTGCTGGGAAAGGTGTCAGAGAAGAATATATGATGCAAAGTGTGATTCTAGGCAGGCTTTGGTGTCTCTTGTGCATTATTTTGGTCTAGTCAAACCCACTCATGGACAGTGCAAAGAAAAAGTACTTCTATAACTGTGCTTCTACAGACATGTGATAGAAACCTAGCAGATGGGCTGCGTCTTTTATTATCGACTGGGGATGAACAGATCTGAACCTGAGGAGCAGTACTAGCTTGAGTGGCAAAGATTGTTCTCTGACTTCACTGTTGTCTCTTGCATATGTCTCCTGTGGTCTGAAAATACATGAGGTGCTTATATCCTCAGATTGCCTCAGAAAAATCATATAGATAAAGGGCTGAGTGGGAGCTTGTCAGCCATCAAAGTCATAAAAGTATTGGCGCGGAGTGAAATAAATAAAGTCAAAACTTTCCTGTTTCCCCAGTTTGTAGGACAAGCACATGCTCATTGCTGAGAAGTGTCAGCACAAATATTAGAAGTGTCTGAGACCCTTCTGTGCTGGGCAGTGTTCTTCCTGTGCTAAAGGGACAGGCAGGGCCACTTATATCAGAAGCTAATTCATTTTTAAGGAGAGTGAGGTGTGTAAGAGGAGAGAAGCAAAAGACACTGTGCTGTTGGTTATTACTACTCCACAGTCTGCAGAGGTGCAATTTAATAAGGGGACAACTAATCACAGCCAAGTTTTGAAGTCAAGAGTCAGGCAGTCACAGGAAATCTGTGTGAGCGTAATTCCATAAACTTTCTGATCCTTTCTTTGTGCTGGTGTGTGTTGACTTCCCGAGTCAGTGCACTCCCTCTGGTGGCAAATTTACTGTCTCAGTTTCACTCATTTTTGGAGTTAAGGTTGCATATAAGCAGATGGCTAAAAGAAGTGAGAGAGCAATAAGCTACTGCTTTTATTAGGCTATTTTATCATTTTATATTCTTGACACTGAGGGCACAGATAAAGTCTGTCCATTCAAATGTATTTAAAAATAATTCTCATACGTGGAAAAAGATGAAGCTAAAAATACTCTGTTCAGAAAAGCTATATCTGGAAAGAACTTAAAACATTATATTTTTATCAGGTCAATGGCCTGTTGGCCTCAGTGGTCTGTTTTAAAACCCACGCTGATCATTCACAAAAGGTAAATCAGTGATGTGTCAAAGTCCCTCTTAGTAATTTCCTCTAATTTCCCTTTAGGTATCTATCTGTTCTATCTTACAATGCAAGCTTTTCTGGATAGAAAATATCTTTTTGTGTTCATAGCACAGTAGTCAGGAGTATAGATACTATTGCTGCCTGTAAAGCTATAGGGAGAAGAAACTATGTGCTGGAAGTCATCAAAAGAGCAAGAAATCTCCACTCAGAAAGATAAACTTCTTTTGGGTGTGATTTTTATGCCACCTGTTCATACAGGTGATTTATTTGCCTACACAATTTTAGAGAATGCTTATTGTTAAGCAAAGCCAGTGTTAAAGTGGTGTGCAGTAATTAAACACTATTCTAAGGCTGGGAAACATCAGTAGAAACAGTATTTACTTAATTAGCTATCATGTTGTGTTTCAAAGGAGAGAAAAACAGACAGTGCTGTGAACTTGCTTGCCTGTAGGTTGATGCATGATGAGCTTCTTGCCTTAAGGAAAAGAGCTGTTCCCACACCTCCAACAGCTGGATTTAGATGTTGAGTCGACCATATACACGCTGTGGTGGAAGTACTTAGAGATGTATTTGGAACAAGCTTATTGAGGGCAAGAGAGAGAGAGCTGGGGTGGCTTATTTTACTTCCCACTGTACCTCATTAATCTGTGTGACAGCATAGCCCAGGACAGGCACTGCTGCTTGGGCAGGGGATGGGGTCTGCAGAACCCTTTGTTTCTCCATCTTAGTGCTCATAGAATTAGACCAAATCAAATTTTAGAGGCCAATGGTGATGTTAGAGGCCAGTCCTATCAACCAGACTCTATTACTACTGTCTTTAAAAAAAAAAAAATCCCTTGATGATAATATAACCTTGAATTAAGTGTCTGTCCCAGATTCTATCTAATTTCATAATCTCTAATGTCATTGAATGTCTGTCACAATTCACTTAATTGCCTGTATGTTGCTACAGTACTTCAATTTAGGGAAATTTCTGTTTTCTTACTCAGGAAAACAGTTTACACTCTCAAGACCAATTTGCCAGCTGGAGCATAGTTCTTCTGTAAATGAATGCTAAGATAAGGCTCTGGTAAATATCTGAAAGCACTATCATCTCTGCATTTACACATTCAAAAGTATGAATCTCAAAGACAGGACATCACAGTCAGCCATCTCCATGAGATAGCTCCTTGCACATGATACTCTGAAGGTGTCAGAGGGTGTAGCTGGGGCAGGAATGAGCTTGCCACCTGTAGGAAGCTAATGAGGAAGAAGTATGAAACCCTGCGATGGCATATTTATGTCTAACCTTAAGTGGCTCTCACAGATCCCCTGCAACAGGTTCTTTGGGTTTTCAGACATGGTCGTAGCTCCAACCTGGTGCTCAAGAAGGACTTGTGAGTGCAACCTCCCCAGAAAGAGTCCAGGAGGGTTTCTTTTTCCACTCTTATACATGGATTTTCTTCCTGAGAGGCAACTGAACTGGTAGTGAGAGGATCATGAGCTGAGTAATCCATCCATCCAGGGGACTGTAGTGATGTGACTGTGTGCTGTTTTACAGTCATATACAGAAATTCCCAGAGAGAGTCCCAGTTCAAAACATTAAGAGACATCAGAGTCTATCCTTTAAGACCTTGGATCATATGTATAAAACAACTCAGAGATCTTTCTGAATCTTCATTTATCTTCAGATTGTTTTAGTGTGGTCTTGAATTAGTGCTTGCTCTAATATGAATGAAATGTCAGTTCTGTGTACCATAATAGTCTGATTTTATTGAATGTAATGATAACTACATATTGCCTTCAAAGTCTTATCTCCACAGTATTACAAAAGAAACGGTCTGGGTAGTGTTTTTTTCTTTCTTAATAATTATTGTTGCCTCATTTTTAACTGCTGTAAGTGAAAGTGGAGCAATGTGTACTGTACTGATAAAAAGGCCTTGCCAAACAAAAATGGGAAGGAGCCAACCTCCCTCCAATTTTTCTTCATTATGTTCATGATCTGCTACCCAGCCTGACCTGATGTTTTGGAACATCTCTGTTTTACTAGTTGTATTAAAATAAAGTATACTTATTATAGTTTTGGAAGTCACTAATAATTGCAAAGATGTCTTGCAGCCCTAGTGATATTTTTTGATCTTCTGACTTTTGCATATAGAAGAATTATTACCATCATCTGAAACAAATTTTGTGGTTTGATACATGAAACCCAAAGTTAATCAAATTGCAATGTCTTCATATCAGTGAAAATTATTTTGACATTCAGAGAATGTTATCACTTTTTAAACTATGTCATAAATATTACTCTCCATTTCATCAGTATAACATTGCCATTTATATTCGTGTATTTCAGGATGAAGAGATATGGCTTAAATTCCTCTGTAACTAAATATTCTTGTGCCCTATATATTCCTCAAGCTTCACCTTTTGTATTTTGGAGGGATATATTCAGCCTGCTTTTAGACTACAACTGTAGAAGCTAGAGGCTTTCTATTGAAAAGACAAAATCCCAAAAGCCTCAAATGAGTTGTCTTGCTGGCATTTTTTTAAATCCAACTTGCAGTGGGCTACAGCAAAATTTTATTAAATGGGAATTTGTTTGATCATAAGGTGCAACTCTGCAGTTTGCATTCCACTGAGCATGAATTCAACTGAAGGTCTACTCATTTCAGAAGATCTTGTAGGTCTAAGATCTTTCGAAGGAGAGAGGATAGAGAGATACGAGGAAAAAGACACTAATGTTTTAGAAATACTTTTTTCTGGCAGTCACTGTAATTCTCATGTAGGTTAGAAAAATGGACTCTGTTTTACAAATACAACTAAAGGAATACTATTTCAATTCATTATAAACCTACTAATGTTAAAAAGAGATTGCCGTGAGTTTCCTTACCTTTTTTTTGTGCATGAATATCACTCTTCTCTTGAGTAAGCTTAAATGACTGAGGGGGAAAAAATAACAAATATTTGGTGATATTTGGTAATACTTGGATAACTCTTAAGGTAACTTTAACTATTTAAAAAGTCCTTTCAGAAACATCTACATTATGAGGCTTATTCTCACCTTTAGTTGAGAATTATGGAATCTTGGTCAGCACACTCCAAAGAAAAGATGTTGTCTTCTGTCTCATTACATTTGTTTATTCATTTTGATTATGAAAGACGAAAACAAAACCAGTAATTAAAAACCCCAGAAAAATACGATAATAGCAGATTTTAACAAGATTAAGAAATACAAAAAATGTGAAAGGCTAAATGTGAGTCAAGTTCAATAGAATCACCCATGGCTCCCCCACTTAAAATGCACTTGATTTACAAGCCCTGTGTGTCTGAAACAACTGTTTACAGTTTAAAAAGAAAACAAACAAAAACCTCAAACAAAAAACCCCCAAACACCTCTGTCTCAAAATACTCATTTCAGGTGTCTTCTAGAGAAACCTTGCTTCCAGACAGTAGCCTGGTGCATGACTCAGTGACAGCAAAGAGTTCAGAAGGTCCCTTCCTCAAGGGTTAATATTTGTAACAAGATATTTTCACTCAGTCAAGAAGTAAACAAAACAAATAAGAACTCAAAGACAGCATTCAACATCCAGGCCTTCTGATGTTATTGAAGCTGTTTCCCTCCTGTTGTGTCACAAATAGTCATTTGGCATATTTCTGGGATTTCTTTTCCAGATGATGAAATTAGTTTGCCAGTCCACAGGGACTATTTGGCTTGTGACATTTTCTTCTGTTTGTGTTATAAAATTGCAAAAGAAAAAAGGAGATGAATCAGCAAGTGCACCAAGAATAATCACAGTTGGAAAAAGAAGATATGCTATGTACCTCTGGCTTTAAGACTGGAGAGCTTTTAACCTATCAAATAGATTATATGCCATATAAAAAAATAACACATTTCTTTTGCCTAGGAGCAATACAAAAGCAGGGGCTCTTGGATCCATGAAGGGGAGCATAAAAACTGCCATAAATAGGGCGTTTCTGCTTCAGGGGCAAAAGTGTCTGGGCTGTACAAAGTAAAAATTCTTTGTTGTTCCTGGGTCTTACCAAACAGTACATGCAAACTAGCGTAGCTGAGGAGCAGGACCTTTTCCAAGTGCAGATACCCAGCGCATTAAAAGAGCTCTGGGTAGTACAGCTAGGCCCCATGATTTCAACACCACTGTAAATATAAAATACTTGTGTCATCAAAAATCAGCATTGCTCATCTCTATCCCTACTCTAAGGCCACAAAGAATCTGAAGTCACGAAGTGAAACTTGCTGAGAAGTCATCCCCCAAGAGCCACATGGTTTGTCCCAGTTTTGAGGCGGATCTTCTATCCAGGGAGTTGGTCTGGGAGGTCTCTGCATTCCTCCCTGTGATATGAAGGAGTCGGGCACAGATCTGAGGGCAGAGATGTCTTCAGTCCTTGCCTGTTTGCTGTTTTTCCTGGTGGGCTGCTTGGGATGCCAGCTCCACGCCTGTCGCTGCACAGGCAGGGTCTTCATTTGTCAGGAGAGCAAGGTGGTCCATGTTCCCCGGGACATCCCCGCCAACATCACTGAACTGTAAGTAGGGAAGGAGAATGGTGGTGAGAAAAGCCTTCTTACTGACTCTCGAAACAAACTGCTGTTTGATAAGCCAAAGGTCAGGTTTGTAGGGAGTACCTTGGGAGATTAATGCCAGCTGTTTGCAAAGCACAGCCCTTCCTCCGACACTCAGTTAATTACATCTTGAATTTCCTCCATTTCTCTGTTTGTGCTCATTTTAAGATCTCTGCTAAGAAACAATATAGCATGTTATAATGCAAAGTGCAGACTAAAGTTTGAACAAGCTTCCTTGGTGCTGTGACAGTAATTTGAAACATAAAGTCTAAGCTTTCTTTACAGCTTGCTGTAGCATTGTCGGAACATGTAGTGCAACTTGTCTGCCCTAAACAACTTGATGATGAGCGCTTGTGTTTGTACTGCAGGAGCTTTCCAAAAGGTTTGTGCTTCTTTGCCAAGAAGCAACTTAATGTTTTCTTTCTGAGATCACAAAGGCATTGCAGAAAGGACTCTGATGAACAGGGAGCAATCCTCCTCCATCAGGAGCAGCACGACTGCAATTGGAGCGAGTGAACAATGTGAAGATTCTGTACTGTTACTCGAGATTGGGCTCAATCTATCTTAAAGCTGCTCTTTGTTTTCCAGAAAGTAGTGTGAGCAATAGTGTATGGCAGCTGTTTTCTGTGACAGTAGCATAGGCGAGCAAACAAGTTTATGCAATGGCAAGTATGTAACTGTGCAAGTAACGGGTTTAATTTTAATTTTTTTAAAGCAAATTATATCACCCCTTGCCTACACCCACAGCAGTCTAACATCATTATGACCTAAAGCAAAAATGAAAGGAGTAGTTCTGGATAAAGCCTTTGATTAATGTCGAGTGGCAAGTTTGGAGGGAGGATACAATGAAGAATATGTCCCTAGTTGGAAAAATATACCCCATCCCAACTTTATACACCATGATATATCCATGGCTACTATGCCATAGTTTTCCTAGGGCAGAAGTTTTGTTTTGTATAGAAGGAGGAGTTGTTATGCTCACTTAGTAAGCAGACTGCGGTGAAAACTTGAGAGAAATGTCTGAATTAACCACAAAAGGTCAGTAAAAGTTTAAATCATTCTCGCAACTAGAGGGAAAAATAATCCATCTGTGATTTAGGTCATCTAAATCCTGACTGAACTGTGCTCCAGGCATATACTGCTAATTTTGTTTAATTTTGCTTTGATTGTTTCTTTAGATTACACAGTTAAGGTCTGCCTTCTAGGGATTAAGCAAAAGCATTTTTTAATTATTTTTGCAAAAAAAGTAGAGTATCACTGAAAAGCACCTGTTAGTAAAATGGGATTTGTTCCCTCTTTGTTAACTTCTCAAGGGTTTTTTTGAGGATGCTAATTTGCAGGTTCTTCAGCATGAGTATGTGTTCTCTGAAATAGGCAGGCTACAACATTAGTGTGACTGAAAATAGTGAACAAACCCTTTCTTCTGGCAGTGCTGTGTAAATATTGGAGTAAGAATCTCTCAACTCTCTTCTCACTTTCTCTCTCACAAAATAAACCATCTTTGGAAGTAATTCTGGTCCCATTCTATCAGTATAGCCCTGGGACTGATTTCAGCATGGCATATTGAAAACTGCCTAGAGTTACTTTGAGTATACCAAACCTTGTCAGTAGTAAAGCCAGATACATTAGCTGAAGAGCTAATAAGTGACAGATGAACCTTAGATTTTTCCTTCAGTATCAAAGGGGAACTCTTTGTGTTCTTCTTCTGCATCTCTCCACTGAGTGCCCAGTGGGGTGATTCAGGGAACTAAAATAGGTTTTACTGCTCCAGATGACATTGCAGGTGCAATCTTGGTAACAGAAAAAGCTTGCTTTATGTTTCCTCAAAAAGTCTCAATGACTGAAAAGGGTTTTTAAATCAGTGTAGCAAATTGAGACAGAAGGCCATAGCATCGAAGAACCCTGTACATGGCACAAGCAGAGACTTCTTG
This sequence comes from Xenops minutus, assembly GCA_035221455.1. Lineage (NCBI taxonomy): Eukaryota > Metazoa > Chordata > Aves > Passeriformes > Furnariidae > Xenops > Xenops minutus. Next base: position 12,177,667 of record JAWWEE010000105.1, read on the forward strand.
CTAAGTACAGCTCCTGAAAGGTACTTTTTTCACTTAAGAAATCATTGTGGAAATGCTGGATGCAGTCTGTTTTCATTTAACGTAAAGGAGAGGGGTTTCTTCAGTACACTTAGAGCTCTTAACCTTCCCTTACATGGGCTTAGATAGCTTTCCTAAGTTATCCTAGAATCCTTCCCTAGTGCCTTTAAAATGTTGAATAACATGCTGGTGAATACTTCGGAGTGAGAATAGGAGCCTGATAAGCCTCAAGCACTTCCCCTGTTGCTGTGTGTTTCTGTTTCACTGCAACTGTATTTCTGAAGGTGGGATACTGGCATGTGGCAGCCAGATCTGTCACTTGGTAGGAAAACTCGGGATAAAGGTAAAAATATGGCCCTCATTAACCATTATCTCTTTGCAATTGCTGAATTTTTAATTGTTATTTTTATTTTTTAGTGTTTGAGGATTGGTCAGTGACACATGCTGCTGTGATAGGTTTTTTTGTGGTTGATTTACCAATAGTGAGAACTTACACTCCACAGTGAACATGAGCTCTGCAGTGTGGTACATGAGACAGGGTTTTCATCCTCGTTGGATTAGCATCTGCTTTAGCAAGTGTATTGCAAAGGGGAAGGCTGGCAGCCTCTTACATTGAGTGATTTTGTTTTGTACATATGGAAACAGAGCAGGGATCGGAATCCATGGGGTTTTCATTACTCTTCTTGCTGCTGCATACACATTTTCACTTACAGGCCAAAATCTCATGAGAGGATGGTTACCTCTTGGATTGTACATTGCTTTTTGCAGGTTTGCAAACACTCTGCAGCTGCCATGTTCTGAGTGTTTGCAGGGGAGTCTTTGGTTATTAGCTGTTTTGCTTTATAATCTTTGCCTGGATAGAAGAATTGTTGGGACTTTTTTATTAGATACCAAAATGCCTAAGAAAATTGTAGATGGCTCTGATTTGCAACTTTGGAGTCAATCCATTAGAAACCAGAGGCCAAAAGTTCAGATGGGAAATGGAGGTTCATCTGTGTCAAAGTATTAATTGCCTCAGAGGAAGAGGGGAGGGAGTGATTTAGTAGTAACTGAAGGCAGTTTGCTCCGTGAAGATTTACACCACTTTTAAAATCTAGTGTCATGCTTTGTAATCCATCATCAGTATTCACTAAGATTTCATTTAGTCATTAGAGGTCTTGCTTTGAGATAGTAATGCAAACAAAAGTAACTTAGAAGGGATTTTTCTTAAGATTTAACCAGCCACTTTAAGCAGAAATATTTAAATATCACCAAGTAAAAGGATAACAGGAAATGTGCTGGGGGCAGTTTGGATTGAATATTAGGAAAAATTTCTTCACTGAAAGGGTGACCAGGCACTGGAATAGGCTGCCTAGGGAAGTGGAGGAATCACTATCCCTACAAGTGTTCAAGAGGCATGTGGATGTGGCACTTGGGAACATAATTTAATGGTGAACATGATGGTGCTGGATTAATCTTTGGACTCAATGATCTTAGAGTTCTTTTCCAACCTTAATGATTCCATGATTCTATGAAGCAGTTTAGCCATTGTCAGAGCAGTTTAGAGGTGTGTTATATAGAGTATTTTCTCCCAAGCATCTGCAAACTATAAACAGCAGGGGTTTTTACTTGCTCACTGCATAGGTGTTTTTGTACAATTGCTCAAGGATATTTATTTTAGACTATCAAGTCAAGGCTGAGTAGATGTCTGAGCACTAAAACATCAGCTGCTTTGAAACAGCAAGTTCTGTGTTATGTACTAAGTGAGTCAGATGTGCTTCCCAGTGACAGAAGCTGGAAATTATGTGTATAGTACCTGTAACACTGTTATTGACAGCTGCAATTAGGAATTTTTTACTCTTTCACACTAAGAGTTGAAATTACACTGAAACCTGCAAACAGTTATAGTTCTTGCTCAGGTATTTATGCTGGTGGACTGACCTTAACCTAAGAAAGACCAGGTGCGAAGAGGATGAAGTAAGCTAAGGAAATGAAGACATGAAACTTTGAATTCCCTGTCTTATGATGGTTAATCATATAGTTAATCAATAAAATCACATGTTTTCAGAATGGGATGAGAATATTTTCACAGCAAAGCATATGGAGAACATACTGTGTGCTAGATAAAGCTTTTTAAAGTATGATTACTTTTTAATTCAAATCAACTTTGCATCTGTTAGGGTTTACATCCTTCTCTTCCTGATTTTATGATCAATTCCTACTTTGAAGCAGAAATCTGTAGAATTGCTGTACAGTCACTGTCTGTATATTGGTGCAGTGGTCCAACAGTTAGACTGGAGTCTGTATTTGATATTTTAATTGGGAGGATAAAAAGAAACAGATCATAAAAGAGTAAAAGAATAAAAGGAAGAAAATGAAACAAAAGGATAATAACGCTGAAGGACAGATCCTTAGCTAGTATAAATGACCAAATATATATCTCTATAGAAACATTCAGTTCCTAAAGTTTCAGGAGCTTTTGAACATGAGGAGACATGCTGCACACAATAGGAGCTGCTTTGCAGTGCAGTCCTCTGCTGGCTTACTCATGATGCTATAAATAAATATATACACGACTGTCAACTTACCTCTGTGGTCTGCAGCTTGATGCATGTATGAGAGATGTATGTTCAAGTCTGAAGTTGTATGGATGTCTGCATATATAATGTATCTTTGAAATGAAAGTGCATTCACTTAAAATTTAACAGCCGGTATATGACTTGTTAAATCAGTGAGCTCTTTGCAGGTAAGCAAACACTTAATTTTGTTTGCATGCAACAGGGAGAGGGTACTGAGTTGATGCCCTTCACTGGGGTCAGCTACAGAGAGATTCTCCCAGTATATAAACTCTGGCTTTTTCAGCAGTTTTTGTCACACACACACACACACACACATACACACAAACCAGCCTGTGTCACATCCCCACATATCTGATATCAGGCAGAATGGGTTCCTGGGCAGGTCAGCTCCATCCCCTGAAAGAAAGCCAGTCTTAGATAGTTCAGCTTTGATCTGCTTCAGTTCCTACAAAGAATCAAAATGGGCATATTGAATGAGATAATAATCAATGTTTTTCTAAAGTATTTGGAAGATTAAACTAGTCATTTGTAGATGTTACATTTTCTTGTCTCAAATATTGTGTCTTCATCTTGAGTGTCTCCCCATTCAAGTCATGAATATAGCTAAAATCAAGGAGAGTTTGCAGCAATGTTATTTATGAGATGTGAGCTGGTAAATACCAAGGTTTAGCGTAGAGGCACAGCAGGAAAGAAAAGCTCTTGTAAGATCTGAAATAAGTAGTTTTAAACTGAGATGTGGTCAAAACTGAGAAGTTAGTAAGCCTAGGGGACATTACAAAGTAGGACGGAGGTCTATCTTTTACTTTTCTGACAACAACGTGAATCACAAAGCAGATTTGAGGACTCGTGAATTCACTGGTGTCATGCAGCAGTTAATTTCCTTTGCTCTGAATGCTATGTCAGGCTAAACACTTCAATAGTATGGATGATTTTCTAGCTTCATTTACTCTCCTTATGACAGTTTCTCACAACTCATCAGTTTTCATTCCACAGAATTAAACCGCTGTATTTCAGATTTTGTTGCCCTCCTCTTGTCTAATAGTAAAATGTATTAACTTAATCTCTCATCCCATGTAGGGACACTTTGGCACAGGGAATCCTATTGATACTCAAAGATGATTATTACTAACTGGGAGAACAGAACATAGATAGAGCTCTAGGGAAAAGTTTTGAAGGGTGCTTTTGCAAGTTTGAATGACATTAAAGTGCTTATGTGCTTGTGTCTCAGCTTCACTGAGTTTACAGAGGGAGCTCTGGGTATTTACACAGGGAGGGATGCAGAACGGGAATGTGTGTGTGTGCCCCTCATGCTCTGACCCAGCAGGGTACAAGCTGCTGTACTGTAAGAGCCACCAAGCCAGGACAACTGCTCTGTTATCCCCATGTCTGCATTTGTCCATGCAATATGCTTTCAGCTCCTCACTCAGGTTTATAGATGTCAGCTTGGGAATTTGAGGTAATCATTTTCTGGATCAGGCCCTCAGCAGATTAATACCAGCATCACAGTCCTGAAGAATAAAGCTTATTATCTGCCTCAATATCTTAGGCCATGCCACAAAGTAAAATTTTAAAAAAGCTTCTCAAATACTTGATAGAAACATTTCTGAGGTGATTTCTGGAGATCTCCAGCAAGAGGTGTCTTGAAAATCTCCAAATCACATTCCTCTGAAAATCACACACAAGGTTTCCTTTGCAGATGCCAAGCATCTGTCATTGGGCTGACATGTCATTGAAAATATGTTTGTGTGAGAGTTTAACAAGAGTGAAAGAAGAGTGGATGAGGAATGCTGCAAAAAAAACAGGGGAAAGAGTTGCACAGAGGAGAGATGTTAAGTGAGTATACATCCTGAAGGGGATAGCTACTCCAGCTGCCAGCAGTTTGCATGCAGGAGGGGGTCCTGCAAAGCTAAACAGAATTATCTGCTGAAGAAAAATAAACCTGTTAGACACCCAACTGAGGAGCGAAAGAAATCCATGTAGAGTTCAACATGCCTCGCTCTCTTGTGTCTTGATTGCATTTTAGTTAGTTCTGCTTAACTTTCCTGAGTCCTTGTGCAGGCAAGTTAAAAGATAATTGGCGTAGGTTCACAGTTAATTTAAATTGTCATAGCTTCATTAACTTCAGTGGAAAGAACTCAGTTCATTTTCAGTGTTTGGCGACGGGGACCCCTGTCAGCCATGTGTTGTGAATTTTGGCAGCAGGTGATTGGTAACAAGAGTGTGTGTGTGTGTGTGTTTGGTAAACAGGATACTTTGGGCACGAAAGACAGGTATTATTTTTCATAGCAGTCTATTAGTTTTACACAGCAAGGGGCAAGCACTTTGGTAGGAAAAGTCACTTTTCTTTGTTTAAGACCTTGACCTTTTCAGACAAAACGTGTAAATTATTTCACACACTTTGCCTGTAGTGTGATTGGACTGCTCTTATTAGCAGTGAAATTTAAGTCATTAAATTGAAGCTTCTTTCAAATTATAGGTCAGAGTCAAGCCTGGATTTCATATAAGAGCACAGAAAATTATTTCTTCTAATTGTCTTGGACACATTATAATATGGAGCCAAATTTCTGCCTTTTACTCAGGTGCAATTTCTTTGCTTTTGAGGGTCTAGAGTCAGGAAAGCTTGTGATTTGTTTACTTTTGCTCAATGTTTTCCTCCAGCTATCCTTAGGTGTTTCAGCTCAGCCTGGAAGGTGTGGATGCTTCTTATCTCCCACTACCTTATCAAGCCACTCAGATGCATTTGCTCCTTGTTAGCTAGAGGAGAATTTACAGACTATTATACGCAGAGAGAGAGACGTGTCTGAGTGCAAGGAAAACAGCTTCCAACCCAACTCAGCTCAATGAGTCTTTGTTTTTCATAAATATATTGAGCTTGCTGAGCCTCTGTATTTTCCTAGACTAGCTAAATAATGCTGTATCCTTAAATGTAACATATTTAGAGCTTCCTGTAGACAGGACAGCCTCAGTTCTAAACATATATCTGCTGGTTGAGCTGCAGGATGAAACTTTCACCTCTTTCTGCTCTTACCTACTCAAGAATGCAGTTACTAGTCAGAATTCTAGTTTATTTGTCTGGAAATCCTGTTTTGTAAACACCGATGTAGCTTTATTCTGTTAATGGTCCTATTGATATAAAGGGTACCCATATCCCCATCATGAGGATGTACTTTCTGATATGAATCCTTGTCCAAACACAGTCAGTTAATTGGAATTAATTTGTAAATATTTATTTGTCGGAAATCTGTGAATCTTCAGTGGTTTCCCGAAAACACTATGTGCACAACCATGCAGTGGGGAAAATTTCCAAGTCTTCAGTGTTTGATTCATCTTTTCTTTGGGAGTGGAGCAAGTAGGGAATATACTTTCAAATGACGTTCAGCACATTTTTTTTTTTTTTTTTAATTTGAAATAGTAGAATGCAATAAAGAACTGGATTGACTGTGTGAAGACTGAAATAGAACGTGGTGCTTGTTTTCTCAGTAGAGTTTCTGATGTCCTGTATTTATGTTCTAAACATAAAATTTTGGGATGCAGTGGGATATTCATAAAGCCATCTCCCCTCATCCTTACCCCAAAATCAGATCTTACCCCAAAAAATGAAGAGAACAGCATGTGCACAGGGTGTCTTTGTTTAACTTCTTCCTCCACAAGTTTGCCTCTGGATAAAGAATGTAAGTTTGGAAAACAGTAGCATGTATATACAGCTGTAACTATAAAATAGCTCAGGCTCAGCTGGAAGGGAGTAACAGTGGAAGGATGAACTGCCTGCCTGTCCCTTTTTCCTAAAACCAGGAGCATGGGATAGGAAGAAGTGATATGCAGTTATTTGAGGTTGGTTTTTTTCACTGAAGAGGATTGTCACATAGGCAGGCTAAGAATTGCAATGGTATTCTTTACACACTTTCTGAAAGCCTTTTAATGGTTTTATCCTCTGTTTTATGTCTTGTGCTTAGAAATGATCCCTGATTTAACACCCCTGCCTACCTTTGGCTTTGAGATGTTTGGGTTTCAGTGCTTGCCTTCAGAATTTCCTTCTTCATTTGTACCATCACATGATACAAATACATTAGTCTATTGCCTTTAGTAGCCCAATAGGCATTTTTGAGGACAGACCTTATGCAAAAGAGCATCCTATTCAATGGGAAGCACTCGTGCCTGTGACAGCCACAGACACTCATCAAGGTAAGAAAGCACATCTGTCTCCAGCAGTGGAAGCACGACCTGTGCTGCTTTCTCTGGCATCTCCAGTCTCTCCAAAGCTTTAAAAAAAAAGGAGCACAAATCAGCCAAATCCATTTTTTCCTTCCTGATAACTTGGGAAGCAATCAATTCTGAACAGTCTCCTTGGAGTCCAGTCTCCCAGCAAGAATATTTATACACACACATAAATTTCTGAACAAGCAAGGTATAAGAAGAGGGGCTATAAACCCCCCTGCTATGGAAAGACAGCGTGTTGATACTAAAAAACTTGTCTGATCCCCAAGGTTTTCCTTGGCCAACAGAGCTGCTATGGAAATTTTTTGCTTTTCTTTTTTTGGCAAGAGGAGAGTCATAAAAGAAGAACAAACTGTGTCAGAAAATGACAGCAAACCAAGAAATGCCCTGGCAGAACAACTCTCTCTAGGTGGAATTACTGGTTTGGGGAAATACTCACTGTATCCGAATCCCATGAGCTGTAATTTCCTATCTGCAGTATATTGTTGCCATGGCAGATGAAGCCCAGATCTCATTCTTCGGTCCTTTGAAATCAGCATTAGTGGCCCCTGTGAGGGAATACCCTACAAGAAAATCCAGGGTTTGATTCCGCTGGCATTCATACACATCCTAATTGCTTGCCCATGCAGCTCCACTGCCTCCCAGTGGGATGAATCATAGGTGTGAAACTACCCATCTGTACAAATTTGCAGATTCAGGACTTTGTGCTATTGTGGTAGACAGACAACCACTGGGGGGAAAAATAAAATGGATGTTGAAAGTACAAATGAAATAGGTAAACAACTGTTTAAATTTACTTAAAATTATTAGGGGAGATTTTAATTGTTTTAATGGACCACATGGAAATGGAAATACTTTCTTAGGGCTCATGAAGTTTTCTATAAATATTAATAGATTTCACAACATTCCTGTTAAGTATATAGACATAATTTTATCCATTACAGAAGCAGCAAAGTTATAAGTTGTAAGAGACAAGCAATTTCCCAAGAGTACAGGACAACAAATCTTAGCCCCTTCAGGACTTTTTTCACCACAATGTACTCCTATAGCAATGTGTTTCCTTTTTCCAAATAACAAAAAAAGAAAATTACCTTTTGCACATTAATATTTTTTTCTAATAACTATTTCTCAGCAGAGAAAATCATAACTCTACTATTTTTTATTGTTAAAGTGATGCATGTAGTTTCAGAGGTTTTTCCCTCAAATGCATTTTTATTGACCCGGTACCTATGCTTTTCACCTTTTTCACCTTCTTCATTTCTATGCTTTTCTTGGGTCAGTTTCTGTTGCTGTATCAGAAGAGCAGCATTTTACAGCAGTGTTACAGTCCGTAATTTAAAGACAGCTGAAGTGTAGATTTTTGTGGGCATTTCAATTACAGCTAACTGTTGGCTCTGTTATGGTCAGTAAGGCTGCCTGTGGAGCACTAATTGGAAGGTTTTCACTCCTTTATGAGTTTAATTGTTATCTGTATATTTCTCCTTAGCTAAAGCCCTTCGCAAATACATGAATGTTGCATCTGCAGGAATTTATATATTTATATATACATACATTATTCATATAGCCAACAATATTCCTTTGACTTCCTTCATTTCCCTACATGTTATTGCTGTGTTATATCACTGTGGCTGAGTGCACTGCATAGCCCACACCCCAGAAGTCAGGTTGGGTTTCTAATATTTCACCCTAGAATTTGGAGCACGTTCACCCAGGCCTTTACAGGAGCACTGTTCAGGCTAGACATGGAGTCACAAGTCTCCACAAAGTTCCCATTGAGGAGTGCTTTACCTTACATGCACTGATGCCTTGGTCTGCTGGGGACAGCTTTGTGGCTTCAGGGCCGTGGACCAGCACCAGCAAGGGCTTTTCCATTTTGTTTGTGAGTCAGAGGTGTGAACACTCTCTGTAAGAGACACTCCAGCAGTGCTAGAAAACAGGGAGACTTGCTCTTTGTTCAAGGCTCTGAAAGACTTTATTTTTATTTCCCCCTCTATGTCAGGGTGTCAGGAGGTGGCCTTGGTTCTAGGTATAGATTCATCTATGTAGTGCCCTCCAGTCTGAACACACGTAGTGCTGGTTATCAGCTAAAGTAGGGAATGAGGCAGGGGGTGCTTCAGAAGTTCCTGCTTGCGTCTCCTTGAAGATTTTCTGCATTCCACAGAAAGCTTGTTAACCTCCGAGTTGGTTGGATGGCAGACTGCTATTTTTATTAGCAGTGCCTGACTTGCCACCTAGAGTACATCTTTACAATATTCATTGTATGACAGAGTTTATACATTTCTGTAAAGCACCACATGCTAGTATCCTACTTTTATTAACAACAGCTTTGGGCTTCAGCCTGTGTTGTGTAGCAGCACTCAGGACTTTGTTAGCATGAACTCAAGTGATTCAGATTTTTTTCTTAATCCTAGAAGCCCACAAGTTCTAGAAGCCTTAAGATTCAATATGTCAGTTGCTTTTCTTAAAATGGTCCAAAGGAGGAAAAAGGTGCACCCAGACTATATGGAGGTCTAAATTTCACCTTCATCACCAAATACAGCGTCATTGTGGGAGTTTCAATGGGTCTGAGTTCCCCGTGCTGGAAAGTCTTTTTCCAGCCTCAGTATCTGTATTTCAGCAACTGCTGAAATAGCAGTTAATGCCCATGCTTCCTCTGCTAGCTTGCCTAAGAGCATGCTTCCAAGCTTGCATGGTCATCTGAATGTTCTTCCCTCTTGTTGATCTTGTTGAAGAAGTGGTGATGGAAAATACTTTCCAGGAAAATAAGTGGTGTCAAACAAATCACCAATCATTCTCTGCTATCTCAGTGCTGAACTAGCAGTACTTGCTAAATCAAAGGCTGCTTCTGCCAGATAAAGGATAATCAGCTAAAACGTCTGTGTATTTTGACAGATTATCCTGGAATGGAGTTAAGAAAATCAAAAAGCATACACAAGGCAGAAAGTATGTTGGTTGTGGCTTTCTATACTTTCATTGCATGTTATATAAGATGAGGAAAAGGCTGAGGTACTTACTCATTTCTTTGCCTCCATCTTCCACAGTAAGACCAGTTACCCTCAGGGCAACTGGCCCCTGAGCTGGTAGACAGGGATGCAGAGCAGAATAGACACTCTGTAATTCAGGAGGACATATGTAGTGACTTACTGTGTCACTTGAAGGTTCACAAGTCTATGGGACTGTGTGGGATTCATCCTAGGGTGCTGAGGGAGGTGGCAGAAGAGCTCACTAAACTGTTCTCTGTCATTTATTACCAATCCTGCTTATCCAGGGAGGTCCCAGATGAGTGAAGGCTGGCCAACATGACACCTATCCACAAGAAGGGCTGGAATGAGGATCTGGGGAACTACAGGCCTATCAGCCTGACATTGGTGCTCAGAAAGGTTATGGAACCAACCATCTTGACTGTGATCACAAGTGCTCACAGTGTGGGCACCTACAGGACAACCAAGGAATCAGGTCCGGCCAGGATGGGTTTAGGAAAGGCATTTCTTGTCTGATCAACCTGATCTCCTTTTATGGCCAGGTGACCCACCTTGTGAATGAGGGAAAGAGGGAAAGGCTTTGAATGCAGTCTACCTAGAGTTCAGTAAAGCCTTTGACTCCATCTCCCATGGCATTCTCCTGGAAAAGCTGGTAACCCATGGCTTGGATGGTTGCACCCTTCACTGGGTTAAGAACTGGCTGGATGGCTGGGCCCAGGAGAGATTAAGGTTGGATATTATGAGGAAATTTCTTCACAGAAAGGGTGATCAAACATTGGAATGGACTGCCCAGGGAGGTAGTGGAGTCACCATCCCTGGAGGCATTTAAGAAAAGGCTGGAAATGGCACTTAGTGGCACTAGTTGATGTGGTGGTTTAGTCAAAGGTTGGACTTTGCCTCAAAGGTCTTTTCCAACCTAATTGATTCTGTGATTCTTGATCTGCTCTTCAGAAACTGAATATATGGGCCCTTAGTACTGGATTCATTAACAGTAATAGCAGTAGCACTTATATAAACTGAAACTTTTGCCAAAATCAACATAGAACGTTCTTTTAAACACTGTGGTCTTACCAACAAAGCCCTGGGAAATAAACATCCTTTACAACTGTCAGACTCAGAGAAATGTTCATTTTCTCATTTTCAAAAGCATTCCTTGATCTGAGAAAGTGAGAGAAAATGACTGCTATCATACCTCCTCTTTGAACAATCTATTTGCAAGGATATGGATGTTACATGTAAAAAAAAAAAAATGTGGTTGGCTAGTGAGATGAAATAATCTAAAAGGCTGACATAATAAGCACTACATCTAACCCAGCAGCTCAACAGGTATAAATTAGTGGCACATTTTCCTGACAAAGTAATCGGCTACAAAATTCGTGCATTCTCCTATTTTTTACAAGGCCATTTCATCTTTAAAATTTAAAAGTCTTTTCACCATATAAAACAGAGCAAAAAGGTAGGAGATCCTGCAAGAAAGCTGCAATTAGAATAAAGTAACGATGCAGATCTTTTAAATAAATCTGAGGGGAAACGTAATGATTCTGGAAGGGTATGTGTGAAACTTCACAGTGACATTTCAGGTTTGATGGTTGATGCTGACTGTCATTTTTGCTTGCCCTTAGGCTAAACCAAACATGGTTAACCAAGCCTCTCGCAGCAAATTCTATCAGCTAGATAAGACATGCAGCACTTAATGTACGGTACATTGGCTGATTGTGGATGTCGCCAGAAAAGAATGTGAGGCCAACTCATTTTTTTGTTACAAACTCTGATCAGGACAATTCCATCTCAGCATGCAGAGATTATCACTGTGCCACTGATTGGTTAGCCTCTGCTCCCATTATTCAGGCTTTTGTACACAATAAAAAGTCTATCCAATACACATTGAAAAATCAGTGGGAGAATTCTCGTTGATTTGCATTAGGTTGTGCCATAATATTGGGCCCAGTCTTTTATTGCATTGCTTTAGCACTTGGTCATTGGTACAAGGTGTCAGCTAACAGAAGCCAGGGAGTTGTGGCAACTTTCTCATGACTCATGAATAGATGAAAGCATTAGACAAATCCAAGTTCTTACACAATTTATACCCCTTTAATTATCTTCTGTCACAGCAAGTTATCATTGTTTTTAATTAAGCAGACATCTTCTGTCTGGCAAGATGTGCTGTTTCATCCCTGCTGGAAATGTTTATTTCTGTTTTGAAATTTTAATATGAAATATCAAGGAGGTGGAAGGAGATCAGAGGTTTCAAGCACCCAGACATCTGATACTACATCTTATGTTTCCCTAACTCTCTCTTCAAGGTGAGCAGTCAAGATAAGCCAGTGATCTGCAGCCCATCTAATTTGTTTTTCCATCATTTTCTTAAGTTGTCTTATGTGCAATAATCATTACACTGTAAGTGACACTGCTGGGAAAATCAATTCTTCCTCACTGAATAGAAAATAAATTGCACTACACTTGAATCATAATTGGTAGTTTCTTTATTTTGTTGGACATGAAGTTAACCACTGAGTACTTTGCCCAAGAAAGTTCTGTGTCTTCTGGCAAAGACACTGCTTCCTATAAAACATTAAGAAATCTACTTCTGATCGAAACATAATAAAGAATGCTTATGGATCTACACTGAATTTTCTGTCAGATGTTCAATATTATGTCCTTGAAGACTATAAAGTCTCTGAATATTTATTAGCAAGATGGAAGTCTATTCCAGATAAGCTTTGAACCATGCTCATCACTGGAGCATGTGAATGACTTTCAGTAGTACATCTGTCATGTATTCTATTATTACAAGATTGCTATTCGTCTTTTGCTGTTTATCTATAATTCAACCACACCAATGAAAAAGACTTTTATGTGCTATATGTGAGCACAAAGCCCATATAAGTGATGCCAGCTTCTCAGCCTGAGGATGAATGGGAGTTAGCAGAGGTTATCAGCACCGAGCATTGTTCTCACACCCCTAGAGCGTCACATGGTGCGCCAAAAATCTCTTTACTTTTATTGTATTTGATGATATAAATTCAGGACTGGTAGTGTGTACTTGGCTTAAATTTAACAAAAATTTTTATTAGAGGGGTAAAAAAAAAAAAGAGGGAGGTGAGTGTTTAAGTGCTTTGGTTTCCTATGTAGGACTTGTTCTTCAGAGCTGATTATCAGGGTATTTAGGACAAAACCCCAGTGTTGAAAGGGAAGCTCTTGGTGGTATGCTAGCAATGAACAATATATGCAGACCCAGGACTGGTAACCTGGGCTTCAACTTAGACTTGAAAAGCTGTTTGGAGCTTCAATAGGCTTTTCTTTGATTTCATTATTGGGGGAGCAGGCCACTATTAATCAAAATTAGCTTATCTGAAGTAGGGTCATCCCCTTATTACCGTGAGTAACAAGGCAAGTAGAATTTTCTACCTTATCCTACCCTTGCAGGTGGCATGTGTTGTAGCAGACAGTTTGTGTGCTGTTCCCTTACGTTGCTGTGACCAACCTGGAGCCCGGCTCTTGTCGTAACACCTGTGCAGATGTGTGCCTTGGCAGAGGTAATCCTGTGCAGAGTCTGGACCCATCTGCTGCCACAGTCCCGCTCTGCTCCTCAGTGACCAGGACCCCTGCTAGTAAAACACTGCAGCTTCCCCAAAGTCCCTTTGGGAATAAAGAACCCAACCACACAAACACAAAGCATAAAGAAGAAAACAAGGTGCCTGTGTGCCACTACACCCTCTGATTGCCAAAAGACTGATTGAAGTTAATGACACCCTCCTTGTTCCCTTCCAGTGAATAATCCTTGGCTGACTCTTTGGGGTAGAGAGAACTTCTGAATGTTTTCCAACACCCTTTCCTAATCTCATATGTGGAAAGACACTTTTCCAGTGACTTATGCAAGAATCTCCTCACCTGAGCATTAAATCCTATATATAATACAGAATACTTTGTGCTTGTTTGCCTACTTCATTTTGTCCTCCCTGTAAATTCCTGTATTTCTCTTTAGGCCAAAGGATTAGTTTCCTGGTTTGTCTTTTTTTGTTTCTTGGGGTTTTTTGTTTTGTTTTGTTTTGTTTTTTCTTCTGGGGAAAGGAAAAGGAAAGAGAATCTGTGTTTGTGTTTGAATAACCAGGACTATTTTCAGGCTCTGTGTCCAAGTCTGTATACAACTGTTTTGGGAGAGATACTGAAAAGTGGATTCTTGTGACACCTTATCACATTTATACAAGAGAAGACACCCCTTGGCTTATAATGATGAGCTATAGCCTTAATCGATTTGATCTGGGCTTTTGTTCTTCTTCATAATTTGAGCTATTGATTCTATTTATTAAAACTAATTTAAAAAACACAAGCCCTGAGTTCTCTGCTGTTCCAGGTCAGGGTGCTCCAGGCAGTCTGATCTGAAGCTAATCCATTCACTTCTGATTTATTTTCACTCTGTTTTCCAGCAGAGTTCTGTTCTGTGTTTCTTTTTTTTTTTTCCCTCTGATTCTCTCTGAAGATAAAAAAAAAAAAAAAGGCATTTATTTCACACCTCCAGTGCAAGTGGGGCGGGGGGAGGGGGTTAGATTCCTTTTTCTGATATATGAAGTGAACTGAGGAAAGTTTACCTGACTCATTTTTCCTGCAGTATTTGTTCAGATGGTGGCCCACTGTGTATTGTTCTGCATTGTCTTAAATCAAAGCACTACCTTTACACTGGAAAGGAAAGTATTTGCTTACATGTGCTCATCTTGCCATCTTACAGTTAATGGGACTCACTGTGTTGCTGAATTAAAAACCACCAGAGGAAGTGGTTTCTCTATTATTTCCAGGAAAGCACAGGTTTCTCTAAGGGCTAGTTGATAGTTCTCTGAAAATAAATACCTTTATTCAAACTTAGATAAAATTAATCCCTTATATTAAAAAAATTGATTAAAAATAGAGCCTGAAGGAGATAGACACCTTTTAGCACCAAGCTGGATTTGAGTTTTTGGGCAAAGATCAGCATTCTGTGACTTAGTGGTATTTATTTACTGTCAGTGCATTCTGCCGGTGATGCTGCTGTTGCTTTCTTTCCCTCAGTTTAACACAATTATTTAAATATTCAACCTCCAAATTTTTTAGCTGGTTAAAAGCTCTCTGTGTGTCCTACTTGTGCAGAGACTGTACATCACCTCTACTACATCTTTCAGTGTTTACTGTTGTAATGTGATCTTTCCACAGTAAAAAAACCTCGTAATCTCTTCCTAATTTATCCTGAGGTCTGCTTGGTCATCCTCACAGTCTAAAGCATGCAATTTCCTTTGCAATATGTCAGAACTATCAGCTGGAATCAATCAGGCAAAACATAAGCTTTGATACTGTCATGAAGGAAATGGGCATAATGTAGTATAGAGTAATATCCTCCAATGCCTTAGTCTGTTTTCAAGAACACTCTGCTTTACTTCAGAATCAATATGGCCACAGAAAGATGGAGTAAGTGTTACAGAATATTTCTTTGTAGGTTAGGAATACCTTATGTAGTGCATTAGGAAGATATCTTTATTTTGACTTCAGAGCCACAGGTTATTGATAGGATGCTTGCTACAACCAACATTTAAATAAAACCAGAGCTGTTCAGATACAGTAAGATAGCAAATCCACGCAGCTTGTTTATGATGTGATCTTGCCCCAAACCTTCACAGAGATGTTGTATAGCCCAGAAAGGATATTCTGCAAGTGGTCAGCAACTCAAATTTGACCCATCAGCATCAACTAAGGGCATGCTGGATCCAGTTTCCACAATCCGCTTCCTTGCCCCCAGGTCTCCAGGCAGGGTTATAGCCCAGCAAAGGCAGATGATCGTAAGTTTTTCTTCTGTAGGAAAGAACCCCCTCCTTTGCCTGCTCTCTCCCCGAAGTATAATCTGTGGTTATGGTAAGTTTAATCAAGTATCTTACATACAACAGGGATTCTTAGGAACTGCTAAGGCTAGCTTAAAACTAGGGCAAGCATTTAAGATATATAAACACGGTACTCCTCCAGTCTCCAAATAATTCCAGTCCAGAGGGTCACCTGAAATTCTTTTTGTCTGTTTAATAGTCCTAATTTATCTGTCCTCAAATTGCTTGTACATTCTATATGTCAGTCCACATCACCCTCTTGCACCCGGTCGTGCTGCATGAAGCAGTTCCGGCAGCCCATGTGCACTGCATGAAGTGCCTGGTCCTCTTGTTTGCTTAGAATCTAACTGGCTCTGGCCTCACATCTAAGTTTTTGGAAGAGATGATAAAGCATTAGTCTTTTCCCACCCTATCCAAGACTTCTGTAGACCTTAAGCATATCTTTAAGCTTTCCATGCTGAAAAGTCACAGCCAAATTGGTTATTCCTCTTACAAAAGCCATATGATGTCTTTGATCAGCATTACTGCCTTCCTCTTTATCTTTTCCAAAATTCATATACTCTTTTTGAGATGGAAGGGATCAGAACTGCACCCTTTGTTCAAGGGCAATGTGAAACTGGTTTTTTATGGTAGAGAAGGGACAGAAAGGTTTCAGAAAAAGAGTGCAGCAAACAAGTGATACAAAACCCTTAAACATTTCACAGAATCACAGAATATGCTGAGTTGGAAGGGACCCACAAGGATCAAGGATGATCAAGGATCATCTCTTAGCCCTGCACAGGACCCAAGAGTCATACCATGAGCCTGAGAGTATCATCCAAATGCTTCTCTGAACTCTGGCAGGCTTGATACTGTGATCACTTCCCTGAGAAGCCTGTTCCGGTGCCCAGCCACCCTCTGGGTAAAGAAACTCTTTGTAATACACAACCTAAACCTCTCCTGACACAACTTCAGTCCATTCCTTGGGTTCTGTCACTGGTCATCACAGAGAAGAGATCAGTGCCTGCCCCTCTTCTTCCCCTCATGAGGAAGTTGTAACTGCAATGAGGTCTCCCCTCAG
>JAWWEE010000105.1:12194441-12219342 GCA_035221455.1 Xenops minutus
CACAGAGAAGAGATCAGTGCCTGCCCCTCTTCTTCCCCTCATGAGGAAGTTGTAACTGCAATGAGGTCTCCCCTCAGTGTCCTCTTCTCCAGGCTGAACGCACCAAGTGACCTCAGCTGCTTCTCAAACAGCTTCCCCTCAAAGCCCTTCACCATTTTCGTTGCCTTGCTTTAGACAGTCTCCAACAGCTTAATATCTTTCTTATATTGCACTGCCCAAAACTGCACACAATATTTAAGGTGAGGCTGCCCCAGTGCAGAGCAGAGTGGGACAATCCCCTCCCTCGCCCGGCTGGCGATGCTTTGCCCGATGCCCCCAGGACACAGTTGGCCCTTCTGGCTGCCAGGGCACTGCTGACTCATATTCAACTTGCCATCCACCAGGACCCCCAGTCCCCTTTCCAGCATCTCATTCCTCACTCTGTACCTACATCCAGGGTTGCCCCATCCCAGGTGCAGAATCCGGCACTTTCCCTTGTTGAACTTCATATGGTTGGTGATTGCTCAGTCCCCCAGTTTGTCCAGGTCTCTCTGTAGGACCTCCCTGCCTTTGAGAGAGTCAACAGCCCCTCCCAGTTTTGTGTCACCTGCAGATTTGCTCAGTATCCCTTCCAGTCCTGTGTCCAAGTCACTTACGAAGCTGTTGGAGAGCACAGGACCCAAGAAGGAGCCCGGAGGAACCCCACTGGTCACCAGTCTGATGTCACCCCATTGACTATTACCCTCTGAGCCAGTTGCTCACCCACCACATGGTGTGTTTATCCAGCTGTGGGATGGACATTTTGTCCAGAAAGATCCTATGAGAGACAGTATCGAAAACTTTACTGAAATCCAAAAATATTACATCAACTGGCTTCCCTTGATCACCAGGGTAGGTTACCTTGTCCTAAAAGTAAATCAGGTTCGATAAGCAGGACTTACCTCTCATGAAGCCATGCTGACTGTGACCGATGATTGCACTGTTTTTCAGGTGTTTTTCAGCATTTCCCAGAAAAAACTTCTCCATAATTTTACCAAGCACTGAAGTGAGACTGATAGGTCTCTAGTTTCTGGGGCCTCCTTCTTGCCCTTCTTGAAAATCAGGACATTTGCCATCTTCCAGTCAGCTGGGACCTCTCTGGATTCACAAGCCTGCTCAAAAATCATTGAGAGAGGTTTTGCAGTGATATCAGCTAACTCTTTGAGGATTCTGGAATTAATCCAATCAGGCCCCACAGATTTGTAGTGATCCAGCTGGAGCAGCAGATCACACAGAATTTCAGGCTTGACTGGGAGTTGATCACTCTCACAGTCATGGCTCTCCAGCTCAGGGCACTGAGACCCCCTTGGTCTGTCATCCGTGTTGAAGACAGAGACAATGAAAGTGTCAAATACCTCTGCCTTGTCTCTGTCCCTGTTTGTGAGCTGAGCATCTTCACCCTGTAACAGGATGATGTATTAGGAGCTTCAGTCTGCCTATAGTCCCCCTCCCGAAGACAGGGTTGGGAGAAGAGTAAGGGACAACTTGAGACTTTGCAGTGACACTGCAATTTGCCTAATATGACAAAGATTATCAAAATTACCCAGCAAAAGAATTTGTGGCGAGTTGAAACATTCTTTTAATATTTTTATTACTAAAGAATACTGAAGCATTCTTGTCACATTAGTTTTGGAAGTGTCTTGTAGAGCCAATTCTATGCAATGAAATAGTGGTCCAAATGATGCTTCTGACTGAGCCTTAATCTTTAATCTTTTGCCCAAGGAAGGGGAGTAGTCTTTGAATTGTTTTAACCTAAGAAGCAATCCCTTCTTTTCTAGTGTAAGAAAACTTGCACAAGCTGTAAATATTGACAAACACTTCAATGCTTCAATCCAGAGATTACCTGTTTCAAAGAGTGCCAAAATAGGTGGTGTTTGGTTGTGCTGATCTGGATATGCCTCCCCATTTTGGCTGAGCTGTCGCAGTCTGACTGTGGTGCAGATTTTTTGCCATTCTGATGAGTATATCAACACAGAGATGTGTATCTCTCCAGCTCTTCCTGGTCCAGGGACACCTTGAGTAAAGGGATATCTTGGTAGTAAACCCTCATCACATATTTTGCTTTCATGTATTTATCCATTTCTTCTTGAATGTCTGCCATCCACGTTATTCTGTAGCAAAGAGTTACAGTGGGATGCCATTTATGACCTTCCTTCACTGAGATGACTGTTAGGTCTAATTCTTCCAGTGAGGTTTTCACAGAATTATAGAATCATTAAGGTTGGAAAAGACTTCTCTAAGGTCCCTGAGTCCAATCGTCAAACTAGTACCACTGTGTTCACCACTAAATCGTATCCACAAGTGCCATACTCACATGCCTTTTTTAATCCAATTTAATCCAAGGAGATGCTTATCACAGTCATTTAGAGAGCTGATGACACTGTCATCATTCAAGGAAGATGATGGAAGGGTGCGTAGGAAGGGGGAAGAAGCCTATGTTTCACCCACTGTGGTTACATGTTGCAGAGAATATACTTTCCCAGGCATAACTGCTAAGCTCTTTCTTAGAGGTCTTCCATAATTTGCAGCTGTGCCATGACCAGGTCAAGTTTCTCCCATTTCTGTTTCACTCTTTTGTCACCCTTTTTAAAAGAACCATGTATGTTTATTATTTTTAAGTGCTCCATAGAGGGTTCATGTTTGAGAAGCACTCTGAAGGTGAAAGCATGAAGCACATCTTTATTCTGAACATAAGCTAGTATTTCAGTTGCCAGTGTGGTCAAGCTGGCCTCTTTTCAAAACAATAATGCTCACTTTCAAATGCAGTAAAGATCCATGCTTGACACCAGTGCAAGCTTTGCCCTGTGTGTTACTGAGAAGAGACCTGTCAGTCTTAAAGGACTTAAAGTACAGTTAGTATTTTAAGGATACTGGTACACTAATTGCCATGCTATATTTACACAGGGACATAATTTTAATATGTGAAAATAAATTCATGGCTAGTGGACGGTAGATGGATAAATTCAGTATTTGCAGTGGCAAGGTAATTCTTGCTAAAATAAAAGGAAAACATGATTATTTATTTATTTTTGCACATGGAGAAGTAATGAGAATTCCTTGCTTTTTCATTCCCTATCAGATTGGTGATGTCTATGGGGAAGAGATCTCAATAACAGAGAAAGACTGCGAGGGAGAAGAGATGCTCTCAGGAGAGTGTAGGATGAAATTGAAAGAGTCCAGGCACCTGCAATTGAAATCCCTGTGATTGTTTCCCTCAGCAATCTCTAATATATATACTGAGAAAAGTTCTTGGCGTGGAACCTCAGTGACTAGGAACAGGACCACAGATGTGGGGATGTGTGGTGAGCAATGGCAGTAAACAGGAATGTTTATAGGGCTTGAATAAAATGTGCAAAGTGCATTACAGTGAGAGGACTATAAGCTCTTTTAAACATACAGGAACCTGTTGCTCACTTTCATCTCACGGGCACTCTCATTCTCCATGTGCTTTGTGGTTCATCCTCTTGAACAGTCATGAGCAATTCCAGAAGCCAGCTTCCATCCCCCTGAGAGAATCAGCAGAGACATTCAGATTCGAGGAAGGCATGACCAGAGAAGATTTGCTTTTTCACATGGTGCTACAGTAACTAAAGTTGTGGGGTTTTAACTTTTGTTAAAACACTTTTAGTGTTGTTTAAACACTTTTAGTGTTATTTCAAGACCTAAATGTTTAAATTTAAATGTGGGTTTCAGTATGTAAAAAGAAGTAAACACTCCACTTTGGGGGAGAAGATGGAGCGTATGACATAGCCTGGTTTTCAGGCTAGTTATGTTAACACAAGTCTAGCTCGTGCCCCCGGAACAGCAGAGTGCGTGCTGTTTGCATCTGGGACCCCTCCTTCAGGAGATGCTGTTTTCCCAAGACTACCAGTTGAGTTAGCTGGCACTCACACTGCTCTTTGGCAAATACAGCACGTATTAGATAGCAGAGAGAATATTTACTTTTACAACACTCATATTCAGATACAGAGGAAAAAAAGAGTGCAATCAAGTCTCCAAGTGCTGTTTCTTAAATGGTTTCTGACTGCTCTGGCATCAGGAGTATCTGATATCTCATTACAACTTCAAACAAGCCTTTGGATGTATCCAAATTAATCCAAATATTTGGTGGGGATCCTGTTACTTATTAGGCTGTGTGTGCTAATTAGGGAATGTAACAGTGAGTGGATTATTACAATTCTGGGATATTTCAGCTGTTTCCTGTTAAGCAGCACAGGTATAGTGCCTATGAAGATATAGATGAGAAAGCAGATAAAAAGAACACTAGTTGTTTCTAGTGAATTTACTAAGCAAGGTAAAGTGAGCAAAGTTAGTTATTTGGTCTTTTGCTGTACAGAAATGGTTCAACAAGAAGTTTCACAGAAAACCTTTTTTTCTCTTTTACCTTTACTAAGGCATCCAACCCAGAACTTAAGATTTTGTCCCTGGAGAATTTGTCTTGCTCAATAAAAATCATGTATGGTGGGCCTTCCAACATAGAAAGTCCCAGGTCTTTGAGGTAGAAACACTACACACAAAGAACACTTGTCACCTTTCTGCTAGGACCTCAGACGATGAACAAACCACTGTTCTCTCCGTGCTGTGAAATAAGATCTTCTTTGACACATTTTTCGGACAGAAAAAGAGTCTGAGTGACTGGCTGTGTGTGAGCAGGATGGCTATTCTTGCACTGAATCAGAAGAGGGGAAGAAAGTTTTGAAGACAATACCTAAAAAGCCTCCCGTGTGGTTGGACTGTGGACATTTTCCAGAACCTTATTTGTCTTGACAAGTTGCCCATGGGAAATAACACAAAGTAAAACACTCTTTTTGCAAGAACAAAATATCTAGTACTTGTACAATGCTCCTTTTGTTAGGAAAATATGCAGAGATATTAATATAAATAGATGCAACACCAAGACTGCGCTCAGAGTGAATGAATTTTTAATGGCTCCTTGCCATAAAGATCATTGCAGATATCAAGGTCAGATTTTAAGGAAGCTGTACATTTATCATGTGCTGTATATTTTTCAAAGGCCCAGTAAGTTGTGAGGAACAAGTATGTACTCTTCTAAAAGTAGTGTGGTGTCTTACAGAATAATCAATACTAATAAAAGTATAGCTATTTGTAAAAATAAAGCAATCACTATTTCCTGGCTCTCTGTAACCAAGATGGGATAACTTCATTCACTTGTGTTATTTATCTTACACTGAGCACTTTTCACAGCATGCCTTTGACATTAATAGAAGCAATTTTAACTGTGTTTTCAAGCTTACTGGTGGCCTTTTTTGTGGGTAACTCGTTCCAAGCAGTTAAACTCTTCCTGGATGCGAACATGATAACTGTGATTCTGCACATAGGCCTAAGGAGGACTTGTTTGTTGCAATTTGTGCTCGGCAGCAAGCCCTTTTTCTCTGTGTGTGCTTAATGTAGAGGGATCCAGAGCTGCAGCTTTGCTTTGCTTGAGCTCTGGGTAAGCTTAAAGGGAGGAGATCCTTCCTGCCAAGACAACATTGCTTTGCCTGTTTTACCTGCTGCAAGGGTGCAGAACACACGCTTTGCCCTTCGACTTGCAGCCACCTGAATCCACTGAAGGGACCAAGATCCTTGTATGAGAGGGTGCTCTGCCCAGGGCAGCTGTCATTTGTGATTGTGACATAACTTGTGTGTTACTGCTACTTGCACCTAAATCTTCAACAAAATTTTTTGGCACAGACTTTACAAAATAAGTTAACACAGACAGACAGGTGGTCTGAATAGTCACAGCTCTGTTCTTCTCCAGCTTTGTCTCAATGTAAAGCCACCCAACCTAAATTCACTGAAATAACTGCACTAAGTGTAAATATTTCAGAAGGAGTAAAAATCTTGGTGTTGCATTTCTTTCTCTGATTGGGAATTTTGCCATTTTCTCTTTTTCTCTTGTCCTCCATCTTCTTGTGTTCTTTGGGGTTTTTTTAATCCTCCATCTTCAGATTCATTCCCCCCTCCCCCCCAACCCCCACCCCATTTAAGCAGAGCTATTTAAAAGCATCTTGGAGATTTATTTTTAACTGCCTGCACATGTGACCTCAGAGAGAAGCTATGTGCTGCGTCGCGGGGGGGGAAATAGTGTTACTGAGGACAGCCTATGCTTTGTCCAGAAATGCAAAGGGTATCAGTGCTGAGACTAAACATGCCTTGGTTTTGGAAAACTAAGGCAGGGAGGAGGGAGACTAAGCTTTACAAGCACATTTCTTGACCACTTTTATAGTCTTTCAGATGCTTTCTTTTTTTTTTTTTTTTCCTCACAACAATTTTCTGTCCTTCCTTATCTCTCCTTATCAGCTGTTAGCTGCTATGGGGCACTGTGTGCAACTTATTAGCTGACCTAAGCAAGGTCCTCGGGGAAAAACAAATCCCACAGCTAATTTGCTGTGTGTCTATGTGAGCACCATCACAGGTCTGCTGGGGAAACAGGTATTTTGTTACCCATGTTATGGTATTGTGGGCACTCTGCACATGAAATACCATTAGGACATTGGGTGATCTTGAAATGCTTCCCTTCAGCTTTTTGTGGCTGGGGGGCATTATTACACTGGGAAAATGTTCACTACATTTAGAATAGGAATAGCATCAGTGCTATTCATTATCCTTTTAATCTAATTCAAAAAAGAAAAGGAAATTGATTTCTAAGGGAGCCCACTGGTAAAGATTAAGGAGTGATTCTTCATGAGCAGCTGTACATATTGCCTTTTAGATTCAGACCTGCAAAGCAGACAAGCATCATTAATAACTTTTTCATCACATTTCTAATTGTATGTACTTTGTCTGTACATTACTTTATTTAATAGCTCTCAAAGAAAAATATTTTCTGTCTCATAGATGCTCTTTACATCACTCCCAGACCTGAAAGGATTCCCAGGTAGAATGCCTGAAAGGAGAGCATGTGCCCTCCCAGACGAATCCTGTGCTTTTCAGTCAGATAAAAGAATGATATTCCCTTGTGTGGCTGATCATGACTACATGATATGATATAGCATGACATTATATGGTATGGCATATCTGGTTAGTTTAGGTCACCTGCTCAGTGTGTGTTCCCAGCCTTTAGCCCACCCCCCAAACTCTTCCTTGCAGGGGGCAAAATGAGGAACAAAGGCAGCCTCAGTGCTGTGCACAGTTCATCAAAAGCAGGAAGATTAGTGTGTTATCAGTTCAGTTTTGGTCAAAGGTCTAAACCACAGCACCATCTGAGCTGCTATGAAGAAAATTAACTCTCTTCTAGTCATGCCCAGTACAGCCTGAAAGACAGGAATCTGTTTTCTGTCTTCTCCATAAAATATATATCTTTCCTAGATTTTCCCTGTAATACTCACTTTTTCCAGCTTTTATTATTTCACAAAAGGAAGAAACCAGCTGCACAGTCAAGATAACTTGTCCTTTCACAAGCACTTGAAAGGGATGAGCAGTTGACTTAAGCACATTAGGTGGACCCAGTGATCAGATGCTTCAATCCAGATTGTTCATGTTAGCACAGGATTGTGGTCTTTCTCTCATAAATCCATTTACATGTGTGCAACGTAGGGCCTCTCAGACTCTCAAATACATGGATCGTGTCTCAGCTGAACAAATGAATTGCAAAGCTCTTCCTCCATTATTAAAGTGTGCCTGTGCTATCAGGATCCACTTTTTGAAATTAATCTATAGTTACATGAATAGTCATTATTAGAAAAATATTCTGCTTGGCTTTGGTTTCTCTTAAGATAATGCTGTAGCTCTCTGAAAAGATGAGCCGGCAGGATAGTGGGAGACATTTTTTGTCACTGCCGGTGCAATTCCTCATGATCCTGTCAACCTTGCAAAGTCACTACTTTAGCATCTCATGGAATTGAGGTGCCTACTATAAATCTTTCTCTGTTCTTAAATTAAAGCCTTGTGAGTGTTGAAAATAGCTTTGCAGCATGATACAAATGCACTCTAAAGACTTTAAAACCAAAAAGCAAATAAACCCATGCTTTTTGCATTTAGTTTGATGGCTTTTGAAACATGATGTTTTAGCATCCGATTTACGACTTTTGTACTCCTCTCTGCCTGCTGTTAGGAAGCAGAAAACATAGCTATGTCTGAAAGCAGCTACAAGCTACTTAACAGATTACAGAGATTTTCCACCTAGGCAACTGTTTAGGAAAAATACTTTCATGTTCACATATATCTACATATGCCCCTTCTCTGTGAGATATTCACTAGAACCAGACCCTAGTCATAGTGAAGTCATATGGCAATGTGAAGCCATTTCAGTGAGCTGCAGGCTTAGAAATATTCTTCATAAATTTAAATTAAATTACATTTATCTCAAAAGAATCTCATTATTCATTCCAATGAGAATTAGGACAAAAGTTTAGGGCTGAAATGACACAGCTCAGTTGACTTACAGCATCTGGGATGTGGCCTGCGGTATCTATTTGTCTCCTATTATGGCATGAAAAGCAAAATAGTCCTCCACTGTTGCATTAACTAATCAAGCAAAACCGGGGAAAAAAAAAACAAACCAGGGTGCAGCTTTTTGTTGATTTGGGCATTTAATCAAGAGCACATTAAATAGGTCATAGCATCATTTTTTTTTGTTCCCTGATGTAAAGCAAAAACTCATCTGTTGCTGTGCTGGAACCTCCAGCACATCTCCAAAGCAAGAAGTAAAAACAAAGAAACATTCAAAAAGAATTACTGATAGTAAATTAAATTTCACTGTAAATCTTTTTGTGACAAAATGCACATTGCTGCAGAGGATTAGAAGGTGATAGCATCAGTGTATTAGCTCAGAGATTAAAGTAAAATGTTCTTCAAAATCCTATCACATTCATTTCTTCAGAACCAAATTTGATGATTTAGTATTATGGTCACTGAATCTTTTTGGCTTTTTATTTTATTTTCCTTTGGTCCTTAAGTTATAAAGTTTATAGTATCTCCTTGATATAGTTCGTTTTAACATCATGAATTTGCAATTTACATGAGCCAGGCAAGATAATTCTACAATGCACACACTTTTCTGATTAACTGTGTGTGACTTAAGTAGATCTGAGAAATGAGTTTTAAAGAGTGTTTTGAAAAACCTAAATTCAGCCAGGCTTTATGAAGCAGAAATTATTTTATTTTTTTAAGCAGCCTAATTTCTGATAATCAGCGCAGTCCTTTGTTGTGCAAGGCTATTGCCAGTGGCAGGAGGGGAGGCGTCTGGCAAGGAAGGGGGCTGGGAGGAGAGGACATGAAAGCTGAGTGGGAGCAAGTTCTGGTGGAAGATTTATGCCAAAGAGCATCTTAATAACTGTTTAAGAAAAATGTGTGGGACCAGGGTCTGAGAATTCATTCAATCAATATGTAAAATACATCATTTTGCACATAAACGACTAACCTCACAAATACCTCACAAATGTGTATTTACATTGACTTGATTAATGTTCACACTTCACAGGTTTCCTGTGCACTTTTTTTTCAGAGACATTTAGAAGAAACTACCTGTAGGGGTCCATTTTTTTATCTTCTAATTTACCAAGTCTTTTTCATCACCCATACGTTGGGCACCAGATAATTGAATAATGACATCCAGTCCTCCATCCTTTTGTGATGAGGTCGATCTCCTTTCTGTCACTGGATTCATGCGGAGCTGGATGGGAGAACATTAATTTTTCTGGAGGTTTTTTTTTTTCCTTTATGTCTTGTGTTCTGTCTGTCCCAACTACTTCAGTTGAAGAAGAGACTATTTTAGGAAAAGATCAATTAATCTTTTCATAACTAGAAATGTTAGAAGGTTGTTTAGGAACATTTTAGCAGTACCTGATAATTTCTGTTCTTTGCATCTCACTTTAGTCTTTAGACTTGTCTTTAGACTTGTCTTTAGACTTTAAGTGGCATTATGATATTTGTCCTATACTAGATACAGCCATTCAGAAACAAGATGTGTTTGTGTCGTTTGGTCTTCATAGTGATACAAAGTGCAAGCCATCTGTGTTAGTTGCTTCATATTAACTGAGACCCCACTATTCTAAATAACCAGGTTAAAAAAATAAACAAATCAGCAGGAGATAGTTCTGCCCTAGTCCTGACAAGTCTAGCTTTAATAGCAACATTTTTTTAGTAGCTTCATAATAAAGGAGCTTACATGCATTCATGAGAGAAACTAAAATGATATAATAAAGAGGCACATAAAACACTTAAAAGTGAAAAATAGAAAAAGCTGTGGGAATTTTGCTTGTTCAGTCCAGAGAAATATGTAAAGTATAAGTGTGACTGTACAACAGGAGTAGACAGTACCTATCAGCAAACTCCCTAAGAATCTCTTTCAGCAGATGCATTTACGTCAGGATTTAGAAAACTTTCCTGGATATCAGGGCATGTATAGGACCAATAGGCCACACTTAAATCTATCTTATATTTCTGTATATAGTGAATAACTGTAGTTAATACTACCATTCTTCTATTTCCAGCTATGTACATTGCCTTCACATGATGCAGGATAACTGTGTGACCATCTGGAGCTTGTTTCCTTTCCTGTGATTTCTGCTCTCTCGTTTGTTAAGTTTTTGGTGGTTCCAACACTGGAGTCCTTTCTAGGACTTCTGGGACCTGCTGTAGCCCACATAAGATTAGCATCCCTGAAATTTGCACTTAAAAAAATATAATTATCAATTTTATATTTTTTCCCAGGGAAATCAGCTCTTACTGTAAGGCCTCTAGAAAGTATAGTAAGTTCTTCCTTGTCATTTTTGATGGCACAAGGAGTCTAGCCCTTGCCGCGTGATGCTTGAGCCTGGACAGGGAGAGGTCCCTTGACCCCTAAGCATCCTGAGGCACGAAATTAAAGTGTCTATAGTACTCACAGTAAGCGAGTACTTGAAGAGAGGATTCCCATTCCATGCCTCTGCTTTGGCTGCCAGGGCTGTGTTGAGGGACCACAACGCTTCCTCCCTCATGACAAAGCCTGCTGTGAGTGGAGGTCCCTCTGTGTGATGAGGCTGGTGCTGAAAGCCCTAGGAGATGAGATTTGAAGTTTCCTAGAGGCTAACTTTGAATACAGATTTTTGGATCACCTAACCTTCAGTCTAACCTTTCTCATGTCTTATGTTGGGCACCTGGCTCTGGGTTTTCAATTCCACGTCATTCACTGAGTGTTTAGGCTTTTCAGTGCTTTCCTTGCTGGTGCCTAAGTGCTAACATAAATTTTTAGGACCAAATACTGCGTATCTCTCTTATGTACATGTTTTTTAAAGGAAGCTTTTCTTTATTTGTTTGTCGTAACATGAAACATGCTTGAACAAAGGTGGGCTGTATTCATGTCTTTGACCCTAAAATAGTGCCAGCAACAAAACCAAGGAAATGCTTTTCAATTATTTTCTCCATGTACCTCAGAAAGAATTGGTACTGAAAAGCCAGTATCTCAAGTTAAGTACAGATTGATTCTTGGAGACTAATTGGTGAGATTTATTGACAATGCAGTGTTTGGCTAGTTATAATATACTCCTAATCATTATCCAGTTGATAATTCAACAAGTATCTGATTCTAATTTTCAGTGTTCGTTATACCATTAAGGCTGGCTTTATTAACCAACTCAGAGATGTTTAAAAACAATTAACTTTAATTTTTTTTAGTGGCTTGTGAGATTTCAGTTATTAAAGTTCAATTCTACTTTAACTGCTCCAGGGCATTAGATAGGTGGCTACTGAATATTAGCACCTTATTAATGCAGGGTCTTTGACAAAGAAACTCAAGGTCTGACTTTTAGTTTTGTGCAGATGTGGTTTTCTCATATAAGTAACCCCATCTATGAATGAGGTTCCCTTCTTTCCATTAGATTTGGTACCAGAATGTAATTTCTTACTGTGGTGAAGCATGGCACAGGCCAGTATTTAATTAAAAAATTACAAACATTCTGATGACCTGCTCCTGCAGAGAGAGGATTCATTTTAGCACATTGCCATAAAAAAATTATAGGTGGCTTTTCAGACAAAACCTGCTTTCTAGGGCTTAAAAATTAGGCGTGCATTTCTACAAAGCAGAGTTTGAGAACGATTTCAAAACAGATCGAAGTTAAAGAGTTTCCTGATGGTTCAGCTTTGTAGCACTAAGCCTGCTGCGTGTTCTGCAAGGATCCATTGTACCTAGCTTCTCTGAAAGCACAGCCGTAGCTTTGCATGCATTACACTATCCCTGTTTTCAGTAGGGTTTTACAAATTGCCTGATCCAGGTTAGGCCTTTTCTGGAAGCTCTTTTATCCTTCTAACATTTGCATAATGATCTCAATACTGTAATTCTTGTGTGACAGTATGTTGAAGCTCTTTCTGATTTACATTAATGATAGTACAAGAATAATGAAATACCAAACTGACTTCATCATCTTCCAGGCCTGAGAATACCATAAATTTCAATGTTTAAAAAAGTGTGGGGCCAAGTTCACTCCTGGTGTAGTCACAGTGACATCTCTAGAGCTAGGTGAGGTGTGCATTGACTTTATCCTGCTTAAGTACATATTAACTCATGAGGGGGTAGATTCTACTAAAGACCTACAATTAAAAAATGGGAACATTTTACATTGGTACTCTCTCAGAGTAATATTTTTTTCCCTAAAACTTTGATTAAAATTGATTGCCTCCCATGAAAATTCTAAGCTAATAATTTGAAATAAAACGTAGATGAGGATTGCATGAATATGTGAACAGTAAGAAAGTAAGTCTCTGGTTTTGAGCATTGTGTTAAAATTTGCAAGACTGCACAGCAGGCAAGAGCAGGCTGAGTTCCCCTTTCTGTCCTCCTTCAGACCTTACAATGAGGCAGCATAGACATGAGCCAAAAGGCAATCCAAAACAACCATGCAGAATCAGTTATGAGATGATAATAATTAGGGGTGGTCTGGCTGAAAAAAAAGACTTGCATAGTAATTCAGAAAAAAATTCATTTCCATTTCCATGGGAAAATAGACTAAGAAAGTGAATCACAGAGTGTGATCTATGCATGTGCGTATGTAATATGTTCATGTGTGTAATACAGGTGTGTTTCTTATTTTTTTAAAGAAAAAAAACATTTTTTTAACAACTGTCACTCAATGCAACCAGTATTATTTGACATCTTGCAATGAGCAAGTCATGTTAATTGCTTGCTCTCACTGCCTATGAATGATTAAATGTGTGAAAGAAAACAATTACCCAGATAACACCTTATTTCTCCGAAGAGTACTAGAAACCTTACTTTTCATTTGTTGAGTGTCATCAGAAGTTTTCTAGTTCACTTTGTTTATTGTGATGAAAGGAGATGACTCCAATTTAACAAAAAGGTTTATATGATATCTTAAATGGTGTTTCTTTATCGAGCATATTCTGTGACCTTTAAAAACGACAAAAATGTTATCCTGGAGCATGTATGATTGAGTTGTGTATTCAAGAGCCCTAATTTTGTGGCACATTATGAACTAATTAGAAGAGACGCTGTGAGAAGCAATAAATTTATTAGAATTGCCCTGATGGGAGACAGTAGCTGACTCCTTAAATTGCCTGTGAAGCAGGTTAAGGCTTATCCTGCACGAGCATGGATGTACCACTTTGCAGCCTTATAAGCAACTCATCCCAGTCTGGATCCACAGAGCTGCTTCATCCCTTGCTTGAGCATCACTTGAAAGAGTGGTCGAGATGAGAGGGACACTGTTCCCTCCCAGCACGCAGAGGAGCTGCAGGTCTGGATTTCTTACTGAAGCAAACGGATATGGCAACTACTGACAGATGCTTTTTCTCCTAAGAAGCCCCAGCAGTCACCCAATTCTGTGCTGTAACTTTGGTCTGGGCAGGCAGCTGGAGTCCCACAAATCCTTTGAATGTTACAGCTGTATTTAGATGCCAACACTTCCAGTCCAGAGACCATCCCTGTGCCAGTGATAATGGCCTCTCCGGTGCTAGCAAGGCTACTATGCAGTCCTGTGTTGTGAATAGGGAATAATCACCCAATTTTCTCTATTTTCAGGAGATTCGTCCTCACCAAGATGAGAGTCATTCCAAAAGGAGCTTTCGCCGGACTTGTTGACCTAGAGAAAATGTATGTATGATGTCAACAACTATTTCACTCCAAGCAGCAGTTTCTGGTTGAAGCTCCTTTTACAGCCTGTGAGCAAGTCCCTGTCTCTGAGCTTCATTTAGTTTCATGTTTCTGTTTAAAAAAAAAAATAAAATAAAAAAATTGAAACTTCTTCTAATAACACCATGTTCCAGAACAATGTTGTCACAAATACGTTTTCATATCACCAAGCAGGCAGTCTTCAGTCAAAGGCTTGGCTGAACATGGAGTGTCATTGCAGTAAATAAATCCAGTGCCATTACAGAAGGTCACAGGAAAATGATTATTTTGAGAGTTTTGGAATGAAACAGTGGAAAGATTAGGGAGGAAAGTGCTCCTGTTAATAACAGGTCAGCCAATTCCTTTTTCACTAATGAATAAATAGGATTGTTTTGTGCATGTGCAGAGTTAGCTGGCAAGATGTATGAGATAAGTTTCTTGCGGGTGATAAATCCAAAAATCTTAGTACATAAAGAGTGTGAACACCTAATTTCTGTGAATTTTAGTGATAAGCCTGAAGTGATAAGCCTGAAGATACAATAATGAGCACGTTTGTCAAACAGATGTATCATATATTCACTAGTATGCTACTGTGGATGCATTGCAGCTCCACTACTACTAGAAGGAAAACCCCTCAGTAATATGTTTTCTACTGTTCTTTAACAACAGAAAATCCGTGGGTTATCTGGTGCTAGCACCAGAAATGATGACTGTCACTGTCCAACTTGAGCTATTCTGGGGCATGTATGGCTTTTCTGAATTATTTCATATATGGGCAAATCACAACATTTTGCTTAGAAACACAGCCAGTGCTTGCACCCTGATAGGAGAGGATCACAAACAGGCTGTTCACGCAAGAGGAGTCTGGGTGGGAGTGAGGCACTTAAAATTCAGTGCCTTTTTCAGTGCTGCATGTGTAATGGCAAAACTCAAAAGGATAGTTCCCTGCATCATCTCTATCCTTTTCCCCTGTACACTTGCATAAGTAAGGAATGCAGCAGAAGGCGAACACACCAAACAGTATGGCAAAGAGAGGAAAAGGAGTTTGAAACTAGGGAAGGAAGGAATGAAGGAAGGGAGGAAGGGAGGAGGGAAGGACAATGAACAGTGAACATGCAAGAACA
Source organism: Xenops minutus (assembly GCA_035221455.1). Taxonomy (NCBI): domain Eukaryota; kingdom Metazoa; phylum Chordata; class Aves; order Passeriformes; family Furnariidae; genus Xenops; species Xenops minutus. The sequence goes on from JAWWEE010000105.1 coordinate 12,209,631, forward strand.
GAAGAGCTTCTGATCAGTAGCAAGTGATAAACTTCATATGGCATCTGGCCTTTTCTGAAGTAGGAAATCCATTTCAGGGTATTGCTGTAGGTTCAGGAATCTTCTCTTGGCATATTGTACAAACTAAAAAGCTTCCAGTTGCTGCGTCCCTCTTATGGAGCCAGACTCTCATAACCCCATCAAACACCACTGTAAAAGGTCATTTTTCTTGGGAAAAGAAATAGTCTTACATTTTGTGCATAAGAGTTACTAATTAGGGCTAAGATCAGCTCTGTGTTGCCAGTGTTGTAGGTACTTCACACCAGCCCTGCAGAGTTCTTTTTAGCTTAGTCCTTGTGGGAAATCATTGAGCTCTCTGGACTATGAAGTGAGTTGCAAAGTGCATTGTGAACTGCTTCCATTATCTTTAATTACTCAGAAACCATATGTCAGATAGGTATGAAGGCATTGAATAGGCTGTCTCTAAATAGTGATTTATTGTTAACAAAAAAAAATTGTATATAGAAATTATCTCAATTTGAAAATACATCCATCTACTAGTACTATGTGGAGGAGAAATGGGGACAGACAGTTTATAGCAAAACATCCTTGAAAATAGAAGTGTGATAAATATGTAAATGAGACCAATCAACATCAACAAAGATGCAGTATTTGCAGATGACATGGCAAACAGATAAAATTTGAAATAGCTCACAAATCCTAAACCTAACCCATAAAACATTCATCAGAAATATTCATGATAATGTAAGGACAAAAAAGTGGGTAATCAAATAATAGATTTGCATATAAAAACACAGCCTTTGTATGAAAGCCTTTTTACTCTTGCAAGATCATGCACAGAAAGAAAGATTAAGCAAACTGTAGCCTATTTACGGAAAACAGCTATTAATGTGATACCTCAATATGGTAAAATGTAGATAACCTGATGTATACAAATGAGATACTTCAATGTAGTATATGTATGTGCTCACCTGGAACTGAATAGGCTAAAAATGAAGTGACAATATTTCCTGAATGCATTATTGAAGAAAAAACAGTGTCTTGTGCAGTCCAACATATCTGCACACATTATTTTTATCACTAATAAATCATTCCTAAGTGGGTTTCTAAGAACAACGTAGGTTTTAAAGCCCAGAATTTGGAGGGAAATAGTGCTCTTGGGAATCATACTTAGGGGGTGACCTGATTCATTACAAGTTGGAATGTGCTGGTCACAGGCCATCTTGGGCATAGTGACCATAAAATGATACCATGAAAGTTTTTAATTCTAGGTGAAGTAAGGAAGGGGGTGAACAAAACCACTGCCTTGGACTTTGGCAGGGCAGACTTTGGCCTGTTTAGGACACTGGTTCAGAAAGTCCCTTGGGAAGCAGTTCTTAATAACAAAGGGGTCCTGAAAGGGTGGACATACTTCAAGAGGGAAACCTTACAGGCACAGGAACACAGGGGAAAAAAAAGAGTTTATGACCTTTGGAAGAAGGGGCAGGTGACTCAGGAAGAATACAAGAATGTCATTAGAATATATAGAGAGAAAATCAGAAAAGTGAAAGCTCAGCTAGAATTCAACCTGGAACTGCTGTAAAAGATTTAAAAAAGTGTTTTTATGAATATATTAACAACAAAAGTAGGGCTGAGGAAAATCTCCATCCTTTATTGGATACAGAGTGGGAACATCGTCACCAAGGATGAGGAAAATGCTCATGTACTTAATGCCTTCCTTGCCTCAGTCTTTAACTGAAAGTCAGATCATGCTTAGAGCAACCAGCCCCCTGTGCTGGTATACAGGGATGGGGAGTAAAATAAACCCCTTGAAATCCAGAAAGAAGTAGCTAATGACCTGCTGAACCACTCACAAGTCCACAAGGCCAGATGGTATTCACCCGAGGATGCTGAGGGAGCTGGTGGAAGAGCTCAACAAGCTGCTCTCTGTCATTTATCATCAGTCCTGGTTAACCAGGGAGGGGCTGGGTATCTGGAGGGTGGCCAATGTGACACCCATCTACAAGAAGGGATGGAAGGAGAATCAAGGGAACTACAGCCCTGTCAGCCTGACCTCAGTGCCCAGAAAGGTTATGGAACAGATTGTCTTGAATGCAATCACATGGCACAAACAGGATAATCAAGGGATCAGACCCAGTCCGCATGGGTTTAGATTCTACTTGATCAACCTGATCTCTTTTTATGACCAAGTGACGTGCCTAGTGGATGAGGGAAAATCTGTGAATATAGTTTACTTGGACTTCAGTAAAATCTTTAATACTCTTTCCCACAGCATTGTCCTGGAAAAGCTGGTAGCCCATGGCTTGGACAGCTGCACTCTTTACTGGGTTAAGAACTGGCTTGATGGCTGGGCCCAGAGAGTGCTGGTGAACAGTGCCACATCCAGTGGGTGGCTGGTCACTAGTGGTGTCCCCCAAGAATCAGTGTTGGGTTCAGTATTGTTCAACATTGCTGTTGATGATCTGGATGAGGGGATCGAGTGCACCCTCAGTAAATTAGCAGGCAACATCAGGTGGGGTGGCGGTGTTGATCTGCTGGAGGGTAGGAAGGCTCTGCAGAAGGATCTGGACAGGCTGGATAGATGGGCCAAGGCCAGCAGTATGAGATTCCATAAGACAAAGTGCTGAGTCCTGCACTTGGGTCACAACAACCTTGTGGAATGTGGCAGGCTGGGGGACAGAGTCACTGGAAAGCTGCCCAACAGAAGAGGACCTGGGGCTGCTGGTTGAGAGCTGGCTGAACGTGAGCCAGCAGTGTGCCCAGGTGGCCAGTGGCATCCTGGTCTGTACCAGCAATAGTGTATAATATACTAGCAGGACCAGGGAGGTGATTTTCCCCCTGTACTCGGGACTGGTGAGGCCACACCTCAAATGCTGTGTCCAGTTCTGGGCCCCTCACTGAGGGTGCTGGAGCAAGTCCAGGAGAAGACCAAGAGATCTGGTGAAGGGTCTAGAGTGTAAGTCCTATGAGGAGCAGCAGTGGGAATTGGGGTTATTTAGCCTGGAGAAGAGAAGGCTCAAAGCTTTATCACTCTCTACCACTAACAAAAGGGAGGTTGTAGTAAGGTGGGGTTCAACTTCTCTCAGGCAGCTAGTGACAGAATGAGAAGAAATGTCCTCAAGATGCAACAGGGGAAGTTAAGGTAGGGCATCATTCTTCACAGAAAGGGTGACTAAACATTGGAAGGGACTGCCCAGAGAGGTGGTGGAGTCACCATCCCTGGAGGTGTTCAAGGAATGACTGGACATGTCATTTATTGCTTTGGTTTAGTTGACATGGTGATGTTTGGTCAAAGGTTGGACTCAATGATCTTGGAGGATCCCTTCCAACTCAGAATACTCTGTGAAACATCTGTGAAAGATCTGTCTTCTCCAACCTTAATAATTCCATGATTCTATTCGACAATTCCAAGTTAAGTAAGAGATGAGTTCTCCCTAAGAATCCTAACTCTGTTGCATTTCCTTTCAAAGTGAATGAAGGCTTTTAACACAGTGACTGAAAATTTCAGGTTTTCAAAGAACTATAATTCACTAATATTTTCCTGTTTCCTCTATGCATTTTAGTATCTTCCCAAACTGCTGAGAGCTTTGAATAGATGTATTTTGCCAGAAAATATCAAATATTTTCAATCAGGCTCCAGTCAGAGTATCCAGGCAAGATCTCACTTGTTTTCCATCTGGACTGTCCAAGGACTTTCCAGAAAGGGCATTTGGGACCCTGACTCATCATGGAAAAAATAGTGTGACTTGGAAATGATGGCATGGAGCACTTGATCTGCCCTCCCTTCTGAAGCTCCAATTTTAGTTACCAAGACCAAATCGTTTGGGTTTCATCTGATTTTTTTTTTTTTTTTAATTTGGCAATATTGTCATTGGAATACTTTTGTCATTTTTTAAAAATTTTTTAATTTTTTTTTAAAAAGGTAGGAGCCTATTTGAACTATCTCTAGCTTTTCATTATCTTCCAGACATCTAAATTATTTCAGTTACTGAAAAAAACATGAAATGCCCATTTTGTAGACTGTCATATAGTGCAACAACTGTCCTCAAATATATTCTTGGACAAAGATCTTCTTGTCTTCTTAGATAAAATGCTTAAATTTATTAAATAAACTGACAGGCTCTAATTATCAGAGATTTCTCTTACTAAAGATGGAGCTTGAATTTTCATATAGAAAACTATTTCGGGAACCCACAGGTCTGAGGAACAGCCTTGCCATCTTGTTGCTAGCAGCTCGCCAACTTCTGCACAACTCTGGCTTAATGTTAATTTAGCAAATAGGCATTCAGGAAAGCAGATTAGTTATTCTTGGTACATGTTTAGTCTACACCTAAGTCTTAGTCGACTGGAGCGTGGCAATTCGACCAGACTCCTGCTTAACCAACCTGTTTACACTCCTAGAACTAATTAACATTCCAGTTACTAAATTAAAAAGCAGTCCCATGCAGGCACATACCTGGCAAAATCAATTTAACATGCTATGCAGCAGCTATGTCATCTTCAACCTGCACTGAAAGTGCTTCATTTGGAGGAGAGACCATCTGAAGAAATATTAAGTCTCACTTTTTCTGTTGCTGTTTCCTCCTGTTACTACAAGATAGCAAAGTAGATTTGTGAATGTTGATCTAGTAAAGCCTAATATGGGCATCATATTTATAGGTGGTTTGGTCTGATTGTGTTGCCTTGTGCAAGCCAAAGAGGCCTCATATTTGTATCCTGAGGCACAATCCCTTTGAAAATTCATCATCAGTTATTTGTTCTTTTTGAAAGGTTTAAGAATAAGGCTTTGGTTCATCATGTGCTCTCAAATCCAACCAGTGTGCAGCCTAAGGAAATTCAGCCATGAGGATGAAATCCTTGAACTAGAAGATGTCACAGAGAGAAAAAACATCATTATTGGCCCTGTTTTGTCTTTTGGAGTAATAGGAGAAGGGCATTTCTTTAGCAGATTTTGTCAAAGGCACATTTCAAGAACATTAACCATGCTACAGATAACAGAGCTTGATGAGTTAAATCCTTAATGAGCTCTGGAAATTCTGGAAAGCTAAAACTTTTAAGGTCAAGGGAATCTACAAGAGTGGATAGTCCTGGAAACTGAAGATTTCTGTCTATGGAAGACAGCAGGAATACATGCACCAGCTATCTACCGCTTCCTTATGAATTTGTAGGGAAAAAATAGCCTTAGTTGTGTATTTGCTTCATCACTTAGTCAAGCTTTTTTGAGTTTTTTGTTGGTTTATTGTTTTTCGTTTTTTTCCTGAGACTGTTGATCCAATGATAGTTCATAAGAACAAATGCTGCTGGTCTGTGACCTAGATACATGAGCACCAGCTTATTTCATGTACAACAACCAAAACAATGTATGATGCTAAAATCTCTCCTGTTTGCCCCTGTAGGGTAAAAGGCAAGTCACACTTGCCTTTTAATTAATTAGATCATACTGTGTTATCTTTTATGTTTTATCTAAACTCAGGTGAGTTACTTGAGGACAGCAGAGTCTAGAAGAGAGTATTTTGCATCAAAGGGGTATGTCTCTTCCTATAACTGATGAAGGAACACGGGTTTTGATTTGGCTGTGGAAGTCTCATCTGGAGAATCTGGTATGCTGGAAGTCCTACTTTATTTAGCAAGTTTTAAAAACCTGGCAGATTGACCAATTCACTATAGAAACCTTCTACAGCAGTAGCCACCAAAGCTGCCTGGGCTAGGAAATAGCTAACCCATCCCCATACGCTCCTGCTCTGAGTTTCAATAAGCGCCAGCATGTGATTCTGTAACACTTGTGAGCATACAGCCTGAAGACTGGGGGGGGAAGGGGAGGAGGCAGGAATCACATGATCACCTAAGGATGAGCAGTCTGTGTCTTCTGCTACCAAGAAAGCTGTTCAGCGTTTTGTAGCTTCTCCAGTTTTTCTTGCACAGTGTATTGTGTGCTGTCTCATTTGTTATGCAAAAGTCTGCGTTTAAATAAGATCATTAAAGCTATTTTTAGAAAATTGTTAGGATTCAGCGCAAACAAGACATTTGGAAATTGGTTCTAGGCAGGAGTTCCTTTCTATCTTTTGTTGCATCATTCAGATAAATCTGCTATTTATTATTTTGCAAGCAGCAAAATATGGATTTTTCAGGATCAGCTGTGATATATAAGTTAAATAGTCCATGTTTACAAAAATATTTATTTGCATCCCTAAGGTGAAAGGGCAACATGGTGCATTCTGTGTACCGGAGTACATACTGAATCAAGCAAAAGTCATACTTTGGTAATAAATACTCCAGGGTATATTCTCAAGATGCATCTCTATAGATATTAAGTTCTAATTTACATATAGGAAGTTATGTGTAACATTCTTCACATTAAGGACAGGGCATGAAAATAAGTATGCTAGTTAATGCATTTAAATTAGTCTAAATATGCATTTTCTCTCAGGGAACAGAGGACTACTGTTCAAAAATATTAAGACAAGTAACTAACATAGGCAAAGAAATTGAAAACTCAGGCTGTCATCCCAAAGAATAAATGTTTTAATGGCACCACTGTTATCATGTGGGGCTTTCCCAGCTGTATGCCTGGTCCAGTCCTGCAGGAGTCAGCAGGCAGGCTGCTGGTTGGGCAGTGAGTAATCACAGGAGGCTTCCTGGCTCCTGCAGGTGAACTTGCAAGTCCCAGGTGCCCCCATCCCAGCTGACTGCCTATGTTTAGTGGTGATCAGTGGGCTTGAACCAGGGATTTTCTACAGTGGAGGGATTGCTTGCATTTCAGGCCTCTGATTCAGCTGGAAAATGTAGGAAAGAAAGCTTATCCTCTGCTAGACGTGCCATACGCGTTTCATAGCCCAGCAGCACCCAGGGTGTCAGTCTTCATTTGCCCATCGCAGCACTCTGCCCTTCTAAACGGGTTCCCACAAATGGGATTTGAAAGGCGAATAGCTAGGCAAGTTTCCCCCAGGTTTCCTGTTACACATAGTTGGTGGAGGAGCCAGGCAGAACCATGCCTTGTGCTATTGTGTCTCTGTGTGGCCATGGGCATCTGGGGTACCTTTTCTTCTCCAAGGAATGCCTTTGCTTCAGATGACCTTCCTGCAGCCTTTGCAAATATCATCCCTTAGACAGCAAACTATTATGTTTGGTATGAATACATAGGAAGCCTGGTGTTCTCAATTCAAATTATTTCATGAAAGTAGAATCTATGCCTTGGGTTCTAAACATAATAAGCAGTGAACGAAGACTAGCTGCTTTTATTATAACCTATAAACCTTTTGCTGCATCATCACCTGGCATTATGCTTTTCCTTGCCAAAGCTTATTTGTGGAAGAGGCCTTGCACTTGCTGTTATTGTTGTCGCCCCTTGCACAATTACAAAAAAGTGAAGCAGAAATTTATTATCCATTGTAGCAACTCACTGCTGATGTCAGAGAGCAAAGATTTAATTACAGCTTTGCTATATTTTGGGAAAACCCTAATCTGATCTAAATCTTCTGCTACTGCTTGGGTGGAACAAAATTATAAATAAAATAAAAACCCTTAGAAGAAGCTAGGGTATGTAAAATCAATTAATAGTGTCCATATCAACATTTTCTAAATTTTCTATTCAAAAAGTCCCAGAAAATCACACTAATATTTGCATATTTTAATTGAAACACATTAGAGTACAATAAAGGAAGCATTCCATAATTGTTTGTGTGTTTTAGTATCTTGATGCTTGCTTTCTTTGATAAAATAAACTTAGAACAGAAGAAAAAAAAAAGAAAATACACTTTTGTTATTACTTCCCCTTTTTTGAACAAGAATGAGCTTTGTGGCAATGAATTGTTAGCAGAACCTTTATTTGTAAACTGTATTAATGTGAAGCCAGCGTTAAAGACTGAAGTATTTAATGGGAGAATCATCTTGCACATCATTTCTGGTCCCTGTTTTACAGCTGTCTAGACAGAGAGAGATAAAAAAAAGGCAAGCCACTTGCCTGAATGTATACTAAATGCTTTAATGCCTCTCCTTAGAAACATACTGTTCAGATTACCTGAATTTATAAAAGATGAAATGTGGGAAAATGTTTGTGTGAGTTCCCACTCTTCTTTAGAAAGAAACTTTGATACAATGTTCCTCTGCCTTCCTCCATGCTAACAAAACAGGTTAAGTGCATGCTAAATTCAGATTTGCACATCTAAATAGGCTCTTCAGTAGCCTCATTCATTCAAAGTGAGATTTGAGGGTGAAATGCACAGTTTTTAAATAAAAAGTCTCTGTCCAGTGTCAAAAAAACCCCACCAAAACAAACTCTCTGCAAAAGAAAATGTTGTGAATTATTGAGATTGTTTTCTCAATTAATAAGATTATTTCTCAGTGGGCTTGCCCTGCTCTTACATTGTGTTCTGGGTGTCTTCTGCCTTCACTAGAGGAAGATGCTGGGCCAGACAGGCTGCAGGTTTGGCATCACAGGGAGAAATTTGCTTCCTCTGAATCATTAGGTTTTGCAAGGCAGCTTCAATCTAGGTCCTTGCATTAGAGGCATGAAGCTGATTATTGTGACTGGCAAACCTACCAGGGAGCCTGAGAATTGATGGTCATCCTGTGGTGCAGAATTAATACTATAATCTTTCTTCTTTTCTCCTGTGGATATGTTTAATGCATACTGACGAGACTGGTATGTCTGCTTACTACCAGCCTTTTAGAGATTCACCTCAGGTGCTTTTAGGTGGGATTTCTGTTTCAAGAAGGAAAGATGGATGCTGGCAGAGTCAAAAATTTTTCCCCAGAATGTGTCACTTCTTCAGTTTCCATTTCTTCCTTTCAGGAGCTCCACTCTATTTAGAAGTAAAGGAAGTTTTAAGTTGTATTTTAGTAAGAGATTCTTGTACTTTCAAGATAGAATAAGTGACCATCTAAGTGACTTCGTAAATATCAAAATATGTATTTTCTAAGTAACAATAAAGAAAGATACATTTATTAAACATATGGATATCACAAAATGAAATGAGAACTCAGAATTGGTGGTTCTGTTTACATTTTACATTTTCAAATATAATTCATTGCTCATACATGGCAAAAGATGGTTCCTCTCATGTGATGTCTCAGAATATCATCCTGATTTAAATAATTATCTTTTTCTTGAGTGAAATCAGTATATTAATTCTAATATCCCTAAATAGTTTGAAAAAAAAAAAATCCCTTTTGTGTGTTAGTTACATAATAACTCCCAAATTTCTGGATAGAATTCAGAATTAAAATGTATTGACTTGAAAATGGAGAGAACTGTAAATACAAAATTAAGTTTAAAACAAAATTTAAAACAAGTAATCAGCATTAACATCAACAAACATTTTTTGAAAAGTTGTAAGAAGATTATTATGAAAAGGTTTCTTTCTACAAAAAAAAAAAAAAGGAAAACACAAAACCTATATTCTTGTGTGAAATCAAATAATAAAACAATTCTGAGAGAAAACATGTGCATTTAGAATTGCAGAGGTTGCACCCCACTTCTTTGTTATGGCACCTCCATCTTCACCTGACAGACAGGTGGGGCTGGTGAGGGCCCATGGCTCCTGAGGCATCAGGGTGTTGTGCTGGTGGTAGGAGTTTGTGGCAGTTCAGGTGACAGCGTATCCCAAGAGACACTATAGTGCCATCTTCTTCCAGGTGTATCCAGCTTCTAGGTTTCCTTTAAACATGTGGCTATTAGAAGAAAAAAAAAAAAAAAAATATATAGGTTAGAAAA
>JAWWEE010000105.1:12219352-12333751 GCA_035221455.1 Xenops minutus
CGCCCCCCCCCCCCCGCCCCCCCCCCCCCCCCCCGGGCCAGTCCAGGAGAAAAAAGGTTTTTACAGGATTTTTTTTTCTATTAATCTTTTTGAGTGTATTGTAACTGTACCAATGAGTGAGTGCAAAAGGAGTGAACTCCTTGAAATGTACCCAGTTTGTTCTAAATGGAATTTTCCCTTATGTTTATTGTTGCCACTACTGAATGTTGTTTGTTAGAAAGAAGAAGTCCCGCACCAGATTGGAAATGGTAATTCAATTTCAGGAGGATTTCAGAACACGTTCCCGTATTAATTTTATCCAGCTTTTCTGTTTATTTTAGAAATAATGCTAGTGGAATTGGCATGTTGCAGTGAAGGAGTGCTTCCCGTTACACAAATGCTGATATAACCCTCAGCATTTATGGAAAACAAATGTTGAGATGAAGTCAAGACATTTATTTTCTAAGCAGGAGATGTTGATTCTCTGACAACATTATATTGCACAGCCTTTATTTCTATTATGCCAAATGATTGATGTGGATTTAATCATTAGTTTGATGGCTGCTTTGCTCAGTGGAGAGGCAACTGAGCATTTTATCGTTATTAGTGAGCTGCATTTTGATTTTTCTATCAAAGGCACTGCTGGCCTTAATTCATCCCAGGTGTAAAACCAGAGATTCATTGTGCCCATTGTTTGTTTTGTGACCAGGCCAAGAACAATTTACTCTCAAAACACTGTGGATATTTGTTTTGATTTCTAGAGCAGGAACCCAGTTTTGATGAAGGCTTCCATGTATGTGTTTGATTCTTTAAAAATACGTTAGAGGAGTGTACCTCTTGTGACTGAACTACTTCCCACGTGGTAGAATATATCTACTTATACACTTGAATGCATGCATATGTGTGTATATATACATAAAGCAGTCTGGAAAATATTTAAATTGCTAGAATTTAGAATGGTAGACAGATACTAAGCCAGAAAATATTTTGAATGCTTGGGAAGCCAACACCACAGATGGAAATTACAAATGATTGTGAAAGAAATGGAGAAAGCTGAAAAACTATTGGTGTCTGTGCATTTTCCACTGGACTTAGCAGAAAACTAGGAGCTGGGGACAGGGACAGGCTTTCAACTTTCCCCATTCAGAACCTCATCTCTGAGAGCTGCTGATGCAACTTGCTGAAGGAGGGCATTCAAGAGAACGTTTCTGGAACAATTATGGAATAGTTCATCCACAGGGAGAATATATTTTATCCACCTCATCAGATGCTTTTTCCTCTGAGGAAAAGAAGTGCACATAATAAGTAGGGGGCTACTCAGCACAAACTCCAGTAGTTTCTTTGTGTTGCCTCCTGCTCTGAAGTTTCTTCACTGAAAGCAGGAATAGTGAGAAGTTTCACATGGGGACAGAATTAAACTAGTTTTTGTTATTTGGAAGGATTGTTTACTTCTGTCTTGCTTGTATGCTCAAAAGCACAAAGATTTACATCTTTATCTGGAAATGTTTATCGTTTCTAGTGTAATTATGAAATGAAGGTGTTCATTAGACATGTCGAATCCTTTTGTCAGATTTATCTTTTATTTTGAATGAGATTTTATGTTGATTTATCGTCTTTATTTTCCACAATGTTAAGTCTTCTTGTACTATATTTTGAAGATTTTGGCTTTTCCCATCTGTGCTGTGAGAAAGGCTGATCAGAACACACTGAAAAGGACGTGCTTATGTGTTACTTCTTTTCCCATTAGATAAGGTTTAGAACAGCTGGCAGCATCAGAGCTGCCTGGAGGAAGGGGTGATGGGTATTCCCTTAGAGGGCTAATGGGCACATTTAAGGGGGAACAGCTTTGAGGCACTGCAAGAGGCAGGAGTTTTACAGGCTAGAGATGGGAATGCACCACCCAAGGACTGTACCGGAGAGCAGGGAGCAGCCCCGGGGCTGATGAACAGGGTTTGAAAGAGGTCTGAGCAGAACTTAGTGCCTCTAGAAATAAGCCACTGAGGAACTTGGCCATTCAGTACTTAAACAGGGACTATAAAAAATGGGGACAAGCATTTTAGCAGGGCCTGTCACAACAGAAGAAGAGGCAATGATTTTAAACTAAAAGAGTGTTGTTTTAGATTATATATAAGGAAGAAGCTTTTTACTATTAGGGTGCTGAACCACTGAAACATGTTGCCCAGAGAATTGGTGGATCCCTGGGAACATTTGAGGACAGGTTGGATGGGGCTTTTAGCAACCTGGTCTAGCTGACCTTCAAAGGTCCCTTACAATACAAATTATTCTGTGAACTACAAACCTTGAAAGGCACTGGATGTCACAGCAGAGGAGGATATAAACTCTTCTCAGTTCTCTTCTAATATCCTGTAAGGTTTTTCTGCTTTAAAGTTCATTATTCTAGTTGATATTCTAATTAAAGCTGCCTTTTTTTTTGAGCTTAAACCCCTTTCATTCTTCTTTCGGGCATTCTATGCAGAGGAAGGTCAAGACATATTGCCTCAAAACTCATGGTTGAAGTGCCATCATATGGCACTATCCAGACTGTCTTGTCATTACATTTTCACCAAGTGCCATGTCTTGGCTCCTCCAGTCCCTGAGCTTGACCCTCCATTTGGGACCCAGTGCTATGAGCTGGCATGAGCTGAGGCTGAAGGAACATTTGCAGCAGAGGAGGAACCTCCAGAGAGGAACAGAGGGGAGAGATAAGTGGCAATGAATTTCTAGAGGAAAGTAAATAGATCGCAGTTCATCTGCAACAGCCGTGTGCCTAGGCATAATTGACAACACGCGCTGTTTATTTAAAAATAAGCTTGGTTTTGCCTGTGTTTCTTGGTAGCAGACTTAAACATGCTAACAAGTAAAGTGGCTTTTCGGGAGCCTTCATCTGTCAGTATCAAGGATCCTGTTTTGTATTCCCAGGACCCAGAGTACCTCTGAATAGCACATTATGTTTTCATCCTACTGTGCTGCCAGGCACTGTGCTTTCAGGGTAACAGATAACTTGTTAACGACTGAAATAGGCTGTAAAAATGAAGGGGGAATTGTGTCAGCGATGGGCAATCACTCAGGTCTCTAGAGGGAGAGCTTCCTAATGGGGTCTCAGATAAGCCCTGCATAGGCTTAACTCCCAGGGAGCATCTTCCTGTGAACTGGACAGTGTTGCCTTATTCCAGGTTTCAGGGACCTTTCCCACGCAGGGAGATTGATTTCGGATGTAGCTACATTGATAAAAATCTATGACATATTTGGTGATGTGCAATCAACATCAGTCCCAGCAATGTGACAGTAAGGTGTCTTTTTCTCTGCAGATCTAAGGACGTTTCTGTTCTCCATATTTTGTGAATCTGTTGGCAGACTAAAAGCTTTCTGCAGTCGAGTAAGTGGCAAAGCTCTCATTTGCCGTGACTCCTTTTGTTCATAGGAGAGTAAGTTATAGCAGAACAATGATCATTCTTTGGAGAAGATCACCATTCTTAGGGGAAGAACATCCAGGAGCCCTTTCCTCCTCTACCTGCCCTTACCCACTTTCAGTGGCCTTTTTAAAAATCTATAGAGCTTACTCCAGCACTGACCTTGTCTAATCATATTGATTGTTAGTAACTGAAGGCTAATTAGGAAGCAAGTTGCTATGGTAATTCTTGAGTCATACATATAAAGAGAAAATACTGCTAAAACCACCAGTGCATGGTGACTATTAGCATAGTTAAACAAATTAAAAAATATAATTCATTCAGATCTGTGCTGGAATTCAAATGAAGATACAATGTGCAACAAGGAAGTTTTTTGCTTGCTACCACATTTTCCTCTTTCGTAGTCATTTTATTCTTTTATTTGTCTGTTGAAGGAGTTATGTATAATTCTAGGACTAAATGACAAAGTAGGCTTTGGGTTGTTCTCAACCCTCCCCACCCCGCAGCCCACTCAAAATATGTCACAGCAAGTTTCGTGTGACAGGAAAATGACTCAGGCAGAGGGTAATAGGACTTGGAACCCCCCAGATTTCTGGGTCATTTGTTCATATCCAGTCCGCATGTGTGTGATGAACGCTTTATTTTCACATGGGCAGGCTGATGGCTGGCATACCATGAGATGGTGATCTCAGCCTGTGCCCTCAGGAGATGGTGATTCATTGCAAGTAGGGCTGCTGCAGCTGGTTTTCAACAGCAGCAGCCTCTTTTGGCCAGACTCTGAAATAGCTTTGCAGCAGAGCTGTGGTCTCAGTGGGTGTTCACGTTCCTTTGTGGGGCACTGTGGGAATGTTTAGTTCCTTTGGCTGGGCTGTGCTGTGCCTCATCCGCAGGTAAATGGAAGATTTTGCCTGTCACATCTAATAGTCTTTTTACCTTATTTTTAACTAAATGCCACACAAAAGAAAATCAAGTGCCTTCTTTCCTGTAGTGGGGGCCTTCCTCCTCCTCCTAGTCACGTCACAGAAAAATCTGAGCTCTCTTAACAGGGCTGCATCTGCACACCTTTAAGAAGGAGAAGGATGTAAGAAGATGCATCCTGTTGCTACCCTTCTGGACAGTTTGAATGATGAGGCAAAATATATCTAGGAGAGTCACAAGTCTAGATGGGACACAGGAGTGTACTGATTTCAGGTCATATCCTGAATTCCAGGGGAGTTTCTCTCCCCCTTTCAGTCTTCAGCAGATAAATGTCCTTAAATTGATTTTAGCAGCACATAGAGAAAAGTGAGCAGAAATGAAGTCATTGTATCGTATTAATCTCTTTTAACAGGTCCCATAGATAAATATTCTCTGTATGTCTTATTTGGACTTGTATGCTCACAGAGATTCATTCATTTAACTGAAAATAATTTATAAAATTAATTAGAAGTGCATACCACTTAAAAAGAAGACAACAGCAAAATCAAACCACAACCTAAACAAACATAACCAAAACAACACCAAAAAAACCCACCAAAAAACCAGCAAAACCAACCAAAAGATAAAATTATGTTTGAATTCATTAGAATCAACTAAATCCAAAACATCTGATCTGGGGCTTTGCATGGTTCTGAAGTTAAATAGGTACAACTCTAGCACCAAGTCCTGCCATTTTGAAGTACCCACTACATGATTCCAGTAATTTAGCTCCTAATTTAGCAATTTAGGGAAAAGACAAAAATTAAAACCCCTTTCACTTACCTGCTGCATAATCTGCCCTCACCAAAGGCATGGGGCACAAGGGATTCACGTGGGGAATCTCTTAACGAGCACCATACTTCAGAGCCACCTTGGAACTGATAGAATGTAATGAAACCCTGTTACCTTTGCATTGAAGAATGTGGTGTGTGCTGGTACTGCTGGTCGCTTTTGGTTTACTGTACCTTTCTGCATGCAAGAAAAATGCACTCCTGTTCAGGGATCTGGTCCAAATTTGGGCAGCTTCAAGATAGAATATCTTTCAGAGGGAACTCTGATCATATTCCATAATATGTGTTATATTTGTTTCTTCATTTTCCAGTGAATATTATTAAAAAATACATGTTTTGTTTTCAGTCTGATGGTTTTAATTCAGTATTTAACATGCAAAAAATTCCTGTAGGTCTGAGAGCACATTTGCTCTCACAGCATTACCTTTGAGTTTGTGTATTTCTGTGTCCTTTTGTGTGTTGAGCTGTGTGTTTTCTGGAGACAACACTTACTTAAAATTACAGGAAAATATGCACTCCTCTAAAATGTAGAATGTTAATGTAAATACAGATCCACTCTATTGAAACAAATGGATTTCCATTCCTTCTGCTGCAGAGTCTGAAATCTTCTTCAGTCTCAACTAAAGCAATGATAGTAATTAGAAATGATGGATCAAATTTTCTTTATTTATTTTTTAGTCATACTTCAAACATCACTTTCCAAATGGCATTTTTTGTGGTTTGGGATCTCTTCAGGAATTATTTTCCCCCTTAGCAGTTGTATTTTCTCAAAGGGTTTTACTGGAAACACAAAAAGGTTTTGCCAGGCTTGTGTGCTCCAAAAACACTGTAAGTTCCATTTTGTTTATATCAATACAGGAAATCAGACAGAAAAAATAAGTATATGCAATACAGTTCAGCAAAGGAACAGACAGTGACTTTTAAGTAAAATATAACTTATTCAAACCACATTTCTTGTTCAGCCTCCTTCTTTAATGCTGTGCTAGGGAGGAAGATTTCTGCTACTTTTCCCTTGATGAAGAAGGAAGAACTAATTCTGATAAGGCTTTTTGCATCATCTCTAGCTCAAACTTCTTCCTGTGACCCCAGTTAGATATCACCTAGCATAGGATGGAGGAGAAGGGCTCACACATGGATCAAAGTACTTGTGCATAGGAGAAACAGGTTATTCCCAAGTGGCCAGGAACTGCTTTGGGTTCTCAAGGGGTTTGCCTTGTTCCTATGGAGACACTTGCAAGGAATCAGTACTTAGGGCTCCCAATCAAAGGGCTGAGTCCAGCCTGAGGCCTTTCTTGTTAAAGCCCCCCAACAGCAGATTATAGCAGAAAACCTTTGTTTGGCACTTCTACCATCCTGGGTTATGCCATAGTTCATGGCAAACATGAGCAACCTCTTGTAAATGGGGTTAGACGTGCAGAAAGGCTGCTCTTGTCTGGTTTTATGAGTAAGCACCATTGTGTGGCCATGGGTTTATTATTTTTATTGCTTTTATTGGAATATTGTGTGTATACACCCAAAAACATAGAAATGTATTATTATATTGAATTTTGGCCCAAGTTTTATGACATCTTCCCTCTAGTTAAGACTTCCTTATCTGTATACAGTCTTGCAGTGTTTGCTGATAAAGGAGGGTTATTTCTGTCAGAGAAACTCAGGTGGAAGCATACGCTTTTCTGAGGTTTCGTAGTGGACAGCTTTTCAGTTATTTGTAAAATAAGACTCTAGATGTATTGAATCAGGCTCCTCTTTGCTGCCACCAGCCACTTGACAAAAGGGTTAGGGATTGTATGCAATTCCCATGTTCGTATAGTGTGTCAGCTCTGCCTCCTCCAATGCAGAACCTGTAGATTTCGGTTAATAGTAATTTTTTCTGCTCATGGTATTATCATAATCAGATCAATAGCCCTCATTGCACACTTGTTTTGTAAAGCTTTTGACTTAGCAGGTTTTGATGATGCTTGTGTTTTCTCTGGAAGTCTGTTAGAAGGCAGAGGTTTGGATTTAACTTTGGAAGGGTAAAAGAATATAATTTTCCTGAGTAGGTTATATCTGAGCCTGGTGTCAAAGCTCAAGGAATACAGTTTGTAGGGTCAAGGCTTCAGTCAGACACAAACCACAAAAATAGTAAGTAGTTTTTATGGAAGGGAAGAATGAATGCAAATAGAAAAGAGAAAGAAATCTCTGTGCTGAAAAAAGATATTTCACAGGGGGACTGTAACATTGAATAAGAGAAACCTAAATCCTTTCAGGAGGACATTTGAAAGATGTAGTGCATGGTATTAGCAGCTGTAGGATGATGTCTGTATTCATAATTGGGTTTAGCATTAGGGAATGCTAATACTTTTCTTGTGATGGGTCAAGCCATGGAGATTTATTTTCGCTGAAGTGGGTGTATTGTTTGCTCTGGTGAATAATATTCAGTATTCTCTCATAAGCCTGGGAAGATTTTTCATGCCAGAATTGAGGAGTGAGAGGGGTTTTTTTAGAATTTTCCCTCTTCACTTAAATGTTTAATTGTGCCTATGCAAGGTACTTGCTTTTCTGTATCTTCTCTAACTTCTGTAAAACAGAGGAGTTAGAAATGAACTGTCCTTCAGAGGCCTCTTCTGAATGTGTGCTTCCTTAAAGCATTTCAGAACTGTCTGTTGAACTATCTGAAAGTATCTCCTTCAAGATGATCTGTTTGGGAAGGCTTTCAGTGACTGGACTTTGGGTCCTGAAAGCCACATGTTCTCCCAGTCCAAGACAGTTTGCCTATTGATTTTCCCCAGAAATTATTTTCCCCACTTCTTCATTCAGCTGCTCTCATGAATGATTATCTAAATGTAGTCTCCTCATCTGCCCAGGTCATCTTAATAAACTATTCATCATTAGCTGGCTATGAAAGCCAAGAGAGAAGTAATAAAAGGTAAGTGGCAATAAATGCTGCTAGCCCGTTTCCTTAAAACAAGTTAAAGTTTGAGTATGAAGCTTGTGTCAGCATCTCTGAAGGAGGATGTCCTTTCCTCAGCTGGACAACCATCCTTGTCTACCAGCATGGTCTCAAGATTCTGAGATATATCTGCCCCAGTGGCTGAAGGGCACCAAGTTCTCAGCCCTGTCTCTCTGGGCTGCCTGTGTGGAGCCAGCTTTTCTGTGGAAAGCTGACATTTCCCCCAAAGACCCTTGATTGTTTGACCCTACAGAGCTTCATGAGTTTTCAGCCTTGCTGGCAATATACTAGAACTAGAATAATACACCCCCATAGAGCTGGAGTATGAGGAGATATCTATCCACCCAAACTGTACTGATTATAAAATCAATTCCTTTAACAATGCAGCTTCGTCTGTTGGATCCCGTCACTATCAGTTCCAATTCTGTAGACTAATCGTGTGCTTTTTCAGATTAGAGAGACCAATTTAAAACTGTTACATGGACAATTAATTTGATGCAACCAAACTCTCAGCAGACTTTCATCTGGATTGCTGGCATGGTGCTAAAGCACTGATAGAAATAAAATCCTCTTTGCTTCTCTCTGCTGCCCAGAAATTTGCATTTTATTTTTTCCCATGCCTGCACTGATTTATTTGAGAATATGGTTTCATGCCCTTTGGAGAAACAGGGAGACACAGCATTGGCATCTCCTGATAATCTCCTTCAAAGACTGATGTATACACTATTTTGCTCTAAGTGGAAGTTGCTATTAATGTTCAGTTGGTTAAATGGGTAGTCCACTTATTTAGAAAGACATGTGTGTATCTTCAGCAAAGTAAAAAGATCATGAGAAGTGTCAGTGCTTGAATTCATTTTTGAAACGTCAATATCTGCTAAGAGATATTACCCTGTAACTCCCTGGTGTTCAATAAATCATGGTAGGGAGACAAGTTTTTCATGTTCACAAGGAAAGTGACAGGAGAGAGTGTCAACCATCTATTTTTAAAAGGTCAAAAGTCTCTAATACTTTTAAGAAAAATAGCTTTTCTTTTGTAACCTTTTTAAGTCAATGTAGTAGCATTTTGCTGTCACTTTAGAGAGAAGTTTTCAAAAGGAGTTTTCAGACCAGCTTGTTTCTGATCAGACTGAAAGAATAAGAGCTACTCTATCTATGACACAGAGACAAAGGTAGCCAGGTGTTTAATTTTCCAGTTCAGACACTTTGTAGGCTGGTCCTGTGGGGACGCACACAGCGAATACTGGGCAGGATTGCCTGGGCAACACCACACTACTGCTATTTACTTCTGAAGCTTGACATAAATTGTGGCATCAGTCAAACCACTGAGTCAAACTGGCCTGGCAAAGTGTTCTAAAGAGCATTTATATTTAAAAAAAAAAAAAAAAAAAAAAAAAAAAAAAAAAAAAAAAAAGACGGGGAGCAGGGGGGAATAAGCATTGTTGGATTTATTTATTTTTTCTTCCTTTTTCCCTTAAATGAACACAATGCTATTGATTGGTAGAAGTGCAGAGAGCACAGTGAGGCACCTGCTCTTGGAGTCAGTACCTGATACCTCCAGTATCTCTGCTGAGTGCAGGTACCTATACAGTGAAACAAAGACTTCACAGGAATCCACAGGATAGTTGTGCCACAAAAAACTGCCTCAAAGGCTGAGGTTAAAAAAGGCCAAAAGGCATAATTATCATGTATCACAGAAAATATAAGAAGAATAGATCAGCTATTTAGCCCATGTATGTACCTGCTCTGGAAGGAAATATGAAGAGTTTGTAGGGAGTGGGTTGCTTCCAACACTGCCGAGTAGAGCCATGTCACTGAAGAAGGGGGACATCCGTCCTTCACACCATGTGCCATGTCACTTTTGACACAAGTTACCACTTACTCATCTATGTTAACGTTCTGTATCTGTATATATACACACGGTTTTTTGAATAGACACATTTCCTAGCAAGGAAAAAAATTACTCTATCCATGTCTGTGTGGTCTACTCTGATCCTGAAAGGAATTCTTACCATGAAAGATATAAATCTCCAGTCTTCCATTCTTTCATTATTTTGAAAAATGAGAACATTTGGCTCCAGGATCATTACTTTGTGAGTTTAATACAGTCTTGCTTTTGCTGTAAGACTTTGATTAGTCTAAGAGACTTTTTCTTTAGTGGACTACCTGAACTGTCATGAACTGTAAGTTCCTTGCTAACAGGATTGTTTACAAGGCCATTCCAATATAAGTTGATTTTAAGAGGAGTATTTCCTATGTGTTGCACGGGGCTCTGTCACAGACGTCATGAAGATGTACCCCCAACCCTGCCTTAGGGCAGCTTTGCAGGCAGGTTGAACAGTTTTCCATCTCTCTCCTTACTGTCACAGGCTCTGGCTGTCACACATGGAAATGCTACACTGCACTCAGTTTCTGGTGAATAGGTAATAATGATTCCAGTTTGCTACTGTAGCAGTGAATTAGAGGAAATCCCTCAGTTGTGCGATGTCACATCTTAAAGTCTTGCATTCTCTTTGCAGAAAAAGAAAAACAATTGTCCTTTGTGCCTTTGTAAAATGTTTTTACGGAATACTTCTTTCTCTTTTAGGCTGCATTTGAGTAAACAACTCATGTTTTCAAGAATCACTGTGGATTTCAATAGAACTATGTATGCAGTGAAAACTAAGTTCGGGCAGACACCTCAGCATTTTGCAACCACTGGGAGGTTTGGAGATTCGTGTTTTTTTAAGAAATTGCCCCTGACTCTTGCATACCATCTATGGAAAGCCTTTGATGCTCAAATTGCCAGCTGGGTTTCCTGCGATAGCTGGCAGTAGAGCTAATAGTATCATTCATTAAAAACAAACAACGTAATAGCAGTGCCATCTTCTCTCTAGATGACATATAATGAGGTATGCATTATGAGCAATCATCTGTTTGTGTGTATTTATACTGTAAGACAAATCACTTACATAAACACTAGCCAGCAATCCCTTTTTTTTCTCTTTGTAGCTGCTGCGGCAGGTATTGTTTGCTCTCCTCTGCAGAGAATCTGAGTCTGCTGAGCTGATTGTTTGATGTGAGCAGCAGTGGTTTGTACTTTTAATGCCATAGATACCTGTATCCAAGATGGTGTTCTTTTGATTTTTCATGAACAGCTGTGCATTTTTTGCCAGGTATGAATAAATCATTCATGCAAATTATGCAACCAGATTAGTGCTGCTTATTGTCCAGTGTGTGACTGATCTCCTAAACAGAATGGTTTTATTTTATTTATCCCTTTACCTGAATGACAGCCTTGGCAGGTGTATGTGCAGCCCAAAGGACAACAATAACAATGGCCTTATGTAAGAAAACAGCACTTTAGTGCTGTAAACTGGGATTCATCTACAAAGAACAATGATGAATAAGATCATAACCAAGAGGATTTCCTGGAGAGAATGTAGCAGAGTATGCACAGTTCGTTGCAGAGGGCAGAGGGTCTTGTCCTTTTCCCTCACCCCTGCAATCCCTGAACACAAAGGATGAAGCTCAGCACCAAAAAGGTTACTGTCTTCTGCCATTGACAAGTTTCCATTTTGTTCCTTTTATTGATCATGAGATACTAATAACTTTAACAGCTGCAGGAGTGGTTTGCTTGAGGTGGAAGACAAAAAAATATCCTTGTAAATGGATGTATTTTCATTACCTGTTAAAAAAACCCAACCAAACAAACAAAACAAAAACAACACCTGTGAATGTACCTGTAGGTACATGTACCTGTGAATGTTAAAATGAAAGCCAAGTCATTTCCCAAATCTCTGAAATGGCCTCCTGATGCAAGTGTTATTTAATTTGGTTTAAAACTTAATCTTTAAAAGACATTGTATTTTAAAAACCTAATCTTTCTAAAACAGTTTAGAGATTCCTATCTTCCCACCTCTCTTCATTCTTTTCCTTAGCCTTGCATTCCCCAAGCCTTCCAAAGTGTCATGGCCTGCTTGTGCCCCACGTTAGTCAGATCTCTATCTTCCTTTTCTTCGCTCAAAACAAAGCCAATAACCTACCCTACTCTTAGGAATCCAAAGCACTCTCCTGATGCAGAAACATTCCTTTTTAAGCAGTCCATTAAAAGATGTATGTCATCCAAGTTGTTCCAGAGTTAGATAGCAGATTGGATCATAAAAAATTATTACCCTCAACAGCACTATCTGCTGGGTGAGGTCACTACTGTATTATGGTTTCTTAATAACCTTTTTTCCCCTGTATAAGGCCAAAAAATCTGCAACATTTTTCCCTGAACTGCTTAGTGGCATGAAATCTCTTCTGGCTAAATGGATTTGTTAGTATTAAATGTTCTACTTTTTCTGAAAGTATTCTTTTTTTTCAAGACAACTGATTTTTTAGATTGTGGGGAATGGAAAATATACTGCTGACCACTGAAAAGGAGCACAAGCAAAACTAAACCAAACCAAATCTTAAGTGTGAGACACCTGCCATATTGTTAAATCTTCTAGACTGTAGTTAGGCAAGTGAATTATGTGCTGTCATATAAATGCGTCATAGGAGGTTAATGCTTCTCTTCTGTTCTTCTAGATATTTCTACATAAATCTTATGATGCATTATTTTTAAAGAAAACAGGAAGATAATAAAAGGTCTTTGAAACATCTCTTGCAATGGCTGTGTACCTCACGTGGTATGAAGGAATTCCTGTCTCAGTTGAAGCACTTCATTGCTGCTGAAAATTAAATGATAAAGAGAAGCATATTCATATGTGAGTTGGAGGTTCAGCACTGCTAAACAAAGCCAGTTCTTGTTGAACCCTACCAAGCACCTCTTGTCAGCCCTCATGTACTTCTATTATCTTATTCTTCAGTTTAGAGCTCCTGGAGCAGAGGAGAGCTGGATTGCTTCCATAAACAAACCTTGAGGAAACAGGAGGGAAAGCTTCTTATTAAACTAAAAAATATTAAAGCACTAAGGTATTTTTTAAAACAGAAAAAGTCAGATGAAAAGCTTATCTTCTTTTGCAATGCTCTTGTTTTTCTTAAATGGGCAGGTAATTGTCAGGTATGGGTCAGTTGTTACTTAGGAGTGAAATACTTTTTATATTCCTTGTATTATGTTTTTTCTTATTTTTTGACTGTGCAACTGACACTGCAATCTATTATTTTAACTCAGTTTTTCAATCTATTTGCAATCTGATTATTTATCCAAGGTTTCATTCCAAAATTGTGCACACTAACCTTGCCATTAAAATCCAGCAGACCATCACACTATCACTGAATTACATCTGTATTACAAACTTTACTTCCTACAGCTGACCTCAGCCTGGGAAAACAGCATTTTTGCATCATTTCCAAAAAAATGGCAGTGGGGAATCTTTTGGCATAGTCGTCTTTACCTTGACCTTCCTGGTCAGTGCCAGCATAAGGAATGCAACCGGGACAGGTTGCACTGCAGTAATGCCCACTTGATTCACCAGGAGAGCTCCTGAGCTCTAAATTACACCCGAGCCTCAGCCCTCTCTTTGCTATCCCACAGATTAAGGAAGCAAAGAAATGTGTACTTTGGACTAGCAGGAGATGCATTCTAGCATGTTGATAACAGTAAACTAGCCATTTATATTCTGTAGTTCTGTGACTGTAAGTGGACATTCACTCTGTGCAGATGAGATCAAATAGGTTTTTCTCCAAGGTGTGGAAGACACCTTCAAGTCTGTGGTCTCAAGCTCCTGTTAATAAGGGCACATCTACTGGTGGCTTAATTTTAGTCTCTGTACTTTACGCTGGATCAAGACAGCAGTGTCCTATTGCTGAAGTTGTGTCATATTTCTTGGGAACTTTTTAGCTGTCTTTGTTTCAGTCATCTTCACCCCATAGTTTATTCACTGAGTTAAAAGGTTTCCTTAAATTTCTATCAGTAGTTAGTAATTTCAGAGATCCAGTAGCCCATGGTGGTTAGGCCCTGATTTCTAAGGCAGAGTGGTGAAAGCAGGAGGTGCAGGGCTGCCACTACAGGTAGAAACTTCAACCTCAGAAGATGCTTGTTTGTGACTGTTGCTGTTTGCCATGGCAGTACTCATCAGTGTTTCTGGGGTCTGTTTTCTTATCTGATATTTAGCTTGGTTTTAAAAAATAATTTCCTTGTGAATTTTTCATTTTTCCATTCTCTGCTTCACCATGACTTGAAATATCTTGACTTCTACATTCTTTTTTCAGAGAGATCTCACAGAATGATGCCTTGGAGGTCATAGAAGCAAATGTGTTTTCCAAACTTCCCAAGCTACATGAAATGTAAGTAATGAGCAATCTAAATGCAAAGGAGACAATTATAAAGATTTATTATAGGCATATCAAAGGTTTTGCAGTTTGGTTCAGGTAAGCACTGAAGAATTTGCAGCGATACAGGAACTTTTGCAATCTCCCTTTGTGTTTTCCATCTTCTTATCTAACTGTTGCTTTCTTTACTTGATCAGCCTAAACCATCCTCAAATCAGTGCCAGTATCAAAAGGTGGTGGGTTCTGCCAGTCTGTGGGAGGCTGCTCTTTGAAATCGTACATATCTTCTGCTGTCAAAAAGAAATTCTCAACATAGAGTTCCACTATATCATGGGACAAACACAATTTTGAGATCAGTATATTGATATATTTTCTCTGATGTTTCATTTCCTCTCTGCAGAAGAATTGAGAAAGCAAACAACCTTGTGTACATTGATGCGGATGCCTTCCAACACCTTCCAAGCCTCAGATATTTGTAAGATCCTTTGCTCTTTGCAAGTTCTCTAGTCACTTTGAATGACACACATGTTTCTATGCTGAGCACTTTTGGTGATAAGACAGGATAATGCCCTCTCTTTGCTACTAGTTGCACACATTGTCTATCCACACTTTCATGCCTGCAGTCCTCAGAAAAGCCGAAGATAATAGCTTCCAAGGAGTAGTAGTCCCACACACAAGTTCCTCAAGCCTTTCTAAGCAACAGGTTGAAACTGAGTGATAAGAAGAGGAGCTGGACCCTTTTTATGTCTATAGAAACAGATTCAAGCTCCTGAGAGCTTTGCGACAAAAAATGCCTCTCATCTGTCTTTGCTGCGGTGCTGCCTTCTGTTATGTGTGATACACATGGTCCTAAGTATTTGAATTCTTATTTCTTTAGAAAGGCAGTAGCCATGGTTTTCATTAATGCTTGATGTAAGATGATTAAATCCAGAAACTACAAACATATTGATGTATGGTATAGCTTAATTTCATCAGCTAGCCTCATCAAAAATGTCCTTTGCACAACTATGATTAATATATCTGTTTCCTTGAGGTGACCATCAAAATTCAGTGGTAATTGAATGCATCCTTAAAACAAACTGTTACTCAATTATATTTGTACAGCTTATAGTGCATGTTTTTAACATGACTAATAACCCCTCCTCTGCGTTAAAACCCCAGTGAAGTCCAGTGAACTCACTTTAACAGTAATTGTTTCTAATGGTCATAGCTTAAACAGCTTAAATGGTGCTCTTTGGTGAGCAATGGCATATACACCCAGCAGGATACCAACTTAACTTTTGTATGGCCGTCCACCTGAGCACATATACCCTATTGTATTTTCCTCACTCACACAAGAAACCTTGCTTCTACAAGAAGCCTGTTTTCGCTACTCATCCAAGAAGCCTGGTTACGATTTCTACATTAGATACATAAAAGTAGTGTTTAATTGCCTGACTAGGTATTTCTTAAAGAGAGTATGAAATTAAGTCAGTAGTCTAATAAGCGTAGCTCACAGTAAGTTGTTGAGTGTATAAAATCTCTGAAAAACAGGAGTATCCGATGCGTTCTGGGCTAAAAAATGCCAAGAGGCATTGCTTTGAATTTCTACTGTAAGAGTTGAGATTTAAGATTTGGAGTCTAGGAGCTAAGGTGTATTTAGCACTATACAAACCATTTTAGTTTAAGCCCTCATTGATCTGGAATATGTGGTTAGAGTTGCAGTAGGATTGTTGCTCTCCCCAGTATTTTGACCAATTCCTGATTTACTAAATTCGTCAGGCCCCTCAATTAACTTTTGTATGTGCGTAACTGAAACACAGATTTTCTCTTTACAGTAAGGAAATAAAGCTTCAAGATTGCATTATCATGAGGAGAAATCATATGCCTTTTTCCTCTCATTTCAAGCCTGAGTCATTCAGCAGTGACTGCTGTCTTTGAGGAGCTCTGGCTACTTATGAACAAAACCACAGCATTTATTATCCTATGTAAAATTCTCAGAACAAGCTGCTATGGGTAGTACAGTCGTTGGATGTACAGATGGGTAGAAAGAATGAGAACACATTTATCTCATACAAAACTGAAGAAGAAATGTGAACACACTAATGAAGACACTAGTTTCAGTGATTGTTTAAATGTGGGACACAGAAATCATAGGTCATGAGGAAAAGGTAAATTCCCAGTTTAAATATATGAAGTAGTGAAAGTTTTTGTCTTGACATTAGTGGATGTTGTCTCTTTTGAACATTTGTCATTTCACGCTCCCATACGTGATGACTCAAATACTCAGAGATTCTACCTGTATACAAATTCAGCTGCAATACTATGGCCTATAGAAGCAACAGATTAAAAATACATAGGATTGTTTGTCTGCCTAACCATTCCCCTCTCCTTTTTATCCGGCTTTACTCGTTAGCTGATATTAGAGGGAAATGTATTTGGGGTATTTTTTAAGGGTTTTTTTCCTCTTATGGGCATACAGGGCTGGAAGAGACTCTCCACACTACTGTATCCTGTTTCATCTGAGATTCACTTCATATATCCCATTAATTAAGTGCTTTATTAACATTCTTGATGCTCTTCACTGTTCCTTGCTTTCCTCATTTTTCCAAGAGAGGCTTTTCCAGAAACTCAAATGATTTGGTGACTAGAATATTTCCTTTAATTTTATTCATGGTCACTTAATTCACATTCATTCTTGTGCCAAAGCTTTTCTCTAATTTATGTTCAGAAAAATTATCTTTGGTGTTTATTCCACTAATGGATTTATTCTGCATCCCCTCTGTGCCTACCTTTTAGGAGGCAAAATCTCCCAGTCTTGAAAGACTATGAACAGTACAAGAGGTGCAGGCTTCATGGCTCAGAGCTTCTGAGCAGATGAATGTGCTTTTTGTGCTAATGGCAAGGTTTGAGGAAACTGTGCTGGATGTATAAATCAGTTCAACACTGTTGGCTTCGGTGGAGCTACATCATTTCACACCACAGGGACCGGGAGCAGCACACAAAGTCCCTGCTGGAGCCTTCTAGGTAGCAGTGAGCCCAGGTGTGATGCTGAGTTACATCATGCTCAGATCACTCTCTCTTACATACAGCCACACCTTTGTGTTCTCTCTTGGCACATTTCTGGAGGAAAGGCTACCATTTTCTCCATCTGCTGGTTTCACTCACTAGTGCTTGCCCTTTTAGAAACTGAAAAGGCAGAAAGCTTTACTGTTTGAAAGAACAGTATAGTTAAGTTGATGAGAAAGCAGAAACCTTGATGGAAGGCTGTAAAACAGCATCTGGTAGAGGTAAACGAGTCCTCATATTCACCTTCCTATGACATGCAAAGAAGGGTCGGTTAGTGAACATTTATATTAAATTTTTATATAGGCAATATAAAAAATATAGGCTGAGGGAGTTAATGGATTGATGATTTTTTTGGTTCAGTTTGTTGGGTTTGTTTGGGGTTTTTTTTTGTGGTGGTTGGTTGGCGTTTTCCATGCAATACAGAAGTAAAAGGTTGTAAGCATGTGGAACTATAGTTTGAAATAATTCAGGAAAGGGTTATTGATCTCGGTAGATAGAAAAGCTATCAATAGCTATTGCAGAAATGATAAAAATTTTAAGGCCATGAAAGAAAACTTATAAACCTTTGTACATTATAGCCTAATTTTATAGCATTAATTGCTGGAAGTTAGGAAAGAATAGTACATGGTTTCATCAATATCTTGTCAGAAAACAGATGAGGATATTCTGTCTGATTGTGTCAGGAAGTATAAAAGAGACCCAGCTGCAACCAGCATGCCGAAGCACGGTAACTTGGGTACCTACTCGTTGTTGGATTGTTGTGGTTCTTCTGAAGCTTCCAGCTATGATGGAGGTCCGACAGGGTGCAAGACACATAGTCTGATTCCTTACACAGTGCTGTGGCTGTGACAGAACTGTTAAAACACGATTCAGACAATCTTGCAGAAAAATATGTGTTTACTGACAGTTTTCATTTCAAAACACAGAGAATAAAATTAATCAATCTTAATGCCCAAGACTGAGCCCAAGTACCACAGCCCATGATGTCAACACGTTACTTGCAAGGCTTTCTCTCTGCTTCTTCAAAAGTAGTTGTATAGTCACTCAGCCTTATTTATGGGCAGGCAGGAAGCTCTGGCTAGCATTGTCAGTCCTCTCATCAGCTTCATGGGCTCGTTACAGGCACCAGCTGTTGAACTTTAATATACTTTTTTCTCTGTCACCTTGGGTACAAATACATTTTCTGCTCACCCCACTCCCTTTGTCTTCTGCACATCACCATTACTAGTATGACAAAAACACTAAGGAGAGA
This sequence comes from Xenops minutus, assembly GCA_035221455.1. Lineage (NCBI taxonomy): Eukaryota > Metazoa > Chordata > Aves > Passeriformes > Furnariidae > Xenops > Xenops minutus. The sequence goes on from JAWWEE010000105.1 coordinate 12,237,959, forward strand.
AAAATGTTGGAAAAATACAATGCTTAATAGCCTAAACCCTCTAGAAACATACAACCTTAACTTTCTCACCAGTCTTTTAGAAGGAGGGAAGAGAATTGCTAATTGGTCTTCTAGCATATATGCCAGAGGGACAGACTGCTTCAAAATGGTAACTTACTGACCTTTTCATGGGTACAAGACTATTTATCTAGCTCTCATTAAGGAGACCTGTGGCATTGTCTGTTTAATAATGTAGTGATGGCTTTTCAAACCCATTTTCTTTCCAAAATTAGCTCTCATACATAATAGTTCTTTGGTTTCTTTTTTAGAGGGATGTCAACATCATGTATTAATACAATAGAAAGATTTAAATGTAACACCCAGGTCAATTTTGAGAGCATACGGTTGAGTTGTTGGAGGGGAGGGAAAACATGCTCAAAAGCATGTGTTTTGTCTGCAAAAGGAGCAGAGTCCAAGTCTTGCAGCTGCTTGTACCTGCCTGGTCTTATTTCATGGAGGACCTGACACATGTGTATTTGGCATGCTTCCTAAACCCAAATCTACATTTGCTAGAGATGTAGCAAAGTCTGCAGAATTACTGATCCTTTATGTGGAGTGGACTCTAATAACAGAAGTGGTGCTTCGCTCCTTCCTTTTGCATGGCAGCCTCAGTTAAAGACCTTTGCCCAGAAGTGGGTGCTGCAGATTTAAGGATCCTGGAGTATGTGAGTCGGAGGAATGTCTTGCTGGAATCAGGCTCACATGCAGCATGAAATAACCAATGTGATTAAGGGACACAAAAATAATGCTTCCTGAGTGATGATGTATTTATCTCTGCCTACCTTGAGTTTGCAATTTAGCAAATACCCATAGTAAATTGATGAGGTAAACTGTGTTCCCAGATTTGTCAGAATAGCTCCTACAATTTGGCATAAGAAAGCAGACGTGTTGCTATATCTGGAGATAAGCAGCCAGAATCTTCCAGGAATTAGTTTCTGAAAGATTTTTTTTTTTTCTCTGCTGATCGTGGTGCTATGTTTTCTTAAGTGCTGAGTCCAGTAAGCCTTTTCAGAAAGACAATTAATGCTTTGGAAAGCAGCCATCAGCCGTCTGAAAAAAACAGTTTCTTACAAAGCTGTTTATGCATGGCAACGGGAGACTCAGTTATAACACAGATTAAGGAGGACACTTGTTTAAAGTGAGGCTACTAAGGAGGTATACATTTTATGGTAAATATATTGACAAAGCTGTCCTGCAGGAAAGATATTCAGTAAATTGTATTATCTACATTCTAAAAAGATTATCCACTTAAAGGCCTCTGGAGATTTGCTGGTTGAATAAAAAGAGAGGGAAGATCTAGGCTGCAGTGTAGCTAAATATTTTTTTTAGTTCTTTTTCTGCATTTAATTAAAAGAACATCCTCTCCTGCTCCTAATCACCGTTCTGTGCTTCTGTGCAATCAGTGCCTTGTGCCACCTGTAGATTTGCTTCAATATGTAATGATTTTCAGAGGTGCTTTCCTCTTCATCTCATGCTGCTCTGTTGAAACCAGTGAAAATTGAGCCCTGAACACTTTGGAATTACTGGAAAGATCAGAACTAACCCAAGGCATTGAGGATGTTTTTTCACACAGGTATGGTGAAAGCCCTGCTAACCACTATAGAATGTCGATATGCTGCGAGTAAGTTGGCATTGGGAGCAGTGTTTGAATAGCATATGTTAGAGTACTGTCACCTTTCATTGCTGCACCATGAGGACTGGGATTTTATTGGGAAAGCTTCTTGTGTCTTTTCCTCTGTCCTAAAGTAGCCACACACTATTTGACAGCAGTTTCCTTCTTCATTTACCTACTAAAGGAAATGCATGCCATAATTTGTATTTAAAAGGGGCTTGCAAAAAGAATTGCATGAATTTTTAATGTATGACTCATTTAAAATTAAAGGCGGCTTTCAACTAAAATCTTATATATCTCCAGTAATTCGAAGAGTGTACTTTAAAATACTGTAAGGAAGAGTTACAATTTTTTCTCCTACTGCTTCTGATTTTTTCAGTGAACTCCTTTTACAAAATGTAAGTGTAGAAGTACTTTAAGTAATAAGGGCTTTGTGTAATCCACCTCCTTTATTAATCATGCTTTCTATTTAACTATATGTAATAGTTCTCCAAAGGCATTTTTGTAGAGCTTTCTTGTTCACATGTGACAGCTGTTATTTTTAAGCTAATGCAATGTCAGACCACTCTGACTCCTGAGACGAAACAGTCATGACATTTCAGCAACTTTCACAAATTGCCTTCTTGAATATTCACTATACTACTTTAATTTTTCCCTGTATATAAAGTATTGCTTTCTGTTACAAGATGAGGCAGATAAAAGTTGGCTTTTCAGCATCAGGATACCCAGATAGATAACATCTCAGGGACTTCGAAGCAGTACTTATGCAAGTGAATGACTATTTTATGGACCTATGTGTCATTCTGAGTTCCCAAATGCAAGATTTGGTTGTCACATGGAGGTGTTCAGTTTCAGTTCAGATTATGAAACCTGAAAGACTGAAATTCTCCTGAAATAATCTAGGTTCATAAAAAACATCAGACAAATGATGTTATATTTTTCCAGTCTCAATCAGTCCTCTTCATTACAATTCAGCTATTCAGGAAAGATTCTGTTTTAAAAATACATTTTAAAAAAAATTAAAAAAAAAAAAGTTGCATCTACTAATGAAAAAAGATTGTTGTGCCAGGATAAAAAATACCTTCCATATACTATTAATATGTTCCTTAAAGAACCAATGTTCCCAGTGGAAGGCTACCTTCTCTACCATCTCATATATTAAAACCACAAAGATATAATTAAACTTTCAAGAACTGATTTTTTTTCTTCGTTAGGTGGAGTAAACATGAGACTTTTTGATGTCTGGGAAAAACTCCCAGTTGGTCAGAGTCCAGCCTGGTCCAGCTCCTCCCTTCTGCAATCAGACCTGCTTCCAGCCATCAGCAGCCAGCAGTCATCTCCTGCTGCATGGCAATGTCATGTTTGTCCTGCCATTGCTACTGCCCTGGATAACAAAATTTGCTTAAATTAAACATGGTACAGCTCTGTGAATACTTGTGATCGTGTGTCCTCACTGGCTGTGGGCATAGTCTTGTCCTTCAGGGTCAGAATTTCTGTGACAGAATTTCATGGACAGGAACTGCAATGCTGAGGTCGTGGTGCTCAATGCAGTGGGAGGGTGGAGGCAGTCAAGTACAGAGGCTCAGGTTAATTTCCACTTGCACAAACTGCTGAAATGTTCCCATGTGTTTGGTTCCTCACTATCAGAGGTGCTGAGGAATAAAGCATCCTAATTCTTTCCTAATTTTATGAATTAATGGTATTTCCTGTGGAATTAATGTATCCTCTATTAGAGTAGAAGGTTAAAATTGTGATAATTGAGTTGATACTTTTGTCTTAAAACAGCTACTATGAAAATAATTATTCTGTGTCAGTGGAGTTGATTTCTTAGAATACGGTTAGGAAATTAATAGGGACAGTTTCCTGAGATTATCAGGAGAGGGTGTGTAATTATCCAAGGTAGAGTTTCTCCCTTGGCTTCACTGGGGCAGAATTCATCTTGTACTTTGGAAAAAAACTTTTAAAATTACAGTGTCGAGTTTACTACTGCCAAATCCCACTTCTTTGGCTAGCCTCTGTCTTTTCTGCATGCCATTTTAAAAGTCCAGTATTCCTACTTCTTTATTAGTTGCCGTTTTTTTCCTGTGACTAAGTGAATAATCTCTGTCCATTCTCTCCCCCTTAGGTTAATATCAAATACTGGCCTTCGGTTTTTACCTGCTGTCCATAAGGTTCAATCTTTCCAGAAAGTTTTGCTGTAAGTTTGAACATTTGCTTTTCTGTTTTTAAAAGCCCCCTTTGAAAGTTCTTCTGCTCCAACAAAGCCTTTCAAGATGTGATTCCCCTTGTGTTCATTTATTAGCTTCACGGTAGCATTTTGGGTTGTAATTTTGCCGGCATTGATGATAATGTGGCTCCAAAGGTCTCAGTTCTCTCTAGGTCTCCCTTCTACAAAACGTTCTAACTTGCACATTACAGACTGCTCTTCCTTTAACTATACTATGAGCATGTGGCTGGGTGGCCTGGGGGACAAATAACAGCCTTTTACTCCTCTTTCACAAGTTGAAATCCAAACCTGGATGGTGGCAGTGGAAATTTGTTGCCATCTGGGGACAGTTTTCTGGCCTGCATGGGAAGAATCACTGATCTCAGAGCTGTGTTCCATAAGAGGTGGTCACATCTCAGAGGGAAGATAAAAAAGAAAAAAAACCAAAAACACTAAAGTGAGGGAATTATCTCTACCATGCCTTTTTTTCTCTTGTAGTAAAACTTTCCAGTCAATGAAACTTTTTTCCTATGGAAAATTCCACTGCCAACAGAAAATATTCATCCAAAATGTTGTGTGAAAACAGGCTATTTTTCTGTTAAAGCACCTTTTATTATGTAAAAAAGATTGTTGGGGTTTTTTATTGAAAAATATTACATGCATTTTTCAATCAGTTCTTGGCATAATTGGAAGTAATCTTTTGGACAAGATTTATTAATTGACACACAAAGTTCTGCATCTTCAGATCTTTCATTAGAAGATTTCAAGCTGCAGAAACATTAATCCTGCAATTGCCTTACTAATAGCCATCAATATAAATAAAAATGCAAATAAAGCCAAAAGGGGGGTGCCTGAATATAGTATACACACATTTAAAACAAGAAATCCATTTCTGTGATACCCTTGACACACAGAATTCTGAGAACTTCACTTCAGAGCTCCTCAAAACCATAAAGCAAATGCAACAGATAAGGCACTACAGCGCCCTTTCTTCCACCTTTGTGTTTATCATCAGTCTTAACTAGATTAGAATTGCTGTGTCCTGTGGAGAAAGAGTTCTTTTTTTTCAGGTGAAACTCTTCACTTTCCTGTAAGAATAAGTAGACCTTGATACTGCTTGAATCCCTAACTAGACCTTGGTTCAAACCCTGGCCCCACTGAGATCAATGAGAACATTCCCATGGGCTTCAGTGCCAACATTTAAGTCCCAAAAGACAGGTCTTGATGTTTATAAAGGGCTTGTGCAGATTCTTAGTAGAAGGATACAGTTCACTTGTATGGGTGCCATGCATCTTCCCTATTCCTGCCTCTGCTGACCTCAGTTTACAGAATGAAGCCTCTCTGTAAGTGTCACTTAATAAAGAGTTGCGGCTGCATTGAACTGTCAGCATGAGATAATTTTGAAACCATGCTTAATTTCAAGCTTTGCAGATAATTAATTTCATTCTGTGCTTTCCAACAGAAACAGCATGGAAACAGCCATATCCCCAGTCTAAATTATGAGTAATACTATTTAACGTCTTTGAGGCCTATTTTGAGCCAGCAACAGAACGTTCCTTTTTTTTGTAACAGTCCCAACTGACGAAAGATGGAAATTCCTACTTGTCAATTCAACCAGCTGCATTGACAGGGTTCTGCATCTTAAGTTCTTAAGCACATACGAAGCTTATAAGCAACCCTGTTGACATCAGCAGGGGAATGATTCATGGGCTGGTAGGTACCCTGCTGAATCAGGCCAAAAAGGCTAATGGTTTTCCTTCTTCTGGTTGGGAGGCAGTGTGAAGGGGTGGCCTCACAGCCCCTCAGATTTCATTTTCTGGGTAGTGTGTTTGCTGGAGGAACTATTTCATCCACCTCAGGGTTATAGACCAGAGTTTTTATGCATTTTAATGACTTCTGCCTATTTGGGAGGAAATCATGGGTGTGTTGGAAATGTTTTGCTCCAGCCTTTTTTATCAGGAAGTATTCCCTCAGATTTAACATAAGGTAAAATACTGTGTTTGAAACAGCATATTGGATTGAAAGGCTCACAGAAGTACAAAAATGTGTAGTTTCTATTGTATTTTATTTTTCAGAGATATTCAAGACAATATCAATATACGTGTAATTGAAAGAAATTCATTCATGGGCCTGAGTTCTGAAAGTGTGATTCTGTGAGTAGACATAGAAAATTCATTATTCTTCTTGTTTGCTCATTTATTTTCCAGAACAGGGTCAACAATGCCAGGATCTGAGCACTATTTCGTATGCTTCCAAATTCAATTTGATATTTCAGATTTCTCCCTTGCTCCTGAGATCTCTGTATTCTGTATTCCTGACATGAAAAAATGAATGCTTTTGGGGATTTTTATTGTGTTCTAGTCCTGTTCTTTATTTTAAAAGCACAGCAGGAAGCAAATTTAGTAATTACTGATGCCAAGGTTAAACACCTACAGCAACAGTTCCATGTGATACCAATTGTGTTCAAAAGGATGGCATGATTCATAAATATTTTCAGTCAGACACATTGTTCAAAGACGTTTGTTTCTTGGGTAAACTATATGCAGATGTTCTGGAAATGCGGTGTATTTGTACACAATGTTAACGCAGTGATACAGGTGGGTTCACAATGCAGTTTCAAGCTGCATGGTTAGATGACTCTACATTTCGCTTGAGCAGTCATGTATTTTAATGAACTAGATGACTTTGATCCTGTCTGTCTGTATATCAAAACATACTGTTTCCTTGCTAACAAGCTGCCTTCATTTCACCTACCCAGTGGCCAGCCTGGAAAAATTTGCCAGCATGTGTGTGCAGTTTACCTCATATACTGAAGGAGACAAGCAAGATTTGAATTGACTGGGCTCACTTTGATTTTGTTGGGAGCAAGGGCAGACCACCAATAATGGAAGAAAGGCCAGTAGCAAGTCACCTAGCTTTATTTCCCCTTTTCCACCATCAGTTTTGCACAACCTCTGCCTACTTCAAGTTCTGAAGTTTTAAACACACACATAGAGGGACATACACACAGAGTTTTCCCAAATATATATTCAAGTAATGATATTGCAAGTACACTGGTTCATCTTCTCTCCTGTGGTGATAATATTTGCTGGTCAGGTGGGACTTTGTATTTTCAGAGCACTGTGCAACAAGTAATATATTTATTTCCGTAATACCACTAAGGAGTGAGATATATATCCCAGATTTTTTGCTGTGGTTTGACCTCTCTTTGCCACTTGAGCAGATGAAATTGACTTCCTCTCTCTCCTCAGGATGTCTCATTGTTTATATCAGGAAGAAATTCTTTACTGTGAGGGTGGTGAGGCACTGGAACAGGTTGCCCAAAGAAGTTGTGGATGCTCCATGCCTTAGAACTGTTCAAGGCCAGGTTGGATGGAGCTTTGAGCAACCTGGTCTAGTGGAAGGTGTCCCTGTCCACAGCAGAGTTAGGAACCAGGTGGTCTTTAAGGTCCCTTCCAATCCAAACTATTCTATCATTCTATGGTAGGATTACTGCCCAGGTATTGAATGATAGTCCTCTCTGAGGACTTAAGGCTGGTGGTTTGCTAGCAGAATTGGCCTGGGAGTGTATCATGTCCACTTCCAGCTGCTTTGCCCTGTCTCCTGTAATAGCCCCATTGCCATGGGCTCCCAGCACCCACCAGTGTGTGCAGGAGCAGTGAGAGCTGTGCAAGCAGACCTGGTCACCATCCCGGCCAGACAATGTCCTGACTTTGCTGTAGTTCTCCCGTGAGAGAGGCCCTGTGTGTGCCCTTTGAGAGGCCCTTATTAGGTATTCCTTGTGTTGTGGTGAACCTAACTCGTTTTAGACCCAAAGTTTCTGGTTTTCTGTACAAGTCACAGCAAAGCAGTAGAAAGTTACGGTTATGGCAACATCATTCTGTGAAACAAGGCATGTCAAGATGATTAAAACCACCCATGACCCACTGAGCCCCCACATTCTGTGGAGAAACAATTTTTAATAGCTGTAGCAGGCTCCAAGCATATTTAATCCAGTCATTTGGATTGCATCTGATCATATACTATGCATGGAATCAGCACAGATGGGAACGGAGGATACATTTGGTAATAAAGCGCAAGAAATTTATGGAAGAAATTCACCTTGTTTCCAGGTCTGCCTGCCACTTTGGCTCTAAGATAGATTTTTACTGCCCTGAAATGGGGTGTAAGTGGTACCTCAAGGGCAGTGACCTCTTGCACCAAGTGAATTTTAAAGTGTGTTTTAAAAATCTGATACAGCCATGAAATGGTAAGTAAAAGTCCTGATGTCCAAGCACTGATCTTTGCCTCCATTGTTACCTGTTGCCAGTGTAAGAGTTACTGGAGTCAGTAAGGATGGTGGTTGAAGTGAGGGGAGAATTTGTCTCAACAGAAACTTGTACTATAATGAGGTCTTGGGATTTAGGTAAATTTTTTTTTGCTCTTTTTATTACTTGGGTGCAATTAGATGGAAGACAAGAGTCCACCCTGTATGGCAACAGTGACTTTTTTACAACTTTAGTATCTCATTGCATTAGCATCATGTTCAGTAGCAGAATGCAGCTAAGTGCTAATACTGTGATTAAAAACATATATATCAGCCTGGCAGCTACAAATGGATAAGATCAATTTAATATAATAAATGTTTTAAATGCTGAAAGCAGGGACATGTCTCTCCTCTGTGCCTGCTCACTCATGTCTAATAGTGCTTGCAAGTGAAGGGGACGGTGACAATTCTCCTGATCCGACCTGACAGACATTACAGACACAGAGCTATGTACATCTGCCTGTCATGGTCAAAAGAGTAATCCTTTTGGCCAGACCCATCACTGATTTTCATGCTGACCTTAGTTCACCACCTCAGACCTTAGATAAATGGGTCACTTGCTTGCTCAGCTTTCAAAGTGAATTAGGAAAAAAAAGTCCAGGTTTGCTGACAGTTTAATTAAATCGGGGCATTTTTGCCATCAATCAGACCTGTCACTGCCTGTTGGAGAGGGCGTGAGCTGCAAAGTGACGTTTAAAGCGAGATGAAAAATTGCACCATAAAGATGATAAATATAACTGACCCAAATGTAAATTTTTAGGACCATGAAGGGGCAGAGGAAAGGACATTAAACGTTAATTAGGTAATGCACCAGAGTAAAAACTTGGCAGAAAGCCCCAGGAGCATCAATTCCCAGGTTCATTACCTGTGTCTCCTCTTGGTGAAAGAAGCCTGGGGAGGTGGGACTGAGGCAGTAGAGCAGACAGGGAACGTAATTTGTCAAGGAAGCAGACAGAGCAGGAATCACCCACTTCCCAGGCAGTTTGGCACCACTGCTGTTCCCCCTCCTGCCAACCTGCCTGGCTCAGTGACAGCCTCCCTCCTCCACCTGCCTGGCTCAGCATGTGAGGCCACAGTGGATGGCAGCCTTTTTTCTCTAAAAGCTGGCAAGGATTAAGCCATGGCCCAGAGTTTCAAAAGCGTCTTGCTGTGAGTAAAACTAAGTGGCACTGACAGCACCAACAGGAAAGATCCTGGTCTCACCCCTCCTGGGATTAAGCTGAAAGAGCCATGCTAGCTCCTCTTTAGCCTTCTCAGTGGAGCCGTGAGCAGCACCAGCGTCTTCACCAGCTCTGCCCTTACTTCAGAAACTTACTAGTTGTCATCTCTGATGGTAGCACTCCTCTGCCCTATTCACGTCTGCATTCTCCAAAGCCTTCATCCAACTACTGGGATCTTACCCGCTAGTATTCGTATAAATTTCACCATTTCAATATCCATTTAACAATTTTATTTGTTTGACATCCTTTTCACTGCTTTGAATTATATACATTTTAGTTATGAAGCATGAATAAAAATGCAATTCTCTTTTTTTTTCTCTATTGCAGATGGCTGAATAAAAATGGAATTCAGGAAATTGAGAATCATGCATTTAATGGAACATATCTGGATGAGCTGTAACTATTTCTGTTTACTATTCTAAAAAGTGATCACTAGAAAATAGTAACTGCTGCAAGATTTGGGTTTTTTTATTTCTCAGGTTGTTTCAGCATAAACATTGTGTTTTTCAGAAATCTAAGTGATAATCACAACCTAGAAAAATTACCAAATGAGGTCTTCCAGGGAGCCAATGGGCCTGTTGTTTTGTAAGTAATATTTGGATAATACTTTTTTCATTGTTGACTATCTAGAAAAGACCAGGGAAGAACATATGAATGCCAGTCTGTATTTCAACATCTCACAGACCTTGGACTGCAAAACCAGAGGTGTATTTCTAAGTATACTAAAAAAAAAAAAAATCAGTCTAGATCCTTATTTTCACTTTGTCCTCAAGTTTTTGAAGTATTTAGAGTGAGATATTTAAACTGAGATTTCTCTCTGTTGTTGATTAAAGTCTGTAAGAGAGTAGTACTTTTGCTTTCATTATTTTTCCAGAGAAAAATGCTTTTGTTTTTTCTGTTTGAGAAGAATCAAGAACAGGTGAGTGGTTCCCAATGCTGAAATGTGAACTACTTGCCACTAAACATCTCTCCTGCATCTGTGAATCTTACTTCTGAAAAAAATTTCCTATACTACAAGCATAGGGATTGCAACGTCCCATCTCCTATAGAGACAGGTGTGAGATACATCCCATGGAGTTACAACAGGATATCTTTGGTGGGTGATAAAATGGAAATCACGATCTCAGCAGTAGAGTTCAGTAGTAGGATGGTCATAGACCTCAGTCACCGTTACCTCAAGCCGTGGTTTGCCATGGGGTCTGAAAATGCCTGTGAGTGTGAAGTCTTCCTTGTGTTTCTGAACACAAACCACAACACGTAAGAGCTAAAATAGAGATGAGTCTTTTTTTGTCTCACAAATTTTTCAGAACATTTCTCTCTTTCCATCTACCCTGCTGGTCCAGAGAGGGCTAAAAGTCACCTAGAAAGAGTGAAAGGGGTCATTGGAGATGTTGGAATATTTTACACAGCTGTTAGAGTGGTTAGAAGTCTAAAACAGAAGAGGAAAAAATGTCTGATGAACCTTGATTTCAGTCCAGAGCTCTTCTGAAGGTGTTTGTTTCCACATTGTGACGGCCGGTGCACCTATGATATAAAGGGCCGTGATATGGGTTACTGCATTCTGCTTCACTTCCATCGCTTCCTGAAAGCATCTTCCTTCTTCGGAAAAGACTGCCAGCGGAGCATCTTTTCATCAGTAATGTCATAAGTATTTCTTAGGAAAATCATTGTTTCCTATAGCAAAAAGTAAATGCATTTTCTTTGCAAGCTACAACTGATACAATCATATTCTGGAAGTTTATCAAATTGATTTGCCTGTAGTTGAGATTCATTTGATAGTTCAATTTCTAACACTGAGTTATTTGTGTAAAAAGTTTGCTGTTTCATTACCAATACATCCACTATTCCATGGATGGGAAATTACCTTTTTATCCTGGACGAGATCATGAAAGAGCCTTCTTACTCATCCATCAGGGTAGTGCGCACCAGGGATGTGCTTTCACTTGTGGAAATGATTGACCCATAATCATATCTTTGCTGGAACAAATAGTTTTGCTGCAATCAAATCCATGTTGCAGACTGCAGTGTTTTATTAGAATGAACGTCAGGGGATTTTAACTCTTGACCTTCCTGAACCAGTGTTCTCCAGTCAATTAGTGCCGAATTTTATTTTATAATTCAGCATATTAAAATAATGTGAAAGAAATACAGATATTCAGAAAGCACCAATCTTAGTCCTTGTGCAGGCTACATAGTTTCACAAATCAATTCCTCTCTCAGACTTACTGTTCTTGGCTGAATTAGAATATCTCTTTTGGATAGACATCAGGTTTTGAATTAAAGGATTTCAGTGCTGAAAGTAGGCAAGTAAATCAAACAGTAATAAATCCCACACATATATATATTCCTTCTATACAGACTGTCCATCCTACCCTTGCATTTGTCTTCAATGGGAAAGCCACCTACTGGAGCTACAGGAGAGCTCCAGTAGATCCCCAGCTCAACAGCTCAGTCCCTGAAGTGCAGCCACAGATCAGTTTAGACACACGCATGGAGAAAATTCTTCTCACCAACCACTCTACCCCCTGCTGTTTTCTGCTCTGGCAGCTATTTCTCACCATTTCTGTATGTGCCTTTCAAACCTCATCAGTTGGTCAGTATTTTTGCTAATCCAACAGAGACTCCCAGTGGGAAAGGGAAGTGATTGGAAGAGAAGCCAAATTCATTTTGCTGTTTCTGCACCGGCTGCTGTCAAGGCTGATGACTGGCAGCCAAGCAATAATAACACAAGAACACATCTTCCAGTCGCTGATGACTCGTGGTTTGATTTCCTACTGCCACTTCATAATCTTGTTCATCCTGCTTATTTAATTTATCAAGCTTCTAACTAGAGAGCAACATCCCAAAAAACCTTTGCACTGAGGTCTGTGTGTAGTAACTCGATGGAGTAAGTTACTAAACCACCTGCACAATGTCTTTGTTTGCCATTTGTCAGTGGGCTATGTATAACTATCCCTCACAGACATACCAACAAACCCAGCAGGAGTTTGCAAAGCACATTCCCTAACTCACTTCTGTTTATGTGTGATAATGAGCATAAAAAGAAAAATTTTTAACATAAGAAGAAAATATTTTTGTGGAAAAAATATTGAATATTTATGAAATTATTTAGATATGAGAGACCCAGTAACCTTTTCACTATTTTTAAGTCCAGGTGGTATTCCAATTCATATTTGCTTATTATTTCCACACAGTGTAATACCAGTTTGGACTTGGTAATGACTTTTAGCTAACAAGCCAAAGAAAACATTTTCCATGCTCTTTTTCAGAATTATGAAGTTTCACATGCTCTTAATGATGCCATGAGTGATGCTGCCTGTGGATTTCAGCAGAAAACTGCTGTTTAATTGTTGACTCAGGAGCATATACTCTGGGTGACAGTTTTCATTAGGCAGTGCACTAAGGGCTGTAGTTAGCCCATGTGAAAATCAAGGTTGCTCATTGTAAACTAATTACCTCTTCAAGTGTCCCAAGTCAGAAATCGATAGCCTAAAATTCCTCATCGTCTGATGTTTTTAGCTCATGTACAAAACAGGCCCAGGACAACAGGACCATTTCTGTGAGAAGTGTGGCTTATCTCAGTCTGTCTGCAGTTCATACCATTTTGGAATACACCAGTTTGTCCTCCTTTCCGTCAGAGGAATCATGATCCCAGGTCGGGGGAGTGGAGTGGAGTCTGTGTTTGCTCCTCTGCTGCCACAGTTCATGGTCCTGTTGTTGGAGGTGGTACAGTTCTTCAGATCTTGGATGTAAAGCCTTGGCTGTAGGCACAATGTGGCCACAAAGATCATCTTTACCCAACACTAGTTTTCCAAACCTCTTTATCAGCTGCCTGGGAATTTGTTAGACTTGGCTGGAGTTCAAACAGGGCCCTTCCCTGGCATTAATTTTGTTTCTTAGGCCAGAGAACAGAGATGCAAATGTGTGTATGGTACATAGCAACTGTCTAAACTTTATTACATGTTGCTAAAACCAGGTATCCCCCCCACATTGCACCACTCTACTGTATTAATATGATAATAAAAACAATTTGTGCATGTTGGGTAATAGACACCAAATAACATGTTGTCCTGACATCATACTGCTACAGATGAATTGGAAACTCTATCTTCGAGGGAACATGGAAAAAAGTACAAATACTGTCAGTCCAATTTCTTGATTAAGGAAAAATTCTTCCTTTTCTTGGAGAATTAAATGCAGAGCAACCTCAGCATGGTTCAGTCTCAGGCCAAAAGAGCACAAAGGGCTAAGGGAGAATAGGGTGATATTGTGCAGTTCATTTTTACCTTTTCTTTAAAAGAAAAAGGAGTGTGTTCTCACACTGTCATGAATCAAGGGACAGTTTGTGTGCCATTGAGGGAAATGTGGAGACATTTTGCCCCAACTGTTAAATCCTGGAGCTCTCGGATGAATTCCCAAATATCTCAGCCTGGAGATGAAGCACCCTTGGTCCTTCTTCGCTTTCCCTACCTACATGGCACAAGTCAAGATTTAGTGTTTATAGAACATGTTTCCTTTTAAAAGCTCCTCTGATGGTCTCTTTAATACGTTCATGGCTGCTGGTTCCATAGCCTGTTCCACACAATAATTGCCTTCCACATAAATACATCTCTCATAACCTCCTGGAATCTTGCTCCTTTTTTGCTTCACTCTGTGCTATATTTGTTTTTTAAACCTGTGGGAATGTTTCTTTCGTTTGGGTTTTTTGTTCCTAACAGTTTGAACAATGTCACCTCTGTCTGTCTTTAATCTCCTTTTCTTCCTAAAGAGTACAAAAACCTGATATGCCCAACCTGTCCTCACATCTGTACCCCCATATGAGCTTCTTTCTTTGTGTGTATTGCCTTTTCCACAGCAGCCTTCCCATGATGTGATGTTCATATAGCAAACTTCTACTCTGATTTTATCAGCCTTTTTTATCCTGTAAGAGAATTCTGGGATGATTGTTGCATTTACTGGGTATTTACTAAACCCAGTATCATGTGGCACTAATGGTTTATGTCCCTGCTAATTCTTGCTCAGAACATTACGGTATTTTTTTTTTTTCTCACAGACTATCAGCACTTGATTGTTGTTTGCAATGCATATTAGTTCAGTTTGCTGAAGGAATACCTAATTTTTCACTAGAACCTCTTTTCAGTGTAGATTTCCAGCTGATCTTTTTCCAGTCACTACTCTGAGAATGAGTCTAAAACACATACCCGTTGTTGAGCAGTAGTAAATTTGCTTTTTACCAAGATTTTCATATGTTTTCTTAAAGGGATATTTCAAGAACGAAAATCAGTTTCCTACCAAGTCATGGATTAGAACTCCTTAAGAAGCTAAGAGCAAGATCTACATACAATTTAAAAAAGCTTCCTGATTTGAGCAAATTTAGATCTTTGATTGAGGCAAACTTCACCTATCCTAGCCATTGCTGTGCATTTACAAACTGGAAAAGAAAAAAGTAAGTGATATAATTTGTTTTTCTTTTTGGTGCTTTTCAGCATTTGATAGTGAATTAAATAAAATTCCTCAAAGTCTGGATAGAAAAGGTCTCTTTAGTACAGGTAAGTACATGGAGAGAAATAAATAAATACACAACACATACAGGTTTTTGAATGCTACGCATTGTGTTGCCTCTATGTTACAGGGAATTGGGACATTGTGAGAGCTGTGTTAGCTTAACATCACTACTTTCCCCATCCACAATTCTGTTCCCACCTGTCATAGGTCCATCTTTCACTGGGACCTGCTGTCCTGGATCAGCCTGGAGCCATGCTGAAGACATTAAACAGAAAAAGTTTGATAACTTTTCAGGAGGTAGCTGAAGGGAAAGCTGCATTTGCAGAGAAGCTGGTCAGTACTTGTCCATCAATTCAGGAGAGTAATAGGATCACTGAGTGATGCAAAACTTCTCTCAGAAAGTCTCACTGATGTTGGAACACTGTCCAGCCAAGCATCAGAGGTACCTTATCTGTTGAGTTGACATAGACAACGTTTTTGGACATGATTTTTGAAATGGTTAACCTAGAGCAGATTCATTTTACCCAAACCAACAGAGCGGGGGTAGGAGGGTAAGGTGTCTTTTTAGACTGCAGTTGTAATTTCTCACGTTTGTTTTCATTTTCCATTAGTGAATTGCAGTGAGACTTCAGGTATCAATGATTCTTGATTAGTATTTTCATCTGCTCAGACAGTCTTGAACTGTGCACATTAAGTAGTCGATGAACCATCTGAATTTGTGCCACTGGAAAACATGAGGAACTGCTACCTACAGAAACCCCTGTTATTGTTTGAAGCTCTTCCTTTACTGGATGTCCTGAAAGATTTGGACTTTGCCATGGCAGAAAAAAAAATTATGAACCATTGTTATAAATCAAGACATCCTCTTCAGAAGTTATATAAAACTTCAAAGAAAAGTAAAACCATGCAGAAGAAGCATAAGCTATTAGCTTGTATTTTAACACTTAAAATAACCATTTATTTTACTTTTACCGTTGTATTGTCACCAGACAATGGAAGACAACTGAATTTTCTTGTGCTGATAGCTAATAAATATCACCTATGCTGATAGCTAATAAATATCACCTACATGTGTTTGCAAAACTGTCTGTGTAAAGAGTGTGAGTGTGATGATGGAGACTGCAGTGACAAGGGAAGTATATGACAGAATCCATCCCCCACTGTCCATATTTGATCCAAAATGCTGAATTTCTCACTAGAACAGTTTATCAGTAGGAGGCTTTTTCACATACTTGTGCAGTCTTATGCAGACACAATATTTGGTAGCTTCTATGTAGGAAAGGGTCTGTTCCTTCCAGCACTGGTGGTAAAGTGGTATATTCCATTGAGTCCAATGAAAGCATGTTTAATCTTGAATCTGCAAAGGAACATTGATGTCACTGTGATTCATATTTTTAAAGGTACTTGGTTTCTGTGCTGGTTGGGACTAATCAGGACCTGAATCACAGAATCTACCCCTTAGATTATTAGGCAACTGGAATTTCCAAAAACAAAGAGCTGCTATTGAAGGAAGACTACAGGGGTAATAATCCTGACCCTGTGGTAAGCTCCCAGTAGCTAGTCCCCTCACCTGGGCTTTCAAATAACTTCCATGTCACACATTCACCCCAGGGAACTGAATCCCACAGCACCCACCTCCCCCTTTTGGAAGCCTTTTCCCTGGCAGACAAGAAGCCAAGAAAAACAAAACAGCACTTTCCAAAGCCGGGGTAAGTGTAATTTTGCAAAGAAATGCCAACAAACCTGTGCCAAGCTCATGTAACCCAAGTGCAGATGGCCAGCAAGCTGGGCTGGAAGCACCGTGATGTGGTGGAGCTGCTTCTGGAGCACATTTGGTCACAACTTCAGTCTTCTGTAGCATCAGGTGTGATGTAATGGTGAGAAGTAGTATGTAAGTTAGAGATGCTCCTCTTTATTATATATGTTATGGGATTACTTGAATGAATGTACATGTGAATTGTACTACCCTGGTCAATAGAAGAATATTGAATGTATTTATATGTGTCTTTAATAGTTACCAGATGTATTTTTTACAAAATATTAAGGATAAAGGCAAAACTATTAGAACCAATTACTTAGATCAACCCTTCCTGTTAGCTACTTTTTAAAACAATTAAAAATGGTCATTTCTTTCATACAGTCATGTGTCTTGTACTGAAATTGGTGGGAAACTGACATCCTTTCTCCAGGTTAAAGAGAGAAAATGGATACATGTGTTCAGTTTGAATACTGAAGGTATTACAATACACTTCAGAAGAGATGAGTCACACACAGAGTAGCTACACCAGCTTTCATTTCAAAGCAGCTTTCATTTCAAAGCTGGCACAAGTTGTGAGTGCATTGAAAGCTGCTCAGGCTGTTTAAAAGTTATTAATAGTTTCTATAGTGCTTGATCACACAACACGTAATATTTCTTTGGCAAGAGCTTTGCTTGATTCAGTGCAGCAGGCATCACTTGTGGTGGTGGGAATTGTGATGTGTCCTGACTTGTCATGCACCTTCACAGGAGACAGTCATTATTCTGTGGCTGTTTGGCTCTCTGAATACTTCCATGTAGTCCAGGGAGTATAAAAAGGATGCCTCATCACCCCAAGAAGTGCCTTTCTAAGGATCACATCAGCAGCTGCTATTCACATGGGAACTCTGGGAAGGAATTAAGATAGGGATGTGTGGCCCCTTTCTGGCTGCCTGGTTATATTACATTTCCCCTCTTTGACACTTCTGCAGCACTCAAAACCTTAAAAAAAAAATTCAGTTACCATAATGGATCCTGCTCAATCACCTCTCCCAAATGCATCTGTACCACCAAATAGGTGCTGTTGTGATAATGGGAAGCTTAAACTGGTTACAGCGACAGTGCTTTCTAAATTTTGGAGGATGTCAAATCAAGCTCTGCCATTCTGAGACACACATTATAAGACAATTTTGATGTTTTTCCCATTCCAAGAAGGACAATATGCTAAGTGTCGATCTGTAGATTGATCACACTGGAATATTATGATGGTGGCCTAGCAGAAGGTAAGCTGCATTCTTAAGACAAGTCCAGTATAATATGTTGAACTCCTCTCACATTTTTCTGTGACTAGAAAATAATATCCTTGAAGTGTGAATAGGGCAGAGTCTGGATGTTAAAACCCTCAACTTGACATAGACCATTATGAACTTCAGTAAGCTTTTGGCTTTCTTTGACATAAAGATCACCTTCTGCCTAAAAGAATGACATTGATATGACTCTGTCCTTACACTTGATCATTATTCTTGGAAGGAGCTGTCACTTGAAATCCTACTTTTTAAAAAAATTTGGCAGCATGAGGAGTCGTGTTTGGGCCTTGTCTCATGAGAACGTACTATCAGTTGCTCACAACTCACCTGATGTCACTTTTTGGTGAGAATGATTGGTTTGAGATAGGGCTTAATACAGAACCTAGGTTAGGACTATTTCTTCTGCTGAGCATGTTTCTCAGCACACAAAATCCTGCTGTCACCAGTTCCAGAAAAAGCCCATAAAATAGCAACTTGTACAAAGGTAGTAATTTTTGTTTATTTTTGTTAGAGCACTCTGCCAATTTCAGTTTTATTCTCTAAGTTGTCCTTTCTCTGGTTTGTTTTTCTAGTTTACATGAGCAAAATAATGTTTAACAGAATCTTACACAGTGAATCAGTAAGCTGTATTACAACACCCACAGCCTCGAAAGGAGGCAAGGACCCACCTATCCCTTGGCAAACAATATTTTAACTTGTTGCTCTGAATGCACTGTGCAGCCCAAAGAAGGCAAAGATATGGTAAGGAGTCAGTATCAGAAGATGGTTTTTCCTTCCCCTGGGAGTTTGCAGCAGTCCATCTTACCTGCTCATAATACAGATAACCAGCAGGGAGACTCCCTGTCACCCTTCCTCAGAGCAAACACAGCATCTAACTCCATAGTTCCCTCGTTCTATTTGGGACCACTGGCTGTAAAATAATTCAAGTATTAATAAATTGCAATAATCAGAAATATTTAATTGACCTTATACAGCAGTTTTGTCAGGGAATAGATTTAGGTCCAGGCAGTGCCTCCGTAATTTGGGAAAAGGTTTATTTTTAATCAATGATGAGAAATTATTGGATACAAACATTTTGCTCAGTTCACTTACAAAGAACCACCAATTGCAGTCTCTTTCAGTGCTGCCGAGTGTTGCACTAAAAATGAGGTACTTTCTCTTGTTATTGCTCCTTGGAAGCCTATATTCCCTTTCAGCTAGAGAACTGCTGATATATTGATCAATACACTGGACGCCTCACTCATCCTTATGCGAGTAGAAAACAGGAGAGCAAAATGTAATGCCTTGTTACTGCTATTGTGACCTTCATAGTGCATATTTGACCTCACAGAAAATCAGTTTTCTGCCTCAGTTGACAGGCAAGATAAAAAATATTGATAATGGTAGAGGATGTTCAGAACCTTGTAGAAAATGTCCCTCACCTTCTGGTCCTGGGCCTTCATTAGTTTTTCTTTCTTGCAGACCTTTTAAACTCAATTTTTGGAAGAGGTAGTGAGTGCACAAAGTCAAAGGGTAAAAGTAGGTTACAAAAAAGAATTCTCCCTTTTAAGCTGCTACCAGTTGTTCAAAATTTTCAGCCTAACTTGACTAGAGTGTCCTTCTCTCAACTGTACTGAAATTCAGGGTTGGAAGGTAAGCAGGGGTCCTGTCCTACAAATTTTACACCTAAATTGCACTCTGGGTAGTAGCTGAATGTAGACAGAGCTGAACTGTGTTGGTTTTGCAACATGTCTTCAACTGCTTTATTCCTTGACACAGATTATGTCTGCATCCAAAACTATGGATGCAAGTTTATTGGACAGCAAACTTCAAAGGCAAACTAGGAGAAGCTGTTGTAAAGTCTGACCTTTCAATTCCTGTTTATTCGCCGTGGTATTTCTTAGCTTGATGGATCTAATCATCTCAGCCAAAATATTTTTTTCTTCTGTTGATCCAGGGATGGAGAAGGGCATAGAACTAATACTCTATGAAATAAAACCAAACACAAAACTAACAAAAATACTAGTTTTGCCTTCAAAGGCTTTTTTTTTTTCTTGAAACTCTTTTCCTTTATTTACTTGTGCTACTAAAAATTCTCAAAATGTTTAAAAAATTCTGACAGGAAAAAAAAAAGGAACTATTGTTTCCATTAAAATGTTGCGTTGGTTTGGTTTAATGTGGCTTGGCTTTGTTTTCTTTCACTTGGTTTCTAAACCATTTTCTTTGAAAAACAGTTTTTTAAGCAAAACTGTCTACCATGTCTTGTGTTTATGTTGGCATCTAGTTTCTAGATATTATCTGGAAGCTGACATGAACTTATTTGTGCTATTTACTTTTGTTACTGGCCAGTCACCAGTATGACATGAGATACTTAGAAATGAACAGCACAAACTGGAGTTGTTCTGTGCCCTGACAGTTACAAAACTGCACCACAGTGATGGTCAAAACTCCTAGGAAAAAGAGAATTTGAGAATAATACCAAGGGATAGTAGCATTATTGTCATTTTACAGAGTCCTTATGAGCACATCTGAATTGGCTGATTCTTCAAAGCTCAGTCTTACATTTCTATTCATCATCATGTATTTCCCTCACACACAAATCAGCTTATCAATGACAGGCTATGTGAGAAATTTGGTTCAAATAAGGGAGGCTTCGTAGAGAGCGTGTTATCCAGGTGGATAACTGCATCATGAGTGTTAGGCAAACATAGGCTAACATTTTATGATGTTTCCAAATCATTTACATGTTCTTGTAATATTTTATAAATAGGAACCAGACAGACTATTAATTTCAAGCTCCAGGGTAGTCTATATAATCAGCTAACCATAAAAAACTGAGCTGTTAATGGAATCTGGATAATTTTTTGTTGTATTCATCACACTGTGTCTCTTAGCTTCCAACTCTACTCTTTTTACAATTTCAGCACTGAATTACATCCGATATGTGGCATATCACAGGCCAAGCAAGACCTTGAGGAGCAGCCCGGAAAAAAGCTACAGAGACAATCTGCAGCTGAAGATTATATTTCCAGCTATAGCATAGGATTTGACCCAGCAGAGAATGACTTTGACTATGGTTTATGCAATGAAGTAGTTAACGTAGCTTGCTCACCAAAACCTGATGCTTTCAATCCATGTGAAGATATCATGGGATACAACATTCTCAGAGTCCTGATATGGTTTATCAGCATTTTAGCTATCACAGGGAACATTGTTGTCCTCATTGTTTTAATAAGCAGTCAATACAAACTCACTGTACCTCGCTTTCTAATGTGCAATCTTGCATTTGCAGACCTCTGCATAGGTATCTATCTGTTATTTATTGCATCTGTAGATATCCAGACCAAAAGCCAGTATTACAACTATGCCATAGACTGGCAAACTGGGGCAGGATGCAATACTGCAGGATTTTTCACAGTGTTTGCAAGTGAACTCTCAGTCTACACACTGACTGTGATCACCCTGGAAAGGTGGCACACCATCACCTACGCCATGCAGCTGGACCGCAAGGTTCGTTTGCAACATGCTGTGATTATAATGGTTTTTGGCTGGATGTTTGCTTTCACAGTAGCACTTCTTCCCATTTTTGGAGTCAGCAGCTACATGAAGGTCAGCATCTGCTTACCCATGGATATAGAAACACCATTTTCTCAGGCTTATGTTGTATCTCTTTTAGTGTTGAATGTACTTGCATTTGTGATTATATGTGTCTGCTACATCTGCATCTACTCTACTGTGAGAAACCCTGATGTCATCTCTTCCAACAGTGACACAAAAATTGCCAAGCGGATGGCCATACTGATCTTCACAGACTTCCTCTGCATGGCGCCGATATCTTTTTTTGCAATATCAGCCTCACTCAAGGTTCCCCTCATCACAGTGTCCAAATCCAAGATTCTTCTGGTTTTGTTTTACCCCATCAACTCCTGTGCTAACCCTTTCCTTTATGCCATCTTCACCAAGACTTTCCGCAGGGATTTCTTCATTCTGTTAAGCAAGTTTGGTTGCTGTGAAATGCAAGCCCAGATTTACAGAACAGAGACCTCCTCATCTGCTCCTTATTTCCACACAAGAAATGGCCATTTCCCTCCTGCATCAAAAAACAGTGATGGCACTGCTTATTCATTGGTTCCTCTGAATCACTTGAAATGAAAAACTTGCATGAATTTGTGTCTGAGGCAGTGTGATAATCACTTTCAACAGTGAATTTGAATAATGACTTCAGCATAGAATGTAAACTTATGTTTTATGAGGAAAGAAAATATTATTTCCACTTTGCTATTTTTGTTCAATGAACTGCCTTCAGAGATAACACACCATCTTCATCAGTTCTTGAAGAACAAAGTGCCAAAGTTTTCTCATAAACTTGTCTTAAGAAAAAAAGGAGATCATAAACTGGTATCTCCCACCATTCAGGCAGAGATTTCCTTCATCTTAGGAAGATGTTAGCTGGTTACTGAGAATTAAGTAGTGGTTATATATACAGTTGGAAGAAAAACTAATATGTAGAAATAATTTCTTTTCCCATGAAGTGTGTTATAACAATGACAGATAATTAGGATTTTTTTCATTCATCATATTTCTTGGGGTTAGAGGAGATAGAAGGTCAACTTAATCCCTCCTTCAGCATAGATTTACTAAGAGCGAGAATATCTTGTGTTCTCTCCATTTCTGTTGACCACAACAAACAGGCAGAAGAGATCTCCAGCTGTTCTGTTGTTTTCTGTTCCACACTGCATGGACCTGCCTTACTCTGCAGAAAAGTGTCACTTTGGGTGGGATTTGTGTGGATTTAAATTGACAGGCTCAGAGAAACATACTTTGTCTGAGTTTGCATCAGGGAATTGTTTTGGTTTAGGCTTTGTTTTCAAAGTAAGAAAGAGCAAGAACAAAGGCAGGAGAAACCCCTCATAATAAGGAGGATGTTCTCTCAAGTTGTTCTCAGAAAATTAGGTTGAATTCACTTTTGTGTGTCCGGGCCCCTTGGATATGCCAAGATGGGCCAACGGGCTGCTCTAAGGTGATACACAAGGCATGTTTGCCTTACAACAGTGTTAGTGCATTACACTGCCTGGACTGTGTAAAGGACAATGGACCTAGATGTGGCTTTTAAAACCCTAAACTTTCCATCAAGATTTCCTGATTTTACAGGGGTTTTTACTAGCATCTCAATGAATGTCCAGACTTTTTACATTATTTGAATATCAAACTTTTTGAGTGTTAATTATTTGAAATTGCTACAAAGATTTAGAAATGTGTAGGGTTTTCTCATTCTGATTGTGTGTGTATCTGTGGATACGTGGGCATAAAGAAAACACCAAGAGAGGAGTCTGGGCTTTGTTCCCACCTCACAAACAATTCATAGTTCTGCCCCATGAGATTATAAATCTTTGGAGTCTTCATGGTTAAATGGGATGTGCTTTGAGTATTTCCTACCTACAACTCATAAAATTTCAGTAGCAAATCTTGATGTTTCTATCCATAATTTTCCCTGTCATGAGCTTCACATTTTAGCATCTGAACCTGACGTGAATAACTACAGGAGGTGATTATTCATTCAGTCTTAGCCAGAGAAGGAACTATCACTTCCCTAGTGCATAAGACAGGGAAGATCAAAAAGAGTGTGTTTTGGCGGGTGCAATTTCATTACTCAACACAAGTAACACTCCCTCCAAGATCCAGAAGGAAGAATGAAAGAGAAAAGCAGAAAAGACAGTTCATCTCTGGGAAGAACTTCTGACTATTCAGAGGAATAATTTTTTTCAAAATACTTTATGTCATATACAGTGTAATGGTGTGCAGCCATTAAAACCCATGCCAATGGAAGTGATTGAATGATGATGTTCCAAAATGACAAATATTCTAGTTACATTAAAAAAAGGCTTTTGATTCTATTCCTGGGCCAAAAATTAGGGGTGTTATTTGGCAAATACTACCCCATTTCTGTTGATAAATAGGGAAAGTTCATGTAGTGTATCACGTCACGCTTTTTTGCCTGGGTGCTGCCCATTTGCCAAGATGAGATCTGGCAGTTCAGGAAAGCACAGGCGTCGTAGTCTAGAAAGCAGTTTTGTAAATCCTCTCACAGATACATCAGGAACATGGGCTTGATACAGTGATCTGCTTCATGTAAACTCATTGCCCAGACATTTGCAGAATCAGGGCACATTTAAATATACTTTACAAATTAACATCCCTGAAAAGAGACTTTGCAGGATTGTGTGTTATATACAGAGTCAGATCAGTGCCCAAGGGATAAAGCCATCTTAGGCCATGGCTCTTCCTCCAGAGGAGGCCAGAGTTAATACTTGAAGAGCAAGTAGACCCTGTATAATTGGATACCTTTCCTTGTTCCTAGCAAGAGGACATGTCCTGTCCACACATGCTGCTCAGGAGCTCTGGTGGCAACTCAGGCCATGGCAGTACCTCCAAAGCTGAGTGGTTGACCATGTGATTGCCAAGACAAAAACCTCCTTCTTCTAGTCCTTAGAACTCCTCAGCTGTAACTATTCTTTGGATTTTTATTTTAATGATCTTCCAGATTGTGAGAAACATTGTGTGATCTGTGTCTCCCCCTGTGTGGGACATTGGTCTGTTTGTAGCAATTTTTAAGCAGGTGTTTTTTGTTTGTTTTTTTTTTTTATTTGAAGAAAGCAGTATAAGAAATAAAAGCAAGATAGTTCTTTTCATGCTTGCAATGTACAAAAAGCCAGCTGGTGTCTGGTGTGGATTTTCTCAGCACTGAACAACATGTTTATGTTGTAATCTTTAAACTGTTTTACATTTCCCTTTTTGAAATCTATTTTAATAAAACCAATATCACAACAAAGTGCCTTGAGAACAAGTGTATGGCCAGGGATATGCTGACAAAGTATGCAATAAATGTTACTGCTTATCTGGAGAGCTCCATTTATGTGGCACAGCCTCCACAGTCGGGTCACTGTGACCTACAGATGAAGCTCGGCTGATGAGAGACTGCACAGAAAATCCTCCTGTAGCCTCCTGGGGAGTTGACAAAGCACAGAAAGGTATGTTTGAAAGGTCTTCAACAAATAACTTAGGAAGGCTAACCTGATTTGTTTTAATAAACATCTTCTATTAATTCATGTTTCTTATGAAATAATTATCCATTGGTAGAGCTCAGACAGGCATTTTTCTCCTTTACAGTATATATAAATGCCTCTTCTTATGTGATATATTCTAATTTTCTTTCCCTCCTTTTTACAGCCAGGGCTTGAAATTCTATTTTGTTGAATATTCTGCTCAGACAAATAAATAAGTGTGTGTCTGTGTGTGCACTTGTGCCCACATATGTGGGAAAGACAGGCCACAGGTAACAGGAAAACCGAGTCAAACCCTATCTTCGACTCATAGGAAAAAAACTTGGAGTTGTTCTGTCTTGGAGCCCATTGCTAGCTTACTGCCAAGAGCAGCTTACAGTAGATAATATTGTAATACCTTCTGGTTTTCCTCACTGCCCTTATGTGGCCAACCATTGCCTTTTAGTCTTCACCAAACCCCCATTTAAAGAGTTATGACTCTCTTTGCCCTTATGGTGCCATCATCAGTGATACAAAGAGACTGCGCTGGCAGTGAGGACGTGATAAGCAACTTCTTTATCTGTTTGATAGAAGCATCATTCCTTCAGGCATGTACCTTGTGGAGAACCCAATTCTGACCTCCCTGAGAAACATTCATCTGATGTTGTGGTGGGAAATGAGAAATGGGACCACTTCAGCTTGGCAGACTGAGGGCAGCAGCACAGAAATTGCCACCATGGGTAAAGGTAATAGAAGCAGCTGGTCAAAAACATCAATAAAGCAAAACCCTGACTCAGTAGAGAAAATGAACCACGATCCATTTTCTTTATAACTTTGCTCTGGGGTTTGTAGAGATATGCCAAGCAGAGTTTGCTCATTAGAAGGCAGGTCTGTGTTTGAGCTCGTTAGGAATGCAAGATGAGATTTGCATCCCATTTAGCAAGTCTTCAAATCATTTGACCACATTTCTTCCTGTACATTCCCTCCTAATCATTCCACTGAGGACACGGCAGATAATCTTACATTTAATTTATGCAGCTTTGTTGTTAAGAAGAGTTAATAATGTGAAATGATTTACCCTCAAGGAATAATTTAAACATCCCTCCCCCTCCCTGAATGAAAGAACACAAAAGAAAGGTGGGTCTGGTTCAAATGGTCAAGTAAGCACATACAAACCTCCTCACAGATTTGCATCTTTAATACAGGCATATGCAATATCCCATTGTGTATGCAAATGTGAATGGCACATATACACTCTTCTTCAGTGAGAGTTTTTGTCTAAGTACTTGGTTACAAGCACATATTTGAAAATCTGGGCCTTGTTGCTTTAAAATATTCAAGCATAGGAGTAGGATTTTATAGCTGTCATCTGGATAATTAAACTGTTCATTAACAGTTGTTCTCAAACCAGTAGGTGACCTTTAATTAGGGATGAAAGTACTCAGGAATGGATTTCAAGCATTAAAAAGCTGCAGGGGAACCCTTTGCCCCGACTTCCCCAAGTCCATTGCAAGCCTTTCATAAAGCATTGGTTTTCCAAGAAAAATGATGCTGGGTGAGACAAAAATATGTTTCCAGGCCCAAATTATCAGATGCATGCTTAACTTAACCTTGTTGTAACTGAAATATTGTCTTTTGTTTTTTCTGTCTATGCAGAATTTTCTGTGTTAACCTGGGTCTTTGTTACCCCAACCTGGACATCTGCATCAACTCGTACCCCCACAAAAAAAAAAAAAAAAAAAAAATCAGGAAAAATTAGCAAATTCACAATGAGAGCAGTGCACAGATGGGAATGGGCTGTATTTGTGAGTGGGTGGAAGATTGCAGGGCAGAATTGAGCAGTACGGACATTTCTGTTGAGTCATCTGAATACCCTGTGCTAAAATTTTGCATTAAGGGGGCTATTTTGGCTGAAGTATAATTCCTAGGAACTAATAGAAATCTGCGTGGAAAAATCCTATGGAGAGACAAAAGGAAGTTCAAGTCAGGGTGTTTTATTTCATTATTGAAGAACTGTGATAAAAGAAAAAAAAGCAAAAGATTGATATAAAGAGCATGTATATGCTGTCTCTGGGAAAAGAAGTAGCATCTCCTTTAGGGACCATCCAGGCACCACACTGGACCATCATCAGTCACCTTTGCATTGCAATTGTATATATTGCTTGGGAGCTACAAATGCCTGATTAGCTTTAAATGCTCCCAGTTTCTTCTTTTCTTGACTATGTTGTATGGACAGGTATGTACCCCTTGGATATCTGTACTCTTGACTCTTCATTGCCTCAACTTTACCCCGTCTTGGTCCTTTCCAAAATGACGGTTTGTGCTGTCTGTACTTACAAGTGGTCTGCTTTTAGCTGCAGTCATGTAGGAACAGAATCCACATCCCTTAGAAGTATTTCTTCAGAAATCCACAACTGGAAGATCAGAAGCCTGCTTCTAGCTCTCTGTACTGGCATGCATGTCTTCTTATGCTGCTTTCCAGCTTCTCTCTCCCATTTTTGATTTTTTGTTTGAGTGACTGTTCTGAGGATAACTGGCCTTTTACCAAGCTTAAGACATTCTGCTTTGAAATAGTCACTGTTTGAGCCAGATGACTTCCTTGAATCAGGGTGAAGAAAATAAATCCCCCTCCCTGACTCTACACATTCCCTGGACTTTGCTGGAGGAGTGGGAAATCTTATTTTTACAGAGGTGATTCACAGTTTTCCTTTTCCACATTGACAGCTGCATTTTAGCCTTGTCCCACAGATGTCACAGTGGCATAAGACATCCCTAAATGCCCTGGGAGAGACTGGGGAAAGAGGAGGAAGGAACCAGTCTCAATAAAGTGGGGCCATCAAAAGGTAGAAACACACAGCCAAATTAGAGCAGTATCCCCCCATGCTCCATTCTCTCACTGTCAGAATCATTATCAAGGAAAAGCCCAAAGCCATTCTCCTTTTATTCCTGTACCAAGGTCTACACTAAGACCGAATTTACTCTGCCATGGGATGTCTGCATATACCTGTATGGCAGGAAGCTGTACTAAATATCAAGTTTAGCAAGTGGCTTTGCTCCATGCTGTAGCTGTGCCGAACTACTGTTTCTCAGCAGAACTAAATTGCCTGGACTAGGCAAAAAATTGAGTTGAACTAGACTTCTTTCTAGAAGTGGCATATCCATGGCAGAGTGTTTTCAACCACATTAGATTAATCAAGTTTTGGGGGGTTTTTTTCCATCAATTTCAGCTTCTCCTGCTACCCAGCATTACCTTTCTCCTGGACTATTTATTCTTCCTTCCTTCAGCAACCACTGCTGACCACAACCACCACTTTTATTATCAGTTTTCCTTCCTTCCATGGATGGTGGCATCTTTTTGTGTAATTACATTGAAGTTGCAACTGTAACACTCATTAGTCACTGAAAAAGCTTGCAAGGCGTCAGCATTCTATTTTTTCACATGAAGGTGTTGTTTACCTTATGGTAACACTTAGAATGTTTTTCCACACATTTAACACCATCGTTACTATTTCTCAGCTTCAGCATCTGTCCTACAGTACACTATTAATGAAGGCACCAGCTTGGTTGTGCCTTTGGTCTCAGTCTCACTATCCCTTGTGCACCTGTGTAAACAAGTGCCATAATTCTCAGATCCTCAAAAGAGACCTCCCAGTTTGACTACCCTGATTGTAGGTGCTAGTCCTGTTTTGATGTTCATGAGTGACAGCAAAAGAGATGTGCTTTCATCCATGAGGGCCATCTGTGAAGGCTTGAGAAACTGGGGAGGAAAAGGGTGACCTGCATTCAGAAGAGCCTTGTCATTGCTCAAAGACCTCAAAGGGCACTTGAAGGGCAGCCAAATCGCAACATCTGTAATTGCAATCTGGCATCTCTCCTTGTTGCTGTAGGTAAACAACTATGTATCACACAGTATTAGAGGGCAGCACCACCAGTGCTAAGCTGTGTCCCAGAACTCAGGATGTTGGAGTTCCAGTTTGTAAAGCACGGGACCTCTCCTGTAAAACATGCATGCATGCATTTGTCACCCTGAGTCAAAAAAGGTCACTAAGAGTTAACTAGTTGAGTAATCAGGCAATTAGTTCTGCAACTAATTAGGTGTGACCTAATTTCTGGAAAATAACCATCCAGGAATCCTTTAGTTTGTTTCCTTTCTTGGAATAATTCATCAGCAAATACATTTGTTTTCTTTCTGCAAAGGGTCTCATGTGAATTGTAGCCCAAGTGACTTCTGGTTACTTCTTTCATTATTAAAGAGCTTGTGTCCCTTTTTTTCAAAAGCTGACAAACAATGCCAGTGGTGTCTGGCATCCTCTTGTCTATCAGACACAGATGGCAATGCCTAAGGCTGCGAGCAAGCTGAGGCTGTTTGCATAATGCAATCTCCCCACTTTTCCCACTTCTGCAAAGCTCAGGTTAACAGCTTTAGGTAGACAACAGTGAACAATGTAGTTGGAGAACTTCAGAGGGACCTCAGGAATTAGGTGTCCAGGATTCACGGACATTCATGGGCAGAACTCCTTTGAAAGCTTGAGGTTTCAGCATCCCTATAGTCTTGGAAAACTGAGGGAAGAGGTTATGGTTTTGAAAAAGACAATATGATCATCTGCCCTACTTTAATTAATACTTGCTGACAAAAAGGCTAGTCCCCAGCAGTGCCCTTCTTACCCTCATAGTTTTCTCCCCCTCCCAAAAGAATGAAAAGACTTTTGAAGGGTAAATCTGAAGAAGCATTCACTGCTATCAGAGTGAGAAGAATTACAAATGAGGGAGGGAGGAAAGGAGGGAGATGGATGGATGGATGGATGGATGGATGGATGGATGGATGGATGGATGGATGGACGGACAGTGTCCAGGAAAACAAGATGCACTCAACAGGAGCTTTTGCCATATTTCAGGAGTAGAACAATTTTCTTAAGCCTGCGCCCAGAAACCAGACAGTATTGGAGCAAAATCTTCTATCTCCTGTACTCTTCAGCCAGCAAAGAGAAGATGATTGTTGGAGGAGAAAGTCCTAGTGAGGCTTTCATAGGCTTTATACTTCTTTTTAATGTTGGCAAACTCTGACGAAAAAAGTGTTGGGAAGAAGGGAGAGGGATGACAGAATGAAATTTCTCTTACTTAAGATGAAACTATACAAATAATTTTTATGAAGGGAGTGAAAACATTTGCACTGAGGTGGCTCATAAAAACCCCCAATGTTTAATTTTTCTAAGCTGGGCCTCCTAGAGCGAGCAATGCTGTGCACAGAGACTAATATTCATCCCTGTTCGGAGAACAAGCACAAGGACTATTTCCACAATAAATGACCTTTAAAGTGGGGCTGACATGATATGTAAGTTTTGCGCTGGCCCTCTGCACTGCAGCAAATTGCATGTTGAAGAGGGAATGCTTGTCTTTTGCCTATGAGAGATTTCCCATTCCTGCTGCATCGCCGCCAGCCACTCCTAACAGTCATTTGTTTATGTGCACTTTTGGCTCCAAGGCTCTGCATCATGTAATAGCACAAGAGCAACATACTATTTTAAAATAAAACGCATGGTAAAATTCTTCCCAAAAGATAGGCAACTCCTGCCTATTACCTGGGATTGGAAGTCTTTTTTGAGCTGAAAATCACAGAAAAGAGACAAAGAGGCTACTGGAGCATATGAGCTCCTGTCCTAGCTGTATGGAAAAAAAACAAAAACAAAAAAAAAAAAAAAAAAATGGGGAAGAAAGCCTAGTCAAAGAGAAGGTATATTGGATTTGGATGTCTCAGCTCTCAGACTCTCCAAGCAAACATCCTCTTCTCTGCAAGAGGGTGGTTGAAGGGCTGAAAGGTGATGAGAGGGCAGGGTAGAGCCCACAAAATAATGTCTTCTCAACTGTCAAGTAGCCGGGCTGGTCATTGCTTTTGACAGGGATATATGTATTCTTATCTAGAAACAAAACCAAATTAGCTCCTCTGTTTAATTACAACCAAATTTACACTCACACACACAAAAAAAATGTTTCACCACCAAGCACTACTTTTGCTATTATTGAATGCAATTCTCTCACTGCCTCATCACCTCTGGACTTTATCTCCATCTTTTCTTACAGTTTTCACAAGAACAATCTTTTTTTAATCAAGTCCTTCCTACCACCAGAAAGCCTGTCTGCAAGGAGCCATTCTTGCCATCCTCCCATGCCTGTCCAGGGTACTGATATGTCCACTAGTGGCAGAGTAAACTCTCTTCCTACCCATCTCTGCACAGTGACAGGTATGCCAGGACCCCATCCCTTGTTGCCTCCTGGGCAATATGGTCAAAAATCAACAATCACAGCAGCATCTGCAAACTGGCTTGAGCCTCTTCTTCACACCTCAGAGGTCATCTGAGCTGCACAGCCTGACAAACTTAAAAATCTATATGCAAGGCGTGTTCTCTCTGGACTACAAGTTAGGTGCTGCAAAACAAGAGCAAGACCTTGTTGCCTTTGCAGAATTGCTTTTGATCACCTGCTGCGTAAGGGTAACTTGCAGAGAAAAGTATGTGAAATAATTGAGCATATATTTTCCCATGTACTGTGTGGGCATTAAAGCAAAACAGATAGTGGGGGCTGCATGGAGGAGAGCAGACAGTGGGCTGGGGTATTCCTGCCCTCCCCTTGTTTCACACAGTTCCTTTGTTCCAGTGCATAATTTTATTATGCAAGTGTGTATGGTGAGCAAAGGAGCAAGAATGGAGCTAGGGAAATTAACATGTGCTTTGCTAGTGTGCTATTCTTGCTCCTTGCTAAGAGCCAGGACACAAAAATAAGATGATGCTTGAGCACCATAAACTACTCAATGGCAAGATGTGCAGGCTCCATGAAACCAAGGTAAGCTCAACAGCTACTCAGGAGCCCTGACTTTTTGGGTGGTGGGAGAGCTTGTCCCTCAAGTCTGCATATTCTCTATGTGTAACATTTTAAAAGCTAAAGCATCCACTTTTTCAGAGCAAAAGAAGCCATATGGTTGGTCTGGTTATGAAGATCAGATGGTACTTGCAGTACCTACAGCTCTGCTATAATTACAGCTCCTTCTTGTACTTCATTATTCACCAAGTTGCACATTTCTCTTCTGTAATCTCCTCCCATGTTTTCCTCCACTACCTGGGAAGGCGTGCGTGTTCCCTTTCTCTCTTTTTGCTCAAGTGCTTTTCTGTTTCTAGCCTTCCCTCTCTGCTACATTTTTTTGAACTAACCTAGATATTTCACTTCTGATGGGAATATTCTGTACTCCCCAAGCACACAGTTTAGAGGGGAGATTTGAGGGGCTCAAGGCAGGAAGACTGAGCTTGGTCAAGAGGCTGATGGGTGGAACCATTTTTTTGAGAGATCTAGAAGAAGGAGTGGAAGGATAAGCCTTGGCCTAACCCAAAAGATTTGTCCTCATTTGGGGTAAACCTTTGAAACCAAAGACTGAACCTTTCAGAAGGGCTGGGTTTAGATACATTATGACGGAGAGGTAGAGATGCTATCAATTATGAAAACTGATTGTCACCTTATTTACAGGACATTGTCTGGCATTTTCCAGCTAATAAGAGGAATAGCAGAGTAAAGAAAGCTGCTGTGCTTTAAAAGCCCTGCCAAATAATAAAAAAAAAAAGCACTGCTAAGCAGCCTCTGGCCACAAAATCAGGCTGACTGGATGTGTGAGCCCCACACTTCACAGGTGGCACAGCCAAGCTCCTAGAATTGAGAAGCTGCTGGAGAAAGCAGAAATGCCAATTGCTGGGCAATCGCTGTGAACGTGCTCTTTTTCCTCCTCTTCAAATTCCTAGCTCTTAGTATATTTTCTTTCTTCCTGGTAAGCCCTGCAGGCAGAGAGAAAGGGCACAGCCTCTGCAGATGGGGACCTGGCAATGAGCTGCCCCCACCAGCTGGGTTTGGTGGGGCCAGAGGACAGGGCAAGCTTGTGTAATGCACCCGAGCTCTCCCAGCATCAGGTTTTTGTGACTGCCTGCTGTTTTTGCACTTGTGATGTTTCATCATGGTTTTCTAGCTATTCCCTTTAATGGGATTAAATCACATAGAATATCTAGTCTCAACCCATCCATATTAATAATTCAAAAGCTTCCCTTTTCTCTTCAAGTAGAAAGCTGCTGTCCTGGATTTCTACAATATCCAGTGTTTAGCATATGAATGGGCTGGCATTAGCTACACTGCTGCTCAATACATGTTTCTGTCGAATCCTTCCACATTATTTATAACCTGATTGCTTTGCTTCCTAGACTTGACCCACACATCTGCCAGGAATGGACTTCAGGCTTTCTTCTAGGAGCAGTGAGTATTGCTTTCTCCTTTATCACATCTACAGCCTCATCAAGTTTTTCTGCACAGCTCGTTTAACCCTTTCTCTTGCCATGACTGAGGGAGAAGAAGCTGTTACCCTCTTTCTCCAAACTTCTCTTAGACCAAAATTATTCCTCCTTTAGCTTTTTCTGCTTTATCTAGAAGAAGGATCTGACATTCTAGTGTAGCTTAATGAAAACGTGCATATGGTACTAAAAGAAAAACCAGGACTGACTTGTTGCTTTCAGTTTAGGGAGCAATAGTCTTCACATTGCAACATATACACTGTAAATTCAGGCAATCTTCTATTGACCTCTGAGCCGTTTTGAACAAATGATATAAATTCTTCTGCAGAGGTTCAAGGTCCTGACACATTAGAGATTGTTGTGAAGTAAAATGTAGTGGCTTGTACAGCTGCTCAGGACAGAGATCCATTTTGATCTGTGATTTACTTTTCTTTCTTGGAAAGTAAGGTTCCACAGACTTGCAGGGAGGTTTTTGCTTACAAACCAGTTCATTTAGCAAAAATACTGTGTATTAGCAAATCCCATGCTTTCACACCTCAGAAAAATGTGCTGATTATGCCACAGAACTTCTGACCTTGCAAGCTTTTCGGTAAGGTCTTTAAAAAACAAACCACAATCTCTTTTTTATAATAATGCCCACATGCTGGTTGCCATCAGGACACTGCTGGGCACCCTTTATTCTCCTTTGCATCAGTCTTTGGGAGTGCTGGCACACATGCAGCAGCTGGAAACACTCACTCACCAGTCTGCTTCCCTAACATCTTTGATCAGGCTCAGGCCATTGCATCCCACAGGAATTTATCATGGTGGGCTTTTACAGCAGTCACTTTGTGCTAGCAAAATAGTGCAAATACTAATAAATTCTGGTCTTGCTTTGTGGCAATACAATAGGCTTTTATGTCGAAGGCTCAGGCTCAGAGGAGGACATGAAAACCAAGGCTGAGCAGCAGGAGCTGACAGAAGTTTCTGAGCAACTGAAAACTTTTGAACAGTCTCAGAATCAGACGTTTTGCCTATGGGAATACAGCAGAGCTTGCAGCCAGGATAGCTGGCGTACAAGTGATGGGCTTGCCCCGTGGCAACCTCAGGCTCTTGGGGCAACCCATGCATAAGAGGCAGAGGCTTGCAGTCCCAAACAGGTGATTGAGCTGCACCTCCAAGGGCATGTCCAACCTGCTTAGGTTCATCAGGGTGCTTGAACAGCTCACCCATACCTTGGTCTATGGAAAATGTGCCACTCATACCAGTGAGAGTGTTTCAAGCTGCTGAATATCAAGGGACATTTTTCCCATTGCCCAAAGAGACACTGACATTTCTGGTCCATGCCTCATGCACCTCAGGCTTGCAAGGTGGTGGGAAGGGCCTCCATTCCTGGGAAATGCCAGAAATGTGCCAGAGGGCACAAACTGCAGGGTTGAGCAGGTCCCTCCTGCTCCAGTTTGTGGCTCAGGAGAAAGCCATGCAACCAGAGGTGAGAGTACTAAGCTGTGTGAGACAGGTCCATTGCAGGGAGCCAATTCCACAATGCTCAGCTCTGCCTCATTCACAGTACACCCTGGGGGGAGGTTTTGCCTGGATCCATCACTCCCCAGATGGCAAACAGCAGGAAAACAGCCTCCAGCATGGCACTGTCTCTTGGCTGCTCCCCCCATCCAAGGTCAGCCCCGTGCCAGGGAGTTTCCTTCTCAGCACTGCTGTGCCAGGAAAATGAGTTGCTCCGAGACTGACATTGCAGTGTGCTCCCACACACAGCTGCAGAGTGAGTTATTTAACAGCACAGATATTACTGAGGCACAGACTGTAACGCCTGTTTTCTTTCTGAAGTGAAAAAGGAGCATTACATCATGCCTATACTGAGAAACACTCCTTTCTTAAGGACAACAGCAGAAAATTTATCTCAGAAAGCATGATTAAAATGCAAGGGTGCTAGCAGCTAGGGAAGGGAGAGGCAAGATTCTTCCACCCTGGTGCTTGTGACCTTGCCCACATTGTTCCTCTATTTCCCACCTGTGGGAGACAACTGTTTGGAGATAGGATAGGGTGTGCAAGGGAAGGTTTGTGGTCCCACCTATGTAAAAGCAGCAAGGTGTCCAGCATTTCCTGGGGGATCTGAGGAGAGAAAAGAACTGTGAGGATCCCTGCAGTGCACACTCAAGTTTGACATGGAAGGGTGAGAAGGGACGTGAGGGGATGGTCACCTTGCTGGTCCTGACCTATAGCCAGCCCTGTTAACCTCCCTCCAGAGGGACCTCAGCACATGCTGTGATAAGAATTTATTCCATCTACAACCACTCTGCAAGTGCTCAGCATTCTGCACATCGACAGCATCTGAAATGTGCTGGAAAAGGGCTGAGTCAGATCATTGACTACGGCTGGTGTTGTAGTTTCTCCTGTGCTATGTAGAAGATGCCCAGATTTCAATTCTGCTGCCCATGCTGTTGAAGCTGACAGGACTTAGGATCCTTTTAATACCAGGTGAAAAGTTGGAGACAGTGCTGCACACATGAGTGAACCCTTATAGGAATCTGACAGGGAAGATTCTCTCACAGCAAAAAGGCAGGCATTCATTTCGATATATCTTTTTTCACATACTGCTCCAAATCTGTAATTTCGTTGCTGTCTCCCCTTGTTCTCAGATAAGCATTGCACCTAGAAGGAAATTCAGAAAAATGGGTTAGTTTATTTCCAGCCCTGTAAGAGATGCACATTCACTTCAGAATTTCTCTCTCTGCACTGGGGAGACTTATTCTATGCTTTCAAGGGGTTTTTAAGGCATTTCCAGGTTTTTTCATTTATGGGACAAAAGGCTAATTATATCAATAAAAAGACAATGTGCTCTGGGAGTTAAGTCTGTTATACTGAGGTTATAACTCCTGTATAGGGGCCAGCTCTCTGAGATTCCCAGTAATTCCTACAAAATGCTTCACATGCTCAGGAGGAAGATAGTCAGAGTTTCCTTGGAAAGGCCATGGGTAAGTGTTTTCTTTGTATCATTACACAAAAGTTGATACCCAGGTTGAATATTTCGAACACAGGTGGTTTAAATGGGCTGCAGTGGTAGTGCTCACTGAAGATTTACCCTTAATCCATTTAATGATATCAGATAGTGTTTCGTGATTACACTGAGAAACTGTTATTTAATCTGCTTTAACAAGAAAACTTATTTTGATTTTTTCTGAATTGTAAGCTGTACCACAATAACTTAGTAAAATACCAAGAATTTAAATGTCATATGTTGGCCTAGCTTGTTCACATTTTATTTATGAATTAAAATGATAGAAGAGATGCTTTCTTTGAAAAATTTGAGAAAAGTCCGAAAGTTAAAACAGCAGCAGCAAAACCCCCACAAAATGAAACTTTGAACACCACCGTGTTCCTGGAGTTATTCTTGGAAAGGTTGTCATATTTGTGTGAAATTCCGAGGAGGGAATGTATGCAAGCATTCTGCTCAGCATGAACCCCAAACACCCACAACACTGCTAGATTAAGTGTAATAATATGTTTCAAAAGGGAGAAACACTGCAAAGCAAATTGCACAACCCTTCAGTGCATTTTCCCACCCAGAAGGGAAAGGTGCCAGGGGAATATTGTTTTTCCACCAAACACACCAGATTCACAACAATGAACCACAAGGCTCCAAGAGAAACATACAGCCAGGTTGCCAGCAGCAGAAAAACATGACCACAGAAAGCAGAGATCAGTCTCTCAGGAAGAAGGGGTTCTCCATAGGAGGATTGCTCCCATCAAAGCTGCAGCTGTCATCTCCTGGACCATAGGCAGAGGCACTGCCCTGGGAATTATTTATTTCTTCTTAGAAGCAGTGTTACTGAGCATACATGTCTGCTGAGGAATGAACTTATGGTTTTGTGTAACAGGAAAATCAGGACATGAAATAGAATTTCTGAAGACTCATTCCCATGAGAGTGCCTGAATTTCATTAAATAAGTGAAGGAATATCTGCAACATAAAATGCTCTTTGTTTGCATGCTCTTAACATATGTAGTTTTATTCCTTAATATTTCCTTCCTGTCACTGGTCTTGTAAGATTACTGAAGTCTTGATGATAAAGGACATCCTACCTCACATGCTCCATCAGTGAAGCTTGCATGACATATATATGATTTACCATGTGAGCACACAGAGTACCACATTAACAACACAATGAGAGTGTGGGGTTAATCTTAAACACATGATGGGACAACACTAGGCAACTCATTGCCTAAATCACGATGAAAATCTAGACTGAAAAGTCCAGTTCTCCATTAGGTATGCACATGGTGCTTTTCAGATTGCTAGAAGAGTATATTCTTCTCAGGGCTAGCTCAAGGCTCCTTGGCTATTTTGCTGCCTCAAGGATGAGGACAAAAATACCTAATGCAGACATAAAGTAGAATCACAGTGAGAGCCCTCCAGATCCACCCAGCATTGTTCCCCCTGGCTAAACCAAGCCTGACTTAATTTTGAAAAAAACTCCTTCATCATCAGCTTGCTGGAGCAGAGGTCATGGGCAAAATCAGGGTTTTATTTAAATATTGCTACACATTACATTATTGCTTTTCTTTTAGAATCTGAAGTGACTGTCCCGCCTTTATTGGAACAGATGCTCTATGGCATCAAATCATGTATTAACTAATTGTCTCCCTCCAATTAATCAGTGTGTCCATTCCTATAGGCAGATTGGGGCATAGTGGTTTACAAACCTGGGCAACCTTCCCCATTCAGCTCACTGGGAGTATGAAAAACACAAGAAAATAAATAATGTGGAACAAAACAAATATCTAACAGAGACTGACACTGACTATCAACATCTGCATGCGAGCTCCGGCAAGGCCCAGAATACTTTCCATGTGGATTTTATTAATGATCATGAAACAAATCAACAGAGATTCTGACACAAGTGATTTTTGTGCTGCTCTGGGGGCAGGTAAATTATTCCATTTGCAATTGCTGCTGAAGATTTGCAGTCTCTAATAGATCTCAAAGAAAATCCTGCTGGAGCTAGGACCAGGAACTAGTTGAGTATCACATGACTTTTAGGTATGACAGAAAATCTTTCTCACTGCTGGTTAGATGCGAATTACTGAGTTTAATTAGTTCAAGCTGCAATCATAAAAGGAAAAAAGATTCAGATATATTTGTTTGCGTCACAACACAGGGAGAAAAAAAAAGGAGTAAAAAAAGGAATAAAACTGCTTAATTGGGAACTATTGTCAGACTGTTGTGAAAGGGTTTGTTAACATCGTTAACAGTCTGAGCGAGTGTAAAGAGGAGTGCTTTAAATTTGTGAATATATTCAGCACATCTGCATATAAGACTGAGTTGTTTATGGTGGCTGCCTCCTGAGGACAGATACCCGCTGGAGTTAGGGCTGCATGAAGCTGCAAACCCCTCTTCCCAGAGGGCACACATCTTGTCTCAAGCAGAGATGTTCTGCAGAGATGCTCTGCCAGCTCAGAGGCAAAGGCAGACACATTAATGATGTATTAGTGCACCACAGACTGTTGTTCTAGGATTCAAAGCTGCACTCCAGTGATGTAGCATAACCACAGGAGGCTTGTGCTTAGTATTGAGGTTAGCAAGGATTCTTCTTTCA
Organism: Xenops minutus; assembly: GCA_035221455.1. Lineage (NCBI taxonomy): Eukaryota > Metazoa > Chordata > Aves > Passeriformes > Furnariidae > Xenops > Xenops minutus. Next base: position 12,276,819 of record JAWWEE010000105.1, read on the forward strand.
GAAGTAATCTCACTCTCAGTTTATTTTTCTTGGTTTCAGTGTTTTGTTGTATAGCTTAGGAAATAATGAGCTGCCTTTTTTTTTTCTCAATTTTGTGATTGATCTGAAAACTTATAAGAAATTTGTTTCACATCATATCAGATTATTTACATTTGTACCTGAAAAATTACCTAGAAAAACTCTAAGAAATTTATATTCCAGATGAGGCAAAAGAATGCCATATTTGACTTAAAAATCAAGTGGTCTGGATACAGTTTTCTGGTATGTAATCAAGTCTTATATTTTAAAATAAAATTTATGTCAAGTTTAAATGAAAAACAACATGTTCTGTGGAAATTTTAAAAATTAATGTAAAGCATTGAAACCAAGCCTTTCATTTAAAAAAAAAAAAAATAAACCCAAATCTTCAAAACCATGGGGTTTTTTTCAATAATTTAATTGTCAGCTATCTTTTCTTTCTTCCTTGTCTCAGTTGGTTACTAATTAACGGCAATGGGAAATCTCTGGTGCCAAAGAGGTTATAAAAGTTGCTGTGATCACTGTTGTAAGCATACAGCACAAGTCACCAATAATTCTAATGATCTAAAGAAAAACCACTAGTCCTGCCTTACAGATGGAAAACATGAGGCATAGATCCTGAAATCACCTGTTGTTGTCATGGAGCACATCTAAAATTGATCAAGTAGCACGGCCCAGAAAGAGTGGAGCTATAAGGAAAAATATCTGAAGAGATCCACAATACTTGTCTTTGGTTTACAGCACCCACATGGATAGTCCTTGCTCTGTATTTATTTCTAGTCGAGGCCCATAATGCTGAACCCACATTGACAGGCAGAGTGTTTTAGGTGCGTGTCTCTAGCTTGCTCTGAAAAGGCCATGTGGTCCAAGACTTCTCCACAGTGGGAACCAAAAGTAGAGTGAGGAGGAATTTAATTTCTAAACCCACCCTGGTTCTGCCTGAAGATGCTAATGCAGATACTGCATTGCGAGTACTGAGAGAGCCTGGGTCTCTGAATTGCTAATTATGGACTCATAATTTTCTCACTTCTAACTTGCAAGAGGTCTATTGTGAAATGGTTTGAGTGTTTCAGCAGTACTAGCCAAAAAATGTGAGTTCCAGAAGTAGTCACAGTCACAGGCAGTCAACAGTTACTGCTCATTGCCAGAAGATGTGGGCTGTCCCAATTCCATTTTTCAAACATTTTCAAACAGTTTTCTTGTGACATCACCATTATCATAACTATTTATAAATGCATTTGAAAATGCATACCAAGAAAATAAAAATTATTTCAAAATAACACTGATACAAAATCAAATAGATATGAGAGAATCAAGAAAAAATTCAGACTGGAAATTGGAAAACTGGTTCTGATTAATCAAAAAAATGAAACTGAGAAGCAGTCTACATAGTAGATAGTGAGAGCTTGGACCTCCCACTGTTTTAAAATGAGGATGATGTATTTATGAGATTGTATAAAGAAAAGATTAAAACACAAGATTGTTGTATCAATCCCAAAAATTTCAAATTTTCAATATCTTCAAAGCAAAGAGTCGATCAGAGCTCTCTTGTTAATAGTTTTTGTTCACACTTTATCTTGCACTTATGCATGCCTCAGGTCTCTGAGAGTACTAGGACAGGTGATGTGGGAGCTTCGTTTGCTTTTGTCTTCCTCATTATACATATGTAACATGAGTTGTGAAGGGCTGGTCTTTTTCCACCTTCTTCTGAAGCACGAGAACTTGTCCACAGGAGACAGTTCCGTGTGTGCTTAGTGATATTAAACCCCTCCAGGTGCCCATCTGGCATGTTTCCCGCATTTGTTCAAGGTTCAATTAATCATCTGGTTTGGACTCAAGCCCATTTTCCTCCAGATCAGTTTGCAAAAATCATTGTTTCCCTGCCGACTGCTTTTCGTTTCTTTGCTTTCCATCTTTTTCTGTTGCTTTGTATGGCCTTCTTCATGGTGGTCTGGGAGTTTTCTCCAGCTAAAACCTCACCCATATTTGGAGGATTTGGTATTTTACCACATTTCTTCAGTTTATTTTGTAGCCGGTGATGAGACAAATGGTATGAGCGAGAGGTGTTCAGTGGTTCCATGTAATAAAATGCTTAAAACATGGTTGCCTTTGATGGGGAAGGACTGGTTGGGAAGACAGCTCTATTCTTGCAGTCCCCCTCTCCTGTAGGGCAGAATTGACTCACTACATGCTGTATCAGGGTAAGTACTAAATAAATGTAAGAACCAAAGGAGATGCTGGAACAATTACTCATAGTTTTGACCTTGACTCTGTGTCTTCAGTGAGTGGAGTTGAAACTCAAGATCTAGAGCACGGAACTCTTGCCCAAACCAGACTCTGACAGCAGATTTGTGTTATAGTGCAGGTTTTTTACTTTCTAGTTACACCTATAGATTATTCTTTGTGTGCCATTGTGTGACACACTTCTCCTGAAAGATACTTGTACCATTTGAAGGTGAAGCCAATGAGGAATACGGACTATGGTTGATGTTATGGGGTTATGCTACTAAAGCAAAAGGGACCATCTCTTCTTTACATTTCTTCTGAATTTTACCAGTGGTGGATAATGTCAAAGTACCACTGAGAGCTTTGTGCACATGCATTATTCAACACATGCACTTTTTTGTAATAGCTTTTACAAGGGGGAAACAGGGAGGGGTAAGATGTACTGTGTAAACAATATACGGAGAAATTATCAGTATGTACACAATGATAATATTAGGTAATAAAGGTGCTACCAAAATTGATTGATATGCCTTAATAATGCCTTTCCACTTTCCTAAGGGAGCCAGAACAAAATGGAACTGAGACTTTCCTGTGTTGGTGATGATATTTTGTAAGTTCATATTTCTTTTCAATCACTTTCTAGGAAAGGATTTTGCATCGAGAGTGTAATCTTCTCTTAAAGAACTCTGCTAGTGTGCTTCCCTTTATGAACCAACATTAACTGTTATTAAAATACATATTTATTTACATGGAATTGAAAACACTCTTGTTTCATTTGGCTTCTACAAGTATATGGTAATGGTAAATGTGTCGGGTCACTGCGCTCTTTGCATGATATTATGTCTTTTAGATTCTGCTTGCAAATATAGGAATAGATTAGAGCAAAATATATTTTAATATATATCAAAATACAAAGTACTTCAAAATAAAATAATTCTTTTCCAGCTGCCTTTTTTTTTTTATAAGTTGTGCCTAAGGGTTTGATTTCATAGAAGCTAGATGGGTATTCTGCAGTTTTTGCCATCCAGAGATTTTCATTGAAGGGATGAAGATTTTAAAGGTGGTTTGAGATCTCCAAGTTGAGCACTTGTGTTCATAAAAAAAGAACCATTTTCCCATAATGGCAAAGTTACATCTATACAGGATCATTAAAATTCTACAGGAGAAAACAAACAATGTGATTCTGTCAGTGTACCAAAGAGCTGTACCAATGAACAGAAGACCCCAACCCTTCACTGTATTTCACTGCTCTTTAACCCAAGCCTGACAGCAGATTCCCACTCTTTTGCAAACTGAGCTTTAGACTTTAGACTGATGTCTCTGCTCATTTAAACCAGTGAGACATTCCTCATTTCTAAGATTTTAAGGCCAGAAAGGCAAGACCAAGAGTGGTATCTGCATGGCACAGACAACCACACCGGCCTACATGAGTGAGTTTAAATTGTTGTTTAAAGAGAAAAGAAAGAAAAGCATGCCTTTATATATTTATGTCCATCCTGAACAGTATCTCTCCCATCTCTGTTCTTACCCTTTTTTCCTGCTGCATTGCAGAGCTGGCTTTTATCAGCACCTTTTCCTTTTAGGTAGACATATACAATGAACAGCTTGCTTCTTTGCCTTGGATAAACTAGACACACCCTGGTAATAAAAACAACTTCAACCCCTCTTTTTAAAAGAAGTTTAATGGCTGTTAAAGCTGTCTGCACAGCAAGCGATCAGGCCTTTCTGATTAGAAGCTCACTTGCACTGCAGGTTTACTGTCTTCAGGGCATGTTTTCAGACTTGTGCATTATCCAGCCACTCTGTTCTGAACTCTCTCCAATTTCTCAGTGCTTTGGTGCTTCACAGTCAGGATATTGGGATGAGATGCAGTACAATGTTAACCACATCACTGCTGCTTCACAGAGAGCTGCTGTCTCAGCCCCATCCAATCATCAGCCTTTCCCCTGTACACCCAAGCAACACATCTAGCTGCTCAGCCTCAACAGCCCAGCTGGCACACATGTTCAACACACTGTGCATTACAAGCCCTGAGTAGGTCTTGACATTATTGCACTGGAAGATACAATGCTGTTAATGAGATGCCCATCATGCTTTCTCCTTAAACCCATCTCCTTATGTGCCTGCTGCTCTTCCCTCCAACATTATTGATTACTCCACCAGTTTCACCAGTGCTGCAAGATCTACAGATGATGATTACTCCGAAGCATTCATAAAATTGCTAAACAGTAATTGCTGAAGTGTTAACCCAGTATTGGAATAATTCTTGTGGAGACCCGACAGACAAGCTCTCCTTTGGATAACCGTTTTCCACTCACAGTTACATTTTGCAATTAAAAGGATTAATCTGTATATGACCCACCCAGAAAGGGCCCACCATGATATCTCCAGACTACTAATATTTTCATCAAGATGGCAAATTTCAATTGTTTTTCAGAAATCAAAATATACTACATTGACATCATTAAGCTGAGAAAACTGATGTTTCATAAACCTAAAGTAATACTTCTTACATTATTTTTACTTCATTTAATATGGATGTTCTTCTCTTTTTACATAATGTCTCCTTCAGGGAGTTGCTAGATTAATTGGTCTATAATTTGCTGGGTCATTCAATTTACCCTTTTAAATTGTGACATAATACTATCTCGCATCCCTCAGCCCTCATGCTCCAAGACTTACCAGAAATCAGTACAAGCAGTTCATAAAGCTCCTCAGGCAATCCTTACAATGCTTTTGGATACAAGCACTGTAGTCCTGAGATTTTAAAATGTTTAAATTCAATAGTTCCTGTTTAACATCCTTCCTAATTAAGAACAGAAGAGAAAGTGTAACCACACTGAGGCGTGAAACCATCATTCTTCTTCTTTCCTAGCACAGAACAAACAATTATTGAACAATCCTGAGGCAAAGCTTTCAGGAAGAGGTAATATCTTTGTTAGATTAACAAATAGTTTTGATCATACTGATACAGGAGGTCTAATAAAAGATTTTATCACTTTCTGCAAAATCTGCTTTATCTAAATCTTTAAACATGGTTCCAACACCACCATTATGATAAATGTTCCAGTTTTTTAGTATCAAGATAATTTTATCCTCTTTTTCTATGACTCTCCATGTACCAATGATAAGGTTCCACCTGTTTCTCATACATTTGAGGAATCCCCTTTAAAAAAAAAAAAAAAAAGAGATCTAGGCTGTTCAGAAGTTGTTTTAGCCTCTTTTATCAACTTTCTGAACTTTCTGTTAAATAAAAGAGCCTCACATTCCAAATTCCCATCTGGGAAAGCGCATGAATGTGTAAACACACATATTTGGTTTCACTTACAATCACTGCTCCTGCTTCTAACCAGCATGAGGCCGTGGCCTATTTTTCCTCCACTGATGAATTACAGGGGCTCAAAATTTAATAAACCTTTCCTGAAGAGTTTTCTACTATTGTTTGTACTCTGGTGTTTCAATTTTTCTCATTATGATTTTGTCTTTTGAGAATTATCCCTTTTTAGAGCTGAAAAGAAGAAAAGGAGAGAGATTGCTGGATATATATGTTTTCCAGTTAGGATGAGCAAATGCAGTTTGGTTTGATCACTCACCTTTCAACAATGCTTTTTACTTTCTTCTGAAGTAACCAAGCCACCTTATCCAATAGAATAATATCAATACAGGGTTTTCTTAAAGATATGTAAAACATGTTGGGGATTTTTTGTCCTTACTTACCATCTTTAGAGACTTGAAAGTTATGGTGTGAATTGAAGAATGTACATGTGCTCCAAAATTCGACCTCCGCTGCTTATTCCCTCTACTTAAGTCACTTAGATTATTAGGGGATTCTACCTAAATCCTACCTGTGGATAGAAAAGTCTTTGGTCTTCACTCTTTCTCCATCATTCATCCACCATCTCCCAGCCCTTCTGTATCTATCTCTATGACCATCAGCATGTGAGAACTCTTAGAAATAGAGCATTCTGGGGTTCAAATGACATTCAATACAGAGAGCTCCTCTCAGCCCACCATAAGCACATAAAATATATACACACCTCTGCTGCCCAGTTTAATGTTTCTACAGAGGTTATGGTCAGTATCTGGGCTCGCCAGCTATCTTGGTCTTCCAACCAGCTCTCACTACTCCTGATGATGTACAATTTCTTTTCAAAAATGGGAACGTGTAATTCCTTTTAATTGTTGCCCAAGTTTCCCGTGTTGGTATAAAGGCCGTTACAGAACTACTTTCTTTAAATGCCTCAGTGCTTTGGTTCTTTGCATTGCTGTAACCTTGAGTCTAAGTAATACAAATAGAGCAAAGGTGCAGTGTGTCTCTTAATTCACTCTCATTTATATGCTGGTTTAAAGTCTTTAGGGTCACTTTGATCAAGCATCTCCCCAGGAGATGGATAACTGTCTTAGACCCAAGGCAACTCACACATCTTCCAGCCCTCCCCTAGGGCACTTCCCTGACACCCCTTTAGTGTGCTGTCACCCACAGCTCTGCAGTGCCAACACACAGACATATGTCTCCCTTCTCCCTTAAAAGGCAGTTAAAAGTAATGGTTTAGAGAATCATACCCAAACCTCTTCTTAAATGTACTTCCTCCTGGATATTCATGTCTCCAATCTACACTCTATGACACCTAAGCCCAGAGTTCCCCTCCTCCTCCCGAGTACATTCACTGCAGAAAGCTTTTCTGGATGCCCACATAGCATGGTGACACATACCTATTACACTGAAATGATTAACTGTGCTGGTTTTGCTGACTACTGTTTGTGCAATTCACTGCTGTAGCACATAAGAAGTGTCTCCAGCCCCATTAATCACAACATTTCCCTAGGATGTTAGGCATTATGACCACCAGGATATGACCTGCTGCTTCTCTAATATCTACAGGTTATAGGCAAGCCACCTTATGATGCAAACTTGTAGGATCAATAAAGGCCTGAAAGACTAAATATATATTCTTTATTATACAAACCCACATAGAGAGGTCTACCCTCCCCCAAGCACTGTTCCTCCGGGTCTTGCTGTTATAAATAAACTGCATGCTGGCTATTTTGCTTTCACGAACTGGTGTTCCTCAGTCAGTCTTCACAGCCTTGGGATGAGCTGCAGAGATTAGCTCTGGCTGTGCAGCCCTCAGGGATGTATTGTTGTCAGCTTTTCTTTTTTTTTTTTCTGCAAGGAAGAGGAAATTTGACAAGTGCATCTAGTCCTGATAACAAAGCCATTATGGGAAATCAAGTGAGAGTGGTGCCAGTTGCTATGTTGTGTGTCCCTCTGTTCCATTGGTGCTTATGAGTCTATTTAAATTCTTTCTTGTGTCCATGTACCAAGAGTGGGACATGGCATAGTTGCAAAAACCAATCTCATGTCTTCACATGGTAAAACATGAGCAAGTCACTGAAGAATACTAGCTGGGCTAGAGAGCCTGGCTCGCTGACTGAGGCATCCTGCATGTTTTAACAAAGCCACCTAGAAAAAGTATTTGCATTTAAAGGGAGCAGTGGGATAAATCTTCCCCTGGCTCTCTACAGTAAACAAACATTATCTTCAGCAGGACAGATTTGCAGATAATCAGTTCAGTGTGAGTTCTTAGTACAGCACAGTGGCCCTGGACAAATGCAGTCATTAGGTACATAATTAAAGAGTATTGATAGAAGCAGGGAGCTTAGATTTTCTCTGCATATGAGACTTGCCCATCTGTGATGGAAATGCTGCATCTGTCACTCAGAAAAACTCTGAAAAATTAGACAAGATTCCAAGAAATTTCCTGAGAATGACTGAGGAATTTGAAAGCACATTTATGAAAAACCAGCTCCAGGGGTTCATTTATCCCATCAGGTCTGAGGGGTTACTTTGATAGGTCCTAAAAATTTCTATGTGGGGAAAAAGAATTTGAGCAGATCTCAGTTTGTTACCTAGCAGTCAAATGCATCAAAAATTAAATGGCTAGAACCTAAAGATAGAAAAAATGAGACTCTAAACATAGTGCAGTTTTTGAACAGTATTGTATTTAAATACTGGATCAATGTCCCAAGGGTAAATTGGATTCTCCATCTCCTCAGGAAAAATGTGGAATTAAAAGGGGACAAATTGGTTTGCTTTCACCCATGGTTCAAATAAGAATTAACCCAGGGCATTCTTGTGGCCCTGGTGGTTGTTTTGGACTTTCCAGTCTGTCAGTTTCTGTTCCTGAGGTGCAGAGGAGGTGGAGAGCTGACCTGCCTCCTGCCACTCAGCCCTGCTGCCACGCCAGCACAGGAGTTACCTCCATGGGACATCACAGCAGGCACAGAAAGGGACCACAGCCACAGCATCCCCTTCTCCTACTGCTGCAGGGGCAGGGGCACCACTCCAGCTCATGTACAAGTCTATTCATGCCCTCATTCCTTTTTATTTCATTTCTTTCAACACACAGTGCTCAAACACTTCTGAATTTACATCTCTATGGGGTTCAGCTCCTTCTAAACCTACTTCACGCTGCCATATTTTTCTTGTAGTTGGTAATACAGACCTTTTGTCACTCAACATCCCTGCCTCTAGCAACAGGCCCAGGTTTACAGCCTCAGCAAGAAAACCAGACATCAAGAGGCAAACAGCAAAAGTGCCTTTCAATTCCCACAGTGATTCCTGAGGTGACCCTAGCTGGCAGGAGCACTCAGTCATCCTCCCTCTCCTGTATACCTGGGTAGGGCAGAACTCCCCCCTTCTGAGGCTCCTGTTTACACATACATACTCAGGAAGGTCAAAGCAAACCTTCTGCAGGCAGGAGGCGATGCACGTAATTCAAAGCACATTCAGTCTGCAGGAAAATGCTAGGTGGCTTCAGGGTCCTAACACATAGGATCTGCAAGATTTAGCTGGCGTGACAGAGGAAACTGCCTTTTCCTCCTGCCTGTCCTCTCCACTTATTGCTATCACCAAAGCAAGAGCACTGGCAATGGGAAGTTCTAATTCCTGGTGCCACAGTTCATTGCCTCGAGAGTTAATCCAAACTGCAATTGATTGTGTGAGCAATTAATAAGACAGAGTGATAACTGCAGCACTCACTGCGGAGAGGCTGAAGGCAGGCCAAGTTATGACCCTGCTGGAAGAAGTCTCCAGCTAGAGGAGGGAACAGACTGCTAATCAGTTAAATCTTCCCAACATGAATCACTGGAGTTTGTGCAGCAGAGTCTTTAATTCACTATAATTTAATTCTCTGAGGCATAAACTACAGAGATCTACAGCCACTTGAAACTTCCAAGCGAGAGCATCCAGGAATGCTATGAATTTTCCTGTGTCTTCACACCTCCAGTTCAATTTCTACCTCTCACACAGACATGGATCTAGAGCCATGTAACTGCTTTGCAGGCTCAGCCTCATGCAAACTCCCAAGGAGAGGTCTCTTATCTAAAGACAATTAATATTTATATTTTTCATGGAAATCTAGAACTACATTTTAAGATTAATGAATCCTTTATATTTAAAATTATAACTTGTAAAGTTATCCTTATCTTGTCCCAGAAAGTTGCTTCTTTTAAACTGTAAGGATGGTGCTTCCCTGATACACTTACTTATAGAGAGATGGTAAGGAAATATTTAACTCTAGTAGAATTTCATCAAGCTTATGAAAGTTCCTATGCTTTTATATTTACTTCAGAGGTTTAGGTTGGGTATTGGTCTGTTTATTTTTAAGAAAATATTTTTGTTTTTCCATACATCACCAGGATACAACTCTGAGTTTGTAGAAATGACCACAATGCAAAAGTGGCTCATCTGGACCAGTCAGGAATTCACACTCATATATGTAAATCATCTCCTGCACTAATGCAATGAGTAATTCTGTCTGTTCTTGCCTGATCCTTTAGAGAAGAGGAAATGTTGAAACTGAACCTGGAATACCACATTACAATTGTTAGATGCAATAGGAAGGCAATCAGCAGGCCAGGTTAATCAACTATTCGAAATTCCCTCAAATGACACCTTTTCTGCAAAAATTTTGTGGCCTCCAAGCAGAGGAAAACTAATTTGGCCCATAATTCCCACAGCAGCTGATGAATCTCAAACACTTTTTAGTAGCTTTGTTGGCCTGTCAGCTTCCACCTCTTCCATAGAAAACCTGCAATGCAGATGTCCAAGCACTGCTAAGAGCAGATCTGTACCACATCAGCACTTCTGCAGCATTCAGCCCTGTCCGTGCTTTTTGCCTGTTGTTTCTCCATAGCTGAGGACCCCCAACCTTGTATTTTCTATAGGGTGAGAGCAGAGGTGCAGCCATTATTAAGTACAAGCTGGAACAGTATAGGGTCCCCTTCCCCTCCTTACATTTATCTGATTCTGCTGTTAATAAGCTTTCAGAGCTCAAGAAACAAACATCTTTGGAAACAAAGACTTAGGCTTTGTCCTGATTTCACTCCAGCTCCCTGCTGACAGATACTGTGAACAAGTTCTTACAACTTGTCTCACTTTTCTGATTAAAAGCATTATCTTTATGTGAGGCTAGAATTTAAGGCATCAGATGGGAGTCCAGCCATAGCTAAGTGACAGTGTTTGCTAGATAATATCCTCAAAGTTTTGCAGAGGGTTTGCTTTTCTGAAACAAACTGTAATGATACCATAAATAAAGGGCACCACACAGGAGGGCTCAAACTGGATTTCAGTCTTATTTGACTGATAAAACAGCAGCACCTTTTAACTAGGTTAAGAAAAACCTTTTGTAAGGGGTCCTCCAGAAATGAAATCCAATAAACACACGCAATTAAAAGAGAGAGAAAAAAAGCAAAGGGCTGTGCAAGGACAGACAGTTTTCTCAGGTAAAGTGGAGATAATAAGAGAATATGCAAAGTACCCAGTTATGAGAAAACATGTATGAGCACATCAATCACTTTAAACCATAATCCTTAAGCAAATGCTAGTCTCTTTCTTCTTTTCTAAAAATAAACCCAGATCTTTAACCCTCTCAGAGAAGTAGATAATAAGCATCAGGAACCCACAGAAAGTTGACTACCAACATTAAGACTCTGTATGAGAAACAGCACAATTTTAGCTTTTCAAACATAAATGGGAAATGGCATAGGGGAAATCATAGCGTGCTGAGGGGAATACTTTTTCTGGGTGGAATAGTAATAGCTTTTTTCAGGCTATGTCACACAATTAATTGGTTTCCCTTCTTTCATTAATGAATTTCTACCTCTTTACACTGAATTAGACCTCATGAACAAGTGATCTAACAAAAAATAACACACTTTACACTAGTAAAATCACCCATTTGAACTGTTGTGTGGGAGAGGAGAAGCAGACCTGTGAAAGAAAGAGCTTCTCTCCCATATATCCATATAAATGAATTATTTTACTAATGTAAAGAGAAGTCTACCACTGTTAAGCCTTGTCAATGAGATCAGAGACAGGGCCTTGCTGTCTGCTCCTTAAAGTATATTATTTTTTGTTAGATCACCTTTGCTCATAACATGGCCATTGAGAATTTAATGTTCTTACATATTTCACTGTCAGACTTTATTGCACATTCACGAAGGAAAGTAATTTCATCAAGTGATAGACTATGAACGATACTAAATATAGATTTATTGGAAATTCCTGTAGAAGGTAAGTGAATTCTTTCTGCCAGCTGGAGTAGAGAACTACAGTCAAGCTATTTTCTTACCTGTCTATCATTCTCTGGGTAAAGAAAATGATGAGTGCTAGTTCTAAAATCAGATTATCACTGCAGTGCCTATAAGCTTATTTTTCAGTATCCAGTCTTTGCCTTACTTCTGGGAGAAAATCATTTTTAATCTGTAGACTAAATATTTGGCCAGAATCTACTGATTACAGCAACTTGTTAGGAAAAAAAAAAAATTCCCTTTTCAATGAAGTCCAGATTCTATGGGTTCTATACAGCACATAGTATGATATTTGGTAACAGAGTAACATATTAGTGACTTGGTAAGGTAGTTACTAAGCCCACATGAGGATGACCACAGCTCTGCACTACCAGAAGACAGGCAAGAAAGCCTCCCTGCCAGTGGAGGCATCTCAAAATGCAGCCTGGGCAGCTGTGGGAGAAATAGGATGGCCCCTGGACCCATGGTGCCATTCCTTGAGAGGAAGACATGCACCAGCTGACCAGAATAAGGCTCCCAATGGGCCAGCTGGGGCATCACAAGTTGCTTTTGTCTTTGTTTCTCACCACAAACCATAAAGACTGGAGGGGGACAATGCCCAGCCAAAGCAGACCTGCTAGTAGACACCAGCAGTCAGGGGAAGGGTAGCTGTCACAGCCTGCTCACCATGTTACTCCTGGTGCCTTTTTTTGCCAGAAAGGGATGGGTCTATAGTGATATCCTCCTTGAGGATCAAGGTGCCTGCTGCTAGCTGTGTGATTGCCTCTTTTGCAGGTAGTTCAGCACTCACTGAAGGTTGCTTTGGGCAACCTTTAAAATGCAGCTAGGATGCAATTTTGTAGATTAGAACCAAAATTTGATACATTTTAAAATTTCCTTCTAATATACCGTGGGTTTCCTTTAGAATAATACCCAGCATATTTTATTTCCTAATTTTTCTGCTGCTATTTTCTTGTTACACGCACTGGTTCACCAGCTGATGCCATACAGCTTCACACATTTGCATCATGCCCTGCATGTTTACTCTCTGTGGGCTACTCCTATAACAAGGCAGAGTTAAATACACTACACCATAACCAGTGGCACATCCGTGATTTCCAGGGCCAGGAGAAGACAGCATCAACAAAGATGCCAAGTGTTTCCCAGGGATCTCACAGAGTTAAGTAACACAATACCATGTGCATTTTCCCTATCTGATCATGGTGTTATTGCACCTGCACACTGCTGCCAGGACTAGGGTTGATAGTGCTAAGCAGTGACTTGGCCTGTCTGAGCCCAGGACTGGGGCTGCTGATGGGGGAAGACTGTCTTGCAAACATCAGCAAGCACAAGCAGAGGGAGACTGAATTTAGATGTTTGTAATTCTGTTACAGGACTGTAGTATTAATTTGCCTTTTTCTTTTTCTACCATTTCTTTTTGGGCAGGCAGAAAATGCCCCTCTAATCTGAAAAGAGCTGCAAGACTCAGTCATCTGTGTGAAACTTTGCCTGTATGTGGCTGAAAATACTTGTGCAAATCCCCAGGAAGTCAGAACGTGACTTGAGAGCCCCTTTCTGCCTCTGAAGAAAAAACATTGCGGTTCACCAAGAATTTGGGTCCCTGCCAGTGGAGAGGGTGCCCTTGCCTGAGCACCCTTGACAGCACAGTTGTGTTGCTCACTAGCAGACAGCCTTGAGGCTGGCCTTGCTATGGCCAGCCAGAGGGCTGTTCAGCTCATTGCATCTGACAGTGACCAAGAGCAAATGCTTAAAGGAGAACATGGAAGCAGAGAGAAGCAGACAGAACTGCTTCCCGGGCTCCAGGGATGCCTTGAGGAGAAATTTCTGAGCTGCCTTCCTCCCGGTCACTTTGCCTGCCCATCTTCATCCCACCAGATTAGCTAGTTGACTGACCAGCAAGCAAAGAAGGATCCTATGCTCTTTTGTACATCCCTGTTTCTTATATTTTCCTGAGATCCTCACATACAGAAGGAGAGGAAACTGGTTTCTAATGTCCATTACTGTTCTGTGAATGAGAAGGTGGAGAATCAGGATGGACCAGATGTACAGTGGAAAGAAGTAGGTGACCTAGAACTAAGCTACAGGGGGGAAAGGTAGTGAAATAGTATGTGTGATAACTGGAGAAGAACTGTGAAATGAGGGGGAGGGGGGGAAAAAGTGAAAGAAAATAATGAAGAACAAGAAATTTGACATGAGGGAGAAAGTAGATAAAAAGAAGAAAAATGCTGTAGATTCAAAAGAACAAGATAGATTAATAAAAAATTGAGCCACAGTTGGAGAGAGAAGGCATTGAAAGAGGAAGAACTGGGAATATCTTCATATCAAGTGACAAAATTGCTATCCTTTATCAGATAAAGTGACACTGAAGTTACTCCATTCATTGCACTCTAATAGAGTGCTGGTTTTAATTTTGGTGGCTTTTCATATGTGTACACATAATAATGTGTACACATATGAATAATAAACACAAAATAATGGAGAGCAGCAAACATCCGGCCTTTTAGCATGCTCGTGCATATCCTGTCCTGGAAGTTGGGCTCTGCCCTGACACTCAACCCTCAGGTACCAAATTCCTCCCACTGCATTTGAACAGAGCCAAAGGTGCTTCTCTTCCTCAGGATAAAACTAACCAATATGACAACCTGGTGACATTGCTTAATCCAGAGCTGAATGCTCCAATCAGCAGCAGAAGGAAGAGTACCTCACTGTCAGCAATACTCACATATTTTGGTCTCTACGTTCTGTTCAATCATCCACTCTTTTATTGATAATTACTCAGATCAAGAACAGGAAACTGGGGTTATAAACTGATACACATACATAGGAAATAGACTTTAGAGGATTTTAAGTTTACTGAGGAATATGATTCTTTGATCCTATGATTCTTTGCCTATCTTGCCCCTCAGCTATGCATAGCCCTTGCACACCAATAGGTTTGATAAAGAGACTTGCTACTTTTGACATGCAGAGAAGGAGGTTTTGGCCTACTAGTCTGAGTGTTACTGATGACATTCATTATCAAGTCCACTGTCCCATCATTCTTATTTTCTGCTATCATCTAGTTTGAAAAAGCTATAAAATAGGATTTATTTCACTTAACCTCTAAGTGCTAAAATAATTAAGTTTTTTATTTCATTCCATTTTCATGAACAGTCAGGAATATATATGAGTGCATCTACCTGAGATTTTATCACTTGAGTTAATTAGCTTAATTTGAACTAACTTACCACATTGGTAAAAGGCTGAATGTAGTCTCTAAATATTCTTTCCAGACCAGTAAAGCTACCAGTTTATCCTAAGGCTCTGCCTTGGGCACCAGATGTGCCCATCCAACCACTCCAATTGAAAAACAAGCTATATCACCATCCAGATATCCTTTGATGGGTCAGTGTTACCTGTCCATTTCACCCCATCGTTTTACCTTTATCACTTGATGCCATCCTTCCATAAGGATGATAAATCTCTCCAAAAGTCAGCACCTTTATGTGAACCACCACCACAACAGCCAAAAGATCCCCAGAAGCTCACAAATCCTAGCACAGCTCACCAACTAAGCCTGACTGGTACCTCTACAGCAAAACACGGGCTACAAGAGATAGGCAAGATGCATTAACCAAGTTAAGGGCAACAACCTCTTCTGTTTCAAAGTCAGTATTCAGAGTACTCAGGTGTTAATTTAATTCACCCGGGGGCTGTACAAGGCAGGGTTTGAGCTCCACCTGGAGACATTAGAGCACAGCTGAAAGGACTGGCAGTTTGACAGATCATCACACTGTCCTGCTAAAACCAACCAGAGTCTCAAATAGGTTGTGATAATGTTCAAGGTGGTCATCTTGGTCAGTGATATAGAGCCATCCTTTAACTGGAGCTCTCTTAAGTAGGCCTAGGATTAATACTTAAACATGCAAGAACAGATAGGTACAGGTATAGATGCAGATGGTTTAGATATCATATAGCTTTCACAGGTAGAATAGGATAAGGATAAATACCAGTTTAGCATACAGTAACTCAGCAGTCAGACTGTGTCAGTGCAGCATTAGACAGGCTACTTGTAGTTTATGCCCAGGAAATGCTGGAAAATCCAAGCAGAGATGACCTGGAGGTTTTAATCCATCAAAAAAGGAAAGGACTGACTGTCTTGGACAGTAGCTAACAGAAATAATTTTTACCTTATTTAGAATTATTTAAAATGGTGAGATCATGTCTAATTACCTTAAGATATTTTTATAGTAGTAACAAAAAGACTTAAGGAAGAGCCAGGGAATAGCATTTACATAACGCTGGGCCACTATACTAACAGAGGCTGTGATGAGGACCAAACTCTTCTCAAGACATAATTGCTGCATTTGTTAAGATTTCCACTCTGCCCACTAGTAGTGCTCTTCGGGACAATCTTCCTGTGTATCTGAAGTATCTATCCCCCATCCCTTTACATTTATTTTCCTTCTCATTTAGTGTACTCGGCATCCCCTGCTGCACATGCTCCTCAGCACAGCGGCACAGGACAGTGCCACGCTGTGCAGTCAGGCAGCACTCACACATTATCCTGTGTGCTGCATGATTAGGCAGTCAGATCTCGTCCTGTCCATCTGTCACCATGACAGCCCAATCATCTTGGGAGGCTTCCTTGAACTCTCACACTTCCCACACAATGGGGTCAAATAACAATTACTTTGGTTAATGGCATCTACAATACACCTGATGACAGCATCATTTCCAACAGCATCCAGTGAAGAGTTAAGCTCCATGGAGAGATAAAGATAGAGTTTGATGCTCATAGACCAAACAAATTGCACAGTATGTGTGTAGGCCAAGTAGCTGAAAGGTTGTCTAGCCTGCCAGATTTCACGTCCACTGGCTAGCTTGGAGGGACATGCAGTAGCCACCAAATCTGACCTACACCCCATCAGTGTCAGCTCGTATCAGAGAGCTGGCAGGAGCCTGGAAAGGAAAAACAAATGTTACTCTGACTGACTCTGTCAAAAGAGGTATTATTATAGAATTTTATCACAGGAAGAGGTGACATGAGAACAACAGAGGATGTTTAGAAGCATTTGCAAAGAGAAAGTGACAAAAATTCTTTCAGAGAGGGATTAGGGAAGGAAAAGGGAACATGGGATGGGGACAGGGAGGAAATAGGACTTGTGGCAGGTAGAAAAAAAAATCAGAAGGCTCACAAAAAGGACATAAGGAGTGAACATAAGGGTAATAAGAGGTTAAAAATAATGTGAAGGTAGGTAGCTGAGCAAGTTAGGAAGAATAGCAGCATACCAACGTTCATGCTCTACTTTTCTCTAAGAAGTGAACTAAAGGATGAGATTTTCTTGTATGATCTGGGATCTCATTGTCCTTGAATCCAGGAAGTTTCTGTTTCCTTTTGTGAGCTGGAACATGCAAAAGCACATCCATATCCATATGCAAAAGCACATACCTTATATTCATGTCCTACATGTGTTAGATGTGATATATCCCCACCCTTGGAAGGTCCCTGAGCCCCATCCTTGCAGGCCCACAGACTTAGATCTGAAAAATCCTTTCCAGTGTGTGCCAGAACTGAGTTACACACTGAAGCCTCCACCAACCCCAGCAGACTGAAATGAGGCAAATATTAGAGACACTCAAATGTCACAGCTGTCACAGTCCCAGACAGCAGTTAGAGGGGAAGGAGAAAGCAGTGAGAGGAGCCCAGAAAACATCTAAGACAAACGGAGGGGGTCCTACTGTTTGGGGCAGGTGACATGGGCTCTTCTCACTCAGCTAAACACATCACATGGAGTCAAATGGAGCATTACATATACCTCCCAAATGCCTTTTCTACTTAAAGACCAGACGCTGTAGACCACAAAGGGCAGAGTTTAATCAACTCCAGAGCTGTAGAAGTCAGAAGTGCCCAGAGTACAGCCCCTACCCACATTCCTCCAGGGAAAAGTGTTTCTTATTTTCTTCCTATGCCCATGCTCAACTGAACCACATTTCTAGTTAGAGACATAGTCAGCTGGCATTCACCCTAGCTATGGCACATTGCTGTCAGGAAGAAAATGGGAGTGCTGCTCTCAGCACCACCTGAACTCCTCTGGCCAGGGATGATGCAGCCCTTGGGGTCAGGGTGGGGAATGCAGGAAGGGGCTGTAAGAGGTGAGCAGGGAGGGACCTGCATCAAATACTCAAAGATTATCACCTCCTTACAATAAAACAAGCAGGACTTTCCAGCTGGAGAAACTGGTCTGTGGGGGATTTTGGCACATGTTTCATTACCACTTGGTTAGAACATGGTGCTAATAATGCCAAGGTTGTGAGTTTGATCCCTGTAGGGGCCATTCATTTAAGAGTTGGTCTTGAGGATCCTTGTAGGTCCCTTCCAACTCAGAATATTCTGTAATTCTGTGATTCTGTCAAAACTTTCAGAAATTACATGGACCTCTCATCCATACCATAGCATGAACCGAAAATATAGATGGCAATTACAGCTCCCTTACAAATAATTATTTCATTCCCACCAGAGAAAAGGAGGGACTGATTTGCAAAGTGAAAAGCTAAGGCCAGTTGATGGAATTTTCCCATTCAGGAAAAGACATGTCTTGAAAATTAGAAATTGGTAAATGATTGTAAATCCACATAAGACCCTGATTCCACTCTGTCTGAATCATGCCTCTGGATTCCCTTATCACTTTATTGTGACTCTGCTTTTGAACTGAATGGATCATGAGCCAACATCCCTGGACCTGTAGGCTATCACTTAACTTTCTGCACAGAAAGAGCAGCACAGCTGCTAAACTGTATAGCACTCCATTCCTCTTACATCCCCGCAGCCTTTTGTATGCAAGACCACTGATGCTGCACTTTCCTCGCTGAATCACACCAGCAGCCCATGATCACCTCCCACTGAACCGCTGGCAGTTCCTTGGCCAAAAAAGCACTGTGCCCTTCTCTCTCTGCAGCCCATATGGTGCTGTGGTGGAATTGGAAAAGGCATGCTAGTTCCTTCCAGGGACACACCAACGTCTTTTTTGGCACAGTGGTCAGGCAGAGGGCTGTGGCTTTCTGAGATAATTTTAAATGGGTCTGCTCCAAAGCACCTATTCACTATGCAAGGCAGCTGCCTCTAATTCTGCAAATGCAGCTGGTATACTTGCCACTGCCAGTTTCAGGGAAGACAGCTCATACTTACATATCTATGCTTTGTTACTGATCTTGCAGAAATGTGGTATTTATAGGTATGGACCTTCTGGGAGGACCCAAGTTCACTGAGACATTGGGCAGAGTCAGCTAAGTTTCTTATTTGATCTAATTTGAAACCTGCTGTAAAAGAGCACAGTGAAAAGTTTTATTCACACATTAAGCTCTGTGAGTTTTCAGGCTGTGTAGGACCTAATATATGGGGGAAAAGAAGTAGAGAAGGGAAGAGCAAGATAAATTATAATGAGGTCTGAAACACAGTTAGATATTTCATACACAAAGATGCTTGTGCCAAACTACCCTTCTGGGCATGGTCTTTTCCTGATACAGCACATGCAGTTCTGATCACCTGGAGAGAAGGTTGAGATTTATATTATTTCCAAATTAAATTAGGAATAAGGGTTTAAATGCAATTTACATTTGTATTGCAGAAGAAGGGGCTGGAGGCATTTTTCAACTTGCAAGCTGTACAAACCCAGGTTGAGAACTGCTGCTCTTGCAGCATGCTCACTGTGTAATGCACCAGGCAGAGGGTGTCAATGTGCTGCCAGAAGGCAAGCAAGGAATTTGGTCATTGAATTTCCCGCTGTTCGAAGCATCATCCATGGTGCAAGATGGTAGTGGTGGTAATTTCTGCATCAGCAATTTCCTGAAGGTATAGAGAGGAATTAAAGCCAAATGCCTCCATTGTGGGCTTTTGTGAATAAAGACTCTCTTTCCCTATAAAACCTTTAAAAAGTATTTTTATTCCCAGGATTGACCCTTTCTCTCTTCAGATGCACTGCGTGATGTTTTTTATTGTGACACACAGTGCTGGCTGCTGTCTGTCAGGTCACGTTAAGCTAAAGGAGTGGCCTGCAGCAGAGACTCAGAGTGATTCCCAATAAATCATCAGCAGAGTGGAAAGCAATAGTTGCCCATAATTTGAATTTCATGCCAGCTTGTCATGGAAATCTTATGTGACAGTTTGATGTGCCCAAGAGGCTGCTCAAATAGATATCTGCATCCTTAGAAATTCTTTTTGCTGTATTGTGTTGCCCACACAGCTTACTGGACGCTCATCGTGCAGTATAACATTGCTCCACCAGCATCATGAATGTTTAAAATGAAAGCTTTGTCAGTAGTTTAGAAGGTCCAGATCCTAATTGTAACAGCTGTGTAGAAATGGAAAGCTGGTAACCACAGGAACTGAGTTTTAACTTGGCAACTGAAGAAAACAAATTTAGATTATTTTGTCTGGGCTCAAACGAGGCATACATGTGCCATCCCTCTGGGTTGTCACTCTGGCTTAGGCTCTGGTGTTGCCCAGAAGAGGTTCCTCTGGCCTTTTTATGAGGCAAATACTTCTGCAGCATCTCCTCAAAGTCTGCAGGAGCTTTGCCCAGCCCTGGTCATATCAAAATTCCACTGTTCACACAGAAGAAATGAAGGCAATACAAAACTATATCACATGCTGGAAAAAAACACTGAGGTGCTCTCAGTCATTTCAAGGAACTGTGAGCTCTACACCCAGTGGTCTGTTATCCAGGAGTTTCTTGTGGGTATCATTGCCTAAGAGATTTTTTTAAAGGGATTTAAAGGAAAATAATGAGAGAGCTTATGAATTTTTACAGGAAGTTTATTCAAGAAGAAAAGGCAGCATGGTAAAAGACAGGGAAACATTTGCAGTGTCAATAAGGCAAAGGTATTGGAGGTTGCTGCCTTGGGCAGGAAAGAAACAGGAGCAACATCTTAATGAGAGATAATACTGAAGGGTAAGATGTGTCATTCACTGATGGAAGGACAAATAACAAGTATATTTACTGCTTGACAGCAAAGGGAGAGCTGTGGAGAAGGACAAAATGAAATACATAGCCAAAGGGATTGGTTAAGAAAATTCTCTCTGCAACAGCATTAGGGATTGATACCTGCAAGTCATAAATAAAGGGTAGTGCTTGCCCATTTTGCATACTTTGCACGAATGTGAATGAAACCGAGAAAATCCCTGATGAATTCTAGCCTTTTCACATCAATTCACAGGACAGCTAGAACAGCTCCAGGACACTCTGGTTTGTTCTCCAGACTCTTAGAGCTTTTAATTCAAGTTCATGCTTTTAATTCTAATATGTGCAAATTCTGTATGTTTCCTTTGCTGCAAAACAAGTCTCAGTGGCTCATTCCAGGCAACATTTGTGTCATTAGAGTGTTCATTCCAGCCTGAACTCCTTTGGCCACTGGTTGATCAACTGTTTAAGGGAGAAAGCAAATCTCAAAATTACCAAGAAGCCCTGATCAAAACACTCAGAGATCCTCTAAGCTTTGTATGAACACCACCATAAATTCAATTCAGAATCCAAGTTAAATAATGAAAAAGTACTCAACTTCAGCTGGCAGCTTATCTGAAGGTTTAGTTATGGAAAAATCCAACAGCCCCATGAACAGATCTGAGACTGGACTTCCAGGCACAAATACAGAACTGCTGTTATTGCTGTGATGATTGCTTCTACAACTACTTATTCTTTAAAAATGAGACATCACATGTATCTAAAGGTAAGAGTGCATCTGAATAAATGGCAGTCTCTGATCTCTACTGATGACACAAGGCAGAAAGTACATTCCAGCTTCCTGTTTATTATAATAAGCAGAGGGCAAGTGGCACCTCCCCATTTTTCCAGGGAATACAGAAGGTGTTTTTCTCTCACATTGCCAATGAACAGGTTGAATCTGTTTATGATGCCTTGTAGAAGGCAGGTGGCATCTGCTCAGGGTGCCAAGGAACAGGTAAGTGGCATCTGCTCATCATGCTACCCAATTGTGAGTCAATTAACATTAGAGTGGATGTTTAAAATGCTTTAAAATTATGAAATCAGAAGTCAATTACATATTAAAAGAGGAAAAAAAAAAAGCTACACTTTTACCCCAAATAGTTTATATCTAATAGTTTGGAGACCACCTCACTGCCATTACTCCACTTATTGCAGGCAACTGTCTAAACCAAACTTCTTTAGGGCCACCTCCTGTGAAGTTTTATCACACCATTGCACTGATGAACCCAAGAAACTGACCAGTGGAGCAGAATCTGCGAAGGTAAAATACTGCAGGACTTGCACAGGCTAAGACAGTACTGAAGGAAAGTCAGTGTTCTCTGGTCCCTCTCTGCATCCTCCTTTTTTTTCATAGTTCTGACATATGAAAATCCCAAATGCTAAACATGTCTCATGCTTTTCATCCTTGGAAGTAAGAAGGTATAAAGAGGGAACTCAGTACATTCTTAGCAACATGCACTCTCATAAATGGCCTTCAGACAAACTCATATCCTCGGACAGAACCTAGTTTTCCCATTTACCCTCTTCCTAGAGCAGAAACAGTGTAAGAAAACTTCAGACAAAATTATACTAACAAATTTTGATAAAAACCCAAAAATTCAATATTTCTCTTTATAGCCAAAGCTGCATTTCTAAGTTATTTAATTCTTTTCTTGCAGGTTCATTTCATCAGTTTCCCAGGCTGTTTTCAAAAGGTTGGGTACACTTATTCAGCTTGTCTCCTGGAAAATGATAGCTGTTGTGAACACCTTGCAGTGCCTATCAAATCCCCTCTCTGTTTTTCAGCTTTCCTTTACATGTTTCAGCTCTGGCCAGGGCTCAGACTCCTCCCAGGACCCATTTAGGGAGGAACTGTTTGTTCCAGTCCTAGTCCAACTGGCTTATACAAGGAGAAGGCATTTCAGTGGACATGGTAGTTAAATACAGGCCAAAAAGGAGTTGCACAAATAAGAGCTCAGTGATTCAGGTAGTCAGACACTGTCTCTTCATGGAGCAATATTCCCTTTGGAAGCTGCAGGAGGCTCTAGCCCATGCTGACAGTTACTGGTAGAGGAATAAAGATCAAGTCCAGTTATTAAGCTCATTGATCTTAAAAGCTCATACAAACTCTGTGTCGAGACCCTATAGCAGCCCACTCAATTTCTGAGCCCCCAGAACAACCACCCAGGAGAAATATTTATTACAGTGAAAATAAACTCACATATACTCTCCCGTTCCTACTACAAAAATGTGATTAAAAACTAGAAACCATCTCTGGATATGAGGTCTGTATAAACCCTCAACCTTTTAATTAAATGTTTTATGTGTCAGCAAAACCACAGTTATTGCAAGAGATTGCTAAGGCCCTGACTTGTAATATCAGCTCAGCTCACCACCATTTCAGGATGATAAGAACAGGCAAAAAGGATAGACTTCTTAATTTTGATAAAACATAAAAGTAAGTTAAATTAACCTAAACCTTCAGGTTCTGAGCCAACTGCCTGACCGACCTGTTCTCACACTTCTGCCGCAGGTCAAACCAAATCTACATTTAATAAGAAAAGACATATCAAATTATACTGGTTTATTCCACTATTAGATAGACTTTAAATATAAGGCTAAATACAGCTGACAGAATCAAAGAGAAGTAGCATTAGCACATCCTTTTCATGAAACATCACTATGCACAAACTTCGATAGTCTGTGATTTACAGTGTAGCTGAACATTACCTGTATTTGACAAACATTCATTTGAGGCCATCAGCTCAAATGAATTTCAATGCCTTCAGACGAATAACTCCATTTATTGTTCTTTTAATCTTTGAATATACATGTTCTCATAAAGTGAACTACACTAAGTGTTCTTGAATATGACGTTTCCTCATGATTGTACAGCAATAATTATTGCTATGGAGTGGAAGCATTTCTGAAAGCTGTTTTGATACTTTAAGGTGCCGATTATAATTATGTGTTCCCAGCAGTTTAGCCAGAAAACGGGTACTTCAGCCTGGCATCGCCTCCCTTTACCCCCTGCGCCCAGCCTCAATTCTCTAAACACGCAAAGACACACTCGAATAAGCAGGAAACAAATCTTATTATGCTAGCAGGAGGTCTAGGGGTTTCTGATTTTTAGAGCTCTAGGATGCTATTTGGGGACTGAAGTGATATGTGAAGAGAATTGCAAGTTGGAGTAGTAGTAAAAACTCCCAAAGTTAAAAGTCCTTCTGAGAGATGAGAGGATCTTTGAGCAAGGGCAGCTTATTGCTTCCCTTTCTGAGGTCTGCTTGTTCACTTCACACAAAGGTGTGCTTCACATTCAGTGGAGTGGAGGAGTGCAACCTGAGCTCTTTCCCAGAGCTGTTCAGAGCCATTGCTGTCTCCCTTCAGTGGGCTGCCAGGGCATTGCTGGGATCATAGGGTGGAAAAAACTCCTTGGCCTCCATGCCTTATTCACGTAATATCCTTCTTGCTTTCTGCCTTTTTCAGGGGTGAGTGGAAAGAACAGGATATCAAAGGCTGTTGTGGTTCAAGTTCTGTGACAGAAATCATGGCATCAGTCAAGCTCTCCCACCACTCCCAGAATTACCTCTCTGCTTGTATAAGATACGGCCAATAATATGCTTCCACATCTCCCATATACCAGAAAAATAAACTCAAGCAATCCAAAGCTAAATAGAAATAAAATGCAGGCTTTATGCACACAGTGAATTATTTAGATACATAAAAATCATTTTTTGAGGGTTGTTGCTGCATTCAGCTTGGATTTCAGACAACACAAAATTTTTTAAGCACATTCATTTATATTCTTAACAGCTATTCATTGCAGCCATGTTGATTTCCCATGATGTTTAATGCTGGCTGCAACAAAGTTTTGTCTGTGCAGATTAGTGCAAAAGGATTGTTCTTCATGCAAGCATCCGTTTATCCCCACAAGAAAAAAATTCAGTCTGCAAACAAGATCATATGTGATTAATTATTTAGCAAATGCTTTCTCCCAGTCTTCCCATTTAAGAATTTTAAATTATCCAGCCAGAAGCTAGAAAAAACACAATTTAAGATAGCTGTTCTGTTACACAAAGGTAACAGGAGACAGTGAGACTGAACAATCTGAAATTGACACAAAATCTGCAGACACTTATCTCTGACTGGAAAACATTTAAGAATACATTAACAGAAAAATCCTCTAATTTCAGCAATGTCATGGTTGAAAAAATGCAGGGATGCTAATGCCAGATAATTCATTACACCAATACAGGCACAACACACTTTGCTGCAAGGCTTAGTGACAGAACAGGATTATCACCCAGACATTTCTCCACCGTTCTCTACCACAGCTACCATGTCTTGTGTTTCCACATGCATATTCCCTGACACTGACTGTGGCTTGAAATGTACATGGAGCCAATTGACAAGCCCACCTGGAGGGAAGACACCTCTTTACCCACCATACAAGTGGGCTGAAAACAACACAAGGAGAACCACACCCCTGCTCCCATCTCCATTAGCTGCAGGTAGGTACATTTCCAGACACCGCCTGCACTCATCACACTCCAGGGGGTGGGTTATTTTCAGAGTCTGTACTATAGACTGTACTAACATCTATACTAAAGGATGAACTCACTTTGCCACATCCTGCAGAAGGTGGATCTTGCTGCCCCAATGCTGAAACTGAAGGGATTTTCCTTGGTGATGGGCTAGCCCTCAAATTCATCCCAGATTGAGCGACCTGGCAGAGCTGATTCACACTGGTATTCCTCCCCTTTCCTTGATCTAATCAATATTTGTGGATTGTAACTCAACAAATAAATCAATAAAGATGAAAATCCTCCACAGTGGATACATATTATTGTGTAATTGTGCCTAGTTACTACTTTTGTGGCAGTGACTACCACTAACCCTGAAAAATTAAATCAAGATATTAGATGTAGAACCCTATTATAGTCCAGCAAAAGACTGGCAGTCTCAGGATCTCAAAATTGAGTTTAATATTTAATATTTCTGGTTTAGCAATAACTGCCCTTTATTAGAAATACTGGTTGATTGTCATCTCTCTGTCTATCTTCCTATGCTTTTACCTGGTCAGATAATGATGTGTTTTTTTAGAAGCTGTGTCTGTTCACAAGTTTGGTTCAAATTCTCATTGATAGCTGTAAAAACTAAATGTTTTTTCTTTGACCATTGATGCTTTACAGGGGCTTCGCCAGGAGGTAACTAACCAACCATTTGGCTAATTTCTGCACCACTAATAGAAACAGCTGTTCATTCCACTGGTTAGGATGAAAGCTTAGCAAAAGCCCAGTCTCAGGGGAGAAAAGAGTGCTTACCTCTTGAATGGATTATATCAGAGACAGAGGTTTTCATAATATCTATAGAACCACTAGTCGATTTCCTAAGGCACCTTAATCTCTCTTCCGTCTTATTTCTTTGGGGGAGGGATGTTCACAGAATTTTGTGGGGTTTTTTAATCCCCTTAGCAAGTGGTCTTGCTGCCCTGTGCAAAATATTACTTTTGAGTTTGTTTCCCCCCCCCATCTTCTAAGCCAAGTAAATGACTTCCCTGTGAAGGAGCAAGAGGTACTGTTAGCTGATGTCTGAGACCCTTTGGCTGTGATAAAACCAGTCCACTGCTCTGGTTCGATTCAGGACACCAGAGCACTCCTTAGACATTTGAATATTATTTCTGGAGGTCTTAGAATAATTCAGTCTTTTGCCTTTCTTCCTCTAAGGCATATTTAATATATCCTCTGTGTTAGGCATTCAAAGGCTCACAAAAATTACTTCAGAGCCTATGTGAGACTCACTGGGCTGCAGAAACTGGCCTCAGGCCATTCCACCTGGTTTTGTGATTCTGCCTGATTTTGCAGCCCAAAATCCATGTTGGGTTGGTAACTGGTGGGAATATGTATCAGTGCACATGCACAACAGCTGTCACAGAAACTCCTGTAAGCAGCAGAACCTAGAAAAAATATACCTCTAATATGATCTTCATCTTCCTCACTTTTTTTTTCCATAGTACAGCATTCAAATTCTTCTCTAAGCTCTTGTCTGAATTTGTGTGAAACTTGCAAAAATGGATCTTATGTTTTATGAGTTTTATCATACTAAGTTTTGATCAGCAACTCTTATGGGGAGATTTCTTCCAGAGGGTTATCAACTCTGAATAATCCTGCCTCTGGCTTTTCTGCAGCCGACAGTCCTGTAATAACCATGTTAGCCTGCAGCTTTCTTTACAATTTCAGCAGTGTCTGGGCTGTTTATTTGGAAAAGTATTTTGCAGCGGTTTTGAGGGAGCCAGCCATCTGGATACACTCAACAAGCGCTGAACACAGTATAACAAGAAGACGCTCAGCAAGAGGCATTCCTATCCTTCCAAGATGCTGCTTCACAAGAGCCAATCTATCTGCAAGGTGTACCCATAGAAACTATCTGTGCCATTTCTGAGGTCACATGCAGGTACTTTGATCCATGTCAAATGCACACACTCCATCAGCTTGGTATTTTAATTCCTCTCAAATATTCTTACATTATTGCAGTCTTATCTGGAGGTGGGCTCCAAAACTGAGATGAAAACCAAGTGGCTACTCATTACTGCAATGTCAAGGCATCGAAGCAATGAGGGTCCCCACAAAATGTTAATCCTTCCTTCTCCTGTAGAAGGGACAGTGATCCATGAAGCTGTGAGATGATCTCCACCTACATGTTTCAGCTGTGGCTACATTCAAATGAATGGTATTTAGACCTGCACCCTTCAGCTTCACCAGTGCCAGGAACTGGAGACAGAGGAATCTCCCCATGCTCATAGCACAGTTGTACAGACACAACAGGATTGCTGCCACAGACCCTTGTCACAGCCCAGTCCCTCAGAATGTATTTAAAGCAATTTTGAATTCATGTCCTACTTGGAAAAATGTATTCAAAACCATAAATCACATTCTGCCGTCCAAATAGCTGAGATGTCCAATTATTAATTAACAGCTCTTTTTATACCCAGAGGGTGAAACCTTGCTGCTTCTGTGCATCTCTAGGTCTTCAGAAAAATCACTAGTTGTATTGGTTAATCATGACAGTCTGAAGTGCTACAAGACTGCTAGAGTCTCCCTGTCCCTGAAAAGCTGTACCCCCTCCCCAACTCTGGCAAGCAGAACTTCACTGGGGCTGGGAATGAGGGCACCATGAGATGCCTGGAAAGGCACAGGAGTCATGCTGACAGAAGGCTGGAGCTTGTGCAGCTCCAGCTGAGAGCAAAGTGCTGGAGAGTCCTGGGTGTGCTGAAAACCAAACCCACATGCCTCCATCTGGTTATGCAGATGGGGATATTTTTAACCTCTATCCCTGTGTTGCAGTTTATGATCAGTAAAGTGGAGTTAAAGCATGTCCAGGTGAATGGCATAAAAATAAGTGCATTAATATTTGTGAAGGATTTAGGTACTGTAGCAATGAACATCAAAGGAGAGCCCTGGAGGAAAATAACAACTGTTTGCTGAGTAAGGTTTAAATGGTGTGTGCAAATAATTCATGGGTCTGCTCATGGAAGAATGAGGAAAACAAAACTAGTGAACATCTGCTCATTCTGTGAGTACCCCTCTTCTGTGCAGTGAAGATATATAGAACCTGGTAGAAAAATGGTGTGCAGATATGTACATATTGCACAGAAATTCATTGGATTTGGGCAGGCAACCCAATTCTCTAACTTCTCCTTTTGCAGGAAGGGGACTTAAGACAGTAGGATAAGCAGGTGAAACGAAAGAAGTTATATCAGAGACATGTTGCCATCACACCTAAAACTGTTTGTGCCCATCCAATCCACCCAACAACTGTGGCTTTGCAGCACTGTGGTCCTCAATAGACTATAACTAAGTTTGCTTCAGGTTCAGTTTGCTGGTACAAAATATTATTTAATCCTCAAACCAGAAGAAATAAGAAAGAAAACAGACTTGGTTCCAAAAAGACATATGCAGGTCCTTTGCTTCTGAAGGAGGGTTGTGAGTGTTCAAAGACTTTTGGTAGAGTAATTCTATATAGAGAAGAAATACTTCAACAGACATCAAGAGGTTTTTTTCTCTACCTTTCTAACTGAGTACATTTGTACAAAATATTTTGTGCTTTGAAGTGCCAACTTTCTGTATTTGTTGATTAAACATTATAATTCTGTTGATCTATGCATCCTTAATCTATGTAATTCCATTGAAAAATGTTGGATTTGCTCAAATATTTTATTATCAAGCATTTAACATATGCTACAGAAGGAAATCCAAGCTAGATATTAGTGCAGGAGACAGACCTGAAAGAACAGGTGCTCATGACCTGCTCTGATTCATTAAAATCAGTGGAATTGCTGGGATTTATTTCAAGAGGACCAGGCAAGCACATTTATAGTGGAACGATGGTTTTATGTAAAAGGGACCCATAGGGCTGTTCTCTACTTTTAGCCCTGACACAGACCCTCATTACAATCCTGATTTGTCACCTAATCTGTGGAGCAGTAATATTAATCTTGTGCTTCATAAGCTCACCTGGCCTCTCCACAAATTGCTGTAAGCGCTTTCGCAAGGCTTAACATGTTTCTGGCTTTCAGTGATCACACTCAAATCCACAGGCCAGGAACAAAACACATGGTAAAAGCTCAAATTCCAGCTAACACAAGGATATAAGCATAGTGCAGAAAGGAATACCAACTGCTCATGCCTCTCAAGAGGTGCACCCAGTTTTCATTCTTTGCGACCTCTCTGCTCCAAACTGTGCCACCTTCCTCACATGGCATATCCTTTCACAAGCAGTTCCTATTGGCCCCGGTCAGACACAGCACTCACCAAGTCTGATCTGTTATCCCCTGTACCTTTGTAGAGCAAGGCACCAGAACTGCCCCTGAAGTATGGTGTGACAAGAAACACTCTGTGTGCATGAGAGCCTGAAAGGTACAGCCTTAGACCATCTTCCCTGCCCAGAAAGTCAGTATTGATATCAACACATAATACTGAGGTTCTCATTCAACATCAAAAGTCGCAGCACCTCTACTTTTTTTTTTAATACCACTGAATTTTATTGCATTTATTCACTGTTCCTCTTGCATGGAAGGTCCTGGCCATGTGGCCCTCTAACTCATATGTTACTCAATCCACCTCAAGTCATAGTACTTCCACAAAAGTTAGTGCTGTAAAACGATCCCACCCTTTGTCCTCCTCGGTATCAGAAGCTGTGGAGTTGTGCTAGAATGACACTTTGTCCATATTCTCTTTATAGACATAGTGTGAAACTGCTCTTTCCAAGATACTGCAAACTCACCCATTTGCCTGTACTCTCCTAACTTCAAGATCTGAATTGCTTCAATGCAATTTTATGAGGAATTTAAACCATTTTGCCGGTTCTTACTCATTGCACAGCACACAACTCTTGGAGTTTACTGGCAGGTTCACAGCCACAGGACTCTGCATCCCACATGCTCTCAGACACACTTCTCTGCCGAAGTTGATGAGGCTTATCAAATTTCCATCAAAAGAGATGGTTCCTAAACTGTATTTATTTGTTGATCTGTTTATGAAGAGTTTGAATTCAAATATTTTTCTAGTAAAGCTGTAGATATAGAATCTGTTAGATTTTGTGCAGTAAAATTAAAAAGAGCTTATTTTAAACTTATAATGGTGGTGGATGTGCTAAAGAGAAGTAGATTATTAAATGAAGGCAACAATAAATCTGTCAGAGTAAACTGTAGAAACCATTGCCATAGGGTGGTAAAATGGCTGTCCACTGACAATTGTTTTAGTATAACAGCTGCCATTAAACTGCATTTTTATCACCACCATTATTGATTTATTTTCCTGAACTTCCAGAATACAGCCCTGTTAAAATCTTAATTTAAAGTGTATTTCTTTTTCGTTAGCACTCAAAGAAGAAGAGTACCAGGACTCTCCCCTTAGATTACAGGCAGCTGTGTCACTCACACTGGACTGCAAAGAGCCCAACAACATAAGGTTTGAGCTTTCACTTGGAGGTGAAGCTTTGCACAGGAATTACTCCCTCAGTCAACACAGAAAATGAGAGGAATGTGTTCAGGCTGAGCAGGACTTGGTTTGCATGGGAGGTTTTGGCAGGAAGAGGGACTGGGCTGTGACTCCAAAGGAGCTCAGTCACCATAGATCACCCAGCCGAGGAGCTCAGCCTGGACACCTGCTGACAAGAAACCTGATATTACCAGCCAGAATGATCCCTATCCAGGACACCTGAACTCATCCAAAAGGTGTAGTGAGAATACCCAGTCACCCTTTCCAGTAAAGCCTTGTAACAGACTTGACACCTTGAGGGAGATTCTTGGAGGTTTTGTAGATTTAATGAGTGAGGTTGGAAATGGATGCTGAGTTCTCAAGGTCAACAGATGTTCAACCTCTGGAGAAATTCAGAGCTTCATGAATTAGTTTTGGCTCTGGATTACTAAGGCCTATCATGCCTAAGACTTGCATAGCTGTAGACTGAGCAATTAACTCAATGCAGAAAAAGTAGAAAATTACCCAACTGTCACAAGCACTACTTTTAGAGTCTTGCTGTATTCATCCAGGAGCATCTTACAAAAAGCTTTCATTTAAACTACCCTAAATTTTCTATTAATAATGGCAAGGCCAACTGTGTATCTACACAAACAGAAAAACTAATGAAGGGAAAACTAGCACGAGGGATATCAGATGATTCAGCTACTGCTGTAAAACCAAAAAAGGTAGCTGGCTAGGTAGAAGACTGCTTTGCCTTTGCTACTCTTTCTATTGCAGTGCCCTTTATATATGCAGGCTGAGTGGAATACATCATAAAAGGTGACATTTTATAACAGTAGTTTGTAAATTTTACAGAAGCTTACTGCTTGTAAATCACACAGCTTATACCATCACTGACTTTACTACTGCTAACCCAGCCATGGATAAACTCCATGCCAGTTCACTTGAAATTTATCTTTTTTATTCAGACCTAACTGAGGTCTTTTAATATTCCTTTTCTTCTAATGATAAAGCCATCCTGATAATCTTATTTTCTTTACAGACATTTTGAAGGGCTCTGTTGAATTTTGAGAAAGCAATTCATGGTTTTGGTAGTTCCTATCTTAACATGTACTTCTGCTATCAAAAGATATGCTTTTCCCTTTTATTTCAATTATGTGCATTTATTTTGTTCCAAATCCTCCCAGTACCTAATCCTTTGACTTGCTTCACAGCCAGACTTCACAGACTGGTTTTTACAGTCTATGCACAAACCTGTTCTTTATTTGGTAACATCCACGTTTATTTCATAGCAGAGCTACACAATTTACTCTTCCATCTGTGCAGTGGATAGTTTCATGGTTAATCTTCAAAAGCATTAATGGAAACCAATGGCACAAATTCCTTCTGCAGCAGTGAGAGTTTGCTGAATGAGGTGCTTAGTGAATTATCTTGTTTTTCCAAAGAGCTTCATGGAGCAGAATGTCCCAGCTAATGAGTTTCCCTCAGTTTTCAGCAGTTCTTATTCTCTGCTTATGGGCCTGCTCATACTTCACTTTCAGTCCTAACAAAAAGCAAGCCTAGACTCTGCTCAAAACCCTGTTTCAAGGGTAGAGAAGACCACGCTGGAAACCAATGGGAACAGCTATTTCTTCAGAATGGTTCATAATGCAATTGTTGAAAAATTCAGACCTATTTTCCTTGGCAAGCTGAGCAGTATTTGCAGTCAGGTTAGATGTAGTGCTTGCATCTGGAGCTCAGGAAGGTGTTAGCTGTGCAGAGGTGTCGATTACAGTGGAAATCTGCCAACAAAGAGCAGTATATGACATGACCCTTCTTCAAGCTCAGCTGCTGGCTTCATGCCTGTTTGGAGATCACATAATTTTTTAATAAGGATGGTATGAAGTTTCCCTTATATACCCTGATTTACATTGAGGGTTTGGCACCAGAAGCTGGCTGGCGCCCAGAATCCCTCAAGACTCTGAAGAGCACCTCATAGACCCTTTTAGACTCATTAGACTCTTTGCTCCTCAACTACAGAATATCTGCAGTGTCAGGGAAGATGTTGCATTGCACAGATGAAACCATCTCCCCTTGTGCCTGTTCTAGCCAGTGACATCATACTAAAAATGAAATTCTGTAGTGTCTGGTTGCCTTCCCAATTATTTCCCATGAACTGGAGGCTAACTTGACCAAAATAAACATTAAGTCACATTTTCTCCAAGAGAACAAGCAGCTTCAGCATAGAGTGCTTTGTAGTTTCATGGCTTGGTAGAAACAGGGCTGTGAGACTGCACAGGCAATAATAATTTGCTCTGAATGCTTGAAAGATCTCCTATGACTTTGGAGTATCATGGGTTAAACACACCTTAATGTGAGATTGAGGTGTTTTTAAAGAACCTTTTGGTCCTGCAGATGGAGGGAAAAGCTTACTGGGATATGTAAAATCAGAGGATTAGGGGTTTTCATATGCTAATAGATTGAGACATGCAGACGGTTAGCTAGGTTAGTGTGGGAGTGACCTTTAGTCCTATCATCATATCCACTGACCAATAACCTCAATATCTTGAGCAGATCTGTGTCAAACACAACAGGCATTTATTTAGTACTCATCCACAGGGATGAACAGCCTCTGTGAACACACCACCGAGGACTCTAGACATACACAGCTGCCACTGCTTCAGCCTTAAGCTGCCATGGCAATCATGAAGGTATTCAGCTAATATTTACTGCTGATGCTGAAATGGAGATTTCTTTTCCCAGAAGACTTCCTCAAAGTATCCACAAGCAAAAACCACTTACTTCATCTTTGGTCCTCAGAGATGCATCAGCATATAAAAGCATTTAATTGCTGCATTTTAAATGCTCTGGTCGGAGATTAAATATTGCATAGAAAAATGGATTCAATAAAACGGAGTACAAATCATTACAATTCCAAAACATAAATCTCTTTGTTACTGCTCTTTTGCTGCTGCTGCAAATTGTTGGTGAGTTTTATTGAAGCTCTTTTTATCTGTTTTTCTTTTAAAGTATGTACATAGAAAGGAGGTTGGAAAATGCAGGTGGAGGGTGAGGGCATTTTTTTCAGCTGGCCAGGGATTGGATCATTAGAAAGGGAATTCCTAAAGATATTCCAAAAGAATTAACTTTTCAGATTATCCGTTCCATGTGCCATCTTTTTTTAATATGAAATTTAATCAGCATTGTGTAATGACATTACATTTTATATTTCAAATTGCATATTGTAATTATCTAATTACACATTGTAAATATATGGTTAAGTGAATTTGCACCAAAATTCATAATTACACTTAATTACACTAATTGCATCAATCTAAGCTAATCAACTACAAAATACAAGAAAAAGTCACACAAACAAAGCCTACAGAAAAGAACATGTTGGGAGTGAGCCCACACTTCCAGAGTACCCAGAGGCACAACACTGCTTTATATCTGGAAAATAATTTATAAGTAGAGCTGTGTGGGAAACAATTTCTCTGACCTAAAGGTGCTTTTGTGCTCTCTAGAAACTGCTTCTGCTCTGTATTAAGGCAAACATACCTCCATATCTTACAAAGTTTTGGGAAGGTTGGATTATTGGAGTTTTTTCCCTTTCTGTATAAAAAGACAGGAGATGTCTCATCTGCTCCAGATGTAGGGATATAGGGAAAGATTTGGCTTCAGTAAATTGCCAGTTTCCACCAGAAAAGCAAATCCATTGAATAACAGCTTCACTAGGAGCAACAAGTGCTTCCAATTTCTTAAAACCTAGTCCTAAATCTCCCACTTCAATACCAGGGCAGGATTTACCTCTGTTGTGCTGAGGGCACTGGTCTGCAGAGATGATTTAGTTCTGGAGCACAGCCTTTTTCATTTGAGGTTCATCTAGCAACTCTAGTCCTAAAGTTCTTTTTCTTGCAAAAATGCTGGCACATTCTAAGTGCATTAGCATGGATAGTGCCAGGGCATGATTATAATTTACTTTCTTTACTAATTAGTGGCCTATTTTTCTGCTGGATGTGTATCATGACTCCAGGAAAGGTTTCAATCATGCAAACATATAATGCTTTTGATGCACTTTCAGTGGTTAAATCTCATCTTACATATTGATATATGTTTCCTTCCTTTGGGGAGCAATTCTGAGGAAACTGATGGAAGTTCTACTGATCAGAGGGACAGACAAGCTATTATGGTTCATCCCTTTTCTTTCCTTTCGTTTTATCACTACTGTATCAGTAATTAAAACTGTTGTACTGTAAATAAGCTTTACACATCTCAAATGAAAAGGAGCTGTTGCCAATAAAGCCCACAGTGTGCACACACAGTGTCATCGTGAAGGGAACAAGCGGAGGGATGCAGTGCATTTCCCCAGGGATGCACTTTTGAAAGTCCCATTAATACTCATAATTTAATGATGGGGTGGGTTGTGACCATGCAATTCCAAGGTATTTAGGAGTGACACAACTCAGCTCAGATGTAGTAGATGTGCTTTAAAATGTTGCATTCCTTCTTCAGCACTCTGTTTCCCAGGAAAATAATCTCTCTGTCAGATTTTCTTATTGCCTAATAGATTTTAAAAAAAGGAAAAGAGCCTTTTCTCTGCAAGCAGCAAGAGGTGAATATGCACCCTTTGTTATAAGTGCCCTTTTTAAAATGTTCCCTCCTTCTGAACCAAGATGGTGTTTCACAGTAGATGTGTTGTGACCCTGGGAGTGTCCCTGCTGGCAAGCACGGGACTGGGAGGTGTTGGAAAACAGCCTGTCTGTCCAAAGCAAAGAAAACCTCACATACCCCTTGCCCCTGTGTACTGCTATCTTTAAAGGCCTTTGTAAGACTCTTAACTTGGCAAGTTGTACACTGTTATTCTTAGTGATATAATCATGCTCTCACTTTTAATGAAAACAGGAGGGAATGGCATGATGTTTGCTGTTCAACCAGAAGATCCTATCCTGAAAATACACGACTCACACAAAGCCATTACAATAAGTATTGCTTATGTTCAAACCCAGCAACATTTCATTATCTACTGCTTCTAAATCGGCATCAACCACACAAAATATTTTCAATAGAGCTAAAATTTATCATGTTAGTATTCAAAGATAGGTGACCTGAACTCAAGTCAAGTTTATGCATGTAATCTCAGTTCTTGCTGTGTGTAACTCTTTAAGCACCCACTTACGCATTATATTTTCCACTGCATTAACCTACTTGAAGGTCTTCAATAGGGCATCACTGCTTGCATCTTCGGTCTAGATCTGCAAAAGGACTCAGCCTCACAGGGTGGAAACCCATGATGTCTTCAAAATCCCTTGACTGATTCCATCTCACCTGGGAGATGTCTCAGGTTCACAGAACTTAATTATTCCCCGTCTGTCAGCAAATATACTTAAGGACTTGAGGCATCCTCTGAGGGACATGTGCCCTGATAACACTGAGCATCTTTGCATCTTCATTCCCAGATTCCATTGGGGTCCTGCCAGGATCTGGTAGCAAACTCTTTGTTCCCCTGCCTGCTTTCCCTGAAGATAGCTAAAGCACATTGATAGGGTCAATCCCCTCACAGAAAGAGAATCAGAAGAGGAGAATATTTCCCCATTTATGCAAGAGGTCAGGACTCAGAGGTCTCACACAAGGTACACGAGATCCACATGCAGCTCTCCTCTCTGCCCAAAAGCATTTGACCTTCTCTCTCCCCTCATACAAATGTGCAAAGCAGATAACACAAGGGAACACGTTGCTGCTGCTGGGTTTGCCAAGTTTGTTTCATTGAAGCTCTTCCACTGTGTGTAGTTTAATCCAACATATATCAAGGCAGAAACAAAGCAACACCAAGTTTCAGCCTGTCTTGCAGTGACATTTCCAACAGGAGTGGCAGTGCCAGGCACTGAAACCTGCAAGCTCTTCCCTTGCTCTAGATATCACACTTCTATCCAGTTGAATTTTCTCACTGCTTGAATGGGGTGAAAGGACATTATTTCACCTTGTAAAGATGGGCAGCAAGTCATGGAGATGAAATTATCCAAAGTGTAAATCAAATTCAGGTGCCTGTTTGCTTCTCTAAGTGTTGCCTTGTTAAGTTCAACCTGGGTTAGTTATTTTAGGTCTCTCAAACCAGTCCAAGCTAGAATTATCCACAAGTTACCAGAGGAGAAGAAGGAAACATTTCTAAAGGTGATTTCCCCAACTTACACTTTGCCTGTTTCACACACAATGCACCAGAGTAGATTTTCAAATACTGCTGGCAGTGGCTTTGCACAGAAGTGAAAAAGTGATCTTTGCCTTCCCTTCACCTGACACTTTGCACAATGTTATCTTAAAGGCCTCCTTGATTCTGCCACATAGATCAAACTACTTTGTGAGGTCAGGAGTGAAGTTGATGACTATATCACTGGAGGAATGGTTTTTGTGGCATTCCACTCTCACAGCATCACATTTGAAGTTGGGTAAATATGAATCGATTTTCATTTTAATGACTGTTCCTGAAGGAAACATATTTATATACTCAGTCAAATGAAACCTCTCGTTGTGATTTTAAGCTAGCATAAACACTTTAACACAAAATTATAGGATTTTCCCTAAATAAATAGCTCTCTTATATTGAGAAATGTATACACTTCAACTGTTTTTTTTCAGGCTGCTTAAAAAAAAATAAATAAACAAAATGGAAACCTATTTCTCAAAAAAAAAAATTTTCCCCACAGAAATATCTTTAACCATGCTGTTAATTGTGGTGAACTTTGCCCGTCACCCTCAGGACCAGGAGTAATGGTCACGGATGCCTTTGCTCATTCACTTCATGCTCTGGTCAGTCTGTGTGCTTTAGTCTTCCTGACAAAACCACTGAGAGAAAACAAAGTACTCAGAAAAACC
Source organism: Xenops minutus (assembly GCA_035221455.1). Classification (NCBI taxonomy): domain Eukaryota; kingdom Metazoa; phylum Chordata; class Aves; order Passeriformes; family Furnariidae; genus Xenops; species Xenops minutus. The sequence continues at coordinate 12,314,446 of JAWWEE010000105.1, forward strand.
TCAACAGCATTTCTGTGCACAATGCTGTACTGGGCTGATAATATTGTCATGAGAAATATGAAGTTAAGGACATTGAGAAAACAACTCCAGTGATGGATGTAAATCAACAGGATATTGGCTAATTCTACTTGAGCCTGTTATGCATTATTCTCTGAAAACATCAACTCAGTTATCAGCAAGAATCAAAAAGGCAGGTATAATATTTGGAAGGCTGATGAGAAGAATTAAATCCCAGCATTATTCCAAATCACATTGCTTCACACCATGTCATATCTTGGATATTATGCAGTTTGGCTACCTGCTTTCTCCATAAAAGAAGAAGCACTAGGAACATAAAAGTTCATGGCTGTGCCCAAGCAGGGAACAGCCCCACAAAGGACCTGTGAAATAGGTCAGACTTCCACCTGGACAAAGGATGGCAGAGGGGGAACATATGGGAGGTTAAGCTTGGCAATCATGTTCAGTCACAATAAAGCCAATCTGGAAAGATTAACTATTTCTTAGAATCCAGGAACTAGAGAGCACCTAATAAAATTATTAGGCAGTGGGTTTAAAACAGAGAAGGAAATATTGTCTTTACATAATATAGAATTAAAACACAGACCTCATTACCATAGGATGCTGAAAGAGCTGAAGGTATAAATAGATCTGACCAGGCAAATCCACAGTACAAAGCTTATCTGAGAGTATTAAACTGGAGCACTGAGATGCAGCCTGTAACTCTGCCTTCCTGATAGTTGGAATTTGGGTAGGTAATAGATTTATACTTTTTCCTTAAAGTGTTTTCTTAAGTATCTCCTGTAGTCACCGGCAGAGGAAGGGCACTGGACTGAACTGGTCAGAGCATGCCCAAAAGGGAAGATGTGGAGTGAAAGGAAGTGATACAGACAGCACAGTGAGGGTCATGTTAATGGAGATGTTACTTCTCTGCTACTGCCAAGAGCATTCCATAGCAGTGTTGAGCTATGGCATGGTCAAAGATGGTCTGAGAGCCCTTTGGTTCAATGAGAAGGCAGCCTGCTTTCACATATTCACACCCCTAGCCCACTGCACATGTATCAAGAACCAGTCTTTCCAACTTCAGGGAGCTTTTTTTCTTATAGTGGAGCACGGTCTCAATTTCTTTGTCTCACCAAAGGCAGACAGCTTAATTTGCATCCAGGTGTAATAAACAATCTGCCTTTCGGGAGAGCCAGAAAAGGAAGCACCTTAATTCTTCCACTGAGGGCTGAAAACCCTGGCACCAAGGATGAAAGCCACAGGAACCAAAAAGCATTCTCAGAACTTCATCCGATTAAACAGAGCCATCCATGTGCACTGCTCTCCATAACAAGCAGCAAAAAATGATTAGCCTACCAGTTAATGGGAGTGCACATGGCTCACTTCTCTGGCTCAGCCACAAAGGAGGCAACACCGACTGTGGTGTTTGATCATTTCCTTACAATCACAGCTGGGCAATTAGACTCCTGCCTTCCTTTGATGGCTAAGTCAGGAAATTGGAGAAGGAGGCAGAAGGATCATTTTGGGGGAGGGGGAGTATTTACTATAGTATATTTGGGTCAAGCTGATGTTCTATTATTTTTAAATTGCATCATGCGGCATTTCTAAATTAAATGCTATTTTTCTAAGAAATTTTTGTAGACAAATGCCCCCCACCCTCCCCTCACTATTTTCTTTGCCTAGCCTATTTCTCAAATTCATCGCATACTCACGAATAGTTTCAGTCACCCTAAAACTGTGGGTTTAGATGAGCAAATTATTTTTCCAAATGTCTTCATCTGAATTTTCTCTAAACTTCTCCACTCTCATTATTTCTGCATAGATGGGCTAGAAATAGCATATCCATGCTCTTATTCTTTAAATAAAAAAAAAAAGTATATTCTTTTTAACCTACTGAAAAATCGTGCGTTTGCACAGTGGCTTTGATCCAAAGCTGAGTGAAACAACAGGAATCCTTCCCTTGACTTCAATGGTTTGGGGACTTGGCCCTTATGCTTTCACTGAAGAATAAGCAAAGCTATTACATTGGCAGTGTTGAGATAATTGTTTCTTTCTTGTGTCGCGGTGCCCCGGCACAAAGCCGAGCACACATCTTGCTCAGCACAGCCTGAGATGTATTTCAGAGAGGCCTTTGCCAGGGCTTTTTCCAATCAAAGTGGCAAACATGAGACAAATGTCATTGCTATATTCAGCAATAACAAACTCCACTTTATTAATACATGTTCATGGCTGGAAAAAAAAAAAAAATCCATGGGTTTGTAAGTCAGTGTCTGTTTGAATATACCGTGCAGAAATCATGGAGCTGCTGTCAGCCAGACAATAGAAGCAGAACTGCTTTTTGGGGCTGCTGGGAGCAAACAGTGCAAGGGAGCACAGGAGGTTCATCATGGCTCAGGACGGGGAGGATTATGCTGCAGAAGCCAAACACTAGCAATGTGTGGGAACGCAATAAAAATTTGCATTGGAGCAGTCAGCAGGTGCTGATACAGCGACTGGCACTCACCAGCCACGCATGGACTCCATTTTATGACTTCAATTTGTTCTACTTACTCATGCAGCTCATGGTTTTAGAGGCTGTCTGGGCAAGGCAGGGAGACTGAGGTCCATATTTGTAACAAAGCCTTCCCAAAGCAATGGTGAGGGAAATAATGACTTGTCAGTGAAACAGTTGCTTCCTAAGAAAAAAACAAACCAGGAATTAAATCCTCGGTTTAGAAACAGCAAAAAACCTCCACAAACAAATGTTTTTTTCAAGAAACCTCTCATGAATATGAAAGTTTTGCATGAAGCAATGTGCTGCTCTGTGATTGTGTGTTTCTGCTGCTTGCTGCTCACATCGAGGGCTAGGGAGGCTTGGTCTCTGCTGTTGGAAAATGCTGGTTGCAGGTACCATACAGAAACCAGTGTAAACTGCCCACTAGACTGGGGCATAGCATCATTTGCCAGCAGAAATGGTCTGAATCTCTAAATGTTATCTTTATAGAAATTAATTTAAAGGAAACTTGGAAATGGGATGTTGATAAGGAACTATGAAAGGTCTGACCTGACTCCAGTGATGATTTCATTTCTCCCCAGGAAAATACCAGTAAGTTGTTACCGTGCATCACAGGAAAGGTAGGGAAACTTGGCATCCAGGATATGGTCCTTAATAAACAAATTAAACAGAAACATGTTTAGGCTTTTCAGATCAGCTTCTTATGAGTTCTTTGACTCAAAAATTCTCCACAGATGAGTTTCTCATTGCTGGTTGTAACACAGGAGGTTAGCTAGGAAACTGAACAAAGCAGCCCACTAAGAAAGCAGTGCTTTGGTAAATTAGAGGTCCTTCCTTGTAGTTTTTTATATGAGAGAATAGATAAAAATCTCACATATGTACACAAAAAGAATATATAAACACATTTTCTTCAATAACAAATATCTCCATGTGCTTGATATAAAACTTCAAATATTCTGAGATTTTCCCTCAGAGCTTGTGATCTGGAGGATTTGTTGAGGTCACAAATACAGAAGATTTCACTATATCTTGGCATCAAGCTTCAGAAGGGCATTTTGAAGTTTCAGAAAGTCTTGTTCCCTTTTCCACTTCCTCCTTCAGATAGATCCTGCCTAGTTGCAACATCTTCAAGTTGTGTTTTAGGAAGACATTGTTAAACTGCAGAGTTTATGCACACAGACAGATTTCATGCATCATCCTTTGAAATATTAGTGACTGATCAGCATCTGAAATGCTGTTTTGGAGTAGGACCTGGTGATGACCTCACACCTCATCATTCACTAAGTGGGAGATAAGGGTAGCCAGTAATTTTAGGCAAGTTCTCTCTCTTTTACTTAAAACAAGCAAAACCCAAAACAATGCACCTTTTTTTCCCAGAGTGGTCCATTTCCTCTTGCAGTGAGGTTCGGAGCTCCTTAATAGGACGGGAGATGTGCAGGAGTGGGGCAACTTTCAAAGTGTGGAGGCTGAGATTGCAGAAGCAAACACAAGACAGAGACGGTCAAGTGTCCACAGGGCAGGTGAAGCTGTATCTACACTTCTGCACTGATCCTCAAAGGCAGAAAGAAGACACCAGCACAAAGAAGGAAAACAAAAAAGAGCCTCTGTTAAGGCTACTACAACAGTATTAATACTTGATATCTGTGTAATATCATCTATTCAAGCTTCAATACTACCAAGTCTCAAACTCCCACTGGAGCTCTTTGAAGGAGACAAGTACACAGACAGTGGTGATCTACTGATATAATCTACCTTCCTAATGACTTTTAACGAAGTCCCACTCCACAAGCTTTTATGGAAACTAAGCTGCAAATGCATAAGAATGAAGCCCCTTGTTTGAATTATTAATTGATTAAGGGACAAGAAACTCAGATAGCAAAAGGTCAGCTCATACAGGAGAGAAATCATTCAGAGAGCTCTCCGGGAAACTGGACTATGCTGGGTCTGTGCTGTCCAGCCTTCAGAAGTGCTTTGGGAAAGGGATGAAGGAAGGAGAGATGGGGTGGAAAGCAATGGATTTGTAAACTTTCCTGAAGAAACTCAGTCAAGTTAAGAAATTCAGATAAGTTATGAAAGAAAAGTATTCACCATAGCAAGGGTTAATCATCTATGAAGAGTCTTTTCTGAGGCCTTTAGGAGACTGAGTGATCAAACAATAAAATGATAGATGAAATGCAATGTAGATACATGTGGAGTGAAATATGTGACCAAAAAAATCCCACAGTCTTAGCCTCACTTATAAAATTATGGTCTCTGAGCTGAGCTTACTCCCCATTACTACTAAGATCTTGGGTTTCTGGTAGATCAGAGAATGGTTTCGATTGGAAGGGACCTCTAAAGACCATCTAGTCCAACCCCTCTGCAATGAGCAGGGACATCTTCAATTAGACCATGTTGGTCAGACTCTCATCCAACATTGAATGTTTCTTATAAGCCCCTTTTAAGTACTAAAAGGCTGCAATAAGGTCTCCCTGGAGACTTCTCTCCTCCAAGCTAAACATTCCAAATTTTCTCAGCCTTTCCTTACAGGAGAGGTGCTCCATCCCTCTGATCCTCTTCATGACTCTCCTCTGGAGTCTTCCCAGCAAGTCCATGTCCTGCTTCTGCTGTAGCCCCCCCGACTGGATGCAGCACTACATGTGAGGTCTCACAGGGATGGAGCAGAGGGGCAAAACCACCACCCTTGACCAGCAGGCCATGCTTCTTTTGAGGCAGCCCAGGACTGGCTTCCTGGGCTGTGGGCACAGTGCACATTGCCAACTTCTGTCCAACTTTTCACCCACCAGTACTCCCAAGTCCCTCTTGGCAGGTCTGCTCTCAACCCCCACATCCCCAGCTTGTATTGGTACCAGGGTTTTCCCCAAGCCAAGTGCAGAACCTTGCACCTGGCCTTGTGGAACCTCATGAGGTTCTCATAGGCCCATTTTTCAAGCTTGTCCAGGTTCCTCTGGATGGTATACAGTCCTTCAGACATGTCCACCACACCACTCAGCTTGGTGTCACCAGCAAACTTGCTGAGGATGCACTCACAGATGACTGGTGAAAATACAGTTCAATGTTTAAGTAGCTAAATATGAAGAATAGAATAAAAAAAAAATATTTGATGCCTCTACATCTTGGACACTACATACATTTCAAGGCCATCTGTCAGGAAACATCCATAGCAAACCCTCAGAGAAGTTCAGCAAGGCTGACCACAGCCACAGAACAGCTCCCCAGTGCAGGTCACTGGCATTAGAGTAGTGCTATTTTTCTGGAAAGGAGGACATTGAGAAGGCATGTGGTAGGAGTTCATGAAATCATAAATGGCACAGGAGATGGCAGAGGGTGAATGAGGGCCAAATGGACATCAGTGACCCAGTACAACCTTCCTTTACACTCCACCTTGAAGAGGCAAATGAGGCATTGCTTGCTTATGCTAAGAAGAAAGGAACCAGAGGGAAGAAAGACAATAAAAAAGGAAGATTTCTGGTGAGCCTACTGAAAAATGAATACCATGTTAACAACAAGATATATTCCGTCCACATCTCAATCTGCTCAGCCTGAGGTACTTCTGTGACAGGCATTGTAGTTGCCACTTTATAGAAGGAAAAACTGATACACAGAAGTTTAGTAATTGGCCCAAGGTTATGCGGAAAGTCTGAGGCAGAAACAGGTCTGCACTCAGATCTTCAACTTCTATCTACAAAACCCAATGTGAAGTGCTGAGACAAGGAGAATGTTCCTGGAGTGGTACAAATTAGGGAATGGCACATACAGTGTGCCTCATTGTAAGCCTGTAAATGAATGTTAAACATGGATTTGGAATGCAATTATTCTGCCCTAGTTACAGAATGTATTTTAAAAGGCTAACTGGCCCATGTCACTTTTCATCGCTGAGGACCTCTGTAACCAGTTCACAAACCAAGGGCCAAAATTATGTGATTAAAAGAGATCCGTGGGGAAAAAAAAAAAAAAAAAGAAAAAGAAAAAAAGAAGGCAGGCAGGCAGGCAGGCAGGCAGAGAGGCAGGCAGGCCGCCCGACCCCCCGGGGCCGGGCCGGGCCGGGCCGGGCCGTGCCGCTCCCCGCGCCCAGGAGCGGGCGGCGCTGCGGGCGCGGGCAGAGGCGGCGGCTCCATGGCCAGCATGGCCTGCGAGGTGATGCCCCTGCAGAGGTAGGTGTGCGGCCAGCCTGCCCCAAACCTGCACCGCAGCAAGTGGGCTCCGGGGGTCTGTGGGCTCCTGCTGCGGGGCCGGGGGCTCGGCGGGGCTCCCCGACATCCACACAGCCCTCCCCTGCGGGGAGCCCGGGGTGGGACTGCCGGGAGGGTCCCCGGGCTGTGGGGGCCATGGCCCCGTGCCCGCGGCCGGGCAGAGCCGGGGCTGGGCTGGGCTGTGCTGCGGCAGGGAGGGAGCGGGGCACGGCACGGCTGCCCCTGGCACTCACACCCCCCCAGGGCAGCTCCAGCACCATCGCCACACGTGTGGGTGTCGGAGGACAGGGGTGGGTTTGTTTGCAGGGTGCCTCCCGCAGCTGCCCTGCAGCGCCGGCGGTGAGCGCCCAGCTGTGCTGCTGCCCCGTGCTCCCGGCGCCGTAGGGCAGGGACAGCCGCGGGCGGGCACGGGTGCGCACAGCCCTCTGAATTTATTAACAGCATTTAATTCTCCTTCCTTATTTTCATTACTCTCTCAGCTCTTAGAATTAAGCGGGCCGTACCTCCCTAACCACATTCTAATGGGCTGTGTATGTCAGTCGTGCTGTAATCTACAGAACAGTAAACGAGAAATTTGCTATGTGATTTCAGCACTGTGACGGTGCTCTTTCAGGAGAAGCGGTGGAGCTGCTGCTCGCTTGAACGCGATAAAACAGTAAATGAAATTGCTGCCCAAACTGTTACTGTCTTGGTACAGTGCAGGGTCTTCTGCAGAGAGACGTGGAGGAAGTCTCTTTTGCAGTAATGCAGTCATGAGGTTCCATGTTGAGGACTGCAGAGAAACAGAAATGTGGTTTGAATGTCTTCAAGAAGTACTGACAGTGCATTGTTTCTATTTGAAGGACCAGCCTCACATAATATTTTTAACTTTTTTGTGTTCCCGAGGATCTTATGCCCTAGCAGTGGTCGGAACAAGTGGTTGTTATTGTGCTCTTGACTCTTCACCCCAGGGGAAGATAGGTTTCACAGGCTGGCTCTAATTAGAGCCTTTGTTTTTGTTGTTGCAAGGACTAACTCTCCATCAGTTAGAGATGCAGTCTGCACTTTAAAAGTGAAAAATTTTTTCCAACTCCATTAAACCTTAAATATGGTACAGAATTGTTTGATTTTCGCAGTTAAAAAATATTCACAAAATTGTGCTTCCCTTTCCATCTCCCTGATCTATTTTTAGGCTGTGTATACTGGACTTTAAGCACCTAATTTATTTTTTTTTTACCTAGTGGCAGACAAGCACTGATTGTCAGATCCCTTTACACTGGCATTGTCTAGGTTGCACCTTTGTTTTCCTATTCCCTCTATAATGTTGCTTCCTCCCTTCTTAGTGCAGAGTTTTGCTGCAGAAATGAGTCTTGATGACTTTGAGCGTTTTTTGTCAGCTTTAGGAAAAGTGATGCCATGTAGTGGTTAGTACCAGCATGGGTAGCACTACACTTGTGGTTCCCATGAAGTGGACAGGCTGATGTTGCTGTTCCAGCTGAGACATGGTTTAAATCTGACTAGTGCCACCCTTCAGGTGCTGCAACTCAGGGCACTTCCCAAGCCAAAAGACTTCATCCTTCCCTCTCCAGAAAGGGAAGCAATAATCACACTTGATTCCCTTCCTGGGTGAGTGAACTCCCACCTGCCCTTCTCCTGCAGGTGCCGAGCTCTGCACTCTTTTGACCACAAGTTGGCCATTCTGTGCCTGCCATGGGAACCCTCCTGTGCTGGAGCAGTATAGATGTGTTGCTGGTGTATAAAACTTGAGAGAGGGAGAAGGGCTCTGCCTAAGAATCTGTGATAGGTAAATAGCATTTGTCAGGAGAGTGGCAAACTATTGTGTTTACCAAGGTATCCGTAAGCTGGGCATCTTCGTGAATATCATGTAGTGTGCTTACATAGAGCCATATGTACTATATGGTATCGTTCTATATATAGATATCTGTGGAATGACACGTGATGGGTTATGATGGCCTGCTCTGAGGGAGTGACAGGGGGATGCTCTGAGGGGATGTCAGGGTTATGTTTCATTGCATAGGAAGAGGTGGAAGGCCAAGTGTGTTGAATCTGCACTGCAATAGGTAGTATACTGCCCAAGCACTGTACAAGGCACCAGCGCATGTCACATTGATTGCATTACTGATTTTCCAACAACTTACCCACCAGTGATTGTCTCTTCTGCTAATAGGCTAACATCTTTTCTGAATAGCATTAGCTTACTTTAATGTCTTGGATTCCTAGTTTAAGCATTACTAATGCTGTTAATACATGTTTTAATTCATCTATTTTAGCTCAGATTTAACAATGGATTTATTGCCAGCTGTATCTGTAGGTTTCTGTAGGAGATAAGAAAGGCAGGTACACACTCAGACTTTGTGATCAGTGGTCTCTGTTGCTTTACGCCTTGCTGAAACAAGTCAAGGTAGTGGAAGAGTGAAGCCATCACAAATATTTTTAGAAAGTGCATCTGATAGCAGTAGGGAATGTGACTGATCAGTTTCTAACCTCTAAAGCAGCAGTTGTCAGCATGGGCTGTCTCACAGTCATCATCAGGATTGTTTGATTTACCCTACTGGTTGGTTTCCTTGGCATCTTTCACAAATACCCAGTGTTTGAGCCCAAGAACACAATTTGTATTTCACCACACTTTATTCTTTTTGCTTTTGAATGGATCTTGTGTTCTCTTTAACACATTAGTGAGCATCTGTGTGTATAAAGTTGTATTGTAAATAAATCTGATCCTTTAGACTTGATCACTTTCTATCCCCAGGTACTGAGAGTTCTTGACAAGCCCTAACGAAGTATGTTCTGGAATATGTATGTGAAGTATGCTCTCTGAGGGTGGAGAGAACTTGTATCTAATTTTTTCTTTGTTTGCTTTGGGTTTGAGTGGTTTTTCTTCTGATGGAAGAATGAAGAGAAATTCAAACCTGTGGTTCTCATTTTCCACAAGTCATAGCTTATTACAAAATGCTATGTGGATTTTATGTGAATTTTTTGTCTTCTGAGCTCAGGTTAGACCCACAGCTGGGTACCTTGTCTTGTTACAACTGTGACATTGTGAGCGTAGGAACCTGTGGAAACTTCCTGAGTACAGCTGCGTGGTGGGAGGCTCTCACTAAAAAAGAAAATTGGCATGGACACTTTCTGTGATGTTTGCCTCTGGGGGGGTCCACCTGATTAAGCAAGAAAATATGAATATTTACCTAAAGCTGGGATCTGAGATACCTTTATATGAAGTGTGTGAGGTTTTAACAAACAATCCTGAAACTGAAATCACTGGTTACCTAGTAACAGTTCTTCACCATTATAATGCAACAGGTATGTTTGTGTTATGCAACTTTTACACTGTTAAATTCTGAGAAGAGGTGAGACTTTGGCTGGTACATTCATTCCGCCTCTTTCTGACCCATTTTCTAGTTTTATCCTAGTGAGGACTATTGCCAAACCACAAGTAGAAGGAAAGAAACTGCCATGTCTTTCATAATAAGACCCAAGTAGTTTAAGAAGTAAAACAACAAAAGCAAGCTGTTTAACATTGTCATCATTTTATAAAAGATAAACATATTTGCAATCTAGGAGGATAGGAGGTAGAAAATAATTATACAAAATTATGCTGTCAAGAGTTCCAGGATATTCAGATATGTTAATATAAATAGAAGATCAGCCTCTTGCTCAAAGTGGCGTTTAATTAGCAACAAGTTCTTCTTATTTCAGCTTACTATGGGATTGCCTGTTCTCCCTGATCCCTGATGGTGCTTTGAGATGGGAGGAGGTGTGCAAAAAGGCTTCAGTGTAGTATTTTTTCCCATTCAGGTAACGTGTCTCAATATCAGTGCCCCCTCACACACTGCCTGTGGATAATGAACTATATTCTCATTATGTTTGGCTGTGATCTATATTAGTATATCCTGGAATTAAAAACCTACTCTAGGCTTGGCTCCTTGTGCCTTAATCTTGACTGTAGCAAATAGAACAAGAAGTAGTAAATGCTCCTCAAATGTGACAGAGTGATTGTTCATATGCACCTCAGCTTGTCTCTGTGGAAGAGTAATATAGGTATTTTGAGTGCCAGATAAAACAGGAAACAGAAGCTCCTGCTTTTGGAAGGCTCATGGGGAATTCTCCCCAAAAAGGTCTCTTTCTACAATCCTCTAGGTTATGTTGCTGCCCACTGTGATTTCACAGTCTTAAGATGTAATTTTGCTGAGAGACCTTTAGGGAAAATGCTGCTGAAGAAAAAGCTTTGGGGAAGATGGTGGGATCCTTAGGAGATTAATATTTAAACCAGTCCATTCCCACCGAAGGTATTGGAGATATTTTGCAGAGTATATGAGTTCAGAATAAAGAAGCTGGGTTGTCAGCCTCGTATTTTGACATGTGGCTCATTTGCTGAGTAGCTTATTTCAGTTTCAGTGGTATCCATGGTTAGGTATAAGCATAAGTATTGTGAAGACTGGAGATAAATATCTGAAACAACATGTTATGGTTTTGATTTATAAAAGTTACTCTTCAGGGAAAATGGAAATGTTTGCATGGAAATAACTCACAGAGAAATAACTGTTAGGCACTTTTTTCTTAAACAGTGCATATAGGGCATTACTCCCTCCCCCACTGTTTAGGTGTATAGAGGGAGGGTGGTATTGCTCAAGAGTTGATGGTAGATGCTGACTTTAATGTTGACCATTATATCAACACAGTGTTATGTTAGATTAAATTTACAGTTACTTTTGCATCAAGGATGGTATTATTCTTTCTTCTTTTGCATAACGGACCTCAGCATTTATTTGATGGAAGCTTGCTTTGAAAGATTTATTTGAAGCAAAAAGCTTATGTTGCCTGGTATTTCTGATTTGCAAAAACATTGCCTTTTACCCACTGCTGCACAGCACAAGCTATGAGTGTATCGCTCTACTGAGAAAATAAATATGCAATAAATTTTCATGAGCTGTTTCAATCTTGCATTTTTTTGCAAGATTGAATAACTTTTATGGAGAAATGACTTAGGGGGGTGAAGAAGTGCTGAAAAACTTGTAAATAAGACAAGACATTCAGCAAAAATCACTACTGAAAATTGGGTTTCCCTTGAAGCTGTTTTTATTGTTGTTAGTGTTGAATGTTAGAATAAATAAAGAATATTGTATAAATCCTCTGTAAATGCAAAAATTGCATGTCTGTTAATCCAAGAAGGCACAGTGGATCTAAATGATGATAAGAAAACAAGAGGGACACCCAAGATGAGCCTTCCTTCTCCTCCCCTCAAAAGTTGCATTAACTTTTGATATCATTAGTAATTTGACACCACTGAATTTTCAATACCTTTTTGTTTGATTAAATTTAAAAGCCAATACCACCTTGCCTGAAAAAGTAAAAAAATAGTTAATTTCTTTTGAAGTCCAGAATATCTGTGGTGGAATAGAAAGCGAGACATTTCCTTATCTAGCTTTAGAGGTCAGAACAAATAAAGCCTAGGGCAAGGCATTAGGAAAACATGACCTTGGCTGAGCAGCAAGACCCTGACAGTCTCTAGCCCTTCATTTCTGGTGCAAAATGTTGGCACTTCAGTCAAAGTACATTTTCATGATTGTGGAAAAAACCTAACCAAAAAAATAGCCAACCCCCCCAAAAAAATCCTGTTTATCTTTTGAAAAGAGATGTGGAGTAGGAAAGCAGCAATACATTTGCACTGGAGGCTCCAGTGCCAGGAAGCCAAGACAGAACAACATCTGCTGATAATTAATTGCAAATAAAACAAGGAGAAAGGACCCTGAGCCACCCTCTTGACTTGAGGTGAGAGCTCTGGCCAGTGAGGATAGGGCTGAGAAAGGGGTATCCCATGTGCATATAAAGAAAGAACTTTCTGTCTAAATGGGTGTTCTGCAATAGGTTCAGCAGCTCCCTTATTCTTCCTGAAGGACAAGATGTTTTAATGCTTGGACTTGATGACCTTAGAGGTCTTTTTCACCTTCAACAATTCTGTGGTTCTACGAGACCATCAGAAGAAAAAGAAAAACAAAACCATCATTGCGTGTTTAAGAACGTGAGGGTTGTGCTGTTGCCTGTAACATTCCTGTTGCAAAAGGGGGAGGCAAAAAAAGGTAACTGTCCTTCTGTGATGGAAATTTATGGTTTAACAGTTAGACTGCACCCAGGCTTTCCTATTTCCTTTTTCAGGGACAGAAAGGATGAGTTGTGTAAATTCTGTAAAACACATATGCCTGCTAAACTAACTGGTGGTCCTTCCAGTGTGATAAACTTTTTTGTTAGCTCAGTGGAGGTCCCAAACATTACAATATTACTTCTTTAGCTGTGAAATAAACAGAACAAGGGTTTTTTTCAGTGTGGCTGGTATTTGTTTTGGCTTTTAGCAAGAAATCGTCAGTTAGGTAATCTCCCCAAGTATTTCATGGAAGCAGTTAATGTTTTAGGGAATCTATTTATGTGCCTGAATAATAAGAGACTGCTATATTTTGCACTCACCTGCTTGGTCAGTTAATCAGTGGTAGTTAAATAACTGGGAGTTTTTTGAAGTTATTTCATCCTTTTTATGCCTTCTCATCATAAAGCACGTGTAAAGTTGGACAAAACTTTGAGGATAAAAACCAAACACACACACACACACGCACACACACACCCGCCCCCAGCTTAATTTACTGCTAAACCTGTTCGTCTAATGGATAAATTCTTTGCTGGGCAAAGTAGAAATTTAAACTGTGTAAGAGCTGCTCATCCAAATTACTTCTCCCCTCCATACTGCAGGTGTCTGACTTGGTTTGCCAAGTCAGTGTGCCAGGTGTTAAGCTTTTCTTTCTTTCTGTAGGAGTTATATATCTCTTTAACCAAAGAGGAATTATGCAGCCCAAGTACAGTACAGTGTGGTTAAATGTTGAACATATCTTAGTGACTTCTAGCATTTCCTTTTGAAAGGATATTTGATAGAAAGGTCTTCCTAGCAATACTAATAAGCCCTTCAGTACAAGCGGTTTTTAAAACAAGTAAGCAGTTGTTTTTTAATGATCATAGTGCAAGTTACAGTGATGAAGAGTCCTGTGTGGAAGGTTTTAAACAAATTTATAGCCTATGTATTGTGTAATATCAACTGATGATCTTTTATTATTCCCATCTTGTACATTTTTGCTTGTTTGCCTGTCACTTCTCTGTCTGAAACCATGTGGTTAGTTATACACAGGTTTAAAACTTCTTGCACACAGTTTGCATTTCTTTCATTAAACTAATCTGTGCTTGTGTGTAATATAAGCACATCAGTTTATTTCCTTCCAATGGAATAATTCAGTATTTCATTAAATATTCCAATGAAAACAGAATCTTTGTGTGCTAAGTAATTGCAGTAGGGTTTGGTAGTCTCACATCTGATTTGAGGGATTATGAATTGAGTGGAATAGCTGGTTTAAATCTGTTTGTAATTTAGACAGCTCATGTCTTCCAGCTTGCATAGATGCATTGACTAAGGTGAATGAAGCTAGAGAAAGATGTTTGGGGTATGTTTTTAATGGTTTAGTAGGGAAATGGGTAATATGTTTTACTCAGATGCAAGAGATATTTTTAAAGTCAGAAGGTGTTTATGATTTTCTCAAAACTTCATACTAGTTAGCTTGGAGGTCTTCATCCCAAAGTCAGCTACTGATCAGTGCTGCATATGTAAAATTGTAAACCACTATTAAGAGAAGTTATGCACAACTACAATTGTTACCAACTGCATGAAATTTAGAGACATGATGATCTAAATGAAGCTGATATCTTGATTCTAACTTTTGTAAGAGCTGCTTTGTCTGCCATTCCCAGCTAATGTTCTTTAAATATTTGTTTCTCGTCAGTTACTTTGTATGGGTGGACATTGATATTTTTATTTTTTTGTATGGATATAAAACTTTCTTGAATTTACAGAGCAGCAGTTTTATTGCTGTGGAAGAAAAGGAAGGAAACGGAAGAGGTTTCAGAGTCCCTGCTGAATACTGCTTTTCCATCTGCTCTGTAAAGTAAAATATTGGGAGCATGAATGTAAAAAAGTTATTTGGACTTTTTCAGTATCATTGTGCTTCAGTGACTTGGAAAGTAAGTACAAACCCTGACATAAGGAGGAAGTTTTATGATGGAAGAGAAAGCATATTTGGTTTGGCTTGGATGACTGCAACTTCTACATAAAGTGGCATTTGGAGTTGTCATTTGAAGTTGCACTGATGCACAGGAATCTTGATGGTGCTGTGAACTTTCCCATATGTGAGAAAACGTTTTTCATGTTTTCTGACCAATACTGGGACTTGTTTGCATTGAGATTATAAGTACAGCTAGTAACGCAATGAACTGAACATAGCAATAAACTTCACCAGCAGCTTTGTGAATTTAAAGTAGCTTCTTTACACTTATAAAAATACATATTCTGTAAGTGCTAAATAAAGTGATAGCACGCATGCAGGCTGGGAGACTTTGCATGCCGTCGGGGCGGGAGCCTGTACCTGGCAGAGGTTCTTACCTGTGCTGTTGTTGCAGGTCATCTTCTGGGAAGGGCAATAATAGGCACTTCCACATTTCCCTCAACTTTTTCTAGGTAGTCTCAAAGCCCTAGCAGTTTCTCACAAAGACTCTTCAGGTGATGTTACTGTCAGTTCACAGGCAGGCCCTGTGAACCTGCTCTCCACTGCTCTGTGTGCTGGCCAGCTCTGGGAGCAACAGCAGCATTCAGTGCTCCTGCAGCAGTGGCTGACTGCAGCTTGCTCAAGTACTGAAGATAGGCTTGTGGAAGTGGCAGCAAAATTTCCAGTAGCAGCTGTACTCCCAGTCTTCTTGGGGAGCTGCTGAAAACTGTTCAGTCACTGTTGCATTTCAGAGACGTTGAAGATATTGGCAGACCATGCTGTTTTGGAAGCAGTTTCTTTTCCTCCTGGACTGTGGTATCTGGTGTTACCCTTGCACCAGTATTTCAGGTTTTCTGTGCAACGTGCTGGAAGGTCTTTTCAGTAGATGTCTATTTATTGATCTCCATATTCTAGTCGGGAAGTCGAAATGGTGCAGATTTAAACCACTGTGATTTTTTTCCTGAAACATTGGCTTTCTTATCTGTCTGTCTGCCTTTCTAACTCCCTTGCATCCTGCCTCCTCCCTCATGCTCTTGCCCCCTCCTCCCCACTGCAGATGAATTTGGCGTTCATATTTATGGATCAGTTATACTGTTAGCTAGGTTGGAAATAAGCCATGGTGAAATCTGCCTCTGGCTCTCTGCAGTGTGAGAGCAGGGTGCTTCCCTGGCTGCAAGCCAGTCTCAGCTCATCTTGCTGAGGGAGCTTCATGCAGGTTCCAGTGGAAGCTGCTAAAGGTACCTGTGAGTACTTGATCTCGTAGCTGAAAATCCCACAGACACGTTCCTTTCCCCTATATCTAGTGCTTAGACGAGCTTTTTTAAACCAATAAATAAAAAATTCAAGAGATAAGGGACTAAGGCTGTTTTGTCAAAAATTGTTCAAACTTGATCTACCTCAGCTCCCTGTTGAAGTTGATCAGAGTGATGGAGCAATCAAAGTCTGTGAATGGCTTGAGTTTGAAGCTGAGCTCATCTCACCTAGAGCATTCTCCGGTATTCTCTCTCATTTACCAAACAAGCTCAACAGCAGTAGGTGTCCCCACAACGTGGCAGTGCCCCAGGACCTGTGCATAAGGACCTGTGGGATTTTATACTTTCTGCTTTTGTTTAAAGTGGTTTATGCAGCTTCTCATCTTTTCTGTCTGTCTGCCAAACTTGCTGTGCTCTTCTCTGAACTCGGTGGCATTTCCTGTGTGCTTGAAGGAAGGCAAGTGTCCCGCTTTGGAGAGTTAGAAGTCTTAAATACCCTGCAAAGCTGACCATTTCTCTGTTTACAATGACTGGGTGAAATTTGTTTCAATCCCTTCTTACAGTGGCGTGATCTTAAATTGACTTAAGCCATCAGTCTACTACACCTTTAAGCTTCAGTGTCCCAGCAGCTCATTCTTAGGCTTGTGCCAGCACAGGCAGGATGAGCTGGATCAGGGTTGGTCAGCCACGTGTTTGGGCCAGCCCAGTTGACAGCTAAAACACCATTTTGTCAGGGCAGCTCCATGCCAGCCAATGGCAGTTCCTGATCTCAAGCCTACAGAAGTTTTGGCATAGTCAAATAAGCTTTCCACAGAAGTGGTAAAACAAGGAAATTTGTAGCCTCATGCATACACCCTTGGCCATTTCTACAGTAACTCAAGATGTCATTTGTCTTTTTTTCTAAAATTTGGCTTTAACAGTCAGATTGTTTAATTCTGGAACAGCAGACAGCAAAGGGCTCTCATGGTTTTACTGGCAAAAAATGCTTTATTGTTGCTATGGGAATAGTCCTTGCAGTTTTACAGAATCAGAATGAGTCCTGACTGTCTAGCAGGAGATCTGGTATATCACATTTGTGGACACTGAGACATGAGTTGGATTGTCAGGATTTAAGGAAGGTAACTTAAAGCTTTCTTCCATGCATAAAACCAGAGGACAAAGTAGATGTGTTACATCTGTAACAGGTTTCACTTTTATTGTCTCTACATGTTGAGTATCTTGAACTGCAAATGCAAGATAGAACTGCATACTAACCTTAAAAAATATGTTTTGTTTTTAGCTCCCAAGAGGATGAGCGGCCCATGTCACCCTTCTACGTGAGGTATTTACTCAGTTGTTTTAATTTATTTTTCTGTGTGGGGTTGACTTGTTATTGGAATTAAATGTGGGGAGGGCTGCCAGAAATGCTGAACAGACTGTAATCAAAGTGAAGATTAATGTTACAGTTCTAATTATTGTTCAGTTAGTGAGATAAGTCTTTGGAGGTACAAACTCTGTTGTGATTCTTTTGTATTTACAGAAGCAGCCCAGGTTTTAAACTCTTAATTAGAGGATGAACATGGGTTTCCTCTTTTCTTTGGTTTGTTATGTAGCTTAGATGCATGTCCTGAGTAGTTTGTAATCTGCAAGCACAGGAGAGATTTTTGCCACAAGCCTTGAGGAACTGGCAGCATGTGCTGCTCAGAAAGAAACCAGGAACCAGATGGTGAGTCAGCAGCCCATACAGCAACTGCTGCTCTGCTGCAGCCCAGAAAAGCAGGAGAGTGCCTGGGTCCCCAGCAAGCCTCGCTGGAGGGAATGGTGCTCACACTTTATTTGTACAAATTGCGTTTCTTGTTTTGCCAACTGGAGGGCAAAGTCACAGCTTTTAAAAATGGTCAGATTCTGTTGGCATCAGTGAAAGTTTGCTCTGCTTGCTTCAGTAGCAGGCTCAGTTCTGGTGCCTTCATTTATATTTTGTGGAAGAACAGGAGCCAGGGCAATTAACAGTGAAGGGCTACAGAGGAGGAAGGGCCAGTTACTATAATTGAGTTCTTTGATCTCTGCAGAGTTTAAACAAATAAAAAGAAATCCCAGCAGTGCTTTTTGTGAGAGCAGTGATAATTAGAATTCTTAAAGTGATCTTTGAAATTTGTTAATTCTCTTGTATATGTTCCTGTTTATCTTTGGGTTTTTTCTCAGAGAATTTTTCTAACAAAAACTACAGAAAGAATGCATTTAATGCATACTTTGCAGAAATGTGGGTTGAGTGCTGCTTGTGGACTAGCCTGGTTGCATGATCTTGTCTGCCTTTCTGTTGATACACCGTCATTCCCTGCAGTGTATTTGTGCAGATCTTGCCCAGTCTGTGCCCCAAAATCTCCAGACTGTCCAAGGAGGTTCTGCTTTTTTCACTGTGAGATTATTTTGTAGCTGCATACATAAATTCTCCGGTCTCAGGTTTTCCCCGGTTTAAATCTTCATCCTGTTTTTCCATTGAAAATGGTCCCCTCTTTGGCTAAAAGTGACTTGCAAATGATTTTAGGCTTTCATTGCATTTCCATCTGCCTTACTGCTTAAAATTCTCCTTCCAAGCCCCTTACTGGTTTATGGAAAAATTATGCGTGAAAGGGATTCTCTTCAGCTGACCTTGTCAAGATTGCCAAGGAGCTGGGGGCAAGGAGTGGACCTGAGGAAACTGGTATCAAAGCGGGGCGTTCCTCAGAGGGAGGGAGCAAGCTTGAACATTTTAAATAGAAATGTGGGCATCAGACAAAGTATCATCAGCCGGTTGAGGGAGGCGATTGTCCCGCTCTGCTCTGCACTGGTGTGCCCTCGCCCTGAATATCATATGCAGTTTTGGACACTGCAATATAGGAAAGATATTAAGCTCTTAGAGAGTGTCCAAAGGAGGGCAATGAAGGTGGTGAAAGGCCTTGAAGGGAAGCCGTATGAGGAATGGATGAGGTCACTTGGTGTGTTCAGCCTGAAGGAGACTGAGGGGAGACCTCACTGCAGTTACAACTTCTTTGTGAGAGGAAGAGGAGGGGCAGGCACTGATCTCTTCTCTGTGACCAGTGACAGAACCCAAGGGAATGGCCTGAAGTTGTGTCGGGGTGGTTTAGGTTGGATATTGGAAAAAGGTTCTTCACCCAGAGTGTGGTTGTACATAGAACAGGCTCTTCAGGGCAGTGGTCACAGCACCAAGCCTGACAGAGTTCAAGAAGCATTTGGATGATATTCTCGGGCACATGGCATGACTCTTGGGGATGGTCCTGTGCAAGACTAAGGGGTTGGACTTGATGATCCTTGTGG